>OU342745.1:221831226-222431226 GCA_910589775.1 Avena eriantha
GTCATTGCATGTGTGTTCCCTTCAGAGACCACACATGGATCCACTAGTGTCATTGCATGTGTGTTCTTTTTACTAACAACAACCAAAGTCATTTCATGTGTGTTGTTTTCACATACGACATATGGATCCACCAGTGTCATTGAAATGTGTGTTCTCTTCAAAGACCACACATGGATCCACCGGTGTCATTGAATGTGTTTTATTTTAACTAACAACAACTGGAGTCATTGCATGTGTGTTCTTTTCACATACCACATATGGATCCACCAGTGTCATTGAAATGTGTGCTCTTCTTACTAACAACAGCCAGTGTCATTGGATGTGTGTTCTCTTCAGAGACCACACATGGATCCACCAGTGTCATTGCATGTGTGTTCTTTTTACTAACAACAACTAGAGTCATTGCATGTGTGTTCTTTTCACATATAACATATGGATCCACCAGTGTCGTTGAAATGTGTGCTCTTCTTACTAACAACAGCTAGAGTCATTGGATGTGTGTTCTCTTCAGAGACCACACATGGATCCACCAGTGTCATTGCATGTGTGTTCTTTTCACATACCACAACTGGAGTCATTTCATGGGTGTTCTTTTCACATACCACATATGGATCCACCAGTGTCATTGAAATGTGTGTTCTCTTCAGAGACCACACATGGATCCACCAGTGTCATTGCATGTGTGTTATTTTGACTAATAACAACTAGAGTCATTGCATGTGTGTTCTTCACATACCACACATGGATCCACCAGTGTCATTGAATGTGTGTTCATTTAACTAACAACAACTGGAGTCATTGCATGTGTGTTATTTTCACTTACCACATATGGATCCACCAGTGTCATTGAAATGTGTGCTCTTCTTACTAACAACAGCTAGTGCCATTGGATGTGTGTTCTCTTCAGAGACCACACATGGATCCACCAGTGTCATTGCATGTGTGTTCTTTTTACTTACAACAACTGGAGTCATTGCATGTGTGTTCTTTTCACATACAACATATGGATCCACTAGTGTCATTGAAATGTGTGCTCTTCTTACTAACAACAGATAGAGTCATTGGATGTGTGTTCTCTTCAGAGACCACACATGGATCCACCAGTGTCATTGCATATGTGTTCTTTTCACATACCACATATGGATCCACCAGTGTCATTGAAATGTGTGTTCTCTTCAGAGACCACACATGGATCCACTAGTATCATTGCATGTGTGTTCTTTTTACTAACAACAACCAGAGTCATTGCATGTCTGTTCTTTTCACATACCACACATGGATCCACTAGTGTCATTCAAATGTGTGTTCTCTTCAGAGACCACACATGGATCCACCATTGTCATTGAAATGTGTGTTCTCCTCAGAGACCACACATGGATCCACCAGTGTCATTGCATGTGTGCTCTTTTAACTAACAACAGCCAGAGTCATTTCATGTGTGTTCTTTTCACACACCACATATGGATGCACTAGTGTCATTGAAATGTGTGTTCTCTTTAGAGACCACACATGGATCCACCAGTGTCATTGCATGTGTGTTCTTTTCACATACCACATATGGATCCACCGGTGTCATTGAAATGTGTATTCTTCTTATTAACCAAAACTAGAGTCATTGCATGTGTGTTCTCTTCAAAGACCACACATGGATCCACCAGTGTCATTGAAATGTGTATTATTTTCAACTACAGCCATTGGCGACAAACAATCGGGACGTAGAGCTAACCAGCAACTACTCTGGGCTTCTAGAAGACCCGATCCCCGATTGTTAGGCGCCGTTGGATCGGGGTGCATGGACGATAAGGAAGTCCTTCGCGAGGGCGATCCGCGAGAAGTCTGTTCTGCCAACTGATTGGCAGTGGCAACGACGCTGGCGCACATCCTTGCCCTTATTCCCTTAACCTCGGGGCCGAAGCTTAGATCGTGTTTCTGCATTGCCATGGAGAGGACGAGACCCAAACTCATCTTGCACGAGGCTCAGATGTTCGCCCACTATGACATACTCGCGCCGCTGTTCGCGAGGCTTCCGGCCGGCTTCGAGCTCAGCTATGCCGAGGTTCATGTCGCGCCACTCTTGCGCGACAACGCGTTGGCGAGGCAGATCGAGGAGCATCGCCGCCAGCTGTCGGAGCAGAAGAGGGCAATGGCACGGTACTCGCGCACAAGCGCGTACTGGCGAAAGTTGTTCAAGAAGGAGCGGGTGGTGTTGATTGAGCTGTGCGGAACCCACCGGCAGGAGATCCACCTGGATCTGCGCAACCCCAAAGGGAGGCAGCGCTTCTGGGCAGTGCCTGGGCGTACGACCTCCACCGTTATCGATGCAGCGCGCCGTCAAGAATCCACGAGGAGGAGGAATGCTGCAGGGAACGTCGGCATCGTTTTCGATGCAGAGGAGGCTGGCTGCGACACGGACAACACCGTCAATGATGGAGACTGCAGGAGCGTCATAGTCGATTAGGGCCACTTAAGCATAAATTAAATCTATGTACGGTATCTTAATGCGCTCTTTGGATCTGGGTCACTTGAGTCATGGTCGATTATCGTCATAATCTATATATGTTGACCATGTTTTAGTTGTCTTTGACTTTGAAATTAGTTGATCGAAACTCGTCCAATCCTGAAAATAAAGTTCGTGCGTTCCTGGCATATCTGATGGGACAATACTCTAACTTTGCTCCCAGCACTTGATGGCACAGCCATAATTTGGAGTGCGCCAGAGGAGAAGGGATCGAGCGTGTTGTAATAGTATACTACTCTTTTCCAGATATAACTGACTTAGCTTTTTAGATATTTAATAAATGTGTCTATACCCAAAACATGTCTAGATACATTTTTTAGGTTTCTCTGTCTTTCAACCTAATCAAAAGTCATCAAATTCTGAACAAACAAAGTCATTGCGTTCACATCTGATGGGACAATACACTGACTCTGCTACTTGATGGCACAACCATAATTCTGGAGTGCGCTAGAGGAGATGGGAATGCAAGGGAGATGGGAACTAGTAGCCGCGTCCAAACGCAGGTCAAAAATTAATGTAATAATATTTTAAAAAATTGTAATCTGGTCCACATGACCCCATCACAGACACGTTGCACACGCCAGATATAAATAAAGACGAACCGACTAGTTTAGTTTCAATGATATAATTCAACATATGACGTTATTGTGCCCGCATCTTTCTGCTCCTCTTATTAGTCTGCTAGCCCACGCTGCATTAAGCATCAGTTGGTGAGGATAAAAAAATGATAAAACGGCAAATAAAACAATTTTTAAGCTTACCTTTCATCCGGGGAATCGTACAAAGATGAAATTGGCAGGGATTTATTATTTCTCCTGCAGTTAGCTGAAAGATCATCAAGAACATCCTCAAGCACCCATGCAACTTCTTCATATTCTAATACACCTCCATTATTTGCCCTTTCCTCCCTGTTCCACTTACCCTTTTATTTCTTTTCACACCCTTTTCTCGCCGGCACCTCCACTTCTTCATAAATTGGCTGCCCACATACGTTTTCCTCCGAGTGCTCATCATCGTCTTCCCGCTGCTCTTCCTCCAGTTCTGGCTGAGAAGCCTCATTTTCTGCCACCGGGGTGTGAACAGGGACAATATCATGTGTAACTGGGTTTTTGCAGAACCTCTTGATATGGCCGAATCTGTTTTGGTCGCTCTTTTCAATGATAAATTCAAACCCAACTCTAATTGCATAGGTTGCAACTGCATATCTGCGGTCCTCCACATTATCAAAGACAGTCCCCTCATCAATTGTAGGATTGTCCCTGTCAAAGTGTATCACTAGCCTGTCCTCGTCTTCGTCGTCATATCTACACCCCATTTCCACATCTTCACATTCCTCTTCCTCATCAGTCCCATAGTCAGGCTCAAAGTTCGAATCAACCAAATATTCCCTACTCTCCATCCTATCAGGGTCTACAGCCACGTCTGGATATGCTTTCTCATCATCATCCGCACCGCCACACATTTTAGTGCCTTCATGCTCGCTTGACAAATCACCATGCTCAAGGACAAGATGTACAGACGTCCTGCGGTTACCAGCACATATCCTTCATCACCACGGGACTAGAAACGCTAATTGGGGTATGCAAAAAAAGGAATCACAGTTCTTACCCTTCAATGTGGATGCACGTCACTTTCTTCGGGCTCCATACCTCCAAAGCTCTGCACCCCGCTTCCTCTTCCTCTATTTTGTTGTCCTCTGTGATCTCAAGACTTGAAGGAGATTCCGTGCTCTCTAGCCACGCAGGACCCATCTCTGTGTTCTCAATCCTCGCAGGATCCATCCCCGAGCGGGATCCGGATCACCAGCGTCGTTGGCCCCCTAACCCAACGGCCGACTCTCAGTTTTCTTTTCTAGACGCGCCTGGGCAGTGGACGGCGGCAAGGAGACAAGGCAGGGAGGGGAGGGGAGGGGACGTGAGGGGATGGCAAGGAGGAGAGGGCGGGAGGATGACGGCCCAAGGGGACGACAAGAGCGGTGCACAACTGAGCGGAGTGGCGGTGGTAGGAGCAGAGGAGCGGCGCTGGTTGCGACAAAATATGGAAAATTGCACAATAATGTGTTGGTGGGCAGAACCAGCCCTCGAACCTAGGACGCGCGCCGTCTAAGGTGGAGGAGGCGGGCTCGCCAGTCAGAAAACATGCCACCTGTTAGTGCATTATGCACGGTAGCACTTCACGGAATTTTTTTAGCAGGTCCCACATGTCGGTATCCCTCAAAAAACTTGAAGTGGCAGTTCCGCTTCTTCTCCCTCGTCTCCTCGCAGTGGCAGTTCCACTTCTTCTCCCTTGTCTCCTCGTCTCCTCGTAGTGGCAGTTCCGCTTTGTCTCCCTCATATGTTCTCCTCTCCTTCTTTTCCTCGCAGTGGTAGTTCTTCTTTCTTCCTCGATCAAAACATTCCCGCATGTTAGCCATGGCCAGTAGCCGGATGAAGAGGAACTGGTCCGATCTCCCGGCCGACCCACTTCGCAAGATCGTCGACCACTTGCTGGAGAAAGAGGAGTACGTCGACACCTATGCTGCTTGTCTGGAAGTCTGCATCGATTGGCGCCGCACTTTAGAGGTGCCCAAATTCCATCTCAACAACTGGATCATGATAGATCACACACTTCTAGACGTTGGCAACTTCACCTTCCTCAACCACGCCACTGGTCGTTGCTTCAGGACGAATCTAATGGACGTCCATCGCAGGTTCACATTCACATCCGAAGATTCTATATATATAACATTCATTTATTAGTATTTTCCATTGTAAACATCTTAGTGCTAACTGATGCCCTCTTCTTCCAAAAGATTCTACTTCGTCGGTGTTTCTCGTGGCGTCATCGTGCTTGCTCAGAGGGTGGAGTCGTACCAGATTCGGCTTCTGAACCCAATCACTCATAAGTCTAACACTAAGTTTCAAGCACACATACCATCTGATCTTCTGCAATCTGTCGTCGTGATGAAGTCCCCGCGATGGTGTTCGTTTTAACTAATTATCCAGATCATATTGCATGGGCCGATGAGAGCACCCCAACGGGGCAAATCAATGGATCATTTAGAGAAGGATTGTATTCGCCACCTCCTGATACGCTTCTGGTCTGCATGACGGCATTCCGAGGGGAAGTATATGCATTACTTGAGAATGGAGACATCATGTCGACCAACATCCAGTTAGAGCAGCGCGCAAGCACTGTCACGATGGCCAAAATAATTGCAGCCCTAGACTTTGAACAGGTACGCAGAACTTACAAATTTTACCTTGTGGAGTCAGATGGTGATCTGCTTCTTGTGTTGATTAGGGATTTTGCCAAAGGGCAACCGGTGTTGTACCGGGTGGACACGGAGAACCGCTCTCTCGAGGCCGTCAGTGACATTGGAAGTCGTGCTCTCTTTGTTGATTACAATCGGTCTATCTCCATTGACACCAGGTTACACCCCACAGTCAAACCCGGTTGCATATACTACAGGAATTATATCAGACTGTACGATCATGAGGTTCAAGCCTAGGAAGAGGAACCAACAATGGTAATGCATGGATTAAGTCTGGAACATACACCGAAGCCTTACCCTTTGGACGAGATACTGGCAGCACATTGCAAACGGAGAGAGTTCTCTGAACATGTGTTGTAGCACGCGGGAGCCGCCACCGACGAAATATATAGGGGAGAATGAATCCTATATTCATCCTAGGTTATTTGCTAGCATGGTCATGTCTATTTTTCGAAGTAGAAATTTGTACTGTATTTATATTATTTCGATCAGCAGTGTGCGTATTACCTTTCAGAAGTTAAAGTATTTATTTTCAGTAGCTTCTTTCAGAATTCTCTGTGTTCGACAGCCGTAGCCGGCGGCTGGCATCAGCTAAGTGCCGGAATTCAGGTTCTACATGGAAAATTGCACAATAATGTGTTGGTGGGCGGCACTAGCCCTCGAACCTGGGATGCGCAATCTCATCGAAGGTGGAGGAGGCGGGCCCGCCAGTCAGAAAACATGCCATATCGGCATCCCCTATTTCTGATGCCCTTTAAAAAAAGAAAACATGCCACGCCACATGGTGTTGCTACAGTCGACGGTACATGGTGTCATAGAAATAATATTGTATAAACATAAGGGCACAATCGTCAACATTTCTAAAATGAAACCCAGCCTCCTACCTGTCCTGGTACATTACCCAATGAGGTGGATAGCCACGACCGATCTTTTTAATATGTTCGCACTCTTATGCTAAGAAGAGAAATAAAGATTGAGCGGTTAATGCAACGAGTGTCAATTATTACCCTCTAAGGAAATGGAAGATGGTTATTTTCATACGTGCACATAGTCCAAACCTACTATCAGTCTTTCACTCCCCTTCTCTGACCAACCACAGTTCACCTTCCGCAGCTCCTCCGCGCCGCACCACTTAGGGTAACATGGCCCCGCCAAAGCAGCCGCCGCCGCTACAGCCGCTGTGTCAGCCGCCGAAACTGGGGTATTTAGCCCCTCTAAGGCAGGCCATGAAGCTCTACTTCAAGACCGGTCTCCTATTGCCCTCCTAGGCGGATGATTTCCCCGAACGTGTTGAATCGGCCGCGACGGCGACAGCGATGGCGGCGACGGTGACGGCGGCGTCATCGGCGCCAGGTGCGGCAAGCAGGGTCAAGAGAGCGATGTGGAGAAATCGTGCGGTGGCATTATGGCATGCTCTAGGCAGTGGGAACAAGGTACATATCAAATCATTCACGAGAGCATGTCGCCGACGGTACACACCCTCGAACAGGGCAGCGCCAAGGTCTAGGAACTCTCGCGTCCACGCTTCGGCGCGGGCTACCTTACCGTAGTGGGGGAGGCTGGGAACACGCCGTCTGCGGCAAAGACGCTCCATCCTACGCACCGTCGGAGGCCGTACCATGGCGGCAACCAAGCGTCTACACTTAGCATGCTGGATTTTTTGACAGCCGGAGACGACGGCGGGCATCAGCTCAGCGCCGGAATTCAGGTTCAAGTTCACACGGACCTACGACCCCGAGAAGGAAATGCCGAATTTCAGTTTCGAAGAAATCATTGTGGCGACACTGATGGTCCAACTGAACCGGGACTGGCGCACGCAAATCGCTCGTGCATGAACGATGCAGATTTCTTGTAGTTTGGCGGGAAGGAAATAGATCAGTTTGGGTTAAATGATCAAAGAACTTATGTCCTCTCAAGGCAATTGGCTAGCCAACTTTTCTGGTGGAGATCTGTAGTTTCTTTAGTGTAGAATAGTTAAGTTCAGACTGAAGAATGGCTTTTGTAGATGAAATGCTGACGAATTGTTCAATAAACTAGTAGGAAGTTTAGCCCACTTTTGTGCAGGTATAAGACCCCTTTGTATGGAAGTACTACTGTTGTAAGCAAATACTATCAAGTATCTATTTCCTTCAATTACTAGTCGTGGTTAAATCCAATTAACTGGCATTTTTTATCCCAGACTACAGATTTTGCATCTGCTATCTGTGTTGTAAACCATTTTTCTTTTGTCTTGTGTTGTCTGCAAAATGGTCCTGGAGTTCAACATGTTACAAATATAGCTACCTTGCATTTGAAGAGGAGATGGACTACATTTTCCTAGCATCCACAGATTTGACATTGCTCATTGCCAGACCACCCTCTTTTCATGAGGTTGTCCTTGGTTATTCAAGAAATTATAAAGCACGGTGTTCAACTACATAGATTCAAACTATTACACACACACTAGATCAAATTCATTACCCACACATACTACATCGATTCAAACTATTACACACACATACTACTTCAAACTATTACACACACGTACTACATCGATTCAAACTATTACACATTTTTAGTCGATGCTAACTTCCTGCTACGCTCTCCATGCTACAAATTCATTAGCCACACATACTGAGGCAATTCACTAGAGCTCTGTCTTCACTCGAGGGAATTCAGAACCACCAGCTCGTCCAAGCCCAGTTCCCCCACCGAAACTGTGTGTGCCGTCACGAAACGGTGGTGGTCATGTGCCATCGATCCTTCTAGGCCAACACTGCAGGCGACGAGGCTGCTTTCTGGCAGCCTCTTCAGGGCCCTAAATGCCATGTACCGATTCCAGAACCTCCTCCCGGTGGATGATGACCGGGTGCTTCCAGCAAAGCTGTCGCCCTGCCCTACTTGGAATCTGCACCTCATACATCTTAGGAACAGCGTCAGGATCTTTCAGCCATGCCTTTACTTCGATGACCCATCTGTCGCTCGGTGGCACGATTTCCACCAGCTCGCCGCCAAGGCTACTAATGACCTGCTTGAGGGCCTCCAGCTCCCAAGCATCCAATGGGAGGCCGTCAAAGCCGACTTTGGAGAAGAAAGAAAGCTGACCCAAGCGATCGTCCCACCCACATGCGCGATGCCAATGCATGAAGATCATTTTCTCCTCGTAGCACTCGAAAGAACGGGAAGAATGCAGAACGCGTCGGTGTCTGAGTTGTGCTCGAACCGGACGAAAAAATCGAATGGCGGCGTGCATACCTCAATCTTGACCTCCTTTAGTTTAATCCCAAAACGAGACCTGAAAGCCGACAGCAACTCTGCCGGCAACACGGTGGGATGGATGCCCAACACGGTGTCCATAAGAGCGTGGTCGTCGAACTGTTGTGCCAGGGCTACCATGCCTAGGGTGCGCGGTAGCACGCAACTTCCCGAGGCTGGTCACCGGCCTGGATCGCCCTACGGGACGCGCTCCGCCATGCGAGAAGGACTAGCTAGAGGGGGATATTAGTCCGGGGACGTGAAGCTCCGATACGGCAGACGATGCGATGGTGATGGCTGCGAGCTTCGATTAGAGGCGTGGGAGGTTGACCGGACATGGCGGGGACATCAATTAGAGCAAGTGCGAGCTCTGATCTGAGACGAGCAGCCGGAGCTGAGCAAATGTTACAGGGAGGGGAGTAGGGGAGAAGACCAGAGCAGAGCAAAGAAATAGATCTGGTCCATGCAGGGGTAAGCTAGTCCACGACCACAAAAGATAACAGGGAATACTGACCGGGCAGGCCAAGAAGAGTTGACCTAATGGCGGTATTTGAGTTCAACCGTTTTTCGTCTGGTTCAAACGACCGTTTGGCCGTTAGATTTTTATTTACCCCCATTTGGCCCTTCTGGACAATTGGCGATTCAACTACGGCCCGTCTGCGCGATTGATGACACCTCGGGTACCGCAGTGCGCTCACCCGAGAAGTTTGGTACCGCAAACGAACAATCCCCGTGGCGATATAGCTTCCGATTTCTCTCCTCATCTTGTGCCACCAAAATTGCTCCTTCAAATCTTTATACATCTTCGCTCCTCCGGGTTGGATAGAATAAAGAGTATCATGAGCTTCCTACATGATGACTTGTTTCAGCTTGGAGTCTGCTGGTATAGAGATACATCGTTTGGACCACACAACTCCTTCTTCATCTTCATTGAATCCGGGTACCTTCCCTGTACCAATACGACGTTCGATTCCATCGATACTTGCATTTCCTTTCTGGGCTTCCTTGATCTGACTGATCAAAGTGAGTAAAAGTTCTATGCTAGCTAAAAATCCTTTGCTAACTAGCTCCGTTCTAAACTGCTCCAACTCTTCATGCAAACTTGGCTAGGCTTCTTTGATCATGGTGTTTAATCTACACGGCAATCTGCTAAGGGCATCTCCTACCACATTGGCTTTGTCGGGGTGATAGTGAATGTCAAGGTCATAATCCTTGATTAACTCTATCCATCTCCTTTGCCTAATATTCAGCTCCTTCTGGGGGAAAATATACTTCAGATTCTTGTGATCCGAATAAATCTCACAGCGGTTACCCATAAGGTAATGATGACATGTCTTCAAAGCTAAAACTACCGGTACTAGTTCAAGATCATGGGTACGGTAGTTTTGCTCATGCTGCTTCAGTTGTCGAGACAGATATGCTATAACTTTGCCTTCTTGCATCAACACACATCCGAGACCAATCTAGGATGCATCACAATACACATCAAAAGGCTTCTTGATATCTGGCATAATCAAGATTGGGGCTGAAATCAATCTTTTCTTGAGATCTTGAAAACTCGCTTCACATTTGTCCATCCATTCAAACTTCTTATCTTTCTTCAACAGTTGGGTCATTGGTCTTGTGATGCTCGAAAATCCTTCTACAAACTTGCGGTAATATCCCGCTAATCCGAGAAATGCACGGACTTGGGTTTGAGTGGTTGGGGATTTCCATGCTTCAACATCTTTGATCTTGGCGGGATCGACATCGACTCCTCCTGCCAACACAATATGTCCTAGGAATCCTCCTTCCTTCAACTAGAACTCACATTTGCTAAACTTGGCATATAACTGATGCTCTCTAAGTGTTTCAAGGATGGTTCTCTGGTGTAGCTCATGATCTTCTTATGACTTGGAATAGATCAGAATATCGTTGATAAAAACAACGACAAACTTACCAAGGAAGTTCATAAAAATCTTATTCATGAGATTCATGAAATAAGCGGGGGCATTGGTTAATCCAAAAGACATGACCGTATACTCATACAATCCATATCTGGTGGTAAAGGTGGTATTTGGAATATCTATTGCACGAATCTTGAGTTGATGATAACCAGTTCTAAGATCAATCTTAGAAAACACTCTGGCACTAGTCAATTGGTCAAACAGATCCTCGATCTTCGATAGTGGATACTTGTTCTTGATGGTGACATCATTCAGCTTCCAATAATCCGTGCACAAACAGTTACATCCATCTTTATTATCCAAAAACAAAATAGGCAATCTCCATGGCGATGCGCTTGGTTGAATCAAACCTTTCGCTAGCATAGCATCAAGTTGTTTCTTTAGCTCCACTAATTCAGATGGGTTCATGCTATAGGGTCTCTGAGCTATGGGTCCAATTCCAGGAATTGGTTCAATGATGAACTCGATATCCCAATCTAGGGGCATACGGGGCAATTCATCTGGGAATACGTCAGGATATTCATAGACTACTCTGACTTGGTCTAAGGTTGGTTGGGCTAGACTCTTGTTGCATTTGAATTGACAGGGCAAGGTCTCCGATACATGCTCTACTAATACTCCAGAGCTACTGGTCATGGTTATGGCTTTCTTGGCACAGTCGATCAATCATTTATGTTTCCACATCCAATCCATTCCTAGTACTACTTCCAAACCTTTGGTTCCAAGTACTATTAGATTAGCATAAAAATCTATGCCATGGATTCTGATAGGTACAGCCTTGCAAATTTTTCTAGCTTTGGTGGTTGAACCCGGTATTTGAACTATCATAACATGCTTCAATTTTGTTGGTTGAATCTTACTAGTGCATGCAAATTCTTCTGTAACAAACGAGTGCGATGCTCTAGAATCAAATAACACTCTTGCTAAAACTGAGTTAACGGAAAACATACCCAGCACAACATCAGGTGCTTCCTGAGCTTCTTCAGCATTCATGTGGAATAGACGGCCGTTGCGGTTGAGCGAATTCCCGGGGGAAAATCTCCTTTCAGGCTGAACATGGCATTGCTGTTGAGCGGGTGCATTCGCATTGGGGGTGGCTGCAAACTTCTTGGGACGCGCATTGGAGTAGTGACCCTTGACTCCAAATTTAAAGCAAGTAATCCGGGACTTGTCTTTGGCTGCAACAGGCACATCATTGCTTCTAGTCCTTGGGGCAGTATTGTTGTTGTTGTTGTTGGACTTGGGTGCTGCACAGTTGAAGTTATTGGAGTTTCCGGGGTTGTTGTTGTGGTTTCCTCCAAACTTCAAATTTCCTCTGCTATGATTGGGATAGTTTGGACGGGACATAGGGGGTCTATTATTTCTTGGGGCATATCCTGCAAACGAGTTGGGGCAATACTTCTGGGTATTGTGGGATCCATTCTGGTGCATCATCCTGCGCTTGCGATTGTCATTGGCTTGGTTGATCCTTCCTTCCATCTGGATGGCAGAGTCTACTAGCTCTTCTAGATCTTCAAAACGGATGTTGACTAACATAGTATGCATCTCATCATGCAATCCGTTTAGGAACCTTTCCTTCTTCTTGGCTTCGGTGTTAATCTCATCATGGGCATATCTAGCTAGGGACAGAAATTTGTCACGGTACTCAACTACCATCATCCTTCCTTGCTTCAGTTCCCTGAACTCATCTCTCATTCTAGTGACCAAACCTTGGGGCACATGGGTGCGACTAAACTTGATCTTGAATGCTTCCCAAGTCATCATCTGACCGCCATTCATGGTATGGATGCTATTCCACCAGGCTCTTGCATCTCCTGCCAGATAGTGGGTGGAAAACAGTACCTTCTCATTGGCTTCAACTCCTGCGACTTCCAAGTTGTTCTCCATGGTTTGCAGCCAGTCATTAGCATCTAAGGGATCCTCAGATTTACTAAAGATAGGTGGGTTGGTATTATGAAAGTTCTTGATCTTGGATCCATGATGATCTTGGTTTCCATGGCCTTGATTATTGTGGGCCATCTGAGCTATCTGTTGAAGAGTGGATAAGTTGGCTTGGCGTTCGGCTCTACTAGCTTCACGGTCAGAAACTAGCATTTGCAGAATCTGTAGCATCGGGTTCTGAGATGAGCTGCTTCCTCTGGGGTTTCTGCGAGTCATCTGAAGATTGAGATAGATAATGAGATAAGAGGGAAATTTCTAAGGTTCATGGTTTTGTTTCAAAAGCTTTAAACTTTGAGTTTGACTCAGGTTAGGCAAACTAACAACTTCCTCTTATTCATTCATTCGAGGCACACCATACAAACAGACACCACACACAAATGGAAAACAGATGGTTTTAAGAACCATTCTGTGAAACTAAGATACAGTGGGACCGGTACAACTCATTCCTACGGTAGTGCTCAAGTGCATCTAATCATCATCAATGAAGTCAGAATCATCATCATCAGTGTGGAACTCCATGGCATCCTCCTCCAGGTAGTCGTTGTCATTGCTGAGGTAAGAGTAAAGATCTCCTGGGATATCTTCACCTTCATCCTCCTCCTTCGCTTCAAGCTGGACTTCCTGCTCATGGATGGTGTTCTCGAGAGCGCCCACCTTCTTGCGGAGACGATCGACGGTGCGATCCTTCTTGTAACGGTGACGACGAAGTGATTGGCGCTTCTTGGCGAGAATGGCGAGGGTCTGGTCCTTCTTGGCGGCAATGGCAAGGTTGTGGTTGGTGTAGGCGTGAGCGTTGTCCCACTCCTTCTGCCTATCATACAGCATGAAGTCAAGATTGTCCACCTGGTGCTTTAGCTCCGGATGTCCTGGCATCTCCAATGGCATTCCCATAGAATCACGCCTTGCGAAGTGAGCAAAGCGGGTTCCCTGGATCAGGTTGATGTTTTGCCCACACAGACGGGCAAGAGCTTCATGCATGGCCCTGGCTAATCCATCTAGCCAGTTGTTCTCCCTCAAGGTTAATTGGATCTTCTCCGAAGTTGGTTCTTCCATCTTGCCTCTGAGATCTGCAACTATCAGCCATTGTTGATATCCTCCTACGTGATCATTGAGTTGTTCCCCGAAGAATTCCGGGTGCGGGCGCTCCAGATACTCTGACAGTGCATCTAGATCCCTCTCAAAAATCATGTGGCCTTTGTTGCCCAGCTGGTAGAACTTGCAATACTGGACTTCCATCTATAAGAATTTAGGATGAGTAAGTTAGTGAGGTGATCAAGTGTGTCCAATTTTAAGTAGGAATGTAAGAATTTTTGAGGAACATGAATTTTTGAAAGAATCTCAAGGATAAGAGTGGGAATAGGTTTTCATAAATATCCACTTCTTTTGTTTTGAAACTAAGTTTTTGTTCGGACGTCCATTCTACTAGGGTCTCCTATGGTCAGGATGGCTCTGATACCAACTTGTCAACACCCGGATTTTTCATCCCAGTGCCTGTTATGACATACCTCGCAATCCTAGGATTACCATTTTTGCGAGACATAACAAATTGGATATCACATTACATCATCCATTACAAACCATAATAAGGTTTTACAAATAATGGATCTCATGATCCAGTCTTAATACAATCAAAGCAGTGGAATAATAACGTAGTAGTGGGCTCCATCTTTAGGGTCACATGCAATGCTGCCGATGGGAGATGATCCTAGTTGTCCTAGACCTCCTGCTGTCCATCATCCTGATAGTCCTCATAGTCTGGCCACGGGAATAGCCAGGGACAAAGCCATGAGTACTCTTTAAGTACTCGCAAACTATCACTAACAAGTAAGGTAGTTCTAGTGGGAATCTTAGGCTCTAAGTTTATTTGCAAAAAGCCAGGTTTATCTAAACTGAGTTCAGAAGTAAAGAAAACTAAGTTTATATTCTAAATCACTTAAGTGGGAAACTAGTTTTCATATTCACAACCCTGTTGTGGTCAAGTCAAATTCATAGTTCAATTCACAAGTCATTTTGAAAACATCTGACGACGGAACAGTATGGCCACTCCAACTGTCCATGACCACGGACACGGCTATTCGAATAGTTTGACATTCTACAGAGGTGGTACACTTTCACCACAAAATTCGATACATTTGTCAGGGATAACCCTAAATCAATCATACTTAGTATGCGGATAATCAATCATAACCTTTCAATTACACACCCTAGTATAAGCACTTGTCCTATGAGCTTGGCCTCCCAGCCATGGCCATCTGCCATCCTGGGCACTGCATAGGTGGACAATCATCAAGAGGTAGCCTCAACTCAACCTCTTCCGCAAGGGAACCCATAGTAAGGCACATAAACTTCTGGCTAAGCCCTACCCAATTTAGGTATTATGGTTGTACGGTAAATTGGAATGGTATCGCATCCGAGCCCAACCATCAATTTTTATAAAAGGGCTAAGGCTCATGCCTCAACATTTTCATCATCAAACTATTGTGTTTATCAACACATGTCAAAACATCTCAATAGAATGAAACATCATTCCAAGGTTTTCATAATCATTTTCACCAAGTATTCCCACCTAAAGTGATCACCTTTTATGCTTAGCACTAGCCACTAAAGTTAAGAGTGTTCACTAATGAGGGGTGCTAATCTTCAATCTCATGGCATAGAATGACATCTAGTATAGGCCTATTTTTATACTCTTTATGCTATCTATAATATTTTCCAATACTCGTAAAGCACTAACTAAAAGTAAAGAACTTTGGCAAAGTAAAAGAGTAAAGCTTGCAACTAAAACTTGGGATTGGTATAATCAAAGTTATATAACCAAAGCATGCCTAATGCATCTTACTTAGGGTATCGTGCAATTAGTGATGGCTTGCCTTGAGTAGTGCAGTGGTTCAAGTTCTCTTCTTCTTCTTGGTAGTACTCCTCCTCCTCATATCTCGGGTCGGTACTATCGTCTATAAATGAATACGAGGTACACAATCACCAAACAATACTTAACTACTTCTATTTAGCACACTAAGGCTCACACTTGATGATCTAGCATCATCACAATCATCGCATGAATTAAAGGCTTAATCATATTTATCTTATTTTAGAAAAGTAATTTCTACTCATTGAAATTATTTAAGATGTAATATTCTCTAAATAGACTATGGGATCATGTTGACACATGTCATCACCACATATTCTAATACATGGGAATGTGATTTAAAGTGTTGGTCACATTTTATAAAGTTTAAGATTATTATTTAATTGAATTAAAGTGACTAGAAAGGCCTATATAGCATTATTTTGGTACTAGTCCCATATCACTGCACGAAAACCTAAGTATTTTAACATATTCAGATAGATCTTATCAAATGTGATTTTTGAGAGTTGGAATCAACTCAAAAGCATCTATGGTTGATTTTTTAAAAATGTTTGAAGTTGCAAAAGTCTCTGTCTTGTTATTTTTGGTATAGGTGATCTCTAACTGCAATTGATTTGAATCCAACGGGCTTGGATAGACAATTTAAATACCTTTCTAAAAAAATTGGAAGCATGCCATTTGGTTTAGTGAAACTCTTTGAATGGATTTTTGAATCTACTGACATAATGTGGTTTTAACTAAATTGGAAAAATCATTATTTGAATTCCCAGGCCTGCGCGGGAAACTAAACGGGCCGGCCCAATCTGCACAGCAGAGCGCAGCAGGCTACTGACAGAGGGGTCCGCTAGTCAGCGACTGAATTAACCCGAAGCGGTATCTTTCAACCAGAGCCCTACGATCAAAACTAAGATCAACGACCGTGGTTCATCGTCGACGACGAAACGCTCCGGCGAGGATTTAAACCTAACGCGGTGGTGGGGGTCTGGCGAGGCTCACCTGGGCTCCAGCTAGGGTCGGAGATGGGGGCGAACCGTGTGGTCGATGACGGTGGTTCGAACGGTGGTAGCGGCAGGTCCTGGGGCGGCTCTAATCGACGGCGCCCTTCTCCTCCTGCAGCAGCGGGCTCCGGCCAAATTCCAGCGAAGAAGAGCTCGCCTTGCTCCAGGGAAGGGTGAGGAAGTGTCTGTGAGGAGTGGGGAGGGTGTTGGTGTGTAGAATGGAGGCAGAGGGGGGCTCTATTTATACCACAGCGAGGGGACCTTGCAGCATGGGCTCGGGCTCGTCGGTGACGATGCTACAGGCGGATACCGGCGCGGCTGAGGGTAGGGGACGGTGCGGTGTTCTCTGGTGATCATCACGGAAGTAATGGTGCGGCACGGGGTGGTCTAGGTTGGTCGGGCGCGTGCGATGCACTGCGTGGCAGCAGCGGTGTTTGAGGAGGCGTACGGGAGCTACGGGTCGCGCGGCGGCAAACGGGGATGTCTAGGAGGCTGCTGTGATCATGGCGAGCGTGAGCGTGCAAGGAGAGAGTGAGGCGCGGTCTGTGCGAGCTGGTCGGGGGTGGCACTCTGGCGTGTTCTCGGCACGACGCAGAGATGGTGGGCGCAACGCTGCTAGGGTGGTCAAGGGCTTGGCCGTGGTCGTGGCTTGGACAAGGGGTGGAGGTGGACGGTGGCGTGCCTGGTGCGCGTCGTGGGCGAGGGCGGCGTGGCCTCTGTCGCGATGTCCATTGTCAGCCGGCGACGACCATATTCGGGCGGCGCTCCACTAGTGCAACGGCAGAGGGGGCACATGTTTGGTGCTTGGCTAGGTGCTAGGGAGATAGGGGAGTGAAGAGGGGACAATGGGGTGGATGATCACTGCTCCAAAATAGTGAAGTTAGGCAGTTCTTAATCAGGGTAAGCAAGGTGTTTGCTGAAATGGCCGCAAGAACTTTAGTTTGAAATTTTCAAATGAAATTTGTTGAGTGATTTGGTCTTATGCTTGAGTGGCTATGATTGCTTGGAAAAGGCAAGGTGAATTGATTTATAGGTTTTTTGCAAAAGTGTGATCTTACCATATGAACTAGATTCAAATTTGAACTGTCCTTTAAATTGCTTTGGACATAGCTTTTGTAAATTTGTAAAGTGGGCCTTGGTTCACTTTTACATGGTCTAGCAAGGAGTGAAAAGAAGTAGAAAAGTTTCTGCTAGAATTTCTCTTCTAGGAACACTCAAAGTGACCTAGTGGTTAACTTTGGTTAAAATGACCATTTGATCTTTTTATTCATATTTGATTTTTTTTTCTTTGGATTTTGTTTGTAATTGGCCTAGATGATGTAGCATTCACCTTTAAAACATTTCTTATCATTTGTAGCAATCAAACATGGCAACTTCAATCAATCACACATTAATGCAAACACACACATCCATTCATATAGATTTTTGGAATAAAAGTTTTTGTTGACCCTAAAATTAGGTGATTTAAACTTGTTAATCTTGATTAAAAGATTTGGGGTGTTACAGAGCCTTTGCATCACTGCTAGCTGGAGAACCTTTCGAGTAGGCAACACCTTGCCAATCAGATCTCTATATGATTCACGTTGGATTGTCTGATAACCCTCCTTACCCCGAAGCCCACAACTATTATGATAGATCCGTCTAGCTACCAAGTGCCCTGGCAAATCTCTCACACTTTATCAAAGAGACTTGGCAGTGCCCCAACAATATGAGCCTAGTAACCAAAAATGTCTGACTTGTAGTGTTGCAGCAAATGGTGGGGTAATCCAACTAGACCTTCTTTGAGGGAAAAGGAAGCAAATAAAACTTGCAAGTCGGAACCTTTCCGTCTCACACGAGCTAACTCTTAGCTATAACTTTTGATAGGGTACAATTGTCCTATTCTTGTCCAAGAAGAAAAGAAACTTTAGTGGTTGATCGTGGACGTCAGCCACGTGACCTCCCACTCAGATCTGGACCAGATCTGACCAACTTATTGGCCAACACAAACGAGATCTTACCACTGCCCTAGATCAAAACAGATCAAAAAGGTGAAACAAAAATAGCGAAAAAGATCCAATCTTTCGCACTAGCGCATCTCATGCGGAAGAAATAGGCCAAAACCCTAGAGCTGATGCTCTGATACCACTGTTGGGCGATGCGTAGAGCCAAGCTGAAAACAAAAACTTTTCTGCTCCGGCCAGAACTTTGGCGAGCCACCCCAAGATACAGCCAAGGTCAAAGGCAATATCTTGTACCTCTTGACGCGCAGGTGCGGAAGATGAGGAAGCGCATCACGGTGGTGTCATATGTTCCCCTCGTCTCATCTGGCTCCGGCAAACTGCTCGATCCTGGGACCACCTTGTCGCTCGCTCCGTGCTGCTCTTGCCTCCAACTTCACCTCCGCCCAACATCACCGACGAGCACCACAGGTATGGTGAATTTGCTGTCTCACACATGTACAAGGTGGAACAACAGCAAGAGAGATGCTAGTATCGGTCTTGCTACCGTTGGACAAGAAGGTGGAGTTGCCAAGTCTAGTGAAACCCTAGGAAGCAGCACTAGATTTGATTCATTTCTTGTCCGTCGCCACCCACCTTCCTTTATATAGGCGAGTAGGTTAGGGCACACAACACTTGTGTACCTTGGTCCTAAACCCTAATGCTAGTCAAAGTGGGTCCAAACCATTGACATGTGTCCCTATCTAACAAGTCCAACTTGCCGGCTTGTGATAGTCGGATCATCATCCGCCTAGTCCCACTCTCTTAAGTGTGCAATCCCTGGTAAGCCGGACACAACTCAATAATCATTCAGTCAGAGCGGTAGCTTAGTGAATTTCCAACTAGATCTAATAATCGGTAGTGGCCTCTAGCAAGACTTGACGATTCCTGGTTTCTGCAAGTGCCCTCAATGTGACGATCTATCCGAGTCCCTCTGCCTCAGGATATTGGCGATAAACCGCAGGGGAGATCCCTTCATCCCAGTGTCGGTTTACTCTCTTCTCATTGTAGTGATAATTGATTCCCTCCGGCTTCACTAAGTCGAACTACCTCGATCAACACTTGATCGAGTAGCGCATGGCCATGCTTATGAATCATATCAAATGAGAAGGCCCAGAGAATATCTCTCCAATATGGAGGGACAAATTCCGTCTTGGCTGATCCACGTCACGCAACTTGCTTTGAAGTCGGCCGAAGACAACCCTTATGACTCCTAGTTACGGTGAGCGTCCGATGAAGTCAAAGCCAGCTTTTCCACAACTCGGATAATGCGATCCCCTCGGGCTAAGGATTTCATTGTGTTAGTCAGAACATATGACGGTGTGCTCACGTCCTACTAACCTTTGGAGTCGTCCGGCTATCGTACCTCTTCTGACTAGCCAATGCAAGGAAGATAGCATCTCCATGCTCATGACACGTGAAACATTGTCATGTTCTGACTTACAAATTAGTCTCGGTAGTGGGTTTCTCTCCCTACCTCAGACGACTAAGGACAAACTATCTATAGCTAGATACAAGTATATGGTTCCACACCTGCAATAATTGCAGTGACATATACAACTAGCTCTAAGCCGGATTCCATGTTACAAATACAAGGCAAAATATGAGCCTCTAGGGCATCATTCCTAACACCCTATATATTGGATCAACGAAAGCAAGCATGCCATCAAAATTACATATAAAAAATATGCATGCACATGGCTTTCAAGAACCAACCTTTATATACAATTTGGAAAAACACACCAAGTAAACCAAGAAGGCACACAAGAGTGTGACCAAGAAAATATTGTCCAAATCAACAAATGATTGATTACCAAGCCCAATAAATTAACTATGCAAAAAACAAGAGAATATGTAATAAACAAAACACACACGCTGAAAGATTTATCTCGTTTAAGAAAGTAAAACAAATAACATGGAATGGGATAACCAACTCCCATAAATAGAGCAAGGTTACAAAACCCAACCAAGATCATCCACACTTTTCAAGATAGCACAAATTACAAAAAAAGAAAAGATTTATCTTCCAAATGCATAAAACATGATATGGATCAAAGCATGTTACAACAAAAGAATAAATAGAGTGTTCAAAAACATATAGGACATCTCCCTCCATGATTTGTGTATTATTTAGGATTTTTCTTTTGAATATAAAATCCACACATCTAAGATCATCACTCTACCTATATCAAACAAAACACTAAGCAAGATCAAACAAATCAAATGGATCCACATGAGGCAACGAAGACACCGACAGTTATAAAAAAAATTCTTGGTAAGAGATAAGGAAAATATAAACAAGAGATAATTTAAATATGATAAATAAATTCTAGCACCTATTATAGTACCAATTTTCCAAGGACAGGAGGTATTTTAAATTATTTCTTGGTGGTGGTTTCCAAAGATATCCAAGTTCATATTCACAACAAAAAATCGTATGGAAAAAGATGAGAGTCAATAACCATGCCAAGAGAGAGATTCTAAAAGTTAGAAAATCATGCAAGGAAATGATTGGAGTAACTTTAAGAAAATGGTTTCCCAAAAAAAATTAGAAGCCCACATATGAAGAAACCTATACCAAGAAAATCTCTCACAAACAAGATCCAAAATATGAGTAATAGAGTCATTAAAACAATTTAGAACTTGTTCGAGCCAATGTGCCACATAGGAGCAAGATAATTTCCAATATCAATTCTAAGTGTCATAACCTCAAATATTCACATTTTCTCAGTTTGTAATATACATAAGGAATATTACTCCCTGATGAGTCCAAAATTGAAGCATATTTATCTCTTGTTTTCGCATAAGTAGAGTAGGGTTTTTTAGTACTTTATTGCCCTCCCACGCACCTTTTTGTATTTGTTTTTAAAGGATCCCAAATTTCTGAGTCTTTTGTGAACATATAAATTGGGACTATCATATTATGCAGTAATATGATATTTCTAAGTGATAAATGTCATTTAATTGATTTTTCCTCGCACTTGGGAGAATAGCAAACATGGAGGAAGCCTATAGAGCATTTAACAACAAATGGTACGGGCGGAGATTGCCCGTACCACCGCGCATACCACCTGTCAGAGTGTCTGTCTTGTCAAATACTCTCACCTCGCAAAGACGGATCACATATTATACATTGACAGAAACTTCCAATCTGAAAACACCACATCAGAGAGGGATCTCAAGGAGACACTAGACAAAGGGAAAATCCTTGCTGCTTCACGGATCATCGGAGGACATCACATCATCCCCTTCATAATCAACTATTGCATCTACATCACCATCACCATTCCCCTCTCCCATACTTTAGATCTTATTGTAATTCCAAATACCATTGTGGTTTGCACTAGATTTATCGTCATACTTGTATCCATCCATTTGAACATGATGATGTTGTTGATTGCTTCCATGTGTGAGTAGATTCCTTTGTTCTTGGGGAGATGGAGAAACCCAAGCATTATTATGAAATGAAATAAATATGATCTATTACTTTGTTTCATGATCCATTGATCTATGATGTTGTGTTTGATCTCTCTCTTTATATGGTATGTGTAATCGGCCACATATCATTAGTCTCTGGGACTAAAGAGAGGGTCATACCCATAGGACGTGTATGGGAGTAAGTCAATTGTTAATTTTGTGACTACAAGCATTGGCTTATAACCTGCACGGTCAAATGGGGAATAAAGAGGGACTCATTAATCTTATTACAACATCCATGGGGAAACACTTAATTGTGGTGGTTTGCATGAGTGACTGCTTTTAGGCATTGAAGTGGTTATTTACAGGTGACCTCATTGCTTGACTCAAGAATGCGACTACCCATGAGTCTTGTAGTGAACATCTTATTATTGTGCTTTCTCCACAATATCATGACGAAGGAAATAGATAATCCTAATTATGATTAATTATCCCATGTTAGCGGTGTATCCTAAATCTCTGAGAACACTTTAGCCTTATTGAGTTTCAACACTTTTTCTATCACTTTCATTACTTGTTTTACTTTACTCGTTTTATTACTTTCTTGCACACAAACACCAAACCTTTAAAACACCCTTTACTTGAGATCAAAGGCAGCTTACAAGTATCCATTGGTAGATAGTGACGAGGGGCATAAAGACCATAACCAAATAGCTCTATGTGGATTCAATACTCTTATTTCAAAACTATCTACAATCAATCTATGCACTTGCAGTCATCAAGCTATTTTCTGGCGTCGTTGCTGGGGAGCTAAGAGCTTTTGGTCTTTGTTCTAAGTTGCTAATTCTATTACTCCCTTCAATCCATAATAAGTGTCGGTAATTTTGTACTACCCTAGTATAAAGTTTCTACTAAGTCTCCGACACTTATTTTGGACCCGAGGGGGGAATTGTTTTACTAAAGTTGTTTACTAGTTTCAGGTAAGCACCATGACTGCACTTGGGTTGATGAATTATCTTGATGCAACTAAAGACCTCGGGAAGTTCAATAGAGGACTTGTTAAGGAATTCCCGAGTGACAGCAAACCAGATTTTGAGGTTAACCCTCGCTTTATCGCTTTATTTAAAGAGAAAACTTTTGCAGGAGATGATCCAGATGAGGATCCTTGCACTCATTTAATGCATTTTACCGAGTTATGTTGGACACTTAAATTGAGAGGCTATTCTAATGTTGAACATAAACTTAAATTATTTAGTCAATCTCTAACCAACACTTCTTTAGCTTGGTATAGAATTTTCCCTACAGAGAAAATTGATACTTAATAGATGTCCTAGGTGAAGGATTGGTAAGAGACTTTAAGAGGTATAAATCCATCCTTAATAGATGTCCCCATCATGATTTACTGGAATGGTATGTTTTACATATTTTTTATGGGGAACTTAATCAAGAGATTAAACATGACCTTGACACTAATTCCATAGGTTCTTTTATGGACCTAACTATAACTAAAGCTCGGGAATTACTAGAACAAATTCGCCGCAATAGAGAAACTTGGGGATTTGATTTAGGCGGCGAAGGAGGAATAGAAATTGAATATGATTGTCTCAATTCTTATAAAGAATCTGGTAAGTTTAAGGAAACCGCTAATGAACTTCAACTTGATGATGATATTATTCTGCAAATCCTTCAGTCTTTTATAGAACACTTTGAAGCTCCCAAGAAGGATTGGCTTCAATACACTCCACCAACTGAGAAAGTTGAAGATGTTGATATAAAAATTGTGGCCACTGTAGATCCAATAAACAAAGAAGCCCCTTATGTTGAACCCCTTCCTTTTCCAATGATGGCGACGAGAAAACATATGATGGGTCAACAACTCAAAGAACAGCTAGAAGAGGAAAGAATGTTCCTCAGAAAGTTAGAGGAAGAGGCGAAAGCAGGAGAAATCAACCAAGTAAGTATTAAAGAGACAGGTGAACCAACTAAAGAAGACATATTAACCATGTTTGCACATTGCAATATGATCAAGCTAGACATTGAAGCCTCTCAATTTGTTGAAGGAAAGGTAAAAGCCAAGGATGTTGGTAAGCCTATTCTCCCTTGTACTTTTGGTGGGTCATCCTACTATGGTATTTGTGATATAGGAACAACTGTCAATGTTTTCCCTTATAATTTTTCTTAAAATACCAAAATGAGATTATTATAGCCGAGTTGGAAGACACAGATATGACAATAATGCTAGCATATAAGACACTCAGAATTCCTATGGGGATAGTTAGAGATGTTCCCAACTGTATTGGACCTTACAAATACCCTATTGATTTTATGCTTGTTGATATGCCTACTAATATTTATTGTCCAATTATTCTTGGAAGAACTTTTATAAACACCGCAAGGGGAAAAATCATTGCAAGAAAGAAACTGTATGTCTCAAGTTTGGCGAGGATAAAATGAATTTCCATTTCTCCAAGTTTGATCATAGGCCAACTATTTAAGAGTTTGATGAATGTGAGTATGGATAAGAAGAAGATAACATCACTAGTCTTGCCAAAGTATTCCTTGAAACTCTTGATGATAATCTAGAAAGGAGACTAGTGTATAGTAACAATCTTCTTGAATATATGAATAAAATGGAAATTGATAATTATCTTGATTCAACCCCTGCGGTTGATCCCGAAATGAATCAAATATATGAGATACCTATAAGAAAAGGGGATGAGGAGCTTCCACCTCCTACACTCAAAGCCCTTCCTAAATAATTAAAATACAGGTTCCTTGACGAAACTAATAAATATCCTGTTATTGTAAGTTCTAATCTTGTAGAAAAGGAGGAGGAGAATTTAATGATGGTCTTAAGAATGCACCGACAGGCTCTCGGATATTTGATGGATGACTTGAAAGGGATTAGTCCCTCGATAGCCACCCATAGAATATTCATGGAAGAAGTAGCCCAGTCAGTTGCAAACATCCAAAGGTAACTTAAACTTCATATGGAGGAGGTAAGAAAAGAGGTAATATGCTCACTTGAACATAATGAGATAATCCCAACTCATGTGGAGGAAAGCGAGTGGGTAAGTATTTTTCATTATGTTCCTAAGAAAGGTGGGTTCACTATTGTCCCAAATGAACATAATGAGATAATCCCAACTCGTACTATCATTGGTCATAGGATGTGCATTGACTATAGAAAACTTAATAAGGAAACTAGAAAGGATCACTACCCATTACCATTTATACATAAAACTTAAGAGAGACTTGCTATGCACTCATATTTTTTATATCTAGATGGTTACTCCAGTATTTCTCAAATAGTTGTCCATCCTGATGATCAATTAAAGAAAACTTTCACTTGCCCTTTTGGTTTATATGCTTATTATCGTATGCCTTTTGGCCTTTGTAATGCTCCTGCCACCTTCTAAAGTTGTACACTGATATATTTGCTGATTATGTTGAAAATATTATGGAAGTATTCATGGACGATTTCTCTATCTATGGAACTAATTTTCATAAAGTTTTGCTATATTTGTTGATTATTGCCTTCATAATCTTCATAAAGTTTTGCAGAGATGCGAAGACACTAATTTAGTCTTGAATTGGGAGAAGTGCCACTTCATGGTTCAAGAAGGCATAGTTCTTGGTCATAAATTTTTAGACAAAGGCATAGAAGTTGATAAGGCAAAGATAGAGGCGATAGAAAGGCTTCCCCCTCCTCGTGATGTAAAAGGTATAAGGAGTTTCTTAGGTCATGCTAGATTTTATAGAAGGTTCATTAAGAATTTCTCTAAAACTACTAGACCATTAACTAACCACTTACAGAAGGGAGTCATTTTTAATTTTGATGAAAGTTGCCTTACTGCTTTCACCATATTAAAGCAAGATCTTCTTAATGCTCCTGCAATTAAACCACCTAATTGGAATAAACCTTTTGACTTATTTTGTGAAGCCAGTCGTGAAGCTGTGGGAGCTATTCTTTGCCAGAAATATGGTGATGAACTCAATATCATTCATCATGCTAGTTGCACCTTGAACAGTGCCCAAAAGAACTATCCCATGTTAGAAAATGAACTTTTTGTTGTTGTCTTTTCCTGTGATAAGTTTAGATCTTACATAATTTATTCGAAAGTAAGAGTGCATACTGGTCATATTGGCTTAAAACAAATCCTTGAAAGAACTGACATTAAGCATAAAATGATCCACTAGACTTTTCTTTTGGAAGAATTTGACTTGCAGATCCTTCAAAGAAGAGAAGAACACGTTGACACACCGATGGATATTGAAGTGATCAGAGCACTAGAGAAGGTGTCATGTATTTGTGTACCATTGGGAACTATTCATCCCAAAGGAAAATTTTCAGTTTCTCTCTTCAATGGTTTTAGAAATTTCTTGCGACCAATCTTGTTCAAAGGGTGACGAGGGGTTAACTCATCAACTCCCATTGTTATGGACTTGGGTTTAGAGAAACAGGGGTGCATTGGAGATCTTGTTCGGCTAACAGGCAAGAAACACGGGGACATGGTGTTTACCTAGGTTCAGGCCCCCAGAGGGAAAACCCTACACCTGCTTGTCTGCTCATGATTGATGGAGGAACCGAAGGTTACAATGTCATTGAGATGGCGATGGTGTGAAGATTAGATCTGGTGGGTGTATGTGTGCCAGGGATTGAATTTTAGATTGATTGTCTATTGTGGAGATCGTAGATCTGTCTATTGGGTGGTTTGTGGCATCTATTGTGGCGATGCCCTTCTTGTTGGACCCTCCTAGCGTTTATATATGGGGAGGCTAGGTCTCAGGTACCAATACGAGTAGGTTACAAGTTAAATTCGAACTCTAATCTTGAGTTTTCCTTGTCTTGTACGCTGGGAGTCGATATTCTTGTAGGCTTCACGCAATCCAAATCGTCCTGGGCTTTGTGGACCTTGGCAGGTTGTCGAGTGGGCCTTCCGCCGGGCCGGACCATATAGGCTAATAATAGGTACCCATAGGGTATACCGATGTCAGTAGCCTCCGAGTGTCCATCAGAATCATAGATTCGGGTGGATACTTAGTTGTCTTTGATCCTTGTATTTGGTAGTCGAATTCAACAGTTGTATCGAGTGCGAAGCACTTCACCTGGAAATTCATCGGGTCAGCCAAATTTATAGTCGTTCATAGGGATGATGGTAAAAGTGCATGGTGCTCTCGACGGATCATAACCAATTAATTTCTCTAGGGAAAAAACAATGTTACCTACTCAAAATCGAGTCCCCGGACTCGAATTCGGAAATTGCTGGCGTAGTTCAACTCATACTGCGGAGGCCTTACTGATCTGTACCCAACGCATCCGTCGGGATTCAATTCATGCCTACTTGCGTGGTAATTATATGTTAGAGCGCAGTAGATGCGGCTGCCAGGCCATCAGAATGTATCTATAGGTCTTATCCTTGTGTCGTAGACACAACATCCAAATGTTTGTAACCACGGAGGTGTTTCGGGTGGCCAAGGAGATGCTGTCTCTAAACTTTACATTGCAATGTAAGTGGGCGAAGTGGCCAATGAGTTTGGTTGTTGTAAGCGAGTCGACATTGTGGACGCAATCGACATAATAGACTATGATGTGAATATCTTGTTTTCTATAGGATGCACGACCAACACTCCCTATGGGAGTAGCCCCCGAGTGTCTGTTTGAGTCGTTGAGTCGAGCAGAGACTTATAGTCATCAATTGACTTAGTGATCTGGAAGTGCTTCGGATGACCGTCAGTCGAGAGTTGCCTTTGCGAGTGATCCAAGAGTGCTTCGGATGACCGTTAGTCGAGAGTTGCCTTCGCGAGTGATCCGGGAGTGCTTCAAATGATTCTGCAGATGTGATCGACGTGATTTAATGCTCCCTATGAGAGTAGCCCCTGAGTCCTCATTCGAGTCGTAGATTTGAATGACTAATCGGAGCATGCCACTTAAAAATCTTGTATGTGCACGACCAACGCTCCAATTTGGAGTAGCCCCCGAGTGTCTGACTGAGTAGTAGAGACGCAACCGACAATTATGCAAGGAGAAACCACTGACTCGGAAGTGCATCGAGTCAGTGTCTCATGCATAACGAGCCGAGAGACGACGATGCAGTCAGAGTCGACATAAAGGAGTCCAGCGTTTATCCAAGTGAGTCGATAATGTGGATGAAGTCGACTCAATTGCTTCTGTTGGGTGTGTGGCCAGCGTCCCGTCTGTCGGATGCGCAGCTAGTGTCGCATCTTTGTACCATCAAGCGATGCAACAATCCGAGGAGGGACTCGACTCGGGTCTTGACTTTATGGCATAGTCGGTTGTTTTGTTGACTCATGTTGGAGGACCCAATAGAATAGCTCGATGTAGTCCGATGTCCTTGTAAGGTGTAGAAAATGCAAAGAATTGTGAAATATCTATATTTGGTAAAGAATATTTGCCTATTGGTTTGTAAAGTAAGATTCTGGTGATAATCGAATTAAAACTTTTGTACTGTATACTAGGTCTTTTCGTTAGCCTAAATACCCTTAGTCTCAGTACCTTGCCGAGGTACTCGGAGTTCAAGGATTCGACGGTCAGACAGAATCAGCTACTCCAACTATCGCGTATGAGGTGCTCGAGTGCATGGAGTCGATGACACATTAGGTTACTCGAATAGGGCATAACCCCGAGTGTATCGAGTGCGAGTTAAAAAGGAATCAACTCTATGTAGAGGAAAACTTAGCTTTTTTTAATAACTGCCATGGACGAATTTGATGCGGCCGCGAATGTAGTCGATGCGGTAGTGGGTCATGCGGCGGACATAGTCGATGCGGCGGACCGTGGTCATAGTGACGATGAGTGGAAGGAGTCGATGGTGGTAGCGAGTTGTTGCAACAGAACGCCACAACGGGTCGCAGGAGTCGAAGGATCCCCCGGGTCGCTAGAGCTGAAGACTGCAGTGAGTTGCACGACGATGTCGGTGCAGCCCCCGAGCGTATATTCAACATGGTGGAGTCGGACCAGCCCCCCGAGTCGTTGGCACCAAAGGCGACAGCGGGCCGTCGAGGTTGGAGCCGATGCAATAGACGTACGGTAGATAGAGTCAACGCGGTTTACAGAGTCAACGTAGCAGACATGTGGTCCAAGTTGATGGAGTCACATGGCAGATAGTAGTAGTCGATGTGGTACCGGTCGGAGTAGATGAAACAACAAGTCGTCGGGCTTTTGTCATCTGGAGTCGATGCGTCAAGTGAATATCACAATTCATCGTATTGTATTACACGCAAACAACGCGTCGCCGCCCTATGTGACTACCTGAGTTGTACGTTCCATATGATTTTCCTCGAATCCCTCGCATACACCAATAATCCACATTGCTCACTCAGTTCCGGTTTATTTGACACGCACGTAGTGTAAGAACAACTTTGACTATTAATTTTAGCCAACAAACTATGTAATATGTGTCTCAAAATATATACCATTGAAAACTTCCTTTAAAGACGAATCTGATGGTATAATTTTTGTGATATACTATATAAAATTGGTTGATAAAAATCAATGATCAAACTTGTTCATAAACTACGTGTGTCTAATAAATCAGAATGAGGAAGTAATTAGAATCAAGATAATTAAAAAGCAGTCTTGCAAGCCGTGTATCACAAGTACTCGATAGAGTAGGAATTTTATAGAGGATTAGGATAACATCACCTGATTATTTCCTTATCGCGCACAAACACAAATTGATCTTTTCTTTCCATGTGACGCTTTTTCTTAGGACTTGAACCAAACGCCAATGATTTTTAACTTCACGTGCAAGATTGCATACAGATCACATAGTCTACCGCCTGGCTGTGTTGATACTATTAAATCGATTCCCACCGCATGTTCCTCGAGGAAAGGAATAGAGCCCATAAAACTAATCAGGTCTAGTTTGTAGACTGCTACCGAGTTTGTGTAATCGGTCGTAATAAAACAGAGTTTACCATGGCGGTGCCGGTGATTGATACATTGCAAATGTATCTATAATTTTTGATATTTCATTCTTAGTTTTATCCACTTTCTTGTGTTTTTTCCACACTTTGGAATACTTTTCATATGATTTCTTGGACTAACCTATTAACAAGAGCCATAATGTCAGCTGCCTGTTTTCTGCTGTTTTTGGTTCCAGCAAAGTCAGAAAATGAATATTCTCAGAATTGGACGGGACAAAAGCCAAAGTGCCTATTTTTACGGAAGTTATCATATGCCAGAATACGAGACAGAGAGGGGACAGAGGCCGGCCACACCACCTGGTCGTGCGGTCAGGCTTGGCCCGCGCCAGGGGGTGGTGTGGTGGCTCCTGGCACCCCCTCGGCCTCCCCTTCCACCTATAAGATGCCCTCAGGACAAAAACCATAAGTACCCGATTAAAAATCCACGAAAGAGTCTGTAGCCGCCGTCATCTCCATCCCTAGAGCAGAAGGGATCTGAAGCTCTTCTCAGCATCCTGCCGGAGAGGGGAATTCACCTTAGAGGCCTTCTTCATCACCATGCAAGCCTCCGATGTGATGCGTGAGTAGTTCATCCTTGCACTACGGATCCATGTAGTAGCTAGATGGCTGGTTCTCCTCCTTTGTGTTTTCATGTCTAGATCTTGTGAGCTCCGTTCATGATCAAGATCATCTATTTGTAATTCTGCATGTTGTGTTTGCGGGGATCCGATGGATATTGAGATGCTATTTCAGATTGATTATTGATTCTATCATGTCTTTGTTATTTGTGATCTTGCATGCTTTCCGTTGTTAGTAGCTATCTTGGCCAAGTAGATGCTAGCAACTCCAAGAGTTAGTATTTATGCTCAATAGTGGGTTCATGCCTCTGGTAATCTGGGGAAGTGACAGAAATCTCTAAAGTACTAGATGTGTTGTTGCTACTAGGGAGAAAATAACAATCTTTTGTTCATAGAACAATCCTATTGTTTACTTTACACGCAGTTCGTAAAGAAATAATCTATTTCTTGCAACTTAATACTAGAGGGAGTTCGGATGATAACCTGAAGGTGGATTATTAGTCATATATGCAGTTGGATGGCCGTCTATGTATAATGTTGTAATGCCCAATCAAGTCTCAAAGGAGTCAAGATGGTTAGTATATGCATGTATTGCTTTCTTGGTGTTTGTCAATTGTCCCGCTATAATTTGTTCACCCAGCATGTTATCTATCTTAAGGAGAGCCACCTCTAGTGAACTATGGATCCCGGTCCTTTTCTTTACATACAATCTACAATATGTTACTGCTTTGTGTTTACTTTCTGCAAACTTTTACTTCTTTCCATTCGATACGTTTAATCCTTTGTTTTCCGCAAAACACGGTGAGATTGACAACCTCATCGCAAGTTGGGGACAAAGTTCTGTGGTTGTGTTGTGCAGGTCTCCACGTTGCTACTAGCACCGGTAGTGCGCCCTACCAAGGCTCAGCTAGCAACACCTTTGGGGTGTTTCCTTGCTCCTACTGGTTTGATTAAATCTTGGTTTCATAACTGAGGGAAACTTGTTGTTGTGCTCATCATACCTTCCTCTTGGGGTTCCCAACGAGCTCTACATCAACCATGAGCCATCAAGCATTTTTCTGGCGCGGTTGCCAGGGAGTCAAGGACATCTTCACAAGGGGAGTCCCTCATAACCAATCTCTTTACTTTGTTATTTTTGTTTTGCTTAGTTTCTTTTTGCTTTGTTTGCTTGTTTTCTTTATTCAAAAACACACACAAAATTAGTTTTACTAGTTTGCTTTCTTATTTGAAAACACAAAAAAATGACTACTCTTGAAAACACTAAGTTGTGTGGCTTCACTAACACCAACAACAATGATTTTATGAGCACACCTATTGCTCCACATGTGCCTGAAGATACTTTCTTTGAGATAAAACCTGCTTTACTCAATCTTGTTATGAGAGAACAATTTTCTGGTATTGGTAATGAAGATGTTGCTTCCCATCTAAATATCTTTGTTGAACTTTGTGAGATGCAAAAGCATAGGGATATAGATGGTGATATTATTAAGCTGAAATTGTTTCCTTTCTCTTTGAGAGGAAAAGCTAAAGAATGGTTGAATTCCTTAACTAAGAATAGTATTGATTCTTGGACTAAGTGCAAAGATGCTTTCATTGGAAAATACTATCCTCCTGCTAAGATTATATCTATGAGAAGTGAAATAATGAAGTTTAAACAATCTGATAATGAACATGTTGCTCAAGCTTGGGAAAGAATGAAATCTTTGGTAAAGAATTGTCCCACTCATGGACTGACTGCTTGGATGATCATCCAAACTTTTTATGCAGGACTGAACTTTTCTTCAAGAAACCTATTGGACTCTGCTGCTGGAGGTACCTTTATGACCATTACTTTGGGTGCTGCAACAAAACTTCTGGACAATATGATGGTTAATTATTCTGAATGGCATACTCAGAGAGCTCCACAAGGTAGGAAGGTAAATTCTGTTGAGGAAACCTCCTACTTGAGTGATAAGATTGATATTATTATGTCTATGCTTGTGAATGGGAAAGCCCATATTGATCCAAACAATGTCCCTTTAGCCTCTTTGGTTGCTCAAGAAGAGCAAGTTGATGTGAACTTCATAAGAAATAACAACTTTGGCAATAATGCTTATAGGAGTAATTTTGGTAACAACAATTATAAGCCATATCCTCCCAACAATGGTAATGCTTATGGAAATTCTTACAACAATAATAGGAGTGCTCCCTCTGAACTTGAAGTTATGCTTAAAGAGTTTATTAGTAAACAAACTGCTTTCAATAAAACTATTGAGGAAAAACTCTCTAATGCTGAAAGAAATATAGCATCTTTGGCTGAAGCTCAATCTTCTTTTAATAAAATGGCTGCTAAACCTGAAACTAATGATAATCCCTTTGCATCTACTAATGCTATACTAGTTAGAATTGATGAAAATGTTAGAGTATTAGCTGAATTACATGCTAAGTGGGAAAGAGAAGATGAAATTGCTAGAAACATTAGTGTTTCTACTATCACCACCACTAGTGTTGAGGCTAGTAATAGTTCTACTACTTTAGATGATAAATTTCATTTTGATCTTGATGGTTGCAATATCTCTGAAGTTATTAAGTTCCTACAAAAGCTCGCTAAAAGTCCTAATGCTAGTGCAATGAACATGGCCTTTACAAAACACATTACTGATGCTCTCATAAAGATTAAAGAAGAAAAGATGAAACATAAAGCTTCTATTCCTATAAAACAAGAAGATGCTTGGGAACCCATCATTAATATGAAAGTGAATGACTTTGATTTCAAAGCTTTATGTGATCTTGCTAGTAGTGTTTCTATTATGCCTAGAAGGATTTATGATATGCTTGATTTGCCTCCACTTGAAGATTTTTATTTGAATGTCCCACTTGATGATAATGCTAAAAAGAAACTCATGGGGAGTCTTAATGATGTTCTTATTATGGTTAACAATGCCTATCTCCCCGTTGATTTCTATGTTTTGGATGTTGAATACAATGCTTCTTGTCCTATTACTTTGGGAAGATCTTTTCTTAGAACTGTTGGTGCCATTATTGATATGAAAGAAGACACCATTAAATATCAACTCCCACTCAAGAAAGGTATAGAACACTTCCCTAAGAAGAGAGAGAAGATTTCTTTTGCTTCTCCTATGAAAACAAAATTTGGTCTTAATGCTTCTTCATTTGAGAACACTTGATTGTTTTTCTTGCTTCTTATGCCTAACTTAAAGGCGTTAAAGAAAAGTACTTATTGGGAGATAACACAAAAGTTTTAGATGAGTCTTGGAAGTTATTACTTCTTTAATAACCTCTCCTTATCCTTTTTATTAGATTTTTGTGCCAAGAGTAACCTCTAATGAGAGAGAAGTAATGATTGGGAAAGTTGTTGTCCTGAAACAGATTTATGTGCTTCACCGTACAAACTTCGTGTAAAATCTCTAGACATCTTTTTGAGGCGTGAAATTTTTTGATTCTGCCCCAGGTTGTTATCTAACTTTCGTTAGCTCAATACTTTTTGATTTGAGCAACATAAGGTCTTTGAAAAAAATCGACTTTACCTGCTGGTCTGTTTTGACAGATTCCTGCCATTTTCTGCATTTGCTTCTTGTTGGTTCCTTTTTGAGTTCTTTGGGGGAATTGAGCTTTTTGAGGGAAGTACTACAGTAGATAATGTTCTAATGGAAGTTTATTTGGTGTTATAACTGAACCTTAAGACTTATTATCTTGAGTGCACTAATGTTGCTAATAAAGATTGTGTGAAGTTTTGTATGAAGAAAAAAAATTCAGGTGTATGGAAGGAATGAGTAATGAGATGAAGGATGGACTAAAGCTCAAGCTTGGGGATGCCACGCGTGTCACCCCAAGAAATATCCAAGAAGTACAAGCATCAAAGCTTGGGGATGCCCAAGGCATCCCCTTCTTCATCAATAAAAATCCCAGGTTTCTTCCAAATGCTTCATTTTGATTATTTCATGCACAGTTGTGTTGTTCTTGGAGCGTCTTATTTTTTGTTTTCGTTTTGATTTTTCATTTTCTTGGTTTGCTTAGTTTTCTGAATAAATTTGTTGGACCCCCTCTTCATACATTGGTTTGCAAATAGTTTGGTTTGGTTTGGAAAAGAGTAGGAAAGTTCATACTTATGTGGTAAAAAGAGCTTGTTTTTGACTGTGGCCTATGCTTTGTCATGCCATGCTTGATATTGTTTTGGCTTTATGCTTAGTATTCTTTGTTGTAGCATGACTTGTTATAAACAATTGAGATTTCTTAATGTGCCTTGGATGAATCATGCGTTGTTTTAGCATATTAAAGCATAGTATAGTGGTATTCTCCTTTGATGCTTTATTTGGGTTGACTTGGCGCATGCTCAGACCATGTTATGACTATCTCAAGTTACCATAGCCTTTATGATCCTTTAGTTTTCAACTTGTAGTATCACTTTATGCTTTGATCAATGATGTTTTGTCGCTCTGCATGATTATGGCCATTATTGCTCTCTTAGTTTGTCGCTCCTAGTCTTTTGCTAGCCTCCACAACCAAGTATGAGTTCCACTCATGCATCCAACTCCCTAAACCAAGTTATTCCAAAGAGTCCACCATACCTACCTACTAGCTTATGCTATTCCAAGTATATTCATGCTTTTGTTTATCTTCCAAATTAAACTTGTTATGAGAAACTAGTGATTAAAGCTCTCACGAACTTGATGGCACACTTTACTTTTTTGCATCTAATAAACTTGAACCATTGGGTCCTTTTTTGTTGCGTATATGCTTGCGCTTTATAAGTTGAAATTAGTAGAACCATGTATCATGGGGAACGCTTTCAACATTGCACTCGTACTTTGTACCATAATTTTTGAAAGCTCTTTATGAGACTTGAATCCCTACTTCCTTCTAAAAAGGCCTTTCTTTCACCATTATATTGAGTCTCCACCTTCTACCTTTATGCACCTACTTTGAGAGCATAGTGGCCATTCTTAGTTCTATGTGCATTGTCCCAAGACTAGTTGATTGATGTATACTTTGATATTGCTTGTTTTAAACTATTTGTATCTAGTCACTCTTATGAACTTTGAAGGTGTCCTATGCATTTATATTTGCTACTCTATGAGGGACAAGCTGAATACTATTATGCTATGTTTTCTTTATGTGAGACAAACAAACGTCTTGCAAAGCATTGTTATTCATGAATCTTTTGTTTGTGCCTTTTCATGTTGCATCATAGTTTCTTTGTCTTATTGCTAGAACTTTGTCTTTCATGTTATGATTGAAGTACCATGATCCTAGCTTTGAATGTTTTACAAATAATTTGATCAAGTCTTTGATGGTGCATGTCACCTCAAAAATTATTCTTTCTTTTTATCACATACCTACTCGAGGACGAGCAGGAGTTAAGCTTGGGGATGTTGATACATTCCAAATGTATCTATAATTTTTGATGTTCCATACTTGGTTTTATCCACTTTCTTGTGTTTTGTCCACACTTTGGAGTACTTTTCATATGATTTCTTGGACTAACCTATTAACAAGAGCCACAGTGCCAGCTGCCTATTTTCTGTTGTTTTGGGTTCCAGGAAAGTCAGAAAATGAATATTCTCGGAATTGGACGGGACAAAAGCCAAAGTGCCTATTTTTTCGGAAGTCATCATATGCCAGAATACGATACGGAGAGGGGCCAGAGGCCAGCCACACCACCTGGCCGCGCGGCCAGGCTTGGCCCGCGCCAGGGGGTGGTGTGGTGGCCCCTGGCACCCCCTCGGCCTCCCCTTCCGACTATAAGATTCCCTCGGGACGAAAACCCGAAGTACCCGATCAAAAATCCACGAAAGAGTCTATAGCCACCGTCATCTCCATCCCTAGATCGAGAGGGATCTGAAGCTCTTCCCGGCACCCTGCCGGAGAGAGGAATTCACCCTAGAGGCCTTCTTCATCACCATGCAAGCCTCCGGTGTGATGCGTGAGTAGTTCATCCTTGCACTACGGATCCATGTAGTAGCTAGATGGCTGGTTCTCCTCCTTTGTGCTTTCATGTCTAGATCTTGTGAGCTCCGTTCATGATCAAAATCATCTATTTGTAATTCTGCATGTTGTGTTTGCGGGGATCCGATGGATATTGAGATGCTATTTCAGATTGATTATTGATTCTATCATGTCTTTGTTATTTGTGATCTTGCATGCTTTCCGTTGTTAGTAGCTATCTTGGCCAAGTAGATGCTAGCAACTCCAAAAGTTAGTATTTATGCTCGATAGTGGGTTCATGCCTCTGGTAATCTGGGGAAGTGACAGAAATCTCTAAGGTACTAGATGTGATGTTGCTACTAGGGAGAAAACAACAATCCTTTGTTCATAGAACAATCATATTGTTTACTTTACACGCAGTTCGTAAAGCAATAATCTATTGCTTGCAACTTAATACTAGGGAGGATTTGGATGATAACCTAAAGGTGGATTATTAGTCATAGATGCAGTTGGATGGCGGTCTATGTATAATATTGTAATGCCCAATCAAGTCTCAAAGGAGTCAAGATGACTAGTATATGCATGTATTGCTTTCTTGGTGTTTGTCAATTGCCCCGCTGTAATTTGTTCACCCAGCATGTTATCTATCTTAAGGAGAGCCGCCTCTAGTGAACTATGGATCCCGGTCCCTTTCTTTACATACAATCTACAATCTGTTACTGCTTTGTGTTTACTTTCTACAAACTTCTACTTCTTTCCATTCGATACGTTTAATCCTTTGTTTTCCGCAAAATATGGTGAGATTGACAACCTCATCACAAGTTGGGGACAAAGTTCTGTGGTTGTGTTGTGCAGGTCTCCACGTTGCTACTAGCACCGGTAGTGCGCCCTGCCAAGGCTCAGCTAGCAACACCTTCGGGGTGTTTCCTTGCTCCTACTGGTTCGATTAAACCTTGGTTTCATAACTGAGGGAAACTTGTTTTTGTGCTCATCATACCTTCCTCTTGGGGTTCCCAACGAGTTTTACATCAACCACGAGCCATCAGTGATGACGGACGCGGTTGAAGATGTTGATGGACCCTGCCCGTACGATGGGTTGTAGATTGCAGGTGCTAGAGCCGTTAAGATCCCAACATCAGCGCTCCTAGTTTTCACATACGGCGCCAATTGATGAGGGGTTAACTCATCAATACTCATTATTATGGACTTGGGTTTAGAGGAAGAGGGGTGCACTGGAGATCTCGTTCGCCTAACAGACAAGCAACACGGTGACACGGTGTTTACCCAGGTTGAGGACCCCGGAGGAAAAACTCTACTCCTACTTATCTGCTCATGATTGATGGAGGAATCAAAGCTTACAATGTCACTAAGATGGCAATGGTGTGCAGATTAGATCTGGCGGGTGTATGTGTGCTAGGGATTGAATTTTAGATCTATTGTCTATTGTGGAGATCATAGATCTGTCTATTGGGTGGTTTGTGGCGTCTATTGTGGCGATGCCCTTCTCGTTGGACCCTCCTAGCGTTTATATATGGAGAGTCTAGGTCTTAGGTATCAATACAAGTAGGTTACAAGTTAAATTCGAACTCTACTCTTGAGATTTCCTTGTCTTATACGGTGGGAGTCGGTATTCTTGTAGGCTTCATGCAATCTGAATTGTCCTAGGCTTCGCAGACCTTGGTAGGTCGTTGAGTGGGCCTTCTGCTAGGCCGAACCATATAGGCCATTAATAGGTACCCGTAGGGCATACCTATGTCAAAGGGAAAACAAATAAATATATCCTAAGAGTCCAAGGGAGAGAAGGTGCCAATGTAAAACTCATTATCACCGGACGAGTAAGGTAATCAAAACCTTATTTTCTGTGTTTTTATTGATGTTTGATATTTGCAATCACATTTTCATGTTTTTCTGAGTCCATTGCGAGTTTTACGAGCTCAATACGGGTAGGCAATACGGCCGCACCCATCCATCCTGCTGATTGTTAAACCCTCAGTACCCTTGCTCCATTTTTTGTTGTTTTCTTAGCACATAGTATGACCGCGCGGGGGGGGCTAGGCCGAGCCGGCCTCCCCCTTGGCCCCTCCCCCTCTCTCCTTTCCCCTAATGGGCCCTCTCCCTCCGGAATTGGCCCATTAAGCCTTTTTTGACCTTTAATTGATTTTATCTTTATTAGATAATTATGAATAAATGATTAAATCAATATTTAACATTCATTCACATATTATTCAATCTCCGTGGCCATGGAACACCTTCCACCTCCACTCCGGACTTACCGAAACCCTTCCGGTTTCTCCCTTCTTTTCTTCAGCGATTCTACCGATCCTATAAACACTCTCTAAGCATCATCAAGCCCTTAAGCGTGATACGCCATGGTTCGGGAACACTCTAGACATGGTCGGGACACTCCCGCACCAATGATCGACAGAGGGACCTGGATGGCCATGTGACCCCTGTGCGTTCCACGAAGATCTTTCGTCGTTTGAACCGGGACAGTCGTGTCGTATTCCCTTTGTCACTCGATACTTGCATTGCCCAAGAACTGATCAATGACATCACCATGTCGTGTTCAATCTCGTTACTGAACAATGCTAGTTTGCTGGTTCCGACAAGTGATATCCACGTGATCTAATCACACGATGCGTAGCTATTGGATATGATTTCTCCGAGTGGGCCCTTGAGTATCTTCCCGTCACATGGACGGACAAATCCCTCTCTTGGCATATATTGCCTCTACGGTTTCCTCCGAGTACCTTAACACACCTTTATAACCACCGTATTACCAAATGGCGTTTGATGCTATCTAAGCACTCTCGAGAGACAGTGATTGATATCGCCTCATGGTCTAAGGAATAGTCTACGAGGATCCATTTCTAATCATCGTAACTTGAAATTCATGACATGATCGGGTCACGATGTTTAGATTGGGTATTGGTTCATCATCTCATTCTCAGAATGAGATGACCTCATTTCCAACTGGCATAAATGCCACATGATCAGGAAACATGATCATCTGTTGACCAATGAACCAGTGACTAGAGTTTCATGGGAACCCCTGGTTGTTTGTATATCACACGTGTATTGATGTTTCCACTCAATACAGTTATAGCATGATATAAAACTTAATCATAAACTATATGAAATATGATAATAGTCCTTACTACTATTTGTCTCTAGGGCATATTTCCAACACTTTCAATGTAAATAAGTTGAGTATATGTTACCACAAGGAGGATCAATGGATATAAGATAGAATGATGGCAATCCAACTGACTTGGCTTCGGCCAAAAATAATTGATGAATATCCCTTAATTCTTCATGAAGTACCCAAGTCTCCAATGCCCTCCCATAACACTTATTGATTAAGTTTTAGCTTGTTGGTCCCCAACAAAGTTGGGTCCTAAGAAGTTAGTGACAATAGGTTAGGCAACACAAATGGTTCTTTTCTTGGCACCACTCTGAGCACCAAACTATTTGGCAAACACATTGCCAACCTCATCCTTACAAAGAGAGTAAACATCATAAATTATGATAGGGTTTGATGAGGAGGTACTAATAGTGCACAAAGAAGTCATACGACCCTTCTCATGGCATATGTAGCAAGTTCTTCGCTTGCCTTGTTTCTTCTTATTTGAGTCATCAACTTGAGGAGGGTTAGCTTGATCATTCTTGGGAAGTGATTTCTATTTAACACGAGGTAGAGCTTGAGGTTGCTTCCCTTGTTGCTTCTCACTAATAGACTTCTTCTCAATTTGTAAGATCTAACATGATGCCATTTTCCTTGCACTTGAAACAAATAATGTTGGCCAGATTCTTGACTCTTTCTTGGCCCTTCTTATTATAGCTATTGAACTTCTTGCTATTGGACTACATATTATTATTGGAGTTTAATCCAAGTCCACTCTTGTCATTTGGGGATTTTTTCGCACTCAACACCTTGTTGTGTCCAGACTTCCCTTCATGACACTTCCCCAAATCTTTATTCAAAGAAGTGACGTGGGCCTTGAGCTCTTTGAGTTTCTCTACATGGTTAGGACCAATGCAAGAACCATAGGAAGTGGAAGCTTCATTGTTAGGGCAAGGAGAGTAATTCATCACAATATGTAGAAACAATATGATTTGGTGAACTACTAGGACTAGAACATGGCAATATGACATTTTGAGTAGAAATTGTGCTATTGTCCACGTGAGGATCACAAGATGTTACCTTTGTCATAGTAGCCTCATGAGATAAATTTAGTTGATCATGGGAAACTAGAAGATCCTCATAATATCTTGAGAGCTTGACTTTCTTCCAATTTTCCATAATTGCTAGTTAGCAAAACTAGTTGATCCGTTAGCTCAGCAGTCTCCTTTAATTTGGATGCTTCACAAGAAATAGAGTTAGAAGCATAAGCATCATTATCAATAACACGAGGAGAAGGAAATTTGGAAATCTCTTTCAAATAAGAAGCTTTAAGTTTCTCATGTGACTCAGTAAGTTTGATGAGCTCACTTTTAATGACCATAGAGTCATTTTTAGGAGCTCAAAATCCTGAAGGAGTTTAGCATGTGTAACTAGAAGTTCATCATTTTTAAATTTTGAAATAACTTGCCACCTCAAGATATCTATCATGGGCTTCCTTTACTCTAGATAATTCTAGAGAAAAATTCTTCTCCAGAGGTTCCTTTGTGGTTTGGTCCTTTTCAAGAGTATGAGATAGATCATTAGCAAAAGTTTGAAGATTATCAATGGTAATTTTTTAACCCTCAACATTAGCTTCCAAACCATCAATCATTTTCTTACTCTCAATAGAAATAGTGAGGATTTCAATGAATTTAGAGCAAGCAATTTAATTATTATAGAGAGCACAAAATACAATTTCACCCTTCTCGTGTATAGAGGCAACATCATCAACCTATTCTACATTATGAACATTCTCATCATTATGAGATATATTAGTATCCAAAGGAGGAGGTACCGTTGTAGCCCTTGTTGGGTTCGCAGCATAGAAAACAAAAAATTTCCTACGATGACAACTATACGCCAACATCTATCTACTAGATACAAGCAACGGGTGGATATACATCCATAGAGAACTTACCCTCTAAGAAAAAAAAAGCTTTGTTAATGAGTTGGAACTCGTGGATGATGTAGTTGTACGCTTGCCGATCTCAAGATCGTGTGGAAGTCCTAGCGCCGCAAATCAGCAGCGCATCTGTCCTCGCACACACGTTCAGGCCACCGAACAACCTCCACCTCCTCGCTCTAGCGAATCAGCGGAAGCAGCAACTCCTTGTAGATGCAATGCCACCGGGAACATGTATCTCGCAAATCCGAGACCATGGGGGAATATATCTAGAGGGGGAGAGAGATCCTTCATGAGGAGGTGTACTTTGTGAGGGAGGAGAGGGGGGCTCCTCCCCTCCCCCGCCAGCGCCCAAGGGGGGTGCCCCCACCTCTTCCTCATTCATGTGGTGGAAGCTCCACTCACATCAATTTAGCATCCCCCCAAAGTTCCACTCACATGCATTAAATTTCCACCAAATTTAATGCAACTCTCATTTAATAAAACTCTTTTATTTATTTTATTCAGAATTTTGTTAATTACTTTAATTAACAAACATTCACATAAAACCCCTTGTAACATTTCAATATCACATGCAGAACTAGTTTCTGCAATTTCACCCGAAACAATTCCGGTTTCCATCGAAATAATTCCAGCGCTTTGCAATTCTTTCATATGAAACATATGTGCTCCAAAATGGTGTTTGGCAACCCTTAAGTGTGTCACCCTACAGTTCGTGAATAATGCAGATATGACTGAGACTCCTCTCAAATCAATAATCAGAAGCGGAACCTGGAGATCCATACTGACTCCTGCACATTCAATGATGACTTCTGTGATCGTAACGTTAGTAACTTAATCCCTTTGTCTCGTGATATATTACATGTCCGAGATTCGATCATCGATATCCAAATACCTAGTTTGATCTCGTTACCGACATGCACTCTTTTCTCGTTCATGTGATATAACATTCTAGTGATCACATCACATCACTTGCTTGCAAGCTATCTTAATGTGATATCACCGAGAGGGCCTAGAGTATATCTATCTGTCATCGGGATTGACAAATTCCACTCTTGATCCATGAGCCTCAACATAATATCTTTGGAGTATCTGAACCCACATTTATAGTCACCCTTTTACGGTGTGACATTTGATGTTATCAAGCTACTCTTCTGATGTTAGAAATTAACATGATCTCATGGTCTAAGGATAAAGATTACTTCGTATGATGTTATACAATATAAACATAAGGACTTTGATCGTAATGATATACTTCGGATGAATGTTCATCACATCATTTCACAAATGATGTGACCTCGTTATTAACAACATCCAATGTCCATGATCAGGAAACTTTGATCATCATGTTAATCAACGAGCTAGTCTATAAGAGAGGCATAACTAGGAACCTTTTATTTGTTTACTAAACACACATATATTGATGTTTCCTATCAATACAATTATAGCATGCAAAATAAACGTCTATCATATACAAGGAATACATAATAACAACTTTATTATTGCCTCTCAGGGCATATTTCCTTTAGCCCTATCGATAAGGAATATGTGAGAACCATGAGGAGGTGATGATGAGGATTTACTTGAAGCTCCATTCAAGACCTTGTATTGTCCCATAGAAAATTTGGTTTCCTCTACATTGTTAGCCACACAAGTACTAGAGGAAACTGAAGCATTTTTTATCATGGCAACAAGACAAAGCAAGCATATCATCATGAGAATTATTTACTGAATTTTTACAAGATATGCAAGGACTATCAACACTAGCATGAGTAACATTTATGGTTCTAGAAGTCTTTAAGCCCAAATATAAAATATTACAATGAGATAGAGATGAAGAATCATCAATAATAAGATCACTATGAACATTGCAATTTCTATCACCACTCACCATATCATTACCTTGTGACAAATCACATGTTGGTGAAGTGGAAGAAGATGAGAATTCATCACGACCGGAGTTGGGGGAAACACAATCATCCTTAATAATTTTGGACAAATCATATTTATCTTGAAGCTTTGTCCACATATCATGAACATTCTAGAAAGGTGTGATTGAAGAAATAACTACATGACTCACAACACGAGAAAGCACTTTAGAATCTAGAACATCTAGATAAGAGTTTATATTCTCCTCTAAAGATAGATTTTGGGGATCCATAGGAGAACAACCCATATCTAGATTCACTCTAAATTTGGGTGCAAGCTCTGAAAATAATCAATCAGGTGAATTTTCCAAGCATCAAAATTTGTACCATCCAATATAAACTTGTGAATGTGCACTAATACCATAGTCGACATCTTTACTCTCAAGGCGGTGAAGCCCAAACATGAGAGACATTGCTATGATACCAATTGTAATGACGAGTATCTCGCCTAGAGGGGTTGAATATGCATTTTAAAACTATTATAGTTTTGACTCTAATATGTGCGGAATAAAACTAGATTTTAACTTATCAAGCACAAAACCTAAATATGCTAAGGTTCAACTATGTGCACCAACAACTTATGCTAAGCAAGACGAGCAACAAGGTGATAACAAGATCTAATACTTCAAACACGAAGGCTATCACAATGTAAAGTGCATAAGTAAAGAGCTCGGGTGTACAGATACCGCAAGGAGACATGATGATGTAGTTACCGGAGTTCCTTTAATGTTAAGGAAAGTACTTGTTGGGGACACACAAGGTCTACCTAGTGCCACAAAGGCCTCACCTTCTTCTCCGAGCACACACCACAAAAGGTAGGTGCTCAATCCACTATTTTGTGCACTTGTTGGTGGCAATCCGTAACCTCGCATAAAGCTTGGGGCACTTCTCCACAACTCCATTGGAGGCTCCCAACAAACAAATTTGGGGAAAATCTCCACAACACCTCAACCTACCATCTAGGGTTCTAAGAACCCAAGAGTAAAAGCTTCGCACTTTCTCCCATCCAAATCCTCACCGAGAACTCAAACCGATGCACCAAATGCAATGACAAGAACACAAGAAGTGCTCATATTATTCACTCACAAATTACACTAAAGCTACAAAATCTTATGGGGGAATAAGAGAGGAAGAACATAAGAGGAAATCCACAAAATACTCCAAGATCTAGATCCAATGGGTTCCTCTCACATAGAGGAGAGATTGATTGGTGGAAATGTAGACGTAGATCTCCTCTCTGTTCTTCATCAAAAGATGCAAGAATGATTGGAAGGATTGAGAGAAAGCAAGCTCAAGAAGGTCAATAGTGTAGGGGAAAACTTGCAACAATGGTTAGTTTTCCATCGGGGAAGAAGGGCCCCTTAAATAGGTCCCTTCAAATCCATCTGTTAGGCCTAGAAATTGCCCGGTCCGGAGTCTCTAGACTGGGGCCTAAGACTCCAGCGAACCCATGCCATTCGGAGGCCAAAGTGGCACCTTTCTATACTCGATCCAGAGACAACACCGGATACTAGTCCGATGACTCCGGTCTTGCAAAGACTGGTAGAAAGACAAATACGAAAACAATGATAACTTTTACATATGGACTCCAGTTTTGATGATATTAGGCTCATTTAGAAGAGGAAAACAAGATCTACATGATCATGCAGAGAAACATCATAGTCCGACAAAATGAGGACAAAAAAATGATGAAAGGTTTGACCTCTCTATAAAATACGAACTGGTAAAACCTCCAATATAAAAAACACAATAGATTTTTCATTCGGAATCCATTTCTTATGAACTTGTGCTTCTTACAAAGATAACCACACACTCTAAATCCTCACATGGGTAAAATATGAATAACAACCAACAAATATGATTCCAAGGATGCAAAGGTTTGAGCTCTCTTCGAACAATGCAGTCAAGTTACTCACTCGAGATCCCTCTTGATAGTATGGCTATATATCATGTAACCCGGTCTCTCAACCAACACTAAGTGACCGGTAAAAGAGAAAACCTATCAAGATCATACTTTTTCCTTGCACATTCCACTTGAGCTAGATGATGACTATCTTATCCACTTTAAGTTGGATCATCTTTCTTGATTGCGCTTAGTTTCACTTGCTTGGTGAATACTCACATATTGCTTCCCCACTCTCAATATGGGAATTCCTCACTTAAGCACATATTCATGAATCCGTTGCATTCTATATTTTCTTCTTTCTTCATAAGATGATGATGTATCGAAGATAAACCCAACCTTATCATTCTTCAAGACATGCTTGCAATAGGCTCAACTCTCACATGATCATACTTCACATCTTATCTGGAATATACCTTGGTCATCACTTGATCTTATTTGGCATGCTTGTAATAGGCTCAATTCTCACACGACCATACTTTGGATCTTCTCTTGAATATCACCTTGGTCATCACTTGATCTTTTTGATCTCTTCTTCTTTCAAACTTGAACCCAACACATGGTTCAAGCATTGCCTATGGATAATCCTTACAAGTATAACTCAATATAACCATTAGTCCATAGAGATTGTCATTCATTACCAAAACCATACATGGGGCGCACATGCCCTTTCAACGGTGATTGTGAACTGCTAAACTTCTGATGGCTTTTAATCAGGGGTTAAACCCCTCATGGCCGAGGGCATGAGATTCACCTGTTAATGGTGCTTTTGATTAGCGGTGTTAGTAAAACCCCCTAATTATGGTGTGCAGGTGTCATATAACCCACTAACTACTGATACATTGCAAATGTATCTATAATTTTTGATGTTCCATGCTTGGTTTTATCCACTTTCTTGTGTTTTGTTCCAACTTTGGAGTACTTTTCATATGATTTCTTGGCCTAACCTATTAACAAGATGCCACAGTGCCAGTTGCCTGTTTTCTGCTGTTTTTGGTTCCAGGAAGTCAGAAAATGAATATTCTCGGAATTGGACGGGACAAAAGCCAAACTTACTATTTTCCCGGAAGACTCATGGAGCCAGAAGGAGAGTCGGAGAGGGGCCATAGGGTGGCCACACCACCCCTAGGCGCGGGTCCACCTAGGCCGCGCCAGGGCATGGTGTGGGCCCCCTGGCCGCCCACCGACCTTGCCCTCTGGCCTATAAGAAGCCTCCCGAAGCCAAAACCCTAAGTCGCCAATTAGAAATCCACGAAAAGTTCTGCTATGCTGTAGCATCCCAATTGTCTAACAATTGTAATGCTACTTGGTCTAGTAATATAATGGCTACTTCCTATATACAATTGTTGCATCATAATTATATCATGCTCATGTCATCATGCCACCTTGCATTTGAGCATCATATAAAACCCTTTTTCTTTGGTTCTTCTCTCATATGCATTATTATTTGTATTTGCCTCTTGATATTGTATTTAGTTATTGATATACTGCTTTATGCCCAAGTTGAGTTGGGGGCATATCTTTTATTCAACTCCATCACCTTTCTTTTCACCACCTTATAATTCCACCATTCCATTTACCATGGGCTTTTATTTTCTTTTGGTATTCAATCTAGCTCATGGGGGATAGGATGGATCTAATTCTATATTCCTTGGCTTGGCCTTATTCCACTTCTTAGGAATGCATAAGAATAATGCCATATGATTATTATTGTTTTCACAAAATAAAACATGGAATTTATTATTTTGCATGGGCCATGCAAGAGTACCACCACCTTTAGCCCATTTGATTCCTCTTGGTTTTATTGGTTCTTTTCTTTGTGGATCATCTCCATCCCTCTCCACCATCCCCTTATTCTCCTCAACACCATTGTAATCTTCTTCATGCATGATCAAATGAGGTCTTTTCTACATATCTCATTCCTCTCTCTTTTTCTTGGTTTCTCCTTCACCTCATCTCATGTGAATTCAAAGCCCTCACTTATTCTCTTGGGTTGATCTTCTAAACAAATTTTAAAAACCTAAACACCTCATCTAAACCCTAAACCTAGTTTCCTCTCTTTTCTTTCTAACCCTAATTCTACACTAAACCCTAAACCTTAATCTCACTCACCTCTCTCACCTCTCCCTCTCTCTACCATGATGGCCCCACCTTCCCCTCCTCTCTCCCTGGCCTACCTGGCAGCCTCCACCAGCCCTAACCCTACCCCAGGCCGAAGCCTACCCCAAACCCTAAAGCCCTAACCCGAGCCACCCCCCATTCCTCCAACCCTAGCTCCTAACCGAGCTCTACCCCTCTCTCCCTCCCTCTCTTCTCTCTCCCTGCCCTGAGGGCCCCCTCCAGCCCGAGCCTCACTCCTGCGTGTCCTCTCCCCTCGGCAGACCCCACCGGCAGTCCCTCACCACCCCTGTGAGCACGTGAGGGAGGTGGCCAAAAAGCTGGCAGAGGCCACATTTACACCACCGTCGCCCCACGACATCTCCCAGCACCTCCCTCCTTATCTACCCCCACACGGCTCTGCCGTACACCATCGACCAACCCTCTCTGGCCTCGCGCCATTCTTTCCCTCCCTTCTACCCCATCTGCACACCGACGGCCACCATCTGCCTCCCCCATCTCCTCCACGAAAGCAACAGCGGCGGGCGGGTGTTCACGGTGTCGGGGAAGGCCGCGGCATCCCACGTCGTCGTCCCGGCGCACGCGTACGAGGTGGAGAAGGCCCAGCTCGCCGGAGATCAACCTCGCCCTTCGAAACCCTAGCGGCGCTGGCCGTCTGCGTCCTCGCCCCTACGTCGCCCCCAGCACGATCCGACCGCACCGATCTTTCCGCGGTATGACCCTCTTCCTCCCTGACACCCTCCGCCTCGCTGTTGCCGTCTAGCGTCACCGTTCTTTTCGCCGAGCGCCTTCGGTGCACGGTAGCCGCTGCCGTCTGCTCCGGGTCGTGCCTCGCAGAGGCATATCGAGCCGCCGTCCGCTCCTCCATCATCCTCCCGTAATCAGCCGCACTGGCTATCACCCGCAGCGCGCGCGCCCGCGACGCGAGTTCGAACCCCACGCGCTGCGCCCTGCGTCGGTCGATCTCGGACCTGTCCACGGTTTAGAGAAAGCAGAAGAACAGTAGGGCATGTGGCAATTTTTCAAAAGCCCCCCCTTTTTTTGTTTCCCTAAACCCGCGGTACCTCGTGGCCCACTGTCAGCCGCCCTGGCATTTTTGCAGAAAAGTCCCCCTGTTCCTCAGGCCGTAACCCGCGCTCCCTTCGCCGCGACCCGTGGCTGACCCTCCCCACTCGCAGTCACGTGGGACTAACTTCACCGTCGGGCCCGCATGTCAGCCGCCTGGGCTAGCTAAGGCCGAGGTGAGAAAAGATTTTTCCGCGCACGTGGGTCCCGCCAGCAGCTGGCCCACCCGTCAGCGTCTGGGCTGGGTTTGCCTGAGTGTAAAATGTTTTCTGCTTTTCTGTTTTAATTAACCTTTTTCAAAATTGATTTAAATTCAAATTCAAACCAGATTTTAAACAACTTTTAAAAATACAAATCCAATTAATACAAATGATATATGTTTTTGAATCAGAAAAATGTGAGGAATTAAAATATGCCATTCAAAATATTGTTTGAACACTTTAAAATTTCGAGATGATTAAAATTACAATAAAATGCCCTTTTCTTAATAAATTAATAACTTTAATGCTATAACTCCAAATTGGGCAAATAATATGTCTAAATCGATCAGCGTGACGAGCCCGTTCTATCTATGCAGTCCTTGTTCTGAATTGAAGCATGCATCATGTCATTATTAAACATCTGAACTGTTTATGACAACAAAAAGGGGACCAAATAAATAATAAAATGCTTTATTCTTGTACCCCACCCCTCACCATGCCATGCTACTTTAATGCCATGTAAATTGTGCATCATTCATCATGGCATGCTTTTTTGCTTGTCGCATTTTAATTCATATGCTTGTGCACTTTATTTATGTTGGCCCTTGTTTGTTTGGTGCTTCTTCGAATAGACGCCCAGCAGGAGAATTACCAGGAATCACAGGAGTACTACCCAGATCCATCTCTCGCTTCAACTGAGTTGCCAGGCAAGCACTACCACATGCTTGCATACATACAGTACATATTGCCTCTATCTTATTCTTGCATCATTGAGTCACGATTGCATTAAATTGAATCCCAAGTACTGCGTAGCCTTTACTTTTAAACCCCACCGAAGCTTGTTCCTCAATCCCATGAGCCATTACTACAGGAGTTGTTTGAGCCATGCGAGTCGTAGAAAAGCATGTGTAGGATATGTGAGTGTCTGATGAATAATGAGGTACCTAAAAAACACAACCTGAGTAGTAATGGGATAACTAATGAAAGAGGCACCGGTGAGCAATATCTGCTATTTAGTTTTTCATGCTCACTTGTGTCCCGTAGGACCCCGAGTACTTGATTCCTGTTCCTTGACTATTCGCACTATCCACATCCGGGAGGCCTTATGGACCCCCCTAAGCCAGAGCTTGATTCATTCTTATTTCTTGGGGCCACGATTAGTTTGGGGCTTTATTACTATCCTGTACTTATGCCATGTTACTGCTTTATTTAAGATTGTGCGAGGAGCACCTGTACTATTTTGGATCGTGGAATGTTTTCACGGTATCGACAAGCCCAGTCACACTTTCGGGTTCCCAGTCGTTTACAGCCATTGACACAAACCTTGGGTCCGTCTCGGAGCCGGCCAACTTCATTGCGGGTAGCTTAATGGGGTGGCCCCCTGAAATATTTCTGAATCCTCTGATCGCTTTGGCGTGAGTGCCTCGTTGGGTTTTGATTTGGTTTTTTCGAGGTTGATCGAGTGTGTATTGCTATTCGTGCACCCCTGCAGGGTAAATCTTTCTGAAAGCCGTGTCCGCGGTTATGGACGACTTGGAGCACAGTTTCTCGATCATAGACAAGAATAACTAAAGTACCGCTTATAATTTGACTAAGTACTTGACTAGTAAATAGTGCAATACTCATGGAATGGTTAATAAAACTGCCAACGGATGATGGGGGTTGTTCGTCCACTTCCTCGTTGGTAAGCGAGGAGGAGGATGGATCTGTTAATTATACTGTTATAACCGTTGTTCTTAATTCATGGACATCCGTCTATCATTGGTTAGGCGGATGGTTAGCGAGTATCTATAGAATTGTTAGGTATTATCTTTTGCTGCAATTGCGTCACCCCAGGTTGTGTCCCCTTTAGTGGCATAAAGACTTGCTGAGTACCCCTAGGGTCTCACACGATAAATTGTTTGATTCAGATGAACAGGTATATTCGCAAGAAGGATACTGGGTGGAGGAGACAGATGATGTTGGCAACGATCATTCGGTGTAGAGATTCTGGGAACGGGGATCCGTGAGATCTGTGGGCGGGATGTGTTTATTTATGTGGAATCTTATGCCGATTTGCTTCTTATCCGTACTCAGATCTTGTTTCCGCTTCCGCCTGATACTCTGATGTTTGTTGTATGAGGAGCTATCCTAAAATATTATCTCTATCTAGGATATTTGAATCTTGTCGTATGGCGTTGCAATATTTGTATTTCTTTTAGATGGAATGGCTCTGAGGACTGTTGTATGTGGCTTGCATACATACTCACTTGTGTATGTAGTTGATCCCTTCGCCTGCCGATTACGCCGCTCGTTCTTGTCCCGATGTTCTGAAAGTGGTTAGGACGGCCGAAAGGTCTACCGTGAGTGGCCCCGGGCCCACCGTACTATTTTAACCACTTTCGCTCATCCAGGCATGCAACTAAGAGCGTAATTCACCGAGGTAGTTACATACGCCACCGCCACCGAAGGGGACATTCGGGGGACAGAAAGTCTTTTTTCCGGCACCCTGCCGGGACGTGGAATTGCCCCCGGAGCCATCTCCATCGATCTCCACCACCATCTCCATCACCATTGCTGATTCCCATGATGAGGAGGGAGTAGTTCTCTCTCGAGGCTAAGGGTTCTACCGGTAGCTATGTGTTCTTCTCTCTCTCTCTATGCATGATCATATTGTGATCATGAGCTTTGTAATCAAGTAGATCTACCTTGCTACTCAAGTTCTTTAATAGATCTCTGCTCTCCCCATGTGTGTGAAAGTGACAGCGTGCACACCATGGTGGCACTTAGGCTAGAGATTACAAATACTTGTTATGAGTTATATTTGGAGTTGGATTTCTCTATGAAATTGTGGTGTTTGTTGGACTCATCTAGTACTCAAGGTGATAGTGTGGGGTTTTCTAGATGGGAGACGCTTACTTTGAGGAGTGATGTTATAGCCCTACCGTTGATTAGAGTGTCCAACCGGAGAGTAGTTAAGAGTAGTATCATGAAGATAATATATTTATGAGAGTGTTCACTGGTGAAAGTATGATCCCAAGGCCTTGTTTCTTAGCACTGAAACACGTTTGCTATTAGATCTGTTACATGTTTGCTTGCTTCCATCCTTATTACAGTTTTCCTTTAGTCTCTTCCACCCCATCAAGTTATTTTCTAGCACCGTCATCTTATATCCATACCACTTGTATTTCACTATCTCTTCGCCGAACTAGTGCACCTATACACCTGACAAGTGTATTGGGTGTGTTGGGGATACAAGAGACTTCTTGTATCTTGATTGCAGGGTTGCTTGAGAGGGGATACCTTTGACCACTTCCTCCCTGAGTTCGATAAACCTTTGGTGATCCACTTAAGGGAAAACTTGCTGCTGTTCTACAAACCTCTGCACTTGGAGGCCCAACAACTGTCTACAAGAATAGAAGTGTGTAGACATCAAGCTATTTTCTGGCGCCGTTTCCGGGGAGGTAAGGTAAAAGGTATTCACGCCGGAGGATTAAAGAAGAAGAACCTCCCACGACAAACGCCTATTTTCTGGCGCCGTTGCCGGGGAGGTAAGGTAAAAGGTACTCACATCCTCCGGTGTGAGTGCTCGAAGTTATTTCCTTTAGATTCTGCAATTTTGTCTTTTTGTTTCTTGTTTTCACTAGTTAGGCTTAATGGAAAACAACATAAAAATAGAGAGCTTTATAGTATTTATCTTGAGTTAGGACATGAAGTGTTTGAAGAGAAAATTAAAAAACCTATGGAACTTTATTTGCATACTAATAGCAATGTTGTTAGTATGAATTTTTTGGACACCATTATTGCTAATGCTATGGAAAAGTATAAGCTTGGGGAAGCTAGTTTTTATGAAAATGATCTTTTTAGTCCCCCATCTTTACAGGAGAAAATTTGGTTTGATGATACTATACCTCCAATATATGATGATTATTATGATGGATATGATATTTTCAGTCCACCTACTATTGAGGAGGAAATTAATTATGACTACAATATGCCTCCTATATTTGATGATTATGGTGATGAGAATAATAATGATAGCTATTTTGTTGAATTTGCTCCCACCACAATTAATAATAATGACTATTCTTATGTGGAAAGTATTAATTCTTTTATGCATGTGGCTCATGATAAGAATGTTTCTTGTGATAGTTATATTGTTAATTTTATTCATGATGCTACTGAAAGTTATTATGAGAGAGGGAAACATGGTTTTATGTATCTCAATAATATTAAGTTTCCCCTCTTTATGTTGAAATTTTTGAAGTTGCACTTGTTTTGCTTTCCTATGCTTGTTGCTTCGTGCTTTCATGACTTGTTTCTTTATAAGATTATTTTGCATAGGAAGTGGGTTAGACTTAAATGTGTTTTGAATTTGCTTCTTGATGCTCTCTTTTACTTCAATTCATATTTCTTATGCGAGCATCTTCTCAAACTATCAAGCCTAACTTAAAGGCGTTAAAGAAAAGTACTTACTAGGAGATAACCCAAAAGTTTTAGTTGAGTCTTGGAAGTTATTACCTCTGTAATAACCGCTCCTTGTCCTTTTTATTTGCTTTTTGTGCCAAGAGTAACCTCTAATGAGAGAGAAGTAATGATTGGGAAAGTTGCTGTCCCGAAACAGATTTATATACTTCACCGTAAAAATTCGTGTAAAATCTCTGTACGTCCTTTTGATGCGTGAATTTTTTTTATTCTGACCCAGGTTGTTATCTAACTTTCATTAGTTCAACACTTTTTTATTTGAGCAACACAAGGTCTTCGAAAAAATTCATCTTTACCTGCTGGTCTGTTTTGACAGATTTCTGCCATTTTCTGCATTTGCTTCTTGTTGGTTCCTTTTTGAGTTCTTTTGAGGAATTGAGCTTTTTGAGGGAAGTGCTACAGTAGCTTGTGTTTTAATGGAAGTTTATTTGGTGTTATAACTGAACCTTAAGACTTATTTATCTTGAGTGCACTAATGTTGCTAATAAAGATTGTGTGAAGTTTTGTATGAAGGAAAATTTTCAGGTGTATGGAAGGAATGAGTAATGAGATGAAGGATGGACTAAAGCTCAAGCTTGGGGATGCCACGCATGTCACCCCAAGAAATATCCAAGAAGTACAAGCATCAAAGCTTGGGGATGCCTTGATTCATCAATAAAAATCCCAGGTTTCTTCCAAACGCTTCATTTTGATTATTTCATGCATAGTTGTGTTGTTCTTGGAGCATCTTATTTTTCGTTTTCGTTTTGGTTTTTTGTTTGCTGGTTTTCTTAGTTTGCTGAATAAATTGGTTGGACCCTCTCTTTCATACATTGGTTTGCAAATAGTTTGGTTTGGTTTGGAAAAGAGTAGGAAAGTTCATACTTATGTGGTAAAAAGAGCTTGTTTTTGACTGTGGCCTATGCTTTGTCATGCCATGCTTGATATTGTTTTGGCTTTATGCTTAGTATTCTTTGCTCTAGCATGACTTGTTATAAACAATTGAGATTGCTTAATGTGCCTTGGATGAATCATGCGTTGTTTTAGCATATTAAAGCATAGTATAGTGGTATTCTCCTTTGATGCTTTATTTGGGTTGACTTGGCGCATGCTCAGACCATGTTATGACTATCTCAAGTCACCATAGCCTTTATGATCCTTTAGTTTTCAACTTGTAGTATCACTTTATGCTTTGATCAATAAATGTTTTGTCGCTCTGCATGATTATGGCCATTATTGCTCTCTTAGTTTGTCGCTCCCAGTCTTTTGCTAGCCTCCACAACCAAGTATGAGTTCCACTCATGCATCCAACTCCCTAAACCAAGTTATTCCAAAGAGTCCACCATACCTACCTACTATCTTATGCTATTCCAAGTATATTCATGCTTTTGTTTACCTTCCAAATTAAACTTGTTATGAGAAAACTAGTGATTAAAGCTCTCACGAACTTGATGGCACACTTTACTTTTTTGCATCTAATAAACTTGAACCATTGGGTCCTTCTTTGTTGCGTATATTCTTGCGCTTTATAAGTTGAAATTAGCAGAACCATGTTTCATGGGGAACGCTTTCAACATTGCACTTGTACTTTGTACCCCGTTGATATCATGTTATTTTGCTTATGGATCCCGACGGTGTGAAATAAAAGTGGAACTTGTAAGATCATGGAGTTTGTATGTGTGTTAGAGAAATGCCTGGGCTGCTGGTCTAATCCATGCTGACATGGTGGAAACCTGCAGCGTAACCATAATGAGGTGTCTATGAAGCATTCTTCTTATAAAAAAGAGTCCTATATTGATAAAAAAAGAGAAAAAAAGATGATGAAAAGAGGAAAGAGAGAAAAAAGCACCATATTCCCATCGTAAATAAGAAGATTGTTGAGATGCTCATTGTATGCTTGCCTTGTCATTTTGATATGGGGATTCTTCCGTATCATCGGGCAAGGGGTACCCCGTTGGCGGTTCTTTATGATACACATGTACTTACAATGACAAGAGCTTACTTGTGACTAAAGTTGAGTAGCATGCGGTTCGGTCTTCGTAAGTAAGGGGCATGATATTTTGGTTTATAACTTGTCAAGCATATCCTCTTAGTTGTGTCACTTTAACCTTAATCACTTCAATATGCTTATGATAGGGGCAATGAGAGCTAAAAGCTAATAAGTACCATAATTTTTGGAAGCTCTTTATGATACTTGAATCCCTACTTCCTTCTATGAAGGCCTTTCTTCCACTATATATATTGAGTCTCCACCTTATATCTTTATGCACTTACTTTGAGAGCATAGTGGCCATTCTTAGTTCTATGTGCATTGTCCCAAGACTAGTTGATTGATGCATACTTTGATATTGCTTGTTTTAAACTATTGTATCTAGTCACTCTTATGAACTTTGAAGGTGTCCTATGCTTTTATATTTGCTACTCTATTGAGGGACAAGCTGAATACTATTATGCTATGTTTTCTTTATGTGAAACAAACAAACGTCTTGCAAAGCATTGTTATTCATGAATCTTTTGTTTGTGCCTTTTCTTGTTGCATCATAGTTTCTTTGCTTATTGCTAGAACTTTGTCTTTCATGCTATGATTGAAGTACTATGATCCCAGCTTTGAATATTTTGCAAATACTTTGATCAAGTCTTTGATGGTGCATGTCACCTCAAAAATTATTCTTTCTTTTTATCACTTACCTACTCGAGGACAAGCAGGAGTTAAGCTTGGGGATGTTGATACATTGCAAATGTATCTATAATTTTTGATGTTCCATGCTTGGTTTTATCCACTTTCTTGTGTTTTGTTCCAACTTTGGAGTAATTTTCATATGATTTCTTGGACTAACCTATTAACAAGATGCCACGGTGCCAGTTGCCTGTTTTCTGCTGTTTTTGGTTCCAGGAAGTCAGAAAATGAATATTCTCGGAATTGGACGGGACAAAAGCCAAAGTTACTATTTTCCCGGAAGACTCACGGAGCCAGAAGGAGAGTCGGAGAGGGGCCATAGGGTGGCCACACCACCCCTAGGCGCGGGTCCACCTAGGCCATGCCAGGGCATGGTGTGGGCCCCCTGGCCGCCCACCGACCTTGCCCTCTGGCCTATAAGAAGCCTCCCGAAGCCAAAACCCTAAGTCGTCAATCAGAAATCCACGAAAAGTTCTACTGCACCGCCACCACTGAAGGGGAGATTCGGGGGACAGAAAGTCTCTGTTCCGGCACCCTGCCGGGACGGGGAATTTCCCCCGGAGCCATCTCCATCGATCTCCACCACCATCACCATCACCATTGATGATTCCCATGATGAGGAGGGAGTAGTTCTCTCTCGAGGCTAAGGGTTCTATCGGTAACTATGTGTTCATCTCTCTCTCTCTCTCTATGCATGATCATATTGTGATCATGAGCTTTGTAATCAAGTAGATCTACCTTGCTACTCAAGTGCTTTAATAGATCTCTGCTCTCCCCATGTGTGTGAAAGTGACAGCATGCACACCATGGTGCCACTTAGGCTAGAGATTACAAATACTTGTTATGAGTTATATTTGGAGTTGGATTTCTCTATGAAATTGTGGTGTTTGTTGGACTCATCTAGTACTCAAGGTGATAGTGTGGGGTTTTCTAGATGGGAGACGCTTACTTTGAGGAGTGATGTTATAGCCCTACCGTTGATTAGAGTGTCTAACCGGAGAGTAGTTAAGAGTAGTATCATGAAGATAATATATTTATGAGATAGTGTTCACTAGTGAAAGTATGATCCCTAGGCCTTGTTTCTTAGCACTGAAACACCGTTTGCTATTAGATCGGTTACATGTTTGCTTGCTTCCATCCTTATTTCAGTTTTCCTTTAGTCTCTTCCATGCCATCAAGTTATTTTCTTGCACCGTCATCTTATATCCATACCACATGTATTTCACTATCTCTTCGCCGAACTAGTGCACCTATACACCTGACAAGTGTATTGGGTGTGTTGGGGACACAAGAGACTTCTTGTATCTTGATTGCAGGGTTGCTTGAGAGGGGATACCTTTGACCACTTCCTCCCTGAGTTCGATAAACCTTGGGTGATCCACTTAAGGGAAAACTTGTTGTTGTTCTACAAACCTCTGCACTTGGACGCCCAACAACTGTCTACAAGAATAGAAGTGCGTAGACATCAACTACCTAGTTTATGAACGGTCTTAGTATCTTCTCTCTCATGTGTTGCTTGATGTGTGTTGTGTGTTGTGTGTTGTGCATAATGTGGTGGTAAAATCATAAATTTGAAATACGTAACCACTATAGAGATCTGATACGTTGCAAATGTATCCATAATTTTTGATGTTCCATGCTTGGTTTTATCTACTTTCTTATGTTTTGTCCACACTTTGGAGTACTTTTCATATGATTTATTGGACTAACCTACTAACAAGATGCCATAGTGCCAGTTGCCTGTTTTCTGTTGTTTTTGGTTCTAGGAAAGTCAAAAAATCAATATTTTCGGAATCAGACCGGACAAAAGCCAAAGTCGATATTTTACCGGAAGACTCACGGAGCCAGAAGACGAGGCGGAGAGGGCCCACAGGGCGGCCACACCATGTGGTGGCACGGGCTAGCCTTGGCCACGCCACCAGGTGGTGTGGGCCCCCTGGCCGCCCACCGACCTTGCCTCTTCGCCTATAAGATGCCTCCCGATGCAAAAACCCTAAATCGTCAAGCCTCCAACCATGAAAATTTCCACAGCGCTGCCGCCACCGAAGGGGAAATTTGGGGGACAGAAAGTCTCTATTCCGGCACCCTGCCGGGACGGGGAAGTGCCCCCGGAGCCATCTCCATCGATCTCCACCGCCATCTCCATCACCGTTGCTAATTCCCATGATGATGAGGGAGTAGTTCTCTCTCGAGGCTAAGGGTTCTACCGGTAGATATGTGTTCATCTCTCTCTATGCATGATCATATTGTGATCATGAGCTTGTAATCTATAGATCTACCTTGCTACTCAAGTGCTTTAATAGATCTCTGCTCTCCCCATGTGTGTGAAGTTGACAGTGTGCACACCATGGTGGCACTTAGGCTAGAGATTACAAATACTTGTTATGAGTTATATTTGGAGTTGGATGTCTTTATGAAATTATGGTGTTTGTTGGAACCATCTAGTGCTCAAGGTGACAGTGTGGGGTTATCTAGATGCGGAACGCGAATTTGAGGTGTGCTGTTATAGCCCTACCATGGATTAGAGTGTCCAACCGGAAAGTAGTTGAGAGTAGTATCATGAAGATAATATATTTATGAGAGAGTGTTCACTAGTGAAAGTATGATCCCTAGGACTTGTTTCTTAGCACTGAAACACCGTTTGCTATTAGATCGGTTACATGTTTGCTTGCTTCCATCCTTATTTCAGTTTGCCTTTAGTCTCTTCCACGCCATCAAGTTATTTTCTAGCACCGTCATCTTATATCCATACCACTTTTATTTCACTATCTCTTCGCTGAACTAGTGCACCTATACACCTGACAAGTGTATTGGGTGTGTTGGGGACACAAGAGACTTCTTGTATCTTGATTGCAGGGTTGCTTGAGAGGGGATACCTTTGACCACTTCCTCCCTGAGTTTGATAAACCTTTGGTGATCCACTTAAGCGAAAACGTGCTGGTATTCTACAAACCTCTGCACTTGGCGGCCCAACAACTGTCTACAAGAATAGAAGTGCGTAGACATCAACTACCTAGTTTATGAACGGTCTTAGTATATTCTCTCTCATGTGTTGCTTGATGTATGTTGTGTGTTGTGCACAATGTGGTGGTAAAACCATAAATTTGAAATACGTAACCACTATAGAGATCTGATACGTTGCAAATGTATCCATAATTTTTGATGTTCCATGCTTGGTTTTATCTACTTTCTTATGTTTTATCCACACTTTGGAGTACTTTTCATATGATTTATTGGACTAACCTACTAACAAGATGCCACAGTGTCAGTTGCCTGTTTTCTGCTGTTTTTGGTCCAGGAAAGTCAGAAAATCAATATTCTCGGAATCGGACCGGACAAAAGCCAAAGTCGATATTTTACCGGAAGTCTCACAGAGCCAGAAGACGAGACGGAGAGGGCCCACAGGGCGGCCACACCATGTGGTGGCGCGGGCTAGCCTTGGCCGCGCCACCAGGTGGTGTGGGCCCCCTGGCCGCCCACTGACCTTGCCTCTTCGCCTATAAGATAGCTCCCGTTGCAAAAACCCTAAATCGTCAAGCCTCCAGCCACGAAAAGTTCCGCAGCGCTGCCGCCACCGAAGGGGAGATTCGGGGGACAGAAAGTCTCGGTTCCGGCACCCTGTCGGGATGGGGAAGTGCCCCCGGAGCTATCTCCATCGATCTCCACCGCCATCTCCATCACAATTGTTGATTCCCATGATGATGAGGGAGTAGTTCTCTCTCGAGGCTAAGGGTTCTACCAGTAGCTATGTGTTCATCACTCTCTATGCATGATCATATTGTGATCATGAGCTTGTAATCCATATATCTACCTTGCTACTCAAGTGCTTTAATAGATCTCTGCTCTCCCCATGTGTGTGAAGTTGACAGTGTGCACACCATGGTGGCACTTAGGATAGAGATTACAAATACTTGTTATGAGTTATATTTGGAGTTGGATGTCTTTATGAAATTGTGGTGTTTTTTGGAACCATCTAGTGCTCAAGGTGACAGTGTGGGGTTATCTAGATGCGGAACGCGAACTTTGAGGTGTGTTGGCCCTACCATGGATTAGAGTGTTCAACCGAAGAGTAGTTAAGAGTAGTATCATAAAGATAAGATATTTATATGAGAGTGTTCACTAGTGAAAGTATGATCCCTAGGCCTTGTTTCTAAACATTGAAACACTGTTTGCAATTAGATTTGTTACATGTTTTCTTGCTTCCATCTTTATTTCAGTTTGTCTATAGTATTTTCCCGCAACAACCACATGCCAGCAAGCTATTTTCTGGCACTGTTACCACTTATAATTATCCATACCACTTGTATTTCACTATCTCTTCGCCGAACTAGTGCACCTATACACCTGACAAGTGTATTGGGTGTGTTGGGGACACAAGAGACTTCTTGTATCTTGATTGCAGGATTGCTTGAGAGAGGATACCTTTGAACACTTCCTCCGTGAGTTCGATAAACCTTGGGTGATCCACTTAAGGGAAAACTTATTGTTGTTCTACAAACCTCTTCACTTGGAGGCCCAACAACTGTCTACAAGAATAGAAGTGCGTAGACATCAAGATCTAAAAGTGTAAAACACACAACCAAACAACATATACTTCCATCAGCGAAGAAATAAATTACAAATGCATGCAAACAAACAAATGACCTAAGTTGTACCACAACAAAATATATCAACCAAACGGGATTAGAAAAAGTTGCCCCAAGTCTGTTCTCTCCGCATGCAGCAAGCGGGCCAAATCTAAAAAACATAAAATATTGACCCCAAACCAAACACGCCGGTAGATTGCTACTAGATAGATGAACATGCATTTTCATCGGGCGTGTTTGGTTACAAAGGGCCAAATTTTTCGTTTTTCCTACTTGGCCCGCTGGGTGCTGCATGAGGGGAGATTTGGCTTGGGCCAAGTTTGGCACTTTGTTTGGTTGCCCATATCTAGTTTTCCTGCAATTTTGGCAAGTTGTTTGGTTAGCAACAAAACTACTTTTATCTCGCTTGATGCAAAAACCTGCATGTTTGGTTGCGCATGCCATAGTGTTGTTCTCACCACTTCTCAGAGCTAGTGATGTTACCACGCAATACCAAATGGGGAGCAAGTTGAACTATCAATTGCAAACAAGTAGCAATTTTAACTAGCAGTACCAAATAAGCACCCAAGCTACTAGCAAATATGAGTTCATGATAATTTCACCTAGCTACTAGCAAATGACAGTTCACTATAATATTACTTAGCTACTACGAATGAAGGTTTGACACCCACGTCGGCGGTTGTTCATGGAACACAAGGGAAACACTTCATCAACAAACCATCTTCTTCATCATCATCATCTTCTTCTTCTTCTCCTTCTTCTTCTACTCCAGATCATGTAGTTTCCTCTCATTGTCCACATGTCGAGCACGCACTGTTGTCTCCTGTTCTTCCAAGCAGCACAATCACCATGGGCAACACCATGGCCATCATCGGTGTCGTTGTCGTCAGGAACAACATCTTCCTCAGCCAGGAAGTACTCATCGACGCCGAATTGCAAGATCCAGTTGTGCAAAATGCAACATGCAAGAACAAGCTTAACTTGGGTGGGGAAAGAGTGAAAAGGATTCTGATAAAGAATCTTAAACCTGTTCTTCAAAGCAGCGAAAACCCTCTCAACCATGACTCTAAGGCTAGAGTGCCTCAGATTGAAAAGTTCTTCGGGAGTCTTTGGGTAGTTTCTAGAAAAGAACTCATTGAGATGGTGAAGGAGTTATGCCCTAGAGGCAAATAATAAAGTGTATTATTTGATATATCTCCTATATGTTCATAATACGTTTCATACTGTGATATAACTGTGTTAATACGAAACGTTAATACACGTGTGGTATGTAAATAAACTGTGTCTCTAGTTACCTCTAGCGAACTAGTTCATTGGTCATGAGGATGGTCTGGGTTTCAAGATCATGGGCATTTATGCCAATTGACAATGAGGTCATGTTATTAGTTGAATAACATGATAGACAAACATCCGACCGTTATATCTTGAATGAGATCTAGTTACAAAGTTGACCATTGATGATAAAACAAAGAGAACCTCGCAACCTGATCCTTTGACTGTGAGGTAATGCAAATCACCTCTCCGAAAGAAGCTTTGATGGTTATCAAGAATCATCTCGTAAAAGGGTGATCAAAAAGGTGTCACTCAGGTTTTCCAAAGGGATGTGTTGAGGACTACATATTAAGACCAGGATTTGTCTAGTCCATGTAATGGACAGATACATGTGGCCATCTCGGTGACGTTGCATTAATGAAGCTTGCAAGCATGTGACTTGGTCACCGAATGCAACAACATGAGAACGAGAAAACAAGTTCATCGGTAACGATACCGAACTAAGGTATGGAGATACTGAAGATCAAGTCTCAGATGAATTAGGTATCGAATGACAAAGGGAATGGGAAACGACTATCTCACGGTTTGAGCGATTATATTAGTGAAACGCACGAGGGTCACATGGCCATCCAGGTCCCTCTGTTGATCATTGATGTGAGAATAGTCTCGATCGTGTCCGGAGTGTTTCCAAACCGAAGGATGTCACGCTTAAGGGTAGGGACGCTTAGGGTAGACGAGGTATCGTAGGAGAAATAAAGAAAGAGAAACCGGAATAGTTCCGGGTAACATCCGATGGAGATCGGAAGGTGTTCCGGAGTGAAGGAATAATATAATATGTGTATTTGAATGTTAATTGGAGAATTAATATAAATATATATTTTATTTTATTATTAAAGGCATTATAATGTTAATGGGCCTCACCCGAAGGGAGGCCCAATAGGGCATGGCGCCTAGGGAGAGGGGGCCAGCCGGCCTAGGCTTGGTGGGCCGCCCCAGTGAGGCCCACCTAGGGCTGGCGGCTGCCCCTAGGTGGCCGGCGGGTTTGGGGTTTAGTCCCACACCGCCTGGCCCCTGGGTGGTGCGCCCCCCTCCCACTATATATAGGGGTCTCCCCTCCCCCTTTGGGATCATCCCATTCCCTCTCATTCTCTCTCTCTCATCCATTGAGGACTTCTCTGTAATATTAGGGAGGACCTCGTGGGTGAGTTCTCCACCTTCACACCACCGTCATGTGATCTGCGATCCGACATCTACTTCTTCCACTGCTCGGCTAGATCGGAGTCCGGTTGACGTCTCCTACACCGGATGTGTGATGAACTTCGGAGGCACCACACTTGGGGTGCTGCTCATTTTCATCAATATACGCCTTCCTGCGTAAGGCGTGCCTCAGTCTTCAAAGGTATGAATACCGTGTCCCTTCTCCGTTACTTATGTCTACATAGTATAGATCCTGGTATTAGTGTTCGAGTAGATAGAATTTTTTTGTTTTCTGCTACGGAACCCTACAGTGGTATCAGAGCGGGTCTATGGGTAGACATGTCGTATGGATAGAACACATAGCGATATGTGGGCATTGATTCTCTAGATGCTACCCTCTTTAATGTTATTGTTCATATCGCGACACTGTTTGATGAAGCATCCCCAACCGACCTCACGTGGTGATTCACGAGACTGGTCCACAAATCAAAGTGGCTTAAGGGGGTGTTTGTCTCTCTGCAATAGTTGATATGGCATTGACATTGGAGGGCCCTGAAAAGGGAAGAAGAACGACAATCATTGAATCCATGTTGTGGCTCGATGTTCGTAGGAGGGAAGGGGTTCTACTACGAAAGCCCTTAAAGCCACGTAAAACATGCAATAGATAATTTAGAAGCGTCTATCTTTATTATTGCATAGGGGCAAGTATTATAACATGGCAATGACAAGTTTATGAAACTTTCATTGAAGCTATTGATGATGATCATAGTGCTGCAACCATGTCATAACACTTTACTTTTGAAGTATTACTTATTATGCTAGTATACTTATATTCGATGGTAGCATAATAAGATAATCCCTCACAGTATTCCAGTTATCGTATTCCCCTTGTGTGTGCACCACCAAGAAAGTTCTTCAGTATGAGGCCGGCCGTGATGATCGGGGGTTAGACATATCTACGTTCGCATACAGTGGGTGCAAGCCATGTTGCACTGCGAATAAACACGAGTTAGAACTGGCGAACCTAGCATGTATAGACACTGCCTCGGAATATAGGAGACCAAAAGGTCGAGCATGAATCACATAGTTGATGTGATCGACATTAGGGAATGTCCACCTTTGATACTGCACTGATGGCCGTGATGATCAGGGGAGGTGTAGGGGATAGGGATCATGTGATCACTAAACGAGTAGGGGGATGTTCATTTGAGTGGGAGTTCTTTTGTTTTAAGTTCAAATACATGATTAAAACTTGAACTCATTATTATGAACATGGTCTAAACACTTTTTAAATCCATTGTAGATGTCTCGCCCACCCACCTTCAACCTTAGCACTTTCCTCGAGAAGAACAAGCTGAAAACTGATGGAACCAAGTTCACCGCATGGTTCCGCAATCTTAGGATCCTCCTAGTCCCCTACAAGTTGACTTATGTCATTGAGGTTGAGCTTCTAGCTAAGACGAAAAGAATGTCTGGTAGTCCAAGGCAGACGATTTCTCCCTCATCCAGAGTGGAATGCTCTATGCCATGGAGCCGGAGCTTCAAAAGCGTTTTGAGAAGATGAATGCTTTTGAGATCATTGAGGATCTAAAGGCCGTCTTTGCTCCACAGGCCCATGAAGAGAGGTATGATGCTTCCGAGCTCTTCTTCTCTACTAAAACGCACGGGGGTCACATGGCCATCCAGGTCCCTCTGTTGATCATTGATGTGAGAATAGTCTCAATCATGTCCGGAGTGTTTCCGAACCGAAGGATATCACGCTTAAGGGTAGGGACGCTTAGGGTAGACGAGGTATCGTAGGAGAAATAAAGAAAGAGAAACCGGAATAGTTCCGGGTAACATCCGATGGAGATCGGAAGGTGTTCCGGAGTGAAGGAATAATATAATATGTGTATTTGAATGTTAATTGGAGAATTAATATAAATATATATTTTATTTTATTATTAAAGGCATTATAATGTTAATGGGCCTCACCCGAAGGGAGGCCCAATAGGGCATGGCGCCTAGGGAGAGGGGGCCAGCCGGCCTAGGCTTGGTGGGCCGCCCTAGTGGGGCCCACCTAGGGCTGGCGGCTGCCCCTAGGTGGCCGGCGGGTTTGGGGTTTAGTCCCACACCGCCTGGCCCCTGGGTGGTGCGCCCCCCTCCCACTATATATAGGGGTCTCCCCTCCCCCTTTGGGATCATCCCATTCCCTCTCATTCTCTCTCTCTCTCATCCATTGAGGACTTCTCTGTAATATTAGGGAGGACCTCGTGGGTGAGTTCTCCACCTTCACACCACCGTCATGTGATCTGCGATCCGACATCTACTTCTTCCGCTGCTCGGCTAGATCGGAGTCCGGTTGACGTCTCCTACACCGGATGTGTGATGAACTTCGGAGGCACCACACTTGGGGTGCTGCTCGTCTTCATCAATATACGCCTTTCTGCGTAAGGCGTGCCTCGGTCTTCAAAGGTATGAATACCGTATCCCTTCTCCGTTACTTATGTCTACATAGTATAGATCCTGGTATTATTGTTCGAGTAGATAGAATTTTGTTGTTTTCTGCTACGGAACCATACAAATGGTACCTTGTTGATCTGAAGGGTGGAAGAATTCCAGACCAGCAAGCATACCCGACATCTCTGCTAGGTAGAATTTGCCATCAGGGAGCTTAAGGCCATCATGTCTGCTAAGGCTGTCAGCCAGAATCGTGGCATCATGGGAAGATCCTTCCCACCCAGCAAGCACAAATGTGAACTTTATGTCGAAATCAACAGTGGCAATCACATTCTGTCTGGGATAGTGCTTCCTCCCCTATATGCAACCTGTTCAGCTTTGGGCACTCTTTCCATGACATGAGTACCATCAATTGCTCCAATACAATCCTGTCTTTACTAGAGTGTTAGCCGGCTATCTAATACAATCATCCAAGGAAGAACATGATAGAGTTGCTCACCTTGAAAAAGGGGAACCATCGACCGCTGCCTTGTATCTTCGTGAGGGTTTGACCGGATGGTGGCTTGATCATCTCTTCTCTGAGTTCTCCAACAGCATACAACACCTGATGGAAATACCGGAAAATTGTTTCGGTTGATCTCCTCCATGTGTTGTGACTCACTCGGAATCTTTGGTTATGGCCTAGAACATGAAGAAACAGAGCCACATGTTTTTCGATAGAGGTGTTGATGCTGTCCTTAAGCAAACCCCTTAACCTGAAGGTCTCCACAAGATGGTTAAATGGGGCTTTTCTCATCCTGAGCATGGCGATAGCCTCCACATCGTTGTTGTTGTAGATGTAGTTCAGATTCGCCATCCTCTCTCTGTCACACTGTATCAGGGGACCATATTTCACTGGTAGCTTGTTAGTCCTAGCAGACGCTCTTATGTAGATCAGGAACATCCATGCCTGAATCACAGCGACCAGGGCAGCTATCCGGATGATAACCATTAATTGTTGGCCCTAAACGGAGTGACATTGCATAAGAAATATAGGTAGGGTACTAATGGCAAGGTAACTACCTTGGTAAAAACATTGGAGAGGAGGCAAGACTGCGGTTCTACTTTCATGGTGGCGGATGTCAAGGACCTGCCGCAGGCGGAGAAGAAGGGGAGGGAGGAGCCTGTGCCATTGATCTACGAGGCAGCAGATGCCGAAGTCGGACAAGACACGCCGGTCGGTGCTAAAGTCGACTGAACCGCTACTGTTGCCGGAGATCTAAATCGTTGCAGCCGCACAAGAGGAAAATGGGGAGGGATTTGTCTCGGAGCGGGAGGTGGTAGCATAAGAGGGAGGTGAGCCTATTTTTCGCGCTATACGGCGCTCCAATTGTTCCGGCTCCCGTCATCTTCCCGCTGCCTTCCCGCGAACGCCATTCCTCCCCTTCCGCTCGCCAGGGCCTCTCCCGGTGGAAATGCTTGATTTTGGCGTTCCTCCGGAGCCAAGATGATCTGAGGTACGAGACAAATCCCAGGACAGACTTATTTTTTGTGCGAGAAACGAATATCGAACCAACCAAACACACCCATGATGTACTAGCTCCGAAATCCCGCTGGCCGCTGCACATGCGATCTTTCACTCTTTCACCTACCTGCCGGCTGCCGCACTCGACCACGATTGACCAGCGCACTCGCAGAGAATCGGGGAGTTCTTTTTTCGCTAGCCTTTTCACGCTTCGCCGGAAGGAGCCGATGTCGCTGCCCCGGAGGATAACGCCCGCCGTACGTAGCTTAGCTTTTATGGAAGCGTCACTGCCCCACTGACCTTCTTCGGCTCGTCGTTAGTTAACGAACCACCTCCCCTAACAGAAGATGGCATACTAGTAATACCGTCAGAGTTAAAACCGGTGGTGATGGCACTTGTGTGTTAGCGACGAGCCCACCCATGGCCAGAAATGGTCGTCGCGATCGATGACTGGTTGGGTGCGGTGCGGGCACATTGCACGATCGACTGAAGGTCGATGCATGGTGGTTGCTTGCCAAGCTCTCCATCAGCAGGCCAGAGCGAACACCGAAGGAACGGGAGTATCCTGACTTTGTCCCTCTCCCCGAAAGTATATTTTGTACTGCTAGGTACCCGAGATTTGTTCCTCAATTTTCAACCCAAGATCGGCAACAGAGTAGTACTAGCTCATACTACTTCATATGCCAAAGTGCAGATCGCCCCACCTCAAAAGTGAACGAGTGCTAAATCTGGCCAGCGTGTTCTGCTCAACACAGACCGAGCCAACACAGCGTGGTCTGAACAATAATACAGAGTAATATGTTAGTAACGCATACTCCCTCCGTTTCTAAAATATAAGATGTTTTACTTTTTTCTAAAACACATGTATCTAGAAATGTATTTTACATTTTGGAACGAAGGAGTATGTTTGAGGCGGATCACCTCTCTTCAACACCCTGCACATTTTCCAACTCGAGCCACCCCGGCCCTAGATTACACATGACTGACATGCACATGCTGGCGACAACAGTACCTGATTTGGGATCTAATGAACAGCACAACCATTAACTTAATCGACCTACCAATTTTATAATCTGCATGATACTACGTACGTCCAGGCAGAGAAAGCTCGTTCTGATACTGTAGTCTCACGGGACCAAACACACGTCAAACTCGTCCGGTACATCTCCTCCCAGAAGCCGCGGCCCTTACAACGCATTGATAATTCAGTTCCAGTCCCAACAGCAACGCCCCTCTATCCCACCGACAGTGGGCCCAAAAATCCGTTCCCCCACATGTCACTGCTCGTACGCTCTGGACCGCGCCATTATTTATACCGGTGTCAAGGCAGTAAGCGGCTGTTACACACGTACTACTACTACCGATTACAGAACAGAGATTTACTAGTAGATACCTCTGCTCCCGTTCCGATCCGGAGCGAAACGGCCAAGGAGGCAAGGACACGCTGGGTTATTGCTGCTCGGGCTGTGTTGTACTGTCGCTTTCCCTCCCCCCTCTCGCTATCTCCATTACTCGCCACGCGCAGTGGTGAAGCCGCAGTAGCCAGTGGAGCGGGGGTGGCCGAGTAGCGCCATTGCTGAATTGCTCGCTCCGCTCAGCCGTGGTCGGCGTCGCGCTCTCCATATGCGGCTCTGGCCGGGCACGTGAGATCCGCAGCACAAGCAGCAGCCATGTCACGGCCGCTGTACCGGGGCTTCTCGGGGATCGGCGGCAAGGACCGCTGCGCTGACGAGGACCGATACGACCCCAAGGAGCCCAGCGAGAATGGCATTGGCGGCGCCACGTGCGGCACCGCCACCGCCGCTTCTCGGGGCCGGAAGCGGCACCTCGCGGCTGCGGCGGCGAGGATCGGTGTCCTCGTGCTCGCGGCGGCCGTGCTCCTGGGGTCGGTGGCGTGGGCCGGGTCGCTCTACGCGGGGCGAGGCGCCACCGCGGCGATGGCCGCGGCCTCGGCGCACCGCGGCTACCGGCGCCTGCAGGAGCAGCTGGTCACAGACCTGCTCGACATCGGGGAGCTCGCCGGCGGCGGGCTCCGCGCGCGGGAGGCGGAGGTGTGCGCGTCCGAGTACGAGAACTACGTGCCCTGCTACTACAACGGGTCGGAGGCCGTCGACGTCACGGATCTGGGCGGCGGCGTCGTCATAAGTTACGAGCGGCAGTGCGCGCGCGAGGGCAGGGCCGCCTGCCTCGTCGCGCCGCCGAGGGCCTACCGCACGCCCGTGCGCTGGCCCAGCTGCAAGGAGTTCATCTGGAAGGACAACGTGAGGATTAGCGGCCAGGAGTTCTCCTCGGGGAGCCTGTTCAAAAGGTATATCAGCAGTTTGTTTGGGAATTTTATTCAGGTGGTGGCTCTTAGTCTATTGGTTGTGAATTTTGTCTGTTTTCGATTGTTCCTAGGATGATGGTGGAGGAGGACCAGATCTCCTTCCCATCCGACGCGCATATGTCTGACGGCGTGGAGGATTATGCGCATCAGATTGCTGAGATGATCGGCCTGCGGAATGAGTTTAATTTCAATGAGGCTGGGGTGAGTTCTTGCCAATTCCTAGTACTTTGTGTGTTTTAGTGAATTGTTGTGTCTTAGCTGGTGACTGCAACTGGATAGTAGCATAGAACTAAACCAGTGAAATTTCTGTTTGATGAGTTGTTACTCTTACGCAAAAATTCTGACTATTGGTCTCTATCGGTATCTCAATAATTCGTATGACTTGTGCTGAAATTTTTCATCCGATTTCTTATATCTTGGTATCTGTACTGGTTGCATAAGAAACCTTTGACTGCTATCTTCTTAAATCTGGAAACATGGAGCGAGCTCAGTTACACAAATTTTCTTCAGGATTTTAGATAATTGTACTTGTTGAGTTTCTATGCTAGGGTTTTTGTCCAGTAGCACTGGTCCATTGTGGTCTTTCCACTGAACATTACTTTGCTTGTTTTTTTAAGATTGAAGAGATTTTGCATGTGAGAGTGGGTTGGGAAGTGCTGGTCAATTTCCACTCAGTCTTGCCTTTGAAAACCATGTACGGTCAATGCTTTAGAAAGTGTATGTCAGGGTTTCCTTCTTGAATTTCCTGCAAATGTTTTCTTGGTAGGGCAGTAGGACAGACACTATGATCCATAATGTCAAACATAGTGGAGATATGTTGTCTTGTCCTTTTCGTGCCAAGTTCATATGATGTTCTCCACTGTTGCTCTTTGCTACTCCACTTCATAGGTCACCCACTAGCCCGATAGCATAGTTCTTGGTATAATGTTGAGTTTGCAGCAGTTCTGATATTACTCCGTGCCATATTATTTTCAGGTGAGGACAGTCCTTGATATAGAATGTGGATTTGGTACCTTGGGGTCACATCTTTTCGAGCGAGATCTCTTGACTATGTGCATTGCTAACTATGAGGCGTCGGGCAGTCAAGTGCAAATCACACTAGAGAGAGGAATTCCTGCACTGATTGGTTCATTTGCATCAAAGCAGCTCCCATATCCTTATCTTTCATTCGATATGGTGCACTGTGCAAAATGCAATGTTGACTGGGATAAAAACGGTATGCACAGAGTGTTCCCTATGTTCTTTTCAGTAAAGACATGTGTACAGAAAAGATTGATGTAAATATCAGCAAAGTACTACATGTTCACAGATGTACATAAAACCAGTTTGTAGTTTTATCGAAAATCTAACTGTAATTCTCTTACTATGTTACTTTACTCTGATGTTGCAGATGGGGTTTTCTTGATTGAAGTGGACCGGCTCTTGAGGCCTGGTGGATACTTTGTTTGGACATCAAATCTGAATACACACAGGGCCTTACGTGACAAAGAAAATCAAAAGAAATGGACAACCATTCGTGACTTAGCTAATAACCTCTGTTGGGAGATGTTGTCACAACAAGATGAGACAATTGTGTGGAAAAAGACAAATATAAGGGACTGTTACAGTTCAAGGTATTGAATTGCACTTTTCTGTCTTGCCCATGTATTGCATCTAACTGCATATTATTCTGTATGCTCTATAGTACTCTTATAGAGATAAAAGTTCAGATAACTGAAGATTTTGAACTGCTGTGTTACAGGAAATCCGAACCTGTGCTCTGTGGTAAAAGTCATGATCCAGAATCACCATACTACCAACCATTAAATCCCTGCATAGCAGGAACAAGAAGTAAGCGTTGGATCCCCATTGAACATCGCCCAACATGGCCTTCTCAAGCTAGATTAAACTCAACAGAGCTTGATATACATGGTAGGTATCAGGATACACAAATCGAACACTGTTAAGATGTGAGCATTTCTATGGTCAAATACTGCCTTCCTTGGAATTAAAACCTTCCAAATTGTCAGGTGTGCATTCGGAAGTCTTTGCTGAGGATACTTCAAACTGGGACTCCATGGTGCGAAATTACTGGTCTTTATTGTCTCCACTTATATTTTCTGATCATCCAAAGAGACCCGGTGATGAGGACCCACAGCCACCATTTAACATGCTTAGGAATGTTCTGGATATGAATGCTCACCTTGGTGGGTTTAATGCTGCTTTACTCAAGTCTGGAAAATCTGTATGGGTGATGAATGTTGTTCCTACAAATGCCCCAAACTATCTGCCACTAATTTTTGACCGTGGGTTTATTGGGGTTCAACATGACTGGTAAGTATTTGCCCGAGTTTTTCATCTCCTATTTCACCCCTTTTCTCAGGCATATATCTTACTCTGATTACTCGACATCCCCAACTTTCTTCCTGCTAAATTTCCCCAGCTGTAGGCCACATGTGCATGTGCACAACTGCAATCCACAGCTGTCATCCGACAACAGCCTTTTAAGCATGCTTATGTAAATTACTTATTTGTAGAAGAATCATGTCTTAATCTGATGCAAATCAGCGCATATGTAAAATGTTAATTGTAATAATTCTTGCCATGTGGATTTTCTCATCACTCTTCTGATTACTTTAACTGATGGAAGGTCCAATATTTGTTCAGGTGTGAAGCATTTCCGACTTACCCGAGAACATATGATATGGTACATGCTGATGGCTTGCTATCACTTGAAAAGCGCCAGAAGCATAGATGTTCTACTCTTGACATATTCTTGGAAGTTGATCGCGTCCTACGACCAGAGGTGACCAAGTTTTGCTAATTATACACTTATACTCCCTCCGTTTCAAAATATAAGATGTTTTAGCTTTGTGAAGCACATGTATCTAGATGACTTTTAGTGTATAATTCAGGGTGAACCTAGACACTAAGAGAGTGTAGATACATTTACTTCACAAAGCTAAAACATCTTATATTTTGAAACGGAGGGAGTATGTATGTAAACTAGATCATTCAGTCATGAAGCACATCTGTTACTCACATGTAGAGGTTCTTGAATGCTGAGCACTGAGCAATCCTTTTTAATGATTCATATGGCTCCATTCTAATTGTTGCTACTGCTTAACTACGCCACATGTAAGGGACATACAAAAGATAAGTTTAACTATATTTTCTTCAAAACTCTGCCATTGTTTGGCCATTCAGTATAGCAGGGCAAAATTGCAAGTGTTCTAGTTTTAATATCTAGGGGTATTGTGGACTCTACTTTTAAAGGTGTGGCATTTGGTACTCATAAAACATTGCCTCTCATGCACCTACTTCGTCATTTACCTGATTTAATAAATTGTCCTTGTAAGTTACTAGTACATGCGTAATTTTCAACCAGGCTATCTCTTGGACAAGTCTTGCACTCGCATAAATCTAGTATGTACAATTTATGTATGAAACAACACTTGCAATAACCATTAGATGATGAGTGTTCAGTGTGTCATCTAAAATTCTTTATTCGTCTAATGCTTATACAGGGCTGGATTATGATACGTGACACCGCCCCTCTCATTGAAGCCGCAAGATCTGTTGCTGCTCAGCTCAGGTGGGATGCCCGTATTTTGGATCTTGACATAGCTAGTGATGAAAAACTATTGATCTGTCAGAAGCTCTTTCTACGAAAACAATGAGCATACCAGACACTGACACACGATATGGAATTATTCTTTACCCCCTACATTCTGTTACAAGTATTGTTTGAGGACAACTGAAAGCAAATTTCAGTTGAAACACTGGAGGAATGGGTCAGCTAACTCGTCATGAATTGTCATGGACCGCAAGGTGCCATGAGACTGATCGGGCAAGTGCATGCTGCAGAGGACAGGCTTGGTGGCTAAGCTTTCCAGGCCTAGGTTTTACTGCCAGGACACGGAGACGAAGCCGCCAAAGTTAATTTTGTAGCAAAAACATATTCAATAAAAGGGACGATGCTGCGGCGTACATAATCGTGGCCAATGTGTCATATAGGTATAATTCATTTTTTTCCTCATTACGTTCCCCTCCTCTGTAATGGTGCTCATTCGTTCTTGTATCTTGTGTATGTAAATCTGTTGGAATCTATATCGGTCATCCCATCACAGCCCTGTGAAATCAAGACCAGTATTTCAGATGAATGATAGAAAAGAGAGTGAAATGTTGTTCTTCCAGTTAAAACTTCCCACCTCAACTTCTCCGCGCGTGGATTTGTTGCATGTTTAGAAACATGGTGTCTGCGTCATTCAGGAACTTCCTTCTTTCGAATGACTACGAGACCTTCAGTTGTTCTTACAGCCTCTAGTGCCAAGTTCTCTACAGGCTATAATCCTGCGCCCACTTTTAAGTATAGCTGGGTGGACGCTGCTGTATGATTTGATCCTCCCATGATTCTGCGCAGGGTGGAACGTCTAACTCATCATGGTATTTGCCAGCTGCAACAGACAAATTTCTGCATTAGCAATGACACATTGATGGCGACGCGCCACCCTAATCCAAAAGAATTGACATTGCCAATGCTACTGGTCCTCGATTCCATCCAAGGTTTGCTTCCTTTCTTTTTGCTACTGTGTCGACGCCGGATAAATTCGCCGGAAAACATCATTGGATTATAACCCGTAGTCACACTCCCTGCTATGGCAGAGCAACTTCCAATGCAGATTCCGTTGCTGTTATATTTGTCTTATGATCCAAAGCGGCTATGTTAACAAAGACTTCTTGCTTCCAGATTTGCAATGCACATAAGCAAATTTGGAGTGCGGGTATATACTTGTTTTCCTCTTTACCCAGTTGGGGCAATCTCGTCCACAAGTGCAGTGACAGTGACACTGTGACAGGCCATCCGAGGCCAGAAATGATTGGTTCCGTCCGTTCTTCCTCGCACTCCACTCGGTCACTCCCACAAGCAAAGCAGGCGCATCTTAGGGTGTGTTTGGATGATCGCGACGCTTCTTCTCTCATCTAACGGAAAGAATTTTACGTTTGGTTGCTCACGAAAAAAAACTCTATGCATTGTACGGTTTTTAAAACACCCCTCAGTATGGCCGTGGAGAAACGTCCGGATCAGGCGTCTCTGGTGAGCCAACTTCTTCTCGCGCTCGAGGGGGAAATGAGAGCACGCGCTCGTGCAAGAGAGAGAGATGACGAGAGCTGTCCGAGTCAGGAAATCCCGCAGGAGAAATTGTGTCACCTCCCGCCGATTCGCACCGCCTATTTACACAGTTCCACCTCACTGCTGAATCTCACGCCACCATTTTCTCCCATTCGAGCTCTCCCTCCAAGGAAGATTTGCCTCACCGTGAACACAAACGAGAAGGTAAGTGGCACCGTCTACTTCGGCAAGTCTTCTTCCTCCACTTGTCCGACATGTCGTCTTCCTCGTCCGATGTTCAGATCGCTGTAAGTAACTGACATAGGTATGTCCAACAGGTGTTCACCTTTGGCCTATCTGGTCCGGCCCAGCAGGAGGCCCACGTGACAACCCGCTGGTGACGATGAAGCCTATGATGATTTGGGTGAGGCCAAGCCCATGAAGGATTCAACTCCTTGGCGGACGCGACAAGATTAGATAGGAAACCCTTAGGGTCAAGCCTTGGAACTTGTAACCAACTCGGACGTCTCCTGAAACCTGTCCTCCCCATATAAAGGTCAGGAGGGAACGCCGGGTAGGATCATCGAAACTCTCATACTCACACGCCAGATCCAATCTGTTCACCATAGCCATCTTGGCACCCTTGTAACACTCGATTCCTTCAATCAATCAAGAATAGACAAGTAGAAGTAGGGTTTTTCCTACGGGGGCATGAACCTTGGTAAACCATGTGTCCCCATTGTTTGTTTATTAGTCGACGAAGTCTCCAATGTGTCTCTCTTTCCTGAAAACCCAAGTCCATCAGGTATGAGCATTGACATGATCACCCCACGTTAATTGGCATAGTCTGTGGGAAGCTCGTGTGTTGATGTCGCGACTTCGGCGGCCTCTTCGCCGACGATCTACGATTCGTCAACATCGGAGGAGCAGATCTACTTTGGCTCCTTCAACTTCACCATCCACTTGCTGGTCACACGCCCGACCTTCGACTCCCTCAACAACGGAGCCGATATGACAATCGACCATCTGCACTTCTAGATCGGCACCCTTCGCCTCCCAGACGAGATCCATTCGGTTCCAGAGCAGTCGACACCACCGTCGATTGCACCTGCTTCGTGGATCCCGCCATCCCTCAGCACCCTCAACGAGCTAAACACCTCTTCATCAATCCGCGTCTCGGATAGCAACAACAGTTGCGTCTTCGATATGGGCAACTCGCTCGAAGGGGATGACGACTTCGGATTCAACCCGGAAAGCTGCATGAGTAACGTCTATGTCAACGACTACCACTGTGTCATGATCAACGCCAACAACGGTAACGGCACCGGCACCGGACCCGAGGATGAGAACGGTGGCAACCGTGATGACCCCAACGAGTGTCCTCAAATCAACCTCACGAACGACGAATGGGAACGGGTCAAGAAAGACCTAAAGGGCACTCCCCTCCCATAAGACGCGTCATGCGTTGTACTGATGGCCTATCACTGGCTCCTTCAAAAGTAGTACCTTCGCCAACAGGTGTTGCAGGCCCAGCTCGATGAACGCAAGCGGTAGGCTGATGCTTTGAGTGCCCGACAAGCGGAGCTCTCCTCCATTGGTGGTTCCTCCTCAAAGCACAACCACCATGCCAGGGCGCATAAGAGACGCTCTCGAACAAACCTCATGTACGAGGAAGTGAGGCGTGAGGCCAGTCGAAGCCTTGACTTCTTGTTCATGTCGGTGGACTCGCGGGGCAATATGATGCCCAAAACTCCACAAGTTGGTATCATCATAGCCACCATGTACCTGTTGTCCAACCAACCTCCATCTAGGGATACGTGATCCACCGTCCATAGATCTGCCATCGCTAGGCTCAGCCTGGTAGAAGTCGCACTCATAGGGGAACTGGCCAAGGAGCCAAAGAAAACACCCGCGGTACACAAGAGCAACCGCTCACCACCGCGAGACGACGACTCGCCACGGCGAGGCCATAGCCCACAGCGGAAGGATCGTGAGTATGACACTCGTGATGAGATCACATAGTGGAAGGTCGACAAATCGTGCGTAAAACGTGCCTACTCCACCGAGTTAGATGACAGACACCGAACTTTGCGGTGCCAGATGCTTTAGCCGTGTCATACGGCAGACTCGGGTGCCGAAGGGCTTCAAGCTACCTTCTACGACCACCTGCAATCCAACATGTGCCATGCCAAAAAACATAGCCCTGTAATGCCTACAGCTGCAGCTTAAAGGTTCTGCGCGTGCCTGGCTCAAATGCCTCCCCTCGAGCTCAATCCACAGTTGGGAAGAACTGGTGTATAGTTTTGTCTGAAACTTTAAGGGAACATACAAACTCCACGCGTCCATCGAGGAGCTCTAGGCGTGCACCCAGTGATCTGGCTAGTCCCTCTGCTCGTATATCCAGCGCTGGTCCATCATCAAGAACTCTACGGAAGACATCTCTAAGGAGTGGGCAATTGACGCATTCAACAGCGGCGTCTGCCGATGAGATATCAAGGAAGATCTAGGATGCACCAAGCCAAGAACCATCAACCACTTGATGGACATCGTCAACCATTGGGAAGATGGCTAAGACCTGTCCATAACAACTGCGCACGATCGAATGACAAAGATGACCAGGGTCACAGATGCGATCACCGAGGGAAGCGCGGGGTGCGTGGCTATGAGGACCATGATGGAGACGACATGGTTGCAGCTGGTTACGTTGGCAAGCATGACGATGGCAACAATAGCAGTGGCTATCGCAGCAGCAGCTACCGTGATGATAGGAACACCAGCAAGACGACCCAAGTGTGGCAGCGCCCCATGAAACAGCTATCAGGACCCTACAACGTACACTTCTACATCGACATCAAGTACGGCAAGAGAAAGTCCAGCCATCTCATCAAGGACCGACGTCAATTCCAGAAGCTCCAAGATGCTTACGCCTAGTTGCATTGAGATGCGACAAATCAAGGCTATGCAATAGTCCCAAGCCCTGTAGCATACGGAGAACCACCACCACCCCACTGCCACCTATGGACCACCACCACCCGTGGTCGCGACAGCTCAAAACAATGGGGCAGAACAATACCTGCGAATGTTCGGGAACATGGGCATGATCCAGAAGGGACACCCCTCCAACAGGACCCAGAAGATGATCTCCCGACAAGTGAGCATGGTCGTTGATGGCTCTGAAATATAGCCATCTACGTCCACATTTAAACTGAATATTATTCATATTCTTGATGAAATATCTCTCTAAATCCTGCCACTAATGCATAATATTCAAAGGGGTATACAATCCTTTTTTTCTATTTTTTCCTGCGCAAATAATGACGTTTGTTGATGGGAATCACTACATTAAAGTCAAAGATATGAGATTTCCAACAACCAGAAGAAACCAGGAGTCGTGGATCAGAGGCAGACGCTTTAACGACCAACTATACGACCGGAATAAAATTCTGACCGTATAGTTCCGGCCATATAGTTGCCATCAACGTCGCTAGGTCAAACAGAACAACTTTCGTGAAGGGACCCCTATATAAAGAGGCCTCGGGCGACAACAAATAGACGCTCGCAGAAACCATCAGCCACCCCCAGATCTCCATCCACAACACCGACGAGCCACCAGAGGAATAGACTTAGATCTAATCTCTCCACCACTATAGCCATATTCCTTATTCCACAACTTGTAATAGTAGATCTCTTCTTCGATTGGCGACATTGTAAGACTATTGCTATAAATCTCATGATTTCTCCTACAATGTTTATGATCTTTGATCCCATCTCTATGTGTGAGTAATTCTCCTTGGGCTAAGGGCTTCGACCTAGCCATGCAGCTTTTTGTGCATGCTATTTATCATAGATGGGATCATGTATTAGTTTGCATGACATGATGATTATTGTATCCTCTCTTGCCTCAATCTAAGGACTTGTCAGGTACCCAAGACCCCGAAGATTGAGCCAGGTATAGGGAGTATGAGTAATGACTAATCTGCAGGTTGGGAACCCTAGTGACAGAAAGGGTAGTACGACTGTATGTGAGGGATTTACTTGTGATTAATGGTGACATCACTATGCATATCATTAGTTCTCTTTCTTCTATGGATGAGACTAGTAGCTTATTGCTATAAGCGGTTACAGAGGCAATAACAATTATGGATGCACTGCCCATATATAATTTATCTTGCTCTAACAATTACATGCATACTTTATTTCTATCTTTTATTTCCATCAGATGTTTTGCACAGCTATAGGTGAAACTGAACGCCCTAGGCCCTCTCTCGCCATCATCGACAACAAAAAAAAACGCAAACTCTTGGTCCGGTAAAAACACAAAAGGAATTGTAAAACTCTCGAAAGTCCGTTAAAGTAACTTCACTACGCTTCTGCTTCCTGAGGATTCGATAAACCTAGGTCTACTAGGGAAAAAGAGCTATACTACATCCGTAATCCGGATCGAAGGTATCAACCCTTTTTCTGGCGCTATTGCCGGGGAAGCGATAACTACCCTGGTGAGGTTAGTAGGAACCTTGCTAGTTTTAATTCTTATTTTTAATTTTTAGTTTGCTTTCACTCTTTATTTGAAAAACCAAAAACATTAGTTAGTCTTTAATTTATTGTTTTTATTGTTATCATAAGTTTCTGTTTAAAAACACCCAAAAACATAGGAAATATGGCTGAAAAGAAGCTTGGGGAATTCGCCACTCCCAATAATGATTATTTGCGTACTCCTATTACTCAGCTAGCAATTGCTACTGATGACTATGAAATTAAGCCCCATTACTTAAGTTTGGTTCAACGAAATCAATTTGGAGGCTCTACTGTTGAGGACGCAGGTATGCACTTGAATACTTTCACTGAAATATGTGATATGATGCGCATAAAAAATGTTGACCCTGATGCGGTCAAATTGCGTTTATTTACTTTCTCTCTTAGAGGAATAGCAAACGAATGGTTGCTGGCTTTGCCTAAAATTACTATTACATCATGGGTGGGATGTACTTCTTTATTTATTACTAAATTTTTCCCACCTGCAAACTAAGATCTAATATTACTAGTTTTAGACAGGAAGAGCGTGAGCCACTAGCGCTTGCATGGGAGAGGATGAAAGAATTCTTAAGAAACTGTCCCATCCATGGGATGGAAGATTGGTTAATCCTCTATTTATTTTATAATGCTCTTAATCATGTGTCTAGTTCTATGCTTGATACTGCAGCTAGAGGAACATTTATGGGTAAACATATTATCGAAGCAAAGCAGCTGCTAGACAATATGCAAGACAACCATGCCCAATGGCATGTGGAAAGATCAAACACGAAGAAGGTGAACTCCATCTCACCACAAGAAAATGAAGAACTCAATGCCAAGTTGGATGAGCTCATATTAGCCGTAAAAGGTAAGGAAACCTAGGTAAGAGCTATTCCCGAAACTAATATTGAAGAAATAGACTTCATAGCTCGTAATGATTATAACCCTGCTTGGAAGAAAAATTACAATCCTAATTTTCAGAAACATTATTCTAATCCTGCAGGTAACTCTAATAATAATATGGGAACTAGTAATGGTAGTCTCCAAGAAACACTTAAGTCTTTTATGGACTCACAAAATGAACAAAACAATATTCTTGTTAAAATAACGGAGAACCATGATGCTATGCTTGGAAAATTATCTAACCAAGCTGTAAGTTTGAGGAATGATGTGCAAACCCTCCAAGAAAGGACAAGGATTATTGAGGTACATCTAGGTAAGATAATAGAGAGTGAAACTCTCATTCTAGCTAAATTTACAGGTAAAGTTGAGCCTAATCTTGTTGAAGAACTCAAAATGACGAGGATCCAAAGAGAGGAGCCTGAAGAACTTGATTATAGTAATCCCCCTTCACCAAGCTACACCATAGAAGATCTCGTAAAAAGGATCAACGTTAAGATTCCGGTAAGTGAAGGTAACGATGAAGCCATGTATCAAAACTTTGTTGATCAAGTAGCGATTAAGGTACGTGAGCTTGAAGATGAATACAAGAAAATCGCTGAAAAATTACCTGTTAAACTAGATGATATATTTGATCCCACGATTAAAATTAATATTGGGACCAATGAGATAGCTGCACTTTGTGATTTTGGTGCAAGCGTCTCAACAATCCCAAAGAGTCTTTTTAACAAGCTAAATCTTGGCTCTTTCGAAATCACCGAACTAAAACTACATTTTGTAGATTCTACATATAAACAAGCTGTAGGAATTAAGGAGAACACTTTAGTTTACATTAAAGGTTGTCCCGCTCTAATTGACTTTGTTATTTGTGACATGCCTGAAGATGCTATTGCTCCTATAATACTAGGCCGTCCTTTTTAAGAACAATAAAGGCTTTAACTAATCTCCATGAAGGGAATGTGAAGCTGCAATTGCCTTCGTGGGATCCTTTTGTTATCCATTTCCCCAGGAAAAAGAAAGCAAAACATGATGAGAAGGAGTCCATCACTTTGATGGCCAACTACTTTGGAGTGGGTGTTCCACTCATCTGGCCCAAGTGAGTAACATCAAGGTCAAGCTATTGACCATAAAAGAGCGCTCCATGGGAGGCAACCCATGTGAAATAAAGGTTTGAGTTAAATTTTAAGTTTCAGTTTAAGTTTATGTTTAATAAAGAGTGCTTGAAAACTCCATTTGAGGAGAAGAAGTTTGGTAGTACTTAAAATTCTGCTATATACATGCTGTTGTTGGTTGATAATTTTAACTGTCAACTTTCTATAAAAACAAGGTATTTCGCTAAGTTTTAGTACAATAAGTAATTCACGAAGAAACGGAATTTTTTTTATGGACATAGAGAGTTTAACGACCAACTATACAGCGGGAATAAAATTTTCAGCTGTATAGTTCCGGTCGTATAGATAATTGAGCCATCGATAATTTTTCTTTCATATGTACTGACGGTTTAACGGCCAACTATACGGCAGGAATAAAAATTTCGGCTACATAGCTCCAGTCGTATAGATATCGGTGCTTTCGTACGATTTCTTTTTCCATGTACTGACGGTTTAACGACCAACTATACGGCGGGAATAAAAATTCAGGTAGTATAGCTCCGGTCTTATAGATATCGATGCCTTTGTACAATTTCTTTCCCAGGTACAGACGGTTTGATGACCAACTATACGGCGGGAACATATTGTTTCGGCCGTATAGTTCCGACTGTATATCTACGCCGCCAGGTGGAAACCCTAAACAATTGACAGAAGGCCAACTATATGGCGAGAACACATTGTTCTGGCCGTATAGTTGTGTCCGACCACAATTACACGGGAAGGTACCTCCAACTCCAAAACTTCAATCCTTTTTCTCTCTTATACCTCCAAACTCTCTTAAAACCTCATGATATCTTCACCTCTACTCAATTTCATTTGATTTCCTCGCACACAAGTGATCTACGGTATGTTTTTCCTCCAACCCTCCAATTACTTTTTGCAAATTCATTTTTGATCTATTTTCATTATCAATCTAGGGTGAGACCTACTATGAACTAATTGCCATGATTCTCTTGCCTAGATTATTATTTAGAGAGGATTCTTTAGTGTGCTATGATGAGGAATATGTTATACTTACTATTGTTGGATCAAAAAGATTTATTTTTGTCTTCCTTTATTGTTTTAGATGATGAACACAAGGAGCCAAACTCGTGCTCGTGCCGCTACTAGCACTTCTCGGGCTGTCACTCAAGAACGCACGGGGATACGGTTCGGGAATGAGCTCCAACATGAACTCTACAACAAGATCAAGAACCGCAAAGTAAAGGCCACCAAGTGGGCTTGCCCCATTATATTGAACCAACTCAGTATTTCTGATGACTTCAATTTACTTTGCAATAGAGCTGGCCTGCAAAACTTTGTGTACAATGATGTGCCTACTTATCGCCGGTTAACCATTGAATTCCTAAGTTCGTTGCAAAGCACCGTTAAACTATGGCAAGGAGAGGACACGATTTCTTTCCGACTTATGAACAACAACTACACTTTAACACTAGATGAATGGTGCGCATGTTGTAATTTCCCAAGCAATGATGTTAATGCCTTAGGCGCATCCTTTACTGGCTTAGAACCTCCCCCTGAACAATATTATAATGGAATGAGTTTCACTACTAGAGTGAGCAAGGGGAAGAATATTCAACATCCTACAATTCGCTATTTGTTCTATGTTATTGCTAACACTTTGTAGGCATGTAATGAGTTCACAAGACTTAATGAAGAGGACATCTTAGTCCTCGCAAAGGCTGATTACATCAACTGCAACTTGTCACTCAACTTGGGCGCAATCCTTGTGCGCTACCTGGAGCAACAATCCTCCCAAAGCCAAGGACCAATCACAGGTGGAGGCGTCATCACCGTGCTCGCAAATGCCCTAGGCATCGACCTAGGTGAGTTGCAACCTGTGCAAGGTGAGCGACGTGTTGGTTTCTCTACTTTGAACGCTTGTGGAATGCTCACTAGGAGAGGTGGTGTTTATTACCTGCATATTGTTGGAGCTAGGCGTATCTACCCCGCTCCTATGCCTAATGGTCTTTTCTCTAACGAGGAAGGACGTTTGCTATATGACTTGCAGGTTGAGCAACACCAACCCGAGGAGGAGATTCCGGATGAGGATGAAGACCAAGAAGAGAAGAAAGAAGTTCCTCATCAAGAGGAGCAGCCATCAACCCGGTTCGCTACAAACCAAGTCTTCCAAGAACTTGGAGGGATTATGGAGAGGATGCATAGCCTCTCTCTGAATCTCTGAGAATCAACTAGTAACCTCTCAACTCAATTTGTGAACTGGAGTTCTGATTTTTTTTCTGCCACCACAATGATTTGAAGGGTTTGCAAAAGTCTAAGCTTGGGGAAGTTTCCTCATGTATGTTTATTTGGTGTTCATTTGCTTTTATTTATTTCGAGGTTATGTTTTTAATTTGAGTTTATAAGCACTCGTGTTGGTTTCCCCAGCACTTTATCTTTAGTTATTTCTATTTGCTTTCGAGATTTTCTAGCCGAGCTTTGCAACCAATTTTATATTCTTTAAATTCCCTCTCTTAAAAATAACAAAAAGATTTCTACATTTTTCTTTATTTTCCCTCTTTCTTTTTCTTTTCGCCTCGAGGTTCTCATGTATTTGCAGGAGAGTGATTGCCTTCGAGTTTCCAAGAAACAAATAAAAAGGAAGAGAGAAGTGGAACAAAACATGAGAGGTATGTCTTATGACTCCCCACTTTTGAAGTTTGAGAAACCCATGCTAGTTAGTAGTAAATGTTGAGATATTATATTGGTGGAGTGAGTCTTTGTATTGTAGTAAGATTTTCGTTTGCATGAGTATTTAGTTGGGTACGTTTTGTTCTAGCTCTCGTAATTAACCAAGTCTTGCCTAAAAATTTCTAAACAATTGTAATAAAAAAAAGACTCACAATTGAAGGCTTGGGTATTGTAGTGTTTATTCATGAAGGCTTATTTCTAGAGACACTCAACACCACTAAAAATGTTGATTGCCTTGATAGCTCTCTTTAAAAGGATTTGTTCGATTGAATTAATATTTAACGGTTTTTGTGAGCATGCCAAAGTTTGACTTGTTAATCATAAGAATGATATTCCTTTACGTGTGTCAAACTTCATGGGATGCCAACAACTCTGCTAGCCTACAAACGATCTTCATGGAGGAAACTCCTAGATTTCGGCTATGAGTTGATTAAACACATGTAGGAGTAATGCTATAGTGGGTAAGATTCTTGGAACTCCCGGGTAGGTGTGTTCATGATTGAATCACTCCTCTAGCTATTATGAGTAATCATTATGCAAAAGGAACAAAAACCTTAGTGATGCCACGAGTGTCCATCACAACCCGATAAACTAAAACATTTTTTTTGGCATGCTCTCAATTACTCAAAAACTAAAATTCTTGAAGGACAATGAATAGAAAAGTAGTGCTTGAAAAGTCTTGATTCATTGATGTGGAAGAATTGAGATACTCTAGTGTATATGCTTTTCATGACAACTCTCACACTCTCAATCTACATGATTATACTTTATTGTTCAAAGGCAAGCCTATGTGTTGATTACATGGCATGGAATAAAGTTTACTCATTTGAATCATCCATGTTAACAATAATTTTGCTATGCTATAAGGATGCATAAATCCCATATGATATGCTTGCCATTACTCTATCTATGCTAGAGTTTTTCAGATTTATGAAGTGGATGAAACATGAGACTATCAATCATGAGTGAAAGGGAAATGGACGTTGCCTAGAGGTGGGGGGGGGGGGGGGGGTGAATAGGCGTTTTAAAATTATTACGGTTTAGGCTCTAATAAATGCGGAATAAAACTTAACGTATAATTTATCAAGCCAAAACCTATATCCACTAGTTTCACTAAGTGCACCAACAACCTATTCTAAGCAAGCACGATGGCTATCACAATGTAAATTGCATAAGTAAAGGGCTCGGTTAAGAGATAACCGATGGACACGGAGACGATGATTTGTTTCCCGAAGTTCACTTCCAAAGAAGCTACGTCTCCGTTGGAGAGGTGCGGGGGCACAATGTATTTCGAACGCCACAAATGGCTCACCTCGAGGTGTGGTGGCTCGATGCTCACCCAACGCCACACAAGGCCTCACCCCAAGATGCGAAGGCACGCAACCTACCGACGCCACAACAGGCTCACCCTATTCTCCCGTGAGCTCACCACAAAAGGCCTACTCACGTTCCACTATGGGACATTTGAGGGCGAACACCGAACCCGTACAAGATTGGGGCAATCTCCACAACTCAATTGCAGGCTCCCAACAAAAATGCCACAAAGGATACAAAGCCACAAAAGGAAACAAGGCCACACAAGGCTACAATACCACAAGAGGTCAATAATCCAACCACACAACCGTCTAGGGTTCCAAGAACCCAAGAGAAACAAGCCCAAGGGCTTGAACTCACCGAATCTCTGAGGAGAACTCAAACCTATGCACCAAATGCAAGAGGCAAGTCCTTCACTCTCAAATTCCACCAAAGCTACAAAAGCTATTGGGGAAATAAGGGAGGAAGAACACAAGAGGAGAACACAAAACTCTCCAAGATCTACATCCCAAGGATTCCTTCACAAAGAAGGGATTTGGTTTGGTGGGGATTGTAGATCTAGATCTCCTCTCTCAAATCCCTCAAAGAGATGCAAGAATCATGGGAGGGAGAAGGGAAGAGGGCAAGCTTTTGAAGGTCAACAATGGAGGAGAGAGAGTGGAAGAGCTAGCAAAAATAACCTCCAAAGTTGGGGAAACTTTTGGGAAGAAGGGGCCCTTAAATAGGGCAAGAGAAATCTGCCCGTTTGTGCCAGATTCGTGCCCCACCGGAACTACCGGTGCCCCACCGGTACTACCTCTAAATAGAAACACAAGATACAGAAGAAAAATGAGGTTTACCGGAACTTTGGCCGGAACTTGGGCCGGTACTACCGCTCAAGCAAAAACGTTGGACAGCATTGCACGAAAACTTTAATAACTTTTGACTCCGGACTCTGATTTCGATGATCTTGGGCTCGCTTTGAAGAGAACAAAAATATCTACAATATTATGCAAAGAAACATCATCGTCCAACAATAGAGGATAAAAATAAAATGGAGAAATATATGACCTCTTAGAAGCGACGAACCGGTAAAAACTCCAGAACCCAAAACACAAGAAGTTGAGCTTGGAAACTCTAATTGGATGAAACCAATTTTGTTGGAAAGATAATAAAGAGTAGAATCCAACAAAAGGTAAAATATTGGGTATCACCAAGGGAGAAAATACCATGAATATATATGTGAGATACCTCCCAAGGCGTTGAGCCGGAAAAACCCGCAAGATCAAAAACGCAATAAGATATGCAAGGAAAATCCATTTTTGACGAACTAGAGCTTGTTATGAAGATAACCACAAGCTCTATATCTTCACATGGACAAGAACCAAACAACAAACAAGAAAGATGATGCTATGTATGCATAGGTTTGAGCTCTCTCCGAAAGATACGAATGAGTCACCCACTCGAGAGCCCCTCTTGATAGTACGGTTATCTATCCTAAACCCGGTCTCCCAACACTAAAAGAGACCGGTAAAGTAGAAACCCTATCAAGATCATACCTTTGCCTTGAGCATCCCACTTGAGCTTGATGTAGATGATCTTGTCACCTTCAATATGGAACACCTTTCTTGATTGCACTTGCTTGCACTTGCTTGATGAAGTCTTGAGGCATGCTCCCCCATACTCCATGGGGAAGCCTCTTCTTCAAACTTGTCTTCATCATTCCATGATTACCGAGGATGGCAAGCTTCAAGCATGAGATCTTCTAGAGAGGACGCATCTTGAGCTTGCACTTCAAATCTTGACGATGTCTTGAAGATAGCCAAGAGAAACTCTATCTTCTTCTTCTTCAAGACATACTTGACTTGATCTTCTTCTTCTACTTGATTCCAATAGGCACAAAGCCCTTGGACGAAACTTCTTCTTTTTCATCCTTGAAACCAACATATGGTCCAAGCGATGCCAATGGACAAACCTACAAGTGAAACTCAATTTGCACATTAGTCCATAGGGGTTGTCATTAATTACCAAAACCACACATGGGGGCATACATGCCCTTTCAGTGAGTAAGATCATCATCTCATTGTTTCAGTTTAAATGTTGAGTTCCTTTTTGATTTTGGTTTTCTTGCTTGGGGACGATCAATTTTAAGCTTGGGAAGGTTGATGTCTCTGAAATATAGCCATCTACGTCCACATTTAAACTGGATATTATTCATATTCTTGATGAAATATCTCTCTAAATCCTGCCACTAATGCCTAATATTCAAAGGGGTATGCAATCCTTTCTTTCTATTTTTTCCTACGCAGATAATGATGTTTTATGAAGGGAATGACTACATTAAAGTCAAAGATATGATATTTCCAACAACCAGAAGAAACCAGGAGTCATGGATCGGAGGCATACGCTTTAACGACCAACTATACGACTAGAACAAAACTCCGGCCGTATAGTTCCAGCCATATAGTTGCCATCGACGCCGCTAGGTCAAACAGAACAACTTTCATGAAGGGGCCCCTATATAAAGAGGCCTCGGGCGACAAGAAACAGGCGCTCGCAGAAACCATCAGCCACCCCCAGATCTCCATCCACAACACCGATGAGCCACCGGAGGAATAGACTTAGATCTAATCTCTCCACCACTATAGCCATATTCCACCACTTGTAATAGTAGATCTCTTCTTCGATTGGCGACATTGTAAGACTATTGCTATCAATCTCATGATTTCTACTACAATGTTTATGATCTTTGATCTCATCTCTATGTGTGAGTAATTCTCCTTGGGCTAAGGGCTTCAGCCTAGCCATGTAGCTTTTTGTGCATGTTATTTATCATAGATGGGATCATGTATTAGTTTGCATGACATGATGATTATTGTATCCTCTCTTGCCTCAATCTAAGGACTTGTTAGGTACCCAAGACCCCGAGGATTGAGCCAGGTATAGGGAGTATGAGTAATGACTAATCTGCAGGTTGGGAACCCTAGTGATAGAAAGGGTAGTACGGCTGTATGTGAGGGATTTATTTGGAATTAATGGTGACATCACTATGCATATCATTAGTTCTCTTTCTTCTATGGATGAGACTAGTAGGTTATTGCTATAAGCGGTTGCAAAGGCAATAACAATTATGGATACACTGCCCACATATAATTGATCTTGCTCTAACAACTACATGCATACTTTATTTCTATATTTTATTCCCATCAGATGTTTTGCACAGCTACAGGTGAAACTGAACGCCCTAGGCCCTCTCTCTCTCCATCATCGACAACATCAAAAATACGCAAACTGTTGGTCTGGTAAAAACACAAAAGGAATTCTAAAACTCTCGAAGGTCCGTTAAAGTAACTTCACTACGCTTCTGCTTCCCAAGGATCCGATAAACCTAGGTCTACTAGGGGAAAAGAGCTATACTACATCCGTAATCCGGATCAAAGGTATCAGTCGTAACTTCACCTCCTGCCATCTGGGAGTACCTTAGTGGATCTGAATCCTGCATCACCTACGACCAATCTGACCACCCGTATCAGGTCCCACGACCATGCCACACCGCCCTGGTACTCAAAGCACAGATCGATGGTACAATATGAGCAAGGTCTTCATGGATGGAGGCAACGACATCAACCTCATCTTCGCCGTCACTCTACAGGTCATGAATATCAACCTGAAAAGCCTCGATCCATCTGAAACAACTTTCCATGGCACTGCCCCGGGGAAACCCATCCCCCTAGGCAAGATCTACCTGGACATAATCTTTCACAAACCCTCTAATTTCAGGCATGAAAGACTCGACTTCAAAGTCGTCGACTGGCCATCACAATACCATGTAATACTTGGACAGGTTGCATTCACCCGTTTCATGGAGGTACCACACTATGCCTACCTCACGCTAAAGATGTTAGGACCTCATGGTGTCATCACCATCCGTGGAATCTTCACAAGATCTACAACTACAACAGGGAATTCAACAGAATCTCCCAATCTTCCGAGATACAAGAATAGCTAGCAAATATCAAGGAGTGGACATACCACAATCTTCCTCCCACGGTCTAGCGGAATGCACCTGAGCAATCTTTCGACTCAACAATCAAAATGGTGGAGGTCCACGTCGACCTGACGGACCCCACAAAGACGGCCCTCATTGCAAGCAACTTGAGTTCCATATATGAACTCACGCTTGTCGAATTCCTCCATGAGCATTGGGAGATCTTCTCCTGGTGTCCTACGGACATGCTAAAAGTTCCCAGGGAATTCGCCGAGCATGCACTGAACGTCTATCGAGATGCCAAACTATTCAAGCAATCAATGCGCCGCCTCTCCAAGCCGAAGGACAAATCTGTTGGCGTGGAAGTCAAAAAAACTCTTGGACGGAAACTTCATCCGCGAGATCAAGTAAAGCAACTGGGTAGCTAATCCCGTTCTAGTCCTAAAGAAGGACACATACATACTCCGCATATGCATGGACTACACGTCCTTGAACAAGCACTGCCTAAAGGACCACTTTCCCCTGCCACGGATTGACCAAATAGTCGACTCCACCACAGGTTTCTTGATGCCTACTTAGGATATAACCAGATTCAGATGAAAGTGGAGGACCATGAGAAAACTGCCTTCATCACGCCCTTCAGGGTGTACTGCTACAACACCATGCCCTTTGGGCTGAAGAACGTAGGAGCCACCTACTAAAGGTGCATGCAGGCCTGCCTCAAGGACCAAATCGGCAAGAACATCCAAGTACACATGAATGATGTGGTTGTCAAAACCAAGGAAAGCACCTCACTCATCGATGATCTCCACAAAACCTTCGAAAACCTCGATCGGTACAAGATCAAGTTGAACCTGCTCAAATGCGTGTTCGGTGTCCCATATGGATGACTCCTCAGGTACCTCATCTCCGCAAGGGGAATCGAAGCAAACCTGAAGAAGATAAAAACCATACTAGAAATGTAGAAGCCAGAGAACCTCAACGGTGTCCAGCAGCTAGCTGGATGAATAGCAGCACTCAGCGGATTCATTAGTCAAATGGGAGAAAATCACTGCCTTTCTATCAGCTGCTCCGCAAAACAGACCAATTCGAATGGACCACTGAAGCACAGGTGGCTTTCGAAGACCTCAAGCACCAGCTGCCAACTTCGCCAGTATTGGTGACTCCAAAACAGAAGGAGCCAATGCTGATGTACATCACCGCCACAAAGCAAGTGGTCAGTACCATGCTCGTCGTTGAGTGCGCGGAAGAAGGCAAGATCCACAGGGTGCAGTGACCCATAGACTACCTCAATGAGGTACTCACACCAACAAAGCAACGATACCCGCACTTCCAGAGGCTAGCGTATGGAGTCTTCATGACAGTGTGTTGGTTGTGCCACTAATTCATGGAGCACCCGATCATTGTGGTCAACAACACACCATTGTCCCACATACTCAACAATATTGAAGCAACATGGTGATTCGCCCTCTAGGGGATCGAACTGGCCCCACTAGACATTAGCTATGAGAGGCGCATGACGATAAAGTCGCAGGTTCTCCCGGAGTTCCTAGTCCACTGGATGGAACTCCATAGAGGTCCCGGGCATGTCTGATGTCTGGTCAATGCACTTTTACGGTTCTAGGCGAGCAGAAGGCGCGGGTGCTGGTGTCATCCTGACATCCCCGCAAGGCGATAAGATGCGCTACGTACTTCGGATGAAGTTTCATGCGTGCAACAACGAAGCAGAGTACAAGGACCCGATTGGTTCCATGCACATGGCCAAAGCCTATGGCGCCACGCGACTGATGATATACGCGACTCCAACCTTTTCGTGCAGCAAATAATGAACTGGTGCGACGCGGTCAACAATAACATGATCGCCTACCGAGAGCTCTACAACTCCTAGAGGGAAACTTCGACGGGTGCGAACTCAAGCACATTGGTTGCAAGAGCAATGAGGAGGTCGACAAACTGGACAACATTGGGTCCAACTACACACCCATACCACCTGGTGTCTTCTTGGAGAAGATCACTGAATGATCCATCAAGACCAAAGCATCCGACAACTCATCGGTAATGGTAACACACTCAGGGGGCCACACCACCCAAAGACTCGAAAGCACCCGTAATAGCGGAGAAAGAGCCTGCATCAGAAGGTCCAATGGCGGTCATGCTGATAGAACCAACCTGGACACACCCATACATCGCATACTTGCTGCGCAAGGAGCTCCTGAAGGATCCGACCGACGTGCAACACATCGCTTGCCGATCGAGGGCCTTCACCATAATCAATTGAGAGCTCTACAAGAGAAGCATCATCGGCATCCTGCAGAGGTGTGTTGCACTCAAAGATGGTAGGAACATCCTGCTTGAAATACATGAAGGCACCTACGGGCACCACGCCGGTAGCCGTGCACTAGTCGCGAAAGTCCTACGAGCGGGCTTCTACTGACCAACTGCAATGAAAGACACCAAGGACATCATCAAGAAGTGCAACACTTGCCAGAGATTCGCGGAAAAACCGCACGCACCAGGCTCTGAGCTACGACAAATACCATTGGCATGGCCCTTCGCGCAATGGGTACTCAATATGGTGGGGAAGCTGCAAAAATCCTCACATGGAAGCCATGTATACCTCCTCGTCGTAGTCGATAAGTTCACCAAGTGGATCGAGGCAGTGCCCATCACTAATCGAAGCAGCACTAATGCGGTGAAGTTCTTAAATTCCATCGTTTTCAGGTTTGGGGTGCCACACAACATCATCACCGACAATGGCTCCAACTTCACCTCGAAGGAATTTCAAGGCTTATGCGAGAAGATGGGATCAATGTCAGCTACATCTCGGTCGCGCACCTGCAAACCAACGGCCAAGTCGAAAAGACCAACGGCCTTGTCTGCAACAACATCAAGAAAAGCTTCTTCAACCTCTCGAAAGAGTAGTGGGAGCATGGCCTGAGGAACTACCCTCGGTACTATGGAGTCTGCGAACAACTCCAAACAACGCCATGGGCTACACGCCCTTCTTCATGGTGCATGGTGTGGAAGCAGTACTACCTACCGAAGTGCGCTACAATGCCCCTCAGGTGGTCACCTACATTGAAGCTAATTCTACAACTGCAACCGAAAACGATGTCGGCCTGCTTGACGAGGCGCAAGACATAGCTACTGCTTGTTCGGCCATCTACCAATAGAACCCCCACAACTACCAAAGCCGTCGGCTTCGTCCCAGGTCCTTCTCTAAAGGATACCTCGCGTTGTAGCTCGAGAAAAAGGTCCACCTCAAGCTTGAATCCCCTTGGTAAGGGCCCTACATCGTCACATAAGTAATCTCAGGTGGCGCCTATCGCCTCAAGGACTTAGCATCTGGAGTCACATACTCTAACCCTTGGACCATCACGCAACTACGCCATTTCTACACCTAGATGTATTTACTTTTCAATAAGGCTACTTAGCCAGGCTACTCAACCAAAACATGTACCTGCTACCTAAAATCAATAAAATATAATTTCCTCTATCGAGAGTTGGTTTCTTCACTTTTTTACTTTTCATGCATCATCTCACACTCGGGGGCTACGCCTCCTCGAGTACCTTGGCATACTATCAACTTAGCATACTCAAATACCTCTCACGACAACCTGAGTAGCTGACTCCATTTACATGTCAAATCCTTGAAAAATCGAACCCAGTTGCAGCCCAACTGACAGGTTGGCAAGGCACTGAGACAAAAAGCATTAGGATAACAAAAAGGCCTAGCATACAGTCTTTCGAGTAAAGATAGACGACAAAGAATACAATTTACATCAAGCCAACATACCAAAATTCTTTCCATATTATACAAATTTTACACCACATACATTATGTGCAGATTATAGTAGAAAGCACTCGCTACACATGCGGATGATCTCGCTGGTGCTAAAGGAACATCTGTTCGCTCCTATCAAGGTGGTAGGCTATACTAATGGCCAGGCCACGAACAACCTCGAAGTGCGGTGCAAGCTCCCTCTTGGAACCATCCGGAGTCTGAGGAAGATCTTGAGTAATAGCACGCACATCTAGTTGCGGGTGGTGGATCCGAACGAATTCTAGCACCATATGTGCCCCAGCAACAAGTTGGGCATGGACAAAGGCCACGATTCAGTTACAGTCGCAGAACCTTCGCATCAGGACCATCAAACTGGTGGGCCTAGGATCCAACAGAAACATATTATCACGCACCGTAGCCAGAGTGGTGCGGGCACCCTTCATGCACTTGACTACACATACAACGCTCTCATGAAGCTTGGCTAGCACATAGCCCCTATTTTTGTCCGCCCAGAAGGACCCGCCAACCTCTAGGTCCTCCTTGCTCAAGGAGTTCAGCCGACGGTTGATGATATTCTCTTCTTCCTGCAGGTCACGACTGACAACTACAAAAGCAATGCAAGAATCAAGCCTACAACAACATTACAACCAAAAGGGATCAATGGAACCAATGAGCACTTACACTTTAGATATTCATTGATCTTCTCCAACTCGTCAAGGGGGTAGCCTTCACGCACAGTGGATCTCTCCGCCCTAGATTTCCAAACATCCGCAAGGCCCTTTAGGGTCACATGGCATTTCTCCAAACTCTTAACTTGGTCAAGAAGCCGCACATTCAGCGACAACCCCGGAACCCTACTAGCAGACGGTAACCTAACAGAAGGAATCTTGGAAATTGGAGCATTCGATGAGCTCGCAACTACCTCCTACACAACAAAAGCGTGAATCACTTCAAACACTCAAGTAGCAGAATTCAAGATATACGCTACCTCCTTGAGTCAAACACTATGGGGATAAACACGGGATCAAGACATAAATTAACTTAATAAACAACGTTAATATCTCGAATGAATCATGGCACTTCAAGCAAACATCAAAAAGGAGAGGTTCAAATTACAAGACCAAAAGCTAGCAGCAGAAGATCTAAGCTACCACACTACTCAATGACACAGTTTCCGATGGCTTCGTGGAACTTTCTGGTGCACTAGCGGTAGCGAGATGTTTCTGCTCTTTGCTATACTTCTCAAGCAGAGAGACCAAACGAGGACCATACTTATTTGCTTTCTTGATATAGGAACAAATTCCTACCTCCTGGCCTTCAGTTGTCACGAGCAGAGATATGACACCGTGTCGAAGTTGAGCTTCGCGCCATGAGCTGCAACAACACCAAATGCTAGAGACACGCTAGTCACCTTTTGGGCCTGCTTATCCACCACTATATTGAGCACATCCGCAAGCCCGCCAACATCCTCGATGGCAATAGCCTTCAGGAGGATCTCCTTGTGGAAGCGCCCCAACACGGCCTTGGTATTCACCAACACATCCTTCAAGCAAGCGCTGCGGTATTCGACTGGTGCCACAACATCATCCTAAGATTCCGCACCAACCTGGGCATAGTGATCCAATGGAACCCCAATGGTGTCTACACATGCAACAAGTAACACATTCAGCAAACAAAACCACAAAGACGATGACAGAAGAACCTAGCAGTACACACTCACCCTACAAAGCTTGGACTACAGTCATGAGCCGCCCACTCAACACCTATTCACACTAGGCGGATACGGCCAAAAGATCCTCTTCATGCTGCTTGGCTTTAGCCTTGAACAGTTTGAGTGCATCCTAGGCACTCTTGTCCTTGTTTTGGGCACCACCAAGGCTCTTCACGAGTTCCTACACACAGCGCAAAGCATCATCCCTCTCGACTATCCAAGTACAACAACATCAGAAAGAAGGAAATGCTGCTACATCGCACGAAACAACTAAAAAACACTTATGTTGCATTTGGTCCCGCTCAGCTTCCACCCTAACATATCTCTGGCCCATCTCCACCATGTTGCATAGGAAAGGTTGCGTAATACTCTAGTCAGCAAATAAATACTAGGGGCTTCATGAATGGCGCTATGCAACAAGGAGGTTCAGCAAGATAAGGAGCACTTACATGATCGACAATAGATGACGAAGGACCTTGGGGAGTAATTTGGGTGGCAACCCTCTTTCGCTTTCGAAGCTTGGAGGAGCTGGAGGAGCTATCACTATTATGAGGATACGCCGCTCTGGCAATATCCATGTTGTCTTCAGAACTCACATCCTTGGATTCTATGACTCCTTCTACTTCCTCTCTAGAACCACCACCAAATGGCAAATTAGTTATATAGAAACATCGAAATAAATACAAGCCAACACAATAGTTCAAATCACTAATGAAGAATCAAGGAAGAACACCCATGAGCTAATTTCATCCATGTCAAACGCAACCTTGGGCATCTTAGCTAAAGGTGCTAGAGGCGCGGTTCACAAAGAAACCGCCAAAAATGGGTCTGAATCACTCGAGGATGCATCATCTCGCTTCAACTGCGCTTTCAGGTTCCCTCGTCGCTATCCTCTTCAGAAGTATATATGGGAGGAAGGGTTGAGTCCGATTCATCCGGCTCGTTACCTTCCGCCACTTCGTATTGCTCGGGAAGCGGTGGTAGCAATGGCTTAACCTTATAGTTCTGCACTCGAAATCAAATTTTAGCACCAAATAATTTGCAAATGGTACTAGAGCAATATAAAGACAAAGGAAGTGCATTTTTTACCCTGGGCACCTTCTTATTGGCATCAAATGGTGTAACCGGCGAGGGCATCAACAGTGCATCATCATTTGTCAATTTAGTCGGGTTCTTGATCTTTTTCTCTAGCTCAGCGGAGGACAGGTTCTCTTCAAGACAGCGTGTCGGATCAGTCTGACCAGTATACTTCCACATTGGATGTATTCTGGCCTAGAGTGGCTAGACGCGTCGCTTGATGAAAGCGTGGATGATTTTGACTCCCTGCATGTCCTGGCTAGGAATCAACTACAGATGCTTCACTCTCACTACTAGGAAACAACTTATAGGTAGACAAGATATTCAGTGGCGCATATGTAAAACCATGCGCCACAGATATGTATCAGTGGCGCACTAGAAAAAATGCGCCACAGAAGTTTTGCACTTCAGTGGCGCAAGAAACCAATATGCACCACAGAAGTCCATATTTCTGTGGCGCATATTTTCGTGTGCGCCACTGAAGTTTGAGACTTCTGTGGCACATATAGACGTATGCGCCACAGAAGGTTGATGGGACCAAGCAACAAAAAAATGGGGGAGAAACTTCTGTGGCGCATATGTCCATATGCGCCACAGAAAGTGATGTTTCTGTGGCGCATATAGGTGTATACGCCATAGAACAAGCATATAGGGGGGAAACAGATCCCACCCCTCTGTGGATCGCCTCTTTAGTTTCGTAAAAAATAAACAAAAATGATAGAAACTTGAAAAATAATTCCTTTGAGTTGTAGTTAGATTTTAGGGTATAGATCTAGAGAAAATTGAAAAACATGAATTTCGATATATTTTGCAAAAATAGGTCATGGCACGGTAAAACGGCTATAACTTTTGCACACGATGTCGGAAAAAAATCTTTAACCTATCAAAATGATCGTCTCGAAATTCCCTACTCGAATTCAACGACCTATGGTCGTTCTGAATTTTACATAATCCCCAAATTCGAAAATAATAAAAAGTTATTTAGGGTAGAAGATTTTTTACTGCAAAAAAGGGGGGAGAAACTTCTGTGGCGCATTTCCCCATATGCGGCACAGAAGTCTTGGACGGGATTCGAAATTTGAATCCTGCTAGCGCCCTTCTCCCTCTCCTTTTCCTTTTTCTCCCCCTCCCCACTTCTTCTCCCCTCCCCACTTCTCCTCCCCTCCACACTTCTCCCCTTCTCCTCCCTCCTCCTTCTCCACTCTCCGGTGACCTCCTCCTCCTCCTCCACCACCAACTCCGGTGACCAACTCTGGCGACCACTTCCTCCTCCTCCTCCACCACCAACCCCAGCGACCTCCTCCTCCTCCTCCACCACCAACTCCGGCGACCTCCTCCTCCTCCACCACCAACTCCGGCGACCTCCTCCTCCTCCTCCTTCTCCTCCTCTTCGACCACCAACTCCGGTGACCTCCTCCTCCTCCACCACCAACTCCGGTAACCTCCTCCTCCACCACCAACTCCGGTAACCTCATCTTCCTAGCCCTCCTCCAGCCGCCACCACCACCACCACCAACTCCGGCCAGATCTAGATCTGGGCCAGTGTTTTTTTGAAATTTGAAAAAAACTTTTGTGGCGCATATTGGCCATATGCGCCATAGAAGTTTGAGATCCGGCCCGCCTTTTTTTAAAATTTTGGAAAAAAACTTCTGTGGCGCATATTGGCCATATGCGCCACAAAAGTTTGAGACTTCTGTGGCGCATTTTGAAATGTGCCACTGAAGATAGTTATCAGTGGCGACGTATCAGTGGCGACTAACATATGCGCCACGGATAGTGAAAAAAGGTGCGCCACTGATAAGGGGTTTCCTAGTAGTGTCTAGCGTACAACGCTTCAGCATCAGCTTCTTTCGCCGGTTCCATGTTGTTTCTCCACGACCTCTTCTTCTCCACTATGAATTCAGATCGAAGGATGTCAGGATGTACTTCTGATCCCCCACTTTCTGGTCTTAGATGTAGAACCATTTGGCCCTCCACCCCTGTGTAGAGTTGACGATCTTGTAGGAAAACTGCTGCATGTTTCCTCAAACGGATATACCGCACCCACCAATAGGATAGACTCGATGGTTACCCTCTTGCCTCTTCACGGCGTAAAGCTTTTTTCCATAACCCGAAGTGAGGCGCAATGCTGGGCCAATACTTGCAAAGATTGATGAAGCACACAATGTGTAGAATCGAGTTTGGTGTCAGCTGGTGCTGCTAGACACCGCAAAGGAAAAGAAGCCTACGAAGAAAATCGTGGGCTGGAAAGGACAAACCATGGAGAACAAAAGGAATGGACATTACCCTAAACCTAGGAGGGGGAGTGCGGATTACCTTTGGACCTAGAATCTTGTAATCATCTTCGGAGGGGAGTAGCCCGACCTTCTTAAGTGGGTGCAGATCAGGGCTTTCACTGTGGAGTGCCTCCAATCTTCATTGATGACCCTCGACGTGGTGGAGATCTTCTTCTTGGGGGAGGTGGCAATGCTGGAACCAGTGCCCCCATAATTTTGGCCCTTCACCATCGCGGCAACATGTCTCTTCCTGGAAGCACAAAGAAATGCGCTCGAAAATATCTGTAACACGTCCATCACAGCAAGGAACGAGGTAATGGCAGAGTGCACAGAGGAACAAGATGGAGATTGCGAGGAGGAGAAGGGGATTTTTACTATGCTCACCCCTTTATTTATATTGCCAGTAGATCAATCCTGCCCGCAAGCTCATTTTGTACGTGCCAAACCGTCGCCACACTTTCCCCACTACATGCGCAAATCGAGGAGACATGGTTAAAGCCCCATTTTGTACGCACTGTGTGGTCAAATCCGGCGAGCCTTCTATGGGGCTCCAGTACGTCGCGTCCCATCAGCTATTCAAACTAAAAGTTGAGCTCACCAATCGTCATTCATGATGTTATCACTCCTTCAAACTCACCGTATTTATCCATAGTATCCAATGAAATACTCGACTAATTCTACAAGCGGGGAATCTGAGTTGATAAAGTCATGTCGTGCTGCAACATACGAAGCTCTACCAATGACAATGACTGAGTTTTTGATCGAGTCCTAACAGGAGTGCGGATCGCGCACACGATGGTTTCCCGGGTGCAGTGAAAGCCTATCAACTCATCGACTGCAGCGATATAAAACAAGACTCGAGTCTCTTCCCGAATCCACAATTCATCCAGACACTTGGGGGATAATCTGATCTGAAGCACTAGAGACACACATACAAGACTTTCGAGTAGCACGCTCTGGATCCTCATTCAAATCAACGATTCAACTAAGTACTCGGGATTACTCCCATAGGAAGCGTTGTTCGTGCATTCAAAAACAAAAGCGCTAGCGCTGATGGCACTTGTAGGATCATTCGAAGCACTTTCAAATCATTGTGTCCATGCAATCAACAACTATAAGTATTTGCTCGAGTATATGACTCGAACAGACACTCGGGGGCTACTCCCATACGGAGCGCTGGTCATGCACCCTATAGAAAATAAAGTTCACAGAATAGTCCATTGTATCGACTACGTCTACAATGTTGACTCGCTCATAACAATTGAATTCATTTGCAACTCTGCCTGCTTTATATTACATTGTTAAGTTTAGAGACAACATATCCTTGTCCACCCGAATCACCTCCACATTGACAAAAAATTGGATGTTACGTCTACAATGTAAAGGTAAGACCTACAGATATAATCTAATTGCCTGGCAACTACATCCACTATGCTCTACCAGATAAATACCACGCCTGCAGGCGTGATGAAAATCCCTACGGGTGCCTTGGGTACGTATACACTAAAACTAGAGTTCGGCTCACTAAGGCCTTCACGACATGAATCGAACTACGCCAGCAAATACCAAATTTGAGTCTGGGGACTCAAGTTTTAGTAGGTTGCGTTGGTTTTTCCTGAGAGCAATTAACTGGTCCCGATCCATCAGATTCACCAGACACATGTACCAAAATCCCTATGAAACTAATCAAATGTCCTGATCAGCTCAACAAACTTTCGGGTCAATACTGCACACCTTATGCGGCAAGCGACTTCTAAGTCTCCATCCGAATCTACAATTCTAAAGGACACTAAGGGGATACTGACATAGGTATGCCCAACAGGTGTTCACCTTTGGCCTATCTGGTCTGGGCCAGTAGGAGGCCCACGTGACAATCCACCGGTGACGGTGAAGCCCATGATGATTCGGGTGAGGCCAAGCCCATGAAGGATTCGACTCCTTGGTGGACGCGACAAGACTAGATAGTAAACTCTTAGGGTTATGCCCGAGAACTTGTAATCGACTCGGATGTCTCCCAAAAACTAGCCTCCCCATATAAGAGCATGACTAACAGCGCCCGTAAACAGGCCTAACCTGTATTTTTCTGGCGAGTATACGGGCTCTAGGCCACGTGGGCGAGCTAACAGAGCCCGTATAGGGCCCCGTAAACAAAATTCATGGGCCCCTATGAACGGCCCGTTCCAACCCCTACTAGTACCGTTCGAGGCAGCCGACATGGGTCAGGACCCGCATCTCTGTGCCACGTCCAAACCCTAGCCTCACGCCGCCGCTCACAACCCTCTCCTCCAGCGAGCGATTCGCGTGTCTCTGACGCTAGATCCGCCCCGTAGACTACGAAATGTCCACCATGCGCCATGGATGGGGCCTGAGGGTGGCCATAGCGGCAGGGGAGGAGGAGGAGATTGTGGCCGTAGGCCTCCTGGGAGGTCCTTGCTGCATCCGTGCAATGACGAGACAATGAAGGCACTAGTGAGGTCCATCAGGGCCAAGCGGCGGGCGGCCCGACGCTGGACCAACTGGGGGCTCTGTCCCCTGCAGTCGCTAGCCCCTACGCGGATGGAGCCTGCACGTCGGCGCCGCGAGCTCCCACTTCACGAGTAGCTCCGCCATCGGAGGCTTCATCGTCGGCCTCGTCCCCGTCCTCGCAGAGGCACCACAGCAATAAGTAGGAAATGGAGCAGATTCGCAAGGCGCTCGCCGCCTCCACGACCAACCAGGAGGAGAAGAGGCGCCGCGAGGAGGAGGAGGAGGTAGCGGCCGCTTGATACCTTCAATCCAGATTATGGATGTAGTATAGCTCTTTTTTCCCTAGTAGACCTAGGTTATCGAATCCTCGGGAAGCAAATGCGTAGTGAAGTTACTTTAACGGACCTTCGGGAGTTTTAGAATTCCTTTTGTGTTTTCACTGGACCAGTAGCTTTCGTCTTTTTGTTGTTGTCGATGATGGAGAGAGGGGGCCTAGGGTGTTCAGTTTCACCTATAGCTGTGCAAAAACATCTGATGGAAATAAAAGATAGAAATAAAGTATGCATGTACTTGTAGAGCAAGATAAATTATATGTGGGCAGTGCATCCATAATTGCTATTGCCTCCGCAACCGCTTATAGCAATTACCTACTAGTATCATCCATAGAAGAAAGAGAACTAATGATATGCATAGTGATGTTACCGTTAATCCCAAGAAAATCCCTAGCATACATCAGTACTACCCCTTCTATCACTAGGATTTCCAACCTGCAGATCAGTCATCACTCATACTCCCTATACCTGGCTCAACCCTTGGGGTATTGTGTACCCGATAAGTCCTTAGAGTGAGGCAAGAGAGGATACAATAATCATCATGTCATACAAACTAATACACGATCCCTAGGCCGAAGCCCTCAGCCCAAGGAGAATTACTCACACATAGAGATGAGATCAACAATCACAAACATTGTAATGAAAATCATAACATTAATAGCAATAGTCTTACAATGTCACCAATCGGAGAAGAGATCTACTATTACAAGTGGTGGGAGATGGCTATGGAGATGGAGAAGGGTTTGGAGATCTAGAGGCGGCTTTCTGGCGAGGTATGGATTCTGGGGTGTGGTTTCTCTCTCTTTTCTTGTCACCTGAGGCTTCTTTATATAGGGGTCCCTTCACGAAAGTTGTTCTGTTGGACCTAATGGAGGCGGCACCAACTATATGACCGGAGCTATACGGTCGATTTTTTGCTCCGGCCGTATAGTTGGTCGTTAAGGCGTCTGCCTTCATTGGTCGGCTCCTGATTTATTCTAGTCGAAGGAAATATCGTATCTTTAACTTTAATATAGTGATTCCTACTTTAAACGATATTATCTGCGCAGGAAAAATACAAGAACAAAGGATTCCATACCCCTCTGCATATTAGCATTAGTGGCAGGGTTTAGAGAGATATTTCATCAAAAATATGATTAATATCTAGTTTAAATGTGAACGTAGATGGATATATTTTAGAGCCATCAACCTCCCCAAGCTTAAACTTGATTGTCCTGAGCAAGATAACCAAAATCAAAAAGGAACTCAGCATTTAAACTGAAATAACGAGATGGTGATCTTACTCATGATTAATAGTCTCATGTTTCCTCCACTTTCATAAATCTGAATAAACTTCAGCATAGATAGAGTAATGGCAAGCGTATCATACAGGTTTCATGCATCCTTATAGTGCAACAAAATTATTGTAAGCATGGATGATTCCAATGAGTAAATTTTATTCCATGTCAAGTAATCAACTCATAGGCTTACCTTTGAACAGTAAAGTATAATCACGTAAATTAAGAGTGTGAGAGTTGTCATGAAAAGCATATATACTAGAGTATCTCAATTCTCCCACATCAATGAATCAAGACTTTGCAAGCGCTACTTTTCTATTCATCGTCCTTCAAGAATTTCAGTTTTTAAGTAATTGAGAGCATGCCAAAGATTTTTATTAGTTTATTGGGCTGTGATGGACACTCGTGGCATCACTAAGGTTTTTGTTCCTTTTGCATAATGATTACTCATAATAGCTAGAGGAGTGATTCCATCATGATTACAACTACCCGGGAGTGCCAAGAATCTTACCCACTATAGCATTGCTACTACAAGTGTTTAATCAACTCATAGCCGAAATCTAGGAGTTTCCTCCATGAAGATCGTTCGTAGGCCAGCGGAGTTGCTAGCATCCCATGAAGTTTGACACACATAAAGATATATCATTCTTATGATTAACAAGTCAAGCTTTGGCATGCTCACAAAAACCGCTAAACATTAATTCAATCGAACAAATCCTTTCAAAGAGAGCTATTAAGTCACTCAACATTTTAGTGGTGTCAAGTGTGTCAAGAAATAAGCCTTCAAGACTAAACCCTACAACACCCAAGCCTTCAATTATGAGACTTGTTCTTATTACAATTGTTTAGCAATTTTTAGGAAAGACTTGGTTAATTACGAGAGGCGGAACAAAATGAGCCCAATTAAATATGCATGGAAATGACAATCTTGCTATGATACAAAGACTCACTCCACCAATATAATATCTCAACATTTACTACTAACTAGCATGGGTTTCTCAAACTTTAAAAGTGGGGAGTCATAAGGCATACCTCTCATGTTTGGTTCCACTTCTCTCTTCCTTTTTATTTGTTTCTTGGAAACTCGAAGTCGATCACTCTCCTGCAAACATACGAAGACCTTGAGGCGACAAGAAAAGAAAGAGGGAGAATAAGGAAAAAAGGAGAAATCTTTTTGTGATTTTTAAGAGAGGGAAATAAAGAATAGAAAATTGGCGGCCAAGCTTGGCTAGAAAATTTCGAAAGGAAATAAAAGGAACTAAAGATAAAGTGTTGGGGAATCCAACACGAGTGCTTATAAACTCAAATAAAAACGCAACCTTGAAAAATAAAAGCAAATGAACACCACATAAAGGTACATGACAAAACTTCCCCAAGCTTAGGGTTTTGCACGCCCTTCAAATCATTGTGGTGGCGGGAAAAAGTCATTACTCTAGTTCGCGAATTGAGTGGAGAGGTTACTTGTTGATTCTCGGAGGTTCAAAGAGAGGTTGTGCATCCTCTCCACAGTCCTTCCAAGTCCTTGGAAATCTTGGTATGTGGCGAACCGGGTTTGTGGATGCTCCTCGGTCCTCATCCTCTTCAGGAATCTCCTCCTCGGGTTGGTGCTGCTCAACCTACACATCATATAGCAAACATCCTTCCTCGATAGAGAAAAGACCATTAGGCAAAGGAGCAGGGTAGATACGCCCAACTCTAGCAATATGCAGATAATAAACACCACCTCTCCTAGTGAGCATTCCATAGACCCTCAAGGTGGAGAAACCAACACGCGTCTCACCTAGTACGGGTTGCAACTCACCTAAATCGATGTCTAGGGCGGTGGCAAGCACGGTGATGACGCCTCATCCTTTGATCGGCCCTTGGCTTTGGGAGGCTTGCTGCTCCAGGTAGCACACAAGGATGGCGTGCAAGTTGAGTGACATGTTGTAGTTGATGTAAGCAGCCTTGGCGAGGACTAGGATGTCCTCCTTGTCGAGTCTCGTGAACTCATTGCGTGCCTGCAAGGTGTTAGCAATAACATAGAACAAATAGCAAATTGCAGGATGTTCAATATTCTTCCCCTTGTTCACTCTACTAGTGAAGCTCATTCCATTATAGTATTGATCGGGGAAGGGTTTTAAACCAGTGAAGGATGCGCGTAAAGCATGAACATCATTGTTTGGAAAATTAAAGCATGCACACCATTGATCTAATGTTAAGGTGTAGTTGTTGTTCATCAGATGTAAAGAAATAGTATCCTCTCCTTGCCACAATTTAACAGTGCTTTGCAATGAACTTAGGAATTCAATGGTTAAGCGGCGATAAGTAGGTACATCATTGTACACAATGTTTTGTAGGCCAGCTCTATTGCAAAGTAAATTGAAGTCATTAGAAATACCGAGTTGGTTTAATATAATGGGGCAAGCCCACTTGGTGGCCTTCACTTTGCGGTTCTTGATCTTGTTGAAGCTTTCACGATGAGCCTGATCCCTGAACTGTATCCCCATGCATTCCTGAGTGATTGCCCGAGAAGCGCTAGCGGTGGCACAAGCACGAGTTTGGCTCCTTATGTTCATCTTCTAAAACATTGAAGAAAGGCAAAAATAAAACTTTTTGATCCAACAACAGTAAGTATAATATGTTCCTCTTCTAAGAACACTAAAGAATCTCCGCAAGATAATAATCTAGGCAAGAAAATCATGGTAATTGGTTCATAGTAGGTCTCACCCTAGATTGATAATGACAATAGATCGAAGATGAATTGGCAAAAAGTAATTGGAGGATCGGAGGAGAAACATACCATAGATCACTTGTGTGCGAGGAAATCGAACGAAATTGAGTGGAGATGAAGATCCCTAGAGGTTTTGAGAGAGTTTGGAGGTAGAAGAAGGAGAAATGATTGAAGTTCTGGAGTTGGGAGTACCTTCCCGTTCAATTTTGTGGTCAGATGCAACTATACGGGTGCAACTATACAGGCGGAACATGTGTTCCGGCCGTATAGTTGGCGTTCTATCAAAACATTAGGTTTTCCTCCTGGTGGCGCAGCTATACGAGTGCAACTATACGGGCGGAACAAAATGCTCCGGCCGTATAGTTGGTCGTTAAACTGTCTGTCCCTGCGATTTTTTTTGCAAAAGGCCTCGATATCTATACGACCGGAACTATACGGCCAGAATTTTTATTCCCGCCGTATAGTTGGTCGTTAAACTCTCAGTACATATGAATAGAATTTATACGGAGGCATTGATATCTATATGACCAAAATTTTTATTCCCGCCGTATAGTTGATCGTTGAACTGTCTGTACATAAGAAAAGAAATTGTACGGAGGCATTGATATCTATACGGCCGGGACTATAGGCCGGAATTTTTTATTCCCACCATATAGTTGGTCATTAAAATCTCAGTACATATTGCAAAAAAAATTCGATGGCGAACATAACTATACGATCGGGACTATATGGCCGGAATTTTTATTTCCGCCGTATAGTTGGTCGTTAAACCGTCTGTATGCATCAAAAAATTTATGTTTTTTCATAAACTATTTCTTTTCCTGTAACTTAGCGATATACCTAGTTTTTGATAGAAAATTGACAAAAAATGTTGTCGACCAACAGTAGCATGAATAATGCAGAAATTCAAGTACTACCAAATTTCTTCTCCCCAAATGGAGTTTTCTAGAACTCTTTATTAAACATGAACTTAAACTAAAACTAAAAACTTAACTCAAACCTTAATTTAACATGGGTTTCCTCCCATGGAGCGCTCTTTTATGGTCAATAGCTTGACCTTGATGATATTCACTTGGGCCAAATGAGTGGAACACCCACTCCAAAGTAATTGGGCTTCAAAGTGATGGCCTCCTTCTCGTCTTGTTTGGCTTTCTTCTTCCTGGGGAAATGAATAACAAAAGGATCCCACAAAGGCAATTGCAACTTCACGTTCCCTTCATGAAGGTTAATTAAAGCCTTTATAGTTGTTAAGAAAGGACGTCCTAGTATTATAGGAGCAAAAGTGTCTTCATGCATGTCAACAATAACGAAATCAATGAGAGCAGGACAACCTTTAATGTAAACTAAAGTGTTCTCCTTAATCCCTACAGCTTGTTTGTAGGTAGAATCTGCTAGATGCAATTTTAATTCAGTAATTTCAAAGGAGCCAAGATTTAACTTGTTAAAAAGACTCTTTAGAATTGTTGAGACGCTTGCACCTAGTTCCAATCTTTATCTTAATAGTAGGCTCAAATCTAGTTTAACATGTATTTTTTCAGCAATTTTCTTGTATTCATCTTCAAGCTCGTGTACCTTAATTGCTACTTGATCAACAAAGTGTTGATACATGGCTTCATCATTACCTTCACTTACCAGAATTTTGACGTTGATCCTTTTTACAAGATTTTCGATGCTGTGTCTTGGTTAAATGGCATTACTATAGTCAAGTTCTTCAGGCTCCTCCCTTTGGATTCTCATCATTTTGAGTTCTTCAATAGGATTGGGCTCGGATTTACCTGCAAATTTAGCTAGAATGAGAGTTTGACTCTTGGTTATCTTACCTAGCTGTGCCTCAATGATCCTTGTTCTTTCTTGAAGGGCCTGCAAATCATTTCTAAAACTAACAGTTTGGTTAGATAATTTACCAAGCATAGCATCATGGTTCTCCGTAATTTTGACTAGAATATTATTTTGTTCATTTTGCGAGTCTATGAAATACTTAAGCATTTCTTGGTGACTACCATTACTAGTTCCCATATTATTATTAGTGTTATTTGTAGGACTAGCATAATGTTTCTGAAAATTAGGATTGTAACTCTTCCAAGCAGGATTATAATCATTACGAGCTACGAAGTCTATTTATTCTATATTTGTTTCAGGGATGGCTCTTACCTGAGTTTCCTTACCTTTTACGGCTAGTATGAGCTCATCCAATTTTGCATTGAGATCTTCGTTCTCTTGTGGTGAGACAGAGTTCACCTTCTTCGTGTTTCATCTTTCAACATGCCATTGGGCATGGTTGTCTTGCATATTGTCTAGCAGTTGCTTTGCTTCGGTAATATGTTTACCCATGAATGTTCCTCCAGCTGCAGTATCAAGCATAGACTTAGACACAGGATTAAGAGCATTGCAAAATAAATGGAGGATTATCCAATCTTCCATCCCATGACTAGGATAGTTTCTTAAGCATTCTTTCATCCTCTCCCATGCAAGCGCTAGTGGCTTATGATCTTCCTGTCTAAAACCAGTAATATTAGATCGGAGTTGCATAGTCTTTGTAGGTGGGAAAAATTAGTCATAAGTAAAGAAGTACATCCCACCCATGATGTAATAGTATTTTTAGGCAAAGATAGCAACCATTCTTTAGCTCTTCCTCTTAGAGAGAAAGGGAATAGACGTAATTTGACCACATCAGGGTCAATGTCTTTTATACGCATCATATCACATATTTCAGTGAAAGTATTTAAGTACATATATGCGTCTTCAACAGTAGAGCCTCCAAATTGATTCTGTTGAACCAAACTTAAATAATGGGGCTGAATTTCATAGTCATCAGCAGCAATTGCTGGCTGAGTAATAGGAGTACGCAAATAATCATTATTGGGAGTAGCAAACGCCCCAAGCTTCTTTACATCCATACTTCATATGTTTTTGGGTTTTCTTAGATTAAAAATTATAACAGTAAAACCAAGAATTTAAAGACTAACTAATTTTTTTGGTTTATCAAATAAATACTAAAAGTAAACTAACAAAATTAAAAACAAGAATTAAAACTAGAAAGGTTCCTAATAACCTCACCACGGTAGCTCTTGCTTCCTTGGCAACGGCGCTAGAAAAAGGGTTGATACCTTCGATCCAGATGACGGATGTAGTATAGCTCTTTTTCCCTAGTAGACCTAGGTTATCGGATCCTCGGGAAGCGAATGCATAGTGAAGTTACTTTAATGGACCTTTGGGAGTTTTAGAATGCCTTTTGTGTTTTCACCAGACCAGTAGCTTGCGTCTTTTTATTGTTGTCGATGATGGAGAGAGAGGGCCTAGGGCGTTCGGTTTCACCTGTAGCTGTGCAAAAATATCTGATGGAAATAAAAGATAGAAATAAAGTATGCGTGTACTTGTTAGAGCAAGATAAATTATATGTGGAAAGTGCATCCATAAATGCTATTGCCTCCGCAACCGCTTATAGCAATAACCTACTAGTCTCATCCATAGAAGAAAGAGAACTAATGATATGCATAGTGATGTCACCGTTAATCCCAAGCAAATCCCTCACATACAGCTGTACTACCCCTTCTGACACTGGGTTCCCAACTTGTAGATCAGTCATCACTCATACTCCCTATACCTGGCTCAACCCTTGGGGTCTTGGGTACCTGACAAGTCCTTAGATTGAGGCAAGAGAGGATACAATAATCATCATGTCATACAAACAAATACACGATCTCATCTATGACAAATCACATGTACAATTGCTACATGGCTAGGCCGAAGCCCTCAACCCAAGGAGAATTACTCACACATAGAGATGAGGTCAACAATCACAAACATTTAATGAAAATCATAAGATTGATAGCAATAGTCTTACAATGTCGCCAATCGTAGAAGAGATCTACTATTACAAGTGGTGGAAGATGGCTATGGAGATGGAGTAGGGTTTGGAGATCTGGAGGCAGCTTTCTAGTGAGGTATGGCTTCTAGGGCATGGTGTCTCTCTCGTTTCTCGTCGTTTGATGCTTCTTTATATAGGGATCCCTTCACGAAAGTTGTTCTTTTTGACCTAACGGAGCCAGAGCTATACGGTCAGAATTTTTGCTCTGGCCGTATAGTTGGTCGTTACAGCGTCTGCCTTCGCTGGACGGCTCCTGGTTTCTTCTAGTCGGAGGAAATATCGTATCTTTGAATTTAATGTAGTGATTCCCTCCTTTAAATGACATTATCCACGCATGAAAAATACAAGAACAAAGGATTGCATATCCCTATGAATATTAGCATTAGTGGTAGGGTTTAGAGAGATATTTGATCAAAAATATGATTAATATCCAATTTAAATGTGGACATAGATGGCTATATTTCAGAGCCATCACCGTTGTCACCGCGGTGGAGATGACCATATGACAGGAGGAGTAGGAGGAGGCCCTCGCAGCAATTCGCATCATGGAGGAGGAGCAGTCCGGACCCTGCGCCATGGAGACGGACATCTTCATCCTCGATGACTAGATCGACGGCGAGGCACTCTGACGAGGCTAACAGAGCTCGGATTTTGGCCATTTGAGGACGCGGCGGCATCCTCCGGCGAGCTCTCCACTTTTATTTTTATTTTTAGGTGTAATTTTTTTGGAACTTTTCTACTGCAGGGGAGTCCCCCACAACTCTTTATTAGTCAAAGAAGAGACCAAAAAACAATCCAGAGTTCAGTTACAACATATGTACAAGAAAAAAGAAACTAAACTAATAATATAAAAACAAACTAAACTAGGGTAAGCTGTCAAGCCATGATGCTAATAAACCCTTGTGCTTATCCTTTAATTTGTTCAGCATCAAAGTAGCATCATATATGAACCCTGCCCTCCAACCTTTGAAAGTTGGTTTGATGTGCTTGAAAACCCAATCATTCCGTTGCTTCCAAATATTCCAGCATGCTAAGATTGCAATTTCCAGAAAGCATGGCCCATGGAAGGATTTGGACGCATGCTGAAAACTATCCATGAGAGAAATATCTATCCACTGTATTTGGATATAATTCCAAACTCTAGTGCTAAAGTGCACCTAAAGAAAAGATGTTTCCAATCTTCCAAGACCCCAGCTGGACATAATACACAATCATGATTCTTTGTTACCTTCCATTTCCTTCTGATTAACATGTCCTTTGTATTCAGCCTGTCATGCATTAGCAACCAAGCGAAAAATCTATGCTTGGACATGCACTTGCTCTCCCAGATACTTTTCTATATTAGATCAGTGTGCATCATTGAAAAACAATGTTGATAATAAGCCTGCGACTTGTAATTCCCTTTATTAAAAATATAGTTCCATTGATCATCCTGGTGTGTTAAATTCAATGGTGCCAGAGTTTCTTGCAAGCTATTATATTCCTGGAATGCTTCAGTAGACAGCGGCAAGTGGAAGGCTTCATAAAGATTGTTTAGCATACATATATCTCTGACAGATGCCATTTTTTCTCTAGCAAAAGAAAATAGCCTTGGAAATTTACTAGAAAGTAGTGTTTCCTGCCAGAGATCATTCCAGAATAGGATTCTAAAACCAGTCCCCACAATGCACTTTATAATGGACCTCCATTCATCAGTGAGCTTCAAGATTCCACTCTACTAGAAGGATCCACTAATAGTAACAGCATGTGGGACAGATTCATGATAGTAGGAGTCCCTTATTAATTTGACCCAAGGCAAATCCACATTGTTATAGAACTTATCCAAATGTTTAATCATAAGTGCCTTGTTTTGAAATCTCAGATCAATTACACCAAGTCCTCCCTTATCCTTTGGTTTGCATACCATTTTCCATGCTGCTAAAGAATTTACCTTCGCTTGATCTTTATATTTTCTCCAGAGGCATCTCCTTCTTTCCTTATCCACAATTTCAATGACCCCTAAGGGAATTTCCAATGTACACATGATGTAAGTGGGTAGGTATGAAAGCACTGAATTTACAAAAATGAGGCTGTCCCCATATGAAAGAGAAGACACAGTAGCATTTAATCTCCTTTCAATTCTGTCAATTAGAGGAGAGAAATCCTTGACTGTGGGTTTATTAGTGCCCATGGGCAATTCTAGATAAGTAAATGGCATTGCAGCGAGTTGACATTCAAAAACTTGAGCCATATGAATTGCTTCCTCCTTAGAGAGATTAATTGGAATCATTGATGATTTGTGGTAATTTACCTTTAAACCAGTAAACTCAGCATATTGGTTCAGTAGTTCTTTAAAAGGTAGCAATTGATCTTCCTCAGTAGGCAAAATAATCAAACTGTCATCTGCATATTGCACAATAGGATAGTCTCCCTCCTTTGGAATTGGCATCTTCAGTCTACCTCCAAGTAAGGCCTGATTGACTATACTCTGTAACAAATCACCTCCTAGTACATACAACAAAGGAGATAATGGATCCCCTTGCCTAACACCTCTTTTGCAGGAGAAAATCTGTCCAGGCACTCCATTGAGGAGTACAGAAGATGATCCAGATGCTTAAATGTTCTTGACAAGTCGGATGAACTTTTTATAAAACCTTTACAACTAAGAATCTCCAGAATTGCATGGTGTTCAATTGTGTCAAAAGCTTTCTCAAAATCTATTTTTATCACCACAATTTTCTTTCTTGACTGTTGGCATTGATGCAGATACTCAAAGGACGATCCCAAACAATCCTGTATAGTTCTGGCTTTAATGAAACCATACTGATTTTCATGGATACACCTTGTAATCTCATCCTGTAGCCTATTTGCATAAATTTTGGTAATAAACTTCAGACATGTATTTGTTAAAGAAATAGGCCTGAAGTCATTGACATATTCAGGGGATTGTTTTTTTGGCACCAAAGTAATATAAGAGCCATTAATGCTCTCAAGAGAATTTTTTTCATCATGGAAGTCTGTGCATAGCTTGATGAAATCCTCTTTGATTATATGCCAACATTTCTTTACAAAGAAACCATTGAAACCATCAGGCCCAGGGGATTTATCTGGTTTAAGAAATTACACCACTCCCTCGATTTCCTTCAAAGAAACATTATCATCTAGCTTATTTAAATCTTGCACTTGAGTCAGAACTGAAGATAAGCTAGAAAGTCCTCTAGCTTGGAAAGACACCCCCATTCTGCTTTTATAGCATCTCCAAAAAGCATTTGCTTTATCTGAATGCTCAGTTAATTTAATACCATTTTCATGCTGAATATTTGCAATCATGTTATGTCTGTACCTTTCAGTTGCCCTAGCATGAAAATACTTAGTGTTCTCCCCACTTAGTTTAACCCATCTAACAGTTCATCTTTGCTTCCAGTAATCAGACTGTATTTGCAAAAGCTTTTCCAAGTGACACTTTACAATAATTCTAAAGTTGAATTCTGGTATGAATAAGGGTCTGTTGTCCTCCAACTGATCCAAAAGAAGAATAGCATAATTGCACTTGGCAATTAAAGATTTTAGATGAGAAAGGTTCTTTCCCCATTTCTTTAGTTCATACCGCAGATCTTTGAGTTTAGCAGCAAGAGTACTAGCAAACAATTTCTTGAAAATATGTTGTTTCCACACACTCTGAACCAGATCAAAAAATCCAGGTTGTTCCACCCAAAAGTTCTCAAACCAAAAGATCTTTGACTTAGGGATTTTTGTGGCCACTTGCACAACATAGGGTACATGGTCAGAAGTTATTTTTGCCAAAGCAAAAACTAAGGTATTTGGGTATGTATTAGTCCATTGGCAAGAAGTGAAGAACCAATCTAACTACTCCAGAAGAGGTTCAGCTTGCATATTTGACCATGTGAAAGATCTTCCTTTTAGTGGCAATTCCAGCAGACCCAAATGGCTAATAATATCATTAAGAAGAATAATATCATTCATATCAGCCCCATGCTTATTCCTATTGTCCACTAACCTTATAAAATTGAAATCTCCCAGCAATAACCAGTGCTCATACATACGGATGTTTAAATTGTATAGCCAAGATACAAAGTTATCTCTTTCAATGCCCCTACATGGACCATAAAATAGTAACCAAGTTCCATTTTCCCCCATTGTGAATAGAGGTGAAAGCAACATTAATGGCTGATTTGTGCACTTCAATGACTTGCCCATCAAAAATAGCACTATTCCAAAGTACTATGATTCCACCAGATGCCCCAATTGAAGGTGAAAAAACAAACCTATCAAACCTTTTTGGGCAAAAACTCCTAATAAAGGAATGATCAAAAGTTTCACATTTTGTTTCCTGAAGACGTATAACAGATGCTCTACTTTCATCAATTTGTTATATACTGCTATCCTTTTATCTTTATCATTCAGTTCCCTAATATTCCAATCAGAACAAGCCAATCCATATTTCCCATTGCAGTACTCATTTAATAAAGGATATTAGCAACATAATCATTTCACTCACAGCACATAAGTGACAACATGATAATAAAAGGTCTGATCATAATCCTCCATATAACTCACATAACCACTTTGTCATTAGGTTCAAAATAACCATTTCAATATAGCCAAGATCCATAACAAGATAGACAAAAACCATAATATAAAGCCACCTTATAACATGGCAAAACACAAACACATCAGTTTTACTCATTGGAACTCTCTGTAGAAGCATCTCTTGGTGAGTTGGCCATAAGCTTCTCCATAGTTAGGTTCTCCTTGGGAATCTATAGTAAAGCACCAACCCTTTGTAGAACTGGTATTGCAGTGCAGGGAGCTGTTTCTTCTATGTTTATTGGCTTAGAGGACCTTGATTTTCTTCCTTGGCTCAGGCTGATCAAACAATGGCTCCAGTCTGTACCCAGCATTCCTGGTAGAGCTCCTTGTACTGCGCCTCTCAGAAGTATTTACAATGACAGGTTCCTTCTGTTTTTGCTTTCTTGACCTCTTATTAGAGATGGACTCAACGAGGACCACAAAATTCTCTTCCATAAAGATTGCATTGGAATCATGACCAGGTGCAGACATCTCAGTGCTATGATCCAAATCCAAAAAAGGTAACAGAGGAGAAGGAGGTAGCCAATAGTTCTTCATAATGGAGGAGTACTGAAGATTGTGAGGCAACTCTCCCACCTTAGAAAGTTGTAGATAGTGACATTTTTCCTTTGATGCAGCATTTAACATAGTTAAATTACCCATTGTGAAATCAGGTAAAAGGACAATTAAAATTTGGATGTCCAAGTTCTGCTCAAAAACCGGCTGATCCTGGAAAGGTACAATAGCTAGAGGGTTTTCCTCATAACATCTATCATAACCTGATCCTGGTCCTGCAATCCATGAACCCCTTGAATGATAGGAGCTTCCATAACTTGATCTGCTCCTTCTCCTGGTACAAAGTGCACAGAAGACCCTGATGCATCAGAAAAAGAGAAAGTGACAGAAGACTGTTCCTGTAGTGGCATGTCACCCTGCTGTACATTATTATCTGCATTTTCCCCTGCATTCTCCTGCTGCCATTCACCCCATCCAGGTAGCTCAGGTTGCACATTGTTAGGCACCAACCCTCATTATCATGTTCAGGTTGGAATCCATTGTTCTGCCCAGGTAGAGGATGTGGATTACCATTATGAGGCTCAGGTGACTTATCTCCTGGAAGAACATCACCCTGCTCACTCATCCGTATGTAACATGGTACAACCCATGAGACAACAGTGCCACCATATTTCTGAGGTTCCCTGACAACAATAGATCTAGGAATATCCCTAGCCCCACCATAGCTGCACTTAATCAAGGTCCTAGTTGGAGAGGGATCCTCCCTGAACCAACCCCTAAGTTTGCCAAATTTTGCAACAGTCTCTCTAAGAAACTCCCCATTTCGATAGTCCATAGGTAAATTAAGTAGCATAATCCACCCAGTCCTAGTATACACGGTAGCTCTAAAGTTTGGGCCCTCATCATGCTTGGTGAAAGATGAAAAACGGCCATTGCCAAAAGGCACTTCACGCTGTGCAACCAAAATATCTCTAGTAATAGAATCATGCAGTCTAAAAAGTCCAGTGCCAACTGCACTTTCAGCAAAGCTCAAAACTTCCTAGTGAAGGTCATGAGTAATGTGATTAGCAATTTCTTGCAATACCTCATTAATGTCATCTCCGATCAGCCTTGGAAGCACAACCGCCATTGCCCAATTTTCATGGCGCTTAGGTGGAGTTGATGAAGCAGTGACGTAGATCCTTGCCAGCCTCTGTTCAGCATCCCAGGGCTCCAAGACCTGCATCTCAGCAGGTGTAAACCTGTTCGGCTCAATAGGAAAACTCGCCATTGCTAGGGTTTGCAGGAGCAAGGAGGGCGGCAGAGAACTATGAGGAAGAGAAGTTGTTTTTCGAGGTGAAACCGTAGATTGATTAGATAAAACTGCTTTGTCTAAGACAAAACAGAGTCCAACTTGACTTGATTTGACTACTTGGCGATCCAACAAAAAGTCGAAGATACCCCTAACTTACCCGAGCAATCTTTTTTAACGTGACCCTTTCTAAAACATGACAAGCAACGGACTTCGTTTGTACATTTATGTGTAACATGCTAAAAACTGAGACAACGTGAGCACCTCCAGACTTTCTGAACCATAGCATCAATCATGCTCTGAAAACCATCATCCATCAACAAATTTTTATCAATAGTATTACCAATATCCTTGGATGCAACAACATTCAAAGTAGGATTTGTAGAGGTCTGAGGAGGGATTGACAAAAGCAAAGTAGGAGGATCCATAACAATTGTTGAAGCAGTTGTATGACTATTACTTAAAACAAAACCTCCAACTTGAACAGAAAGATTCTCCTTCATTGTATTATCCAGAATAGGAGTATTGGCAATGCTCAATTTTGGTTTCCATGTACTCATTACATTAGAAGTCCAAGTCTATTTTTTCTTATGATGGCTTCTCCTTGGAAAACTACCAACTGATCATTAACTTCTTTTTTCCATATATGAAATTCCTTCATGCAATTTGGGCCACCATAGCTCCAAAGATGAAAAAACATTTGAAATGAAAGCATTCATAAGAAGATAAATCTTTGATGAAAAGACCCACTTTCTTTGAAGAGACAATGAAGGAAAAAACTCTGTCACGTAGCACAGATACATTTAATTCTCCATAGTAACTGCTAATAGCTGCCTCTAAAGCCAAACCCACAGAGTCTTCATCCAGTTTAAAAGTTGATCGGCCAAAAGACACGACCATAATGAAGTGGTATGAACCAATAAAAGGGTGTACAGAAGATTGAAAACGTGTGTGCACCTCTTTGGCCAATTTTAAACTCGGGAAGAAATCCAGTCCAATAGTATTTGCAGCATGCATAGCCATTGTTGAGGGATCAATTGGATTTTCATCAATAAAATTACCCGTTCTCGTGATCAACGATAAATCCACAGGAACTCCATGATCCAAAAGCACACCCTTACGTAGTACAAGTTTAACTCTAACCAATGCACGAAGGCATGGAAAATTGATCTTAGATCCGTAAGAAATGAATTCCCGTACCTTGAGGACCCTGCTGTCGATCACCATCCCATTGGCCGCCACAAGTTGGATTTTCCTGAGCTTAGAATTGGTCGTGATAAAACCCGAAGACATTCGGTCTTGACGGCGTTCCAAAACCACAGAGTAAAAAGCTCTCCATCTCCAGGAGGTACGATCAAGGATGAGCGAAGAAGGCATGGTGAATAGGATAATGAGGGCTTGAAAAAATGTTGGTGGAAGGAGGGAGGATTGCTCCGGCACCCTAGGTGACCGCCGGTGAGGTGGAAGGCCCAAAGGCCCTAGATCGCCATGGAGTCGCCGATCCTATTTTCTAGGGGACACTTTCCACTTCGGCCTGAAGTTGTATTTTGGTTCATGATTATTACCTTTTTAGGTGTAATTTTGCTATGTAATTATATGTATGAACGATGATCATCAACGCACGAATTGGATCTTCCTTGGGAATTTTCAATTTAGATTTTACAATTTGCGAGTAAGGGCACTATCTATGTCGGCGCCCTCAAATGTGAAAATCACGAGTACATGGGCCTGTACTCGTGTTTTACGGGTCAGGCGTTTACGGGTGCTATTAGTCATGCTCTAAAGGCCAAGAGGGAACAAATGGGAGGATCATCGAAACACTCATAGTGACACACCAGATCTAGTCTGTGCACCATATCCATCTCAACACGCTTGTAACCTTCGGTTCCTTTAATCAATCGAGAAAATACAAGCAGGAGTAGGGTTTTCCCTCCAGGCATGAACCTGGGTAAACCTTGTGTCCCCCATTATTTGTCTATTAGGGGGCGAAGTCTCCAGTGTGCCGCTCTTCCCTAAAACCCCAAGTCCATCAAGTATGGGCATTAACGTGATCTCCCCACATCAGTAACATCTAACCCTAGTTGTGCTAGTTTAGATATGCGGACATGTGGTCCTTCTTAGTAGATATGAAGGTTCTATGGTAATTATGCAACTCTTGCTTCATGATGTAGTGTGGGGAAGAGATATTATATGTATATACTTGTGGTACCGGTGGTTGCGTCGACTGATATTCATTGTAGTGTAGTCTATGTATAAGCGTGATAGTTGGTACGAGGATTGGTTCTAAATGTACAGTTATTTTTCTTGTACCAACAATCTCCTTATACATGATAATAGGTAATGAAGAACATTTAACAATCATAACAGTGTTGCATTATTTTTCTTCATAGTTCTTGTTTAAGTGTTAGATATTAGAAGTGGTGACTTGTTCCTAACTATGAATGACAATTGTAAGTTGCATTCTTATCATTATTGTTCTTATACTTTGGTTCTTCGATTTGTGTTGTAGATGAAGGTTACCCCGCTTGATCTATCGGCAACCTTGGGGCCACCTCTGCGATATGTGTTGATGCCTGATAGGTACTACCCAATTTGGAAGAGGAACATCATGACATGGACAACTTCTCTGTCCACCTTTGTACTCAACATCGTGTGTTAGTTGATCAAGGAGATATCGATAGACCGAGGCTTCAAAGTGAAGGATGTGTTCAGGTTCTGTGGCCATTGAGTAGAGTCGACTCAGATCTACAACCATTTGAGGCACTAGAGAGCTAGGTGGGTTCAGGTGCTAAAAATCAGACGGCTAGAGGAGGTTTGATGGGAGGAGGATACATCGGCTATTATGATGGACACCAAGAAGTACTATGAGTTGAGGAGACATCAGAAGGCTTGGATACCAATATTTTGAGGTTTAACCCTTAGGGGTGGCATGATCTTCATGGTTTTGTTGGGGGAAATGAGGAGAAAGGCAATGAACACGATGAAATCAACAAAAATGCAGGGTAAAGATACAAACACACGCACACACATGGTTCCGGTTTCCCTCTTTGGCCCAAATCACCAACCCGATAGAATCCATGTGGAAGAGACCGCTAGGTAGAGATCCACGATGGAAAGATCATCCCGGAGTAGATAGAATCCTCTTATGAAGAGATGGCAATTAATAGAGACCCAAAGAGAGATATCAAAGCAATTAAGTGCACAACATAGAAAGATGCATCTCAAACAAGAAGAATCTTGTACAACCTTTAGACTAGATATCCCCCCTACGGGAAAGTGGAGGCTAAGCCAATTCAACCCAAATTCATCATAGTCTCATATCTGAGACTATCATGGTGTGGAACACGATAGTGCTACAGGTGATGGCATGATAGGGCGCGTACCTAAGCAAGAGAAGGTGTGCAGACACAGGATTGGTAACAAGCGCTAGAAAGAAAACGATGTACCAGGTTCGGGGCCCTAGTATGGAGGTAACACCCCTACTCCTACAAGATCTGTATATCGATGATGGTCACACAATGCAAGTGCCTCTTGAGTTGTATGTGGTGCTTCTCTGCCAGGAGGAATAATAAGTCAGGTCAAAACTAGGGAAAATGGAGATTAGGAGCGATTCGAGACGACCAACCTCGCACAGGAGGCCCTTGTGCCCCTTTTATGCAGGTTAAGTGCATGGAAATATATGGTATGGCCGCCTGGTGGGGCCTTGCTACACTATCGTCTACAATAATCACCGGATGGGCTGTCATGAGCACAATGTCACGTCGGTACGACTATTCATGATGGAAGCGCCAAAGTCTTCGGTATGGTCTTTGTCTTTATGTCATGTCATCATGGCCGATGTGTCTGTGCCATTGTGGAGTGCATCACGACCCTCGACTGGGCACCTGCTCGTCAATTGAACTAGCTGGTTATGGGTGCAGTCAGCCTTGCCTTCCCGCTTCTCGCCTATCCGTCTCTTGGTCCAGCTGGCCCGTGGCCAACTAATGGCAAAAACTCCATGTGTACCAACTCGTTGGGACTCCAAGTGCAGAGTGTTGTAGCAAGTGTATTTTTCCCACAAGGGTGACTCGAGGGTTTATATCGAACTCCTGAGGAATTAGCTTAAGACTTCTCCTCTTATCTTCTTCAAGCAACCTACAAAACTAAGTATTTGCCTTGTGTCTCCAACTCCACCATGTGGTTGTCAAGCATAAGGTTTCGTATTAGTAAAACAGAAATAAAACTTTTTTGTAAATCAAAGTAAACAATATATAACTAGGAAAAGAAAGTAAAAACAATAAAGTAAAGTTATTTTTGAGTTTTTGTGTTTGTTAACAGTAAAAGTGTTTCTGTATTTTTGGATTTAATTAGTGCAAAAAATATAAACGGTAATAAAAGTGACAAAAATGGTTTCTCATGATAAAAAGTGGACTGGGATTCATGTGGTTCACTCGACTACTCTCTCATACGGTGTAGTGGACATAAAATTGTTCAGACATAATATTGATTAAACTTCATTATGTGTTTACTATCATTCATATGGGCATCACGTCCTAATATAAAGATGATGCAACACGCACTTATACTCATCTAGAAATGGAAAACTCCATGCAATCAAGAATTAAGAATGAACACAATATAGACTTAGGTACTTTGACATGATGTTTGAATATCAAATATGCTACCTTGAACAAACAAGATCATCTTGGCTATCACTATATGATTGTAACACGTGCATTCACTTTATCCCTGGTGAGGTAACAAAAGAACGGTAAAAACCATAGTGGATCTCAAGTTTTCTGTCACTGCCCAATCTCCACCACCATGTTACTCCATCTAATACACACTTCCCCCCTACATGTTTCTCCATACAAGTTTGATCATAACAATTGCTTAAAAACAGGTACATAATATGCATCTACCAATACATCTTACACATAAGAGAATTCCAATCTCAAATATCTAATCATAAAACAAAGATCCACCACATAGGAATTACATAAATGACCTTAAAAATTTAGGGTAGCTCATATGGTACTAGAACAATGATAGATCAAGAAAGAGATATATCAAGCTACTGCCACAAAACCATAGTCCAGAGATGGAATACTCCCTCATTATCATGGAAATGATGGATATGATGTTGGAGAAGGCAGAGATCCAACCTGCGACGACTCTGGCAGTGTTTCCCCCTCCAATCTTCGTTGGTTCTAGATCTGTTTTGGTGTTTCTTCTCTGCCTCCTTCGAGATTGTCCCAGTGGGTGTTTTTAGGTCAAGACTTCGAGGATGAGATGAAGATGGATGGTTGTGGAGGTTCGAGGAGGGAATAATACCTAGTGGCGTGGCCCAAGGTGGGGCCCATGCCACCTAGGCTAGTTTGGGCCTTCGGCTTCCTGTCTGGTGGTTCTGGTGCCCCAACTATTCTCTTCGCAAAAAAATAATTCTCGAAAAATCCCCGGTCCATTTGACTTTGTTTAGGTCCCTGAAAGATAAAAATAAAAAATAGGGTTTTCCCGCCCTGCAAAGTTATAGCCAAAATAAATGGGATCATTGGTAAATCCCTACAAATCAATTTAAAACATGGATATAACATTCTATAAGATGTAAATACATGGGAATATATGTCAATAAACTATGAAGTTCATGTATGCATTTTGCATGCATCAACATCCCCAATCTTAACATATGCTCGTCCTCGAGCATGAAGGTGATACATCTAAACATGAACTTTGGAGTTTGTTGCTATGTTGGAAAGCGTAAGTCATGATCATTCCCACACAAGGTTGAATGGTTCATTCTTTAAAGTACAACAACAAGCAAATGAGCTATGAAGTGATATCTTTTATGTACTTATATCTATGCTTAACAATATATTAATTTTCATAATAACAGTTGAAAGTACTATGGACAACTAAGCATATAAAGTGCACAAAAGTATATCCTTTACTGGTATTTCAGGCTCATCCTTTCACTTACTTCTTTCTTCATTCCTGGACTTGAGTAACGGAAAGTAAGCAAGGAATGCATGTGCTAGATCTTTGAGAAAATAAAAATCTATAAGAGAAAGTAAAATAAAGTTTTGGGATATGTGGCTCATGTCAATGGTAATCAAAATAGTTGGGGATCCAGACATCCTTTATGGTTATGGTTAAAGTAAAAACAAGTATGGTTTATATGCTTGACCTATTACAAGTTGAATGCCTCATGCCCGTTGACCACAGGCACCCAACCCACATGTTTACTCAACTTGGGCCCCAAATTCTTTTTCATTGTACAGTTCCAAACGAGGGTGGCAACCAAGGTACCTCTTTCCTCCTTGTACAAGGAGTCCCTTTGTGAGGGGCTACCCGTACTCAAATGACAAGAAAAATAGACAAATAAACCCCTTGGCATTTCTTTTTATTTACTATTTGCATATCTTTTTATTTAAAACTCTTCATTGGTGTCCATGCTATAAATTTCCACCATGATGAATAGCATGGCTTAGGTTGTTGGCTTAGGCATCCCTCTGACACATATGCAAACTCCAGAAAAATCTAGGGTGATTGCCGCTTATTTTGCATTGTAGGTACCCATGGCCAAAATAATACATCATATCATTAGATAGTGCAATGATAACAGATTTCCCCATGTCATCATGGTTCTGCTAACATTCAACTCAAAAGTTGTCAAGCACATAACTTACAGAATTATAATCACAATGGGTCAAGTTTAATTACTCTGCCTTATTTCAAGCAGTTATGCACTTGTGGTTTCACCCCTGCATCTTACCTTCCCATGAGCTATAAAATACACAAAAGAGATAATTTTGAAATATTCAAAGACACATCACATATAATATACTTGGAATAGAAAGTGATATACATGTATGTATGGTGGACATGTCGGAATAATTTGGTCTTAAGGGATTTGGATGCAGAAGTCTTTCCTTGTTTGGACATTTGGGCTCGTAAGTGGGGCAAGTCGACCATCTACAAGCATGAAAAAGTTTCCATAGTAATATTAATTCTATAGTAGACAAAGTAACTTAAAGCTAATCATCCATGTATGTAAATAAAAGGTAGTACTATATAAGGAACTTGCATATTATCATTTATTAAATCATATGAAACAAACAACAACATGCATAACATGTATCTCAACTTTTACTTCCCCTTCCCCTTATCATTCTAGCATCCAACTCTATCTCCCTTTTATTATAGTAGTTATTTCATACGTATCAAACACACTTCCTATGGTGGTACATTTATTCAAAAGTTAAAAATACGAAAGTAAACAATAACTAGATAAAGATACTCCAAGTTTAGGAATAAATAATATGTTGCTCAAAAAAGGAAGTTTGGAGGTTTGCAAACCATGAGTGTACATAATAGGTACAGTGGGATGCCTTGGGCATCCCCAAGCTTATGGTATTCATCATTCTTGGATAGCTCATTGTATGGTGTTCTTCCATTCCCCGTGAAAAAACTTTAACATAGACTTTTCTCACATCTCTTTTCTGAGAGGTGACATTAGTGGGCACAAAATTATATTGAAAGGTGCCATATAAATCCCAATTAATTTTTGGTTTGAGATATGTAGAGATTATATTAAGTTTCCAACATCAATATAAGATCAAAATATTCATAAGAAATCAAACTGAAACTCAAAACAATGGCTTAAACAACAAAAGGCATAATTTATCTAGAAAAACAGCTGCTGCAAAACGTAATTAATTATCGTACTAAGACATGTCAGGATTTTGTGACCATTTTTGTGCATATATAGGATGAAAAGTTGTAATAATATATAAACATGAGCTCAATCAGGGTTATAGAACTCCAGCAGGAATATTTCACGTAAACAGCTGCATGTAGGAAAATGCAACTCCTAATAGTTCTATCAACTTTTGAACATCAAAATGGGTTAAACTTGGTAATTTATTAAAAAATACAGAAATTGAACTAAAATAAAACTCTCTTACTACAATAAGAGTGCAAAAATAAAATAAAAAATAAAAAAATGGATTGCCTCTGGAAAAGCGCTTTCTTTATAGTCATATAGTTAGGCTTACTTGTTTCAAGATGTGTGTAGATCATGTGGTAGCTTGTACCTTGATGTCTCCTTCTTCCTTGGAAAGTTCAATATGACATAATACCAGGGTCCCATGGTGTGTTGATGCATGTGAAATGCATCCATGAACTTTCTAGTTTATTGTGTTAAAATCCACATTATTTTGCAAATTTATTATGTTTATTGGTACTAACCTACTAATAGCTCCATAAGTTCACAATTTCTCGGTTTACACTTTGTTGTGTAGGAACTGCACAAATATGGAAGAAAATCGCTCATTATGGGGGAAATGCAGAGTTTTCTAAAATGTATCCCTGCAGAATAGTTTTTGAAGATTAGCCAGAAAGACCCTGAAGATGACATTAAGCGGAAAAAGTAAAAAACATGAAAGTTGTTAGAAATTTCTGCTAATGTCAATTGATATAAAATTTGCACCAAAAGGACTCCATGCGTGGCCTCAAGACCTTGATTTCTACTGGGTACAGAAGCTGTTTTTGGATTCCAAAAGTTTGTGACATGATTGGCTCAAACTCTTTCCATACATGAGGGATTTAGCCAAGCCATGACTTGATGGGGTCATAAAGGACATAGGGGAGTCCTAGGAAGGTCCTAGAGGTGCCCCAGAGCCCTTGGATCAAAGGGTCATCCATCCCATGGCCTAGATTACATCTCTACCTCTATATACTAAGAAGAAGATATCAACCACAAGACACGAATTTGCCTCCCCTTGGATCCCATCTACAAGAGGGAGGGATCCTCTATATCACCTTGAAGGTGGAAGGAAGAAGGGGGCCAAGGGTCGCTGCCCCAAAGGAAGCAGCCGGCACCGCCTCCTCTCCTCATGTGGGTGCCTCTCCTTCTTGGGAGGCACTCCTCCATCACCATTTACAACACCTCTCCATCATCTCTCTACTATAATCTCTTGGAAAACATGATGTACTATGCAATTTATTATTCTCCCATGATCTATTTTGTATTTTTGTCTATATTTGAGTAGTGATTTGTTTATGACAATTGTGAAATAGTTCGTTGTTGGTTGCATCGAAGTATGGTATCTTCTATGATGGTCTTATGTGCTGATATATGAGTGCACACATATGTTGGAGAATGCACAAGGTTGTCACCATTGCATGTTTCTATGAGGAGGGATGATTGAAGATTGATAGAAACAGTGTCCTGAATCTTAAATATACATGTTATGTTAATTCATGGTTAACTAACAAGGGATAAGTTATGTGGACCTTGAAACTTACAGAAGTGGTTGGACTTTATGTCTTAATAACTCCTTTGCTTTCTCGTAAATGGCCTTGGGATTAATCATTAGGGGTGTAATTTCATAGTAACATGGTTGCAGCTATTTATGGCTCCTCTCTAGGTGCTTCACTAATTGTGACTATCAAATGAGTGAAATAAAAACTTGCCAGAACACTTGCTCCCTTGAGTTACTCGCTTTTACTTTTACTTGTTCTTACTTTTACTTGTTTTTACTTTACTTGCAATAGTTTTACTTTCTATATTACTTTCAGCACTTTATAGTTTTCTAGTTAGAAGTAAAAAGTACCATACGCACTCTAATTCATTTATTTACATGAAAGGCCATATAAGTGTGTTATAGGACTTGAGGGAATAGATAGTTTACCTTCATCTTCTCATGGGTTTGATTCTCAAATATTTATCAAATTATGCTACAGTGATTCCCTACTCTTGGGATTATCATGTACTCAAATTAATCAAAATAATAATCAAGTTGAAACATGGTAGAGAGAAACATAAGGCATGGAAACAATAACAATGAAGTCTAACTTTCTTCCTATGTGTCGGAGATTTGTCCTTGCAAAACGAACTAGGGTATCTCCAAAGTAGGATGAATCGAACATAGGGGCTGAACATGCAAACTTTGAACCCTAGGTGACCTCAGCGAGAGACAAACATCGAGGATGACAGAGGGACACATGGAGTTTTTTATCCAGGTTCAGGACACCGTGAGGTGTAAACCCCTACTCATGCATGTCTGGATTACTTATACTGCTTGGTGAGTTTTCAGTTCAAGGTGATGATCATGTGATTTGATCTAGGGTTACAAGATGGAAGATGACGATATGGTTTCCTGAGGTAGGATAAGACTGGGTCCCTTGTGAAGTCCCGCACTACCCCTCTTATAGATTCCCCGGTCCTCTTCCCAAAATCTTGGCGAGAAGAGTGGCCACATGGTGACAAGCAAGAGGGAAGGTGCGGTAAAGCTACTTTTTCCCTGGACCCGGTCCATGGCAGGCTGCCATTGATCATGCTGCCGATGTCTTCCTATCTCGCACTGAGCCCTTCATGTTCTCCATACACCTAAAGGGGAGTGGTCCCAGCTTGGTGTCAAGGACTATCGACCACTCCTTACTTGCGGAAGGGGAACATCGCTTCCTTGCACAAGGGGTGCAACCTTGCATGATTATGCCATCTATGCTCATCTTTATCTTCATCTTGGTCCCACATGTGTATCTAGGGGTGGAATCAAGCCGGGCTGAGCTGGCTCGAGGCTCGGCTCGTTGTGGCTCAAGAAAATTCAAGCCAACCTGGGTTTGGCTTGCTGCGGACTGAAAACTAAAAAGTGGGCTCGAGGCTCGTCTTGAACAACTCGCGAGCCTTGGCCCCAGAATCCAGCCCCACTGGTCAAATCCCCACCCCATGCCCAGTGACCATACGCATCACTAAACCACGACTACGATTCCTCTCCTCCAGCAGAGGTGCAAGGGTTAGCGCCACCACTCGCCGGCCACCAGGCCCGCCATCACCAATCTCTAGCAGGCTCCTCCTCCTGTGGATCTCGCTCCCCACCATATGCTCCTCCCGAACTAGGGTGTGCGTGCTAGTCACTCGTCGGTCTAGGGGTTAGGGTAGGCCTCCACCTGCCGGCCCTCCTCTCGCTAGCTCTCTGCCCACCGGCCCTCCGCCCGCTGAACCTCCTCCTGCCACCTTCATGGATGGTGATCTCAGGTAACCAATAGAGCTGTTCTTTGCTGAAGTAACTTGTTCTTGTTTCCTCTCCGGACTTTTGGTTTGCTAGTTTAGCTGGCCACCGTTTGTTGTCTTGTTTAGAACATGCTATGATTCTAGTTTTAATCTCTCTCCTTGGGGCTACCTTATATCATCTTGGTATGTAGATCTGCTGCCTGGATAACATGTAAATACTTTGATGTACTTACTAAACCTATGTTGTCTTCGGTTGACAATCGTAATATTTGTTTTGGACATGTGCTTCATATTTTTTCCTAGTTATCTTTTACTTGTGTTCTAGTGTAGCACCAAAATTAGGACCAGCTTCACTCTTAAGCTATTCCGGTCCATTCGTGGCATGCTATAATTAGGACTAGGCTTAACCTAGTGCATTTTATCATCGACAGTTTGCACTAGACACAAGTTTACCATAGCGGTTTTTTAATTTGTACAGGCCACACATTTGTAAATTATCCGAGCATTTCTTTCTTTGAAATTTGTACCAACTCCTAGTAACTTGCATTTCCTTATAATCTGTATTCCATCCTAGTCAGGGTTGTTGTGTCTCATGCTCTCAACTGTATATGAACATTTTGTAGAGCATTTGAACCGTTGATGTCGAGGCGAAACATGGTTAAGGTATTATGGTTTTAAGATGGTGGCAGTAGCGGCCCAGGTTGAAGCTCTTGTAGACAGTGAGTGTGATTTATCTATCAGTGTGGTGAACTTGTGATACATGCTATTGTTGTCCTTATTAGTAGTTTCTGAAACTTGTTAGAGAATGTTATGAATATATTCATGTTGAATTGTTGTTTATAATTGTGAAATGTTACATTTTTAGCAAAGGTTATGAATTTTTTAATTACATCGACCTTCGAGCCAGCTTGCAAGCTTCATCGAGCAGGCTTGTCAAGCCTCGAGCCTTGGTCAGAAGGTTTAGGCTTGGCTTGTCTAACCTTCGAGCCGAGTCGAGCCCGAGCCAAGCCTTGTCGAGCCCAAGCCGAGCCTCGAGCCTCGAGCTTGAAGTCCACCCCTATGTGTATCCTAGCGCGGTAACTAGGACATAGGTGCTATGTTGTTGGGGTGCAGGTGCGCTTCACGCTGATCCCTCATGAGGGGGCCTCGCTGTGGGTGCCTTCTTTCCGTGAAGGTCTTCTGGAGGTAGTCTGATGGCCCAAAATATATCGAGCTCGTTGGGGAACCCCAAGAGGAAGGTATGATGAGCATAGCAGCAACTTTTCCCTCAGTTATGAAACCAAGGTTATCGAACAAGTAGGAGCAAGGGAACACCTCCAAGGTGTTGCTAGCTGGAATTTGGCAGGACGCACTACCAGTGCCAACAGCGACATGGAAACCTGCACAACACAACCACAGAACTTTGCCCCAACTTACAGTGAGGTTGTCAATCTCACTGGTTTTGCTGAAAACAAAGGATTAAACGTATCGAGTGGAAGAAAGTAAAAGCTTGCAGAAAGTAAATAGGAAAACAATAAACAATTGTAGATTGATGGTAAAAGAAAGGACCGGGGTCCATAGTTCACTGGCCCGACAGTAGCCCCCAAGCGCCTGGGCCACGTGCGTCCTGGAGGCGAGGGCCAGGGGCCCTAAGAGCTGTTGGGCCCAGATGTCGTCATGTGGCAGTACATGATTGTTGAAGTTGATCCCTACTATAGAGACCAAAACGATAGGGGAGTCGCCAGCCATTGGATCCGGGAACCGTCGTAATGATGATTTCCCCTCCGTAATCGCTCTAGCGCTCAAAAAACAGAGCTAATGTGATTAGGGTTTTCTCTTCTCTTATTCTCTGCCGCCACTCCTCTTCGAGCTCGATCTCCATTAGTATCCTACGCTTGTAAATCTTCTCCGTCCAGCTTCTCCTTCTCGTGCGATGGCGCCAAAGAAGGGAAAGGCCACCACCAGGAGCGTAGTAGCGGCACCGAACATGTAGATGGGCCCCTTCCCCGTGCTTGAGTCTTCCACCATCATCAACGAGGAAGGCCTCTACAAGCTCCAGCGTCTGGTGGCCAGAGACCACAATGAGTGGGGTCTCACCTGCGTCTAGCATGGGGTGACGAACCGCGACGAGATTTCTGCCACCGTGTACCCCTTCTTCCTTCACTCCATCCATGAAGGGCTAGTGCCTCCGTTCACTGCCTTCTTCTTTGCACTCTTGGAGCATTACCAATTATAGGGGTTGCACTTGGAACCTGGTTCCCTTGTGACTGCCCCCATCTTCTCCTTCTTTTGTGAGGCATTCCTCGGTGCCAAGCTCTCAATCCACTTGTTCCATCAATTCTATCATGTGTGCCTCATCGCGGGGAGCAATGTTGGGGATATAATTTCTGGGTATACCCACTGCTACTCACTGACTAGGGTGACCCACTTTTGGGTTAGAGCTTTGCTACACGGGCGGCCTAGTCAGGGAAATAAGATGGAGGCCCATCCGACTATGGGAAGGCCCAAAAGACTTACCGAATTAGGCATGTAGATAGACTTTTAATCCAAGTTGTACTATGTACCGATTTTGTATCATAGCCGGATAGGTTTCTCCTGTAAACCCTAGGTCAGATGACTATATAAGCCTACCTAGGGGCCAACCTTTAGGGAAACCAACCTCACAACTCGCACAGGCGATACTGATCCTTGTAATTCTATGTAATCTTCTGGCTCTGCCATTATAGTGGATTCTAGCAGGAAGTACGATCCGGCCACCGCAGTCAGATCTAAACCTGGGTAAACATGTGTGCTCACTGTCCTGGATAATCGTACGACTTACACTCCACCTTTTCCCACACCTCGAGGACCCCCCTCATGGCATATTTGTCTTCAATACAATGACAGTTGGCGCCCACCGTGGGGTAAGTGACCTTTGGATATGTGTTACGGGCGGAATCTATGTGTCTAGGAATCAGCAAAACAATCGCTGTCGGTCGCGTCCTCTAGGCTGACAATGTCCCTCTTGTCCTTCTCGATGAGACCTAGATTTCATCTAGGGAGGCCGTGATGAGCTACACCATCATGCTAATCGGCGAGATCAACATCTACCTTGTTTTCGCTAAACCAGCTGAACCCACCCCGGAGGTGATGACAACGGCTGAAAAAAAATATGGATTGACTTTGTCGTGGAGGCGGCAGAGTTTCAGATCTCAAAAAACCCTAATCCCACCCAACCTGACATTAAGGCGGAGATCGTGGATAAATTCGAACCTGAGGACAATCTCCTTATTTAGGTCGAGTCTCGGACAGAACAAAGGTACAACAGCTCCGAATCCGGCTTTGCTAATGCTGGAGCAAGAAAATCGCTACTGAGGCATAGGCTAAAGTAGATGATGAATCGTCCACCAGTCAACCTTACAGGAAGAAGGAAAATAGGAATGTGGTACCGCCTCTTGCTTGCTTGTCTCCTACTTGACCTAACTCTTTGCGTTCGTCTCCATAGCTCAATCACTAGAAGTGAGCATCCTGCAGAAAAATCAACAAGAGCTGAGAGAAATTTGCACAAGTAAAATTAAAGGCTAGTCTAATATTTTTTGGTTTTTCTTTATGGAAGCTTCATTCTCCTGGTGATCAATGTCATCCTGGTGATCAACTAAATCTTCTTCTTCTTGACTCATCTCCTGAGTCTCTCTTACTTTTCGAGCTTGTTCTTCTTGATACCAAGGTTGTCCTTGTGGTTCCTGAGTTTGTATACCACGTCTAGTAACAATGTTAGTAGAAATAGTATTGAAATTTACTTAGTTCAAAATCAAAGTTTGGGTTTCATTTATTTTCTCACACTGAATTTTAACCATACTTAGATATCTATCTAAATGTTTTGTGGCTTGACCCAAGTCATCAAAGACTTATGTTAGATCTCTTATATTCTTTTCTTGTGTCATAAGATGTTTATAGTTTTTCTCACGGAATTGATTTTTTTGATATTTAAACTTCTGCATTACAAGATTTATATCATCTTCTATTACATATGTTTGAAGAATGTCAACTTTATTTTCTTTCACGAGTTCTGAGGCTATACCTTTTTCTTCCATGGACTTTTTGACCTCTGGTATAAGATCTGGTGGTATGTGAATCATACCATTTCGTGGTTCAACATCCACAACTGGATTGTATTGTTCTTCATTAAAGGATCTTGCCTCAAAAAGCTTTACACATTCTAGCAGTCTTAAGTTGCATATGGCTCCTCCTACAGATAGATCAATCATTTATTTTGTCTCGTCATTAAGCCTGTTATAAAAATATTGAATAACTAGGTGCTCGTGAAAACCATGACTTGGGCCTTTCATAATCATTGTATAAAATCTATTCCATGATTGATAAAAGTTTTCTCCAACTGTTTGAAGAAAGTTTGTTATACTATGTTTGATTTGCATGATTTTAGTGAATGAACTATATTTATGCCTGAATTCTTGGATGCAATCTTCCCATCTTTTTATAGTATGATTTGGTAATGATTGTAACCAAGCAAGAGCATTGTTTTTCAGAGACCAGCGAAAGAGTTTAAGGAGTACAAACTCTATTGGTAAACTTGCTAGTTAAGAGTAGCGCAAAGGTCATTGACCCTTGTCAAGTGATCACTAGGGTCTTCCTCTTCTTTTCCTGCGATAGCAATTTCTTTCATCATATAAATTAGCTCAGGATATATATTTCAAATTCCCGGTCTTCAAGTTCAGGACAAAGTATAGGTATTTTCCTTAAGTTCCTAGATGGATTCCCATATTCTCCCAAATGTAGCTAAGGTTCGCCCGTCCGGGTGATGGTCAAATCTTCCATTAGTGGAATCAAGCTGTTCACATCTACAGTACGTGAATTAATAAATATTTCAATAAATTCTAGACGTCTCTCGATTGGAACAAGATCAATATATGGATGTAATAAGTTTTTCCTGATCGAGTGGTACCTCTATATTCAACGGAGATCATGAACAGTGTCAATAGTTGTTGTTTGTCAAGAAACAACACTTAGCACTTAGCTCCCCGGCAATGGTGCCAGAAAATATCTTGATGGCCTGCAAGTGTACATGTTCGTCAGAGAATGTTTCCGTGGAAGTATTAATTCCAGTTTGTATATCGATGCCAATAAGGAGCCTAGGTAAGTGTTTTTATGCGGTGTTTCTGTAGCACCCAAGGTGTCACAGGTCTTGAGTGAATTGACTGCAAAAGCTGACGGTGGAAGTGGTGAGTAGGAGATATAGGAAACTTGCTTAGGAAATAAGTAACTTGCATAAAAGTAAAGATGCGGCAAGTGTGTAAAGGTCCTACAAATGAGAAGTTAGGCGCGGAGAGAAACAATTCATGATGATAGTGAAGGTGCCAAATGGATAGAGTGGAATAATTGATAGTGATATTTCTTATTTATAAGTGAGTAGGCAAGCAACCCGTATATCGACTAGGAGTCCTCATGGCCAATTCTTGCTAGTGCCAATGATCCATTTGCTTGTTACCACGGCCATGGTCAGCACATTAGTTAAGGTCTTGCGACCGGATCAAGGATTTAATCTTGATGGTTCCTTATTGTCCTCAAGTAGTACTAGCTCTTCATTGATATTTGCCGTGTCACTCGGGGGTCGCTGAATTACTAGCATACAAGTTCATACCTATGAGATCTTTGGATCATGTTACCCGGGCCCTTAAATTAGATAACAAGCAGCAAACATAGATAATCATTCTCACTATTAAATAAACGCTACAACGGTCACAAATGAATGGATTTAAAGGAGGCACAACACATCTCACCAATCCCCTACATCTCCCACGCCTATGGGGATTTACTCAGACATGAGAGGAAGACAAATCAAAGGCATAATTGTATTTCAAGTAAGAATCATCTCAAAGTTATTGAAGTAAACAACAATAGTGATTAAATATCAAATCAAATACAAACCAAAGGTAGATCAAAGTATCAAACCCTAATCTTACAAGTGCCAATCTCTTTCTCTCTCTCTCTCTCAGTAATGATGGGAATGGTGGTGGAGTGTATGGTTTTGAGGTTGGAGATCATCGAGGAACAAGGTGAAGTTCTTCTCCTCTTCCAGATCTAATATATCTCCTCTAGATGGCTTGCGATGGCTGTATCTTCGATTATGTAGTTATTTTCGTCTCTCCCCCTTCACGAAAGTTGCTTGTATTGATATAAGGGATCCGTCGGCATGGTAGTATGGGCGGGCGGTATGGGCGTGTCCTGACTGTACTGATGGTCGTTATGCGTATTGAATGCCTCTAATGAAAGGGGCTCCAATTGGGGATTTACTTCTTTGGATGCAATTGTCCCATAAATGCTACTAGATCTCTAATCAACGTTCATTACCTGAAAACTATCACAAGAAACAAATGATTCACTAAGTGCGATGTTAACATTTGTAGAAAGGGGTAATCTTTAGTGAAATTTGGCAATAAACAAGAGGAAAATCAATAGTGAAAAGTGATGAAATTTGGAGCTATCAGTGATCATATGATTCGGCTATCTGCATAGCATTATTATAGACAACTATAGTATTTTGTTCAATGGGCGAACTTTCTGAGTTTTGCGAAGAAGAGGGAATCTGACTTGACATTGTGTCGGTTGCACATCCACCCGCCAATGGACAAGTCGAAAGGGTAAATGGTCTTATTATATAGGGCCTCCTACCTCGTATTGAAGCACCACTTCACCGTGATGCGGGGGCTTGGGTGGAAGAATTACCGCTTGTTATCTGGAGCTTACGAACACCTTTGAACATGTCAACCAGATACACACCTTTCTGTAGGGGTTCGCGCATGAAAACAATAAATTTTTCCTATGCCAAGAACCCTAATGCCAAGATCTATCTATTAGTAATGTAGTAAAGGGAGGGGCTTTTCGCAAACTTACCCTTGAAGACCAAAAAGCGTTGTCAACGCTCGAAAGAGCATGGTTGATGTAGTCACTCTGACGCCGACCTCGGGGTCGTTTTGAAGTCATGCGGCTCCTGTGGGTCCAATGACTCCTTGTGCCCCAAGTGTTGCACCTTCGAGGGAGTTACACACGTCTGGTGCCTGACGATGACTTCCGCTTCTCCGATCCAGCAGCAGTTGCGGAAGCCGACCTTCTGGATCTGAATCCCGTGGCGCGACGGGGCTTCACAGTGAAGAAGTCTCCTGCTCGCGTGATCCAGACTTGGGGTCACGGTCACGGGGAGAGAGAGAGAGAATCAACTAGAGGTCTCCCCAAAAGAGAGGGAACCTTTATTGATTATTGGCGTATTTATTTTGTCAAAATACCTCTCAATATATAGGGGAACCCCCCACAACTAATTAGCTTACCCATATGGGACTAAACCAAGGAGAGGGGAGGAGGGGGCTGACCGCCGCGGGCCAGGGCCTAAGTGGGCCCCACACGGGGTCCCTTGGCCCAACCGGCCACCCCCTCTCTCTCTTCCCCTTTGGCCTTTCCCTCATGGGCCCTTTTCCCTAGGGATTTTGGCCCAATTAGGTATTTGACCTTTTAATTCATTTCTATTTTATTAAATAAATATAAATACATGATTAAATAAACATTTAACAGTTACTTACATATTATTCAATCCCCGTGGCTATGGAAATCCTTCCATCTCCACTCCGGAAACCTCCAAACTTACCGAAACTCTTCTGGTTCTCTCTCTTTCTTCCCTTCGGTGATTCTGCTGATACCAAAATGATCTCCGAGCATCATCAAGCCCTTAAGCGTGATACTATTGGAAATATGCCATAGAGACAAATAGTAATAAGGATTATTATCATATTTCATAATGTTTATGATTAAGTTTTATATCATGCTATAACTGAATTGAAAGGAAACGTTAATACACGTGTGATATATAAACAACCAGGGGTTCCTAGTGATACTCTAGTCACTGGTTCATTGGTCAACAGATGATCAAGGTTTCCTGATCATGTGGCATTTATGCCAATTGGAAATGGAGTCACCTCATTGTGAGAATGAGATGATGAACTAATACCCAACCTAAACATCGTGACCCGATCATGTCACAAAGTTCAAGTTACAATGATTAGAATAGACCTAGTGGACTATTTCTTAGACCGTGAGGCTATATCAATCATTGTCTCCCAAGGGTACTTTGATAGCATCAAACGTCACTTGGTTAAACAGTGAACATAAAGGCGTGTTCATGTATTTGGAGGAACCGTAGAGGCAATATATGTCAAGAGCGGGATTTGTCCATCCGCGTGACAAAAAGATACTCGAGGGCCCACTCAGAGAAGTTAAACAGATATCACTTGTCGGAACGAGTCAAGCAACATTTTTCAGTAACGAGATTGAACCCAACATGGTGATTTCATTGATCAGATCTCAGACAATGCAAGTATCGAGAGACAAAAGGAATATGACATGACGTTCATGGTTCAAACGATGAAAGATTTTGTGGAATGCACAGGGTTCACATGGCCATCCAGGTCCCTTTGTTGATCATTGGTCCAGGAGAGTCCAGACCATGTCTGGAGTGTTCCCGAACCGTGGGGTATCATGCTTAAGGGCTTGGTGATTCTTAGGGAGTGTTTATATGATCGATAGAATCACCAAAGAAAGAGAAGAGAGAAACCGGAAGGGTTTCGGTAAGTCCGGAGTATGTCTGGAGTGGAGGTGGAAGGTGTTCCATAGCCACGGAGATTGAATAATATGTGAATGAATGTTAAATATTGATTTAATCATTTATTCATAATTATTTAATAAAAGAGAAAATCAATTAAAGGGTCAAAAGGGTTATGGGCCAAATCCCGAAGGGGAAAGGGCCCAAGAGGGGGTCGCATCCCTAGGAGAGGCCAACTGGTTGGTCAGCGCCCCTAGTGGGCCAGCCCCCACGTGGGGCCCATGGTGGGGTGGCCGACGGCGCCTCCCCACCTCCTCCCATGATTAGTCCCACCCTGGGACTTTGAGGGAGGGAGTGCCTCCTTTCCCCCTATAAATAGTGAGGCATTTTGACCAAATAAATACAACACAATATTCAACAAAGGTTTCCTGACTTTTTGGGAGACCTCCAATTGATATTCTCTCTCTCTCTTTCTCTCTCCCATGACCGTGGTCCCAAGTTCAGACTGCGCAAACGAGAGACATCTTCTCCGCGGAGTGCCCTCGTGCTATGGGATTCAGATCTAGGAGCTCTAATTCCACAAATGCTGCTGGATCGAGGAAGCGGGAGTCATCGCTAGGAACTGGATGCATGTAACTCCCTGCGAGGTGCAACATTTGTGGCACTAGAAGTCGTTGGAGATGCAGGAGCGCGAGTACTTCAACACGACCTTGAGGTCAGCTTCAGATCGTCTATATCAACCACGCTCTCCCAAGCGTTGACACCGCTTTTCTGTCTTCAAGGGTAAGTTCGCAAAAAGCCCCTCCCGTTACTGCATTACTAATAGATAGGTCCTGGCAACAAAGGGGTTCGTGGGCATAGGTTAAAATTTATTGTTTTCATATACAAACCCCTACAGATACCCCATGGTTCTAGAACACTCCAAACATGGTCGAGACCTTCTCGTACCAATGATCATCACCGGTACCTGGATGCCCATGATGATCCCTGTGTATTCCATGAATCTTTTGTCACTGAACCATGAATGTCGTGTTATATTCCTTTTGTCTCTACGATACTTATATTGTCCGAGATCTGGTCAATGACATCACCATGTCGTGTTCAATCTCGTTACCAAAAAATACTATTTAACTCGCTCTGACAAGTAATATCCCCATGATCAAATCACACGCAGCGCAACTATTGGATATAACTTCTCTGAGTGGGCCTTGTAGTATCTTTCCATCACGCGGATGGACAAATCCCGCTCTTGATGCATAATGCATATACATGTTCCTCTGAATACCTGAACACACCTTTATGATCATCGCTCATGCAAGTGATCTTTGATGCTATCTAACTATTCTCGGGTGACAATGATTGATATGGTCTCATTGTCTAAGAAATAGGACACTAGGTCTTTTCTAATCATCATAACTTGAACTTCGTGATATGATAGGGTCATGATGCTTATATTGGGTATACCTCATCATATCATTCTCGCAATGAGGCGACTCCATTGTCAACTAGCATAAATGCCACATGATCAGGAAACCTTGATCATCTGTTGACCAATGAACCAGTGACTAGAGATTCACCGGGAACTCCTGGATGTTTATATATCACACGTGTATTGAAGTTTCCTTTCAATACAGTTACAGCATGATATAAAACTTAATCATATACTTTATGAAATATGATAATAATCCATATTATTATTTGTATCTAGGGCATATTTCCAATAGTCTCCCACTTGCACTAGAGTACAAATAAACTATCTACATTTATTACTAATCATCGACACCATATAACCTGGCACCTCTGATCATGCTTGCTCATGGAAGAGGTTGAGTCTTGGGTCTGGACTTTCTAGCTCCATATACTTTGCAACTTACTAATGTCACCTTAATTGACATTAATACTTTATCATCTCATGATAACATCTTGTGTATGTATTGTAGTTATGGCAATAGAGTGAGGCCGATTTCCAGGAGCCAACAGTGACGTTAGATCAGTCAATGTGAACTTTTTCATGGGCATTGTGCCCTGGGACACACCCTCTGTGAAAAGACAAACTAGTCCCGCCACAACATTATACATCACATTAGATGGTACCCTTATATTTTATTATAAATGTAGTTATCGAAACACTAATGCACTATGTGCATTTTTTGATGTTTGTCACCTCACTTCCTACTTGACTTCGGTCAGTATTATTGATGCAAGGATTGCCAATATTTTAAGGTTAACATATGCCCTTATAATATAACCCTTCATGCTAGGTATGTCCTCCTTCATAGACCTAGAAAACATGTCTACAGTCCTCATTTAGCTACTATGGACAAACTTAGCTCAATGTTCAGTGGTTCATACTTAATCACTTCTGAATGTTTCTTCTTGGATCATATATTATGTTGAGTCCTCATCATGGTTTCTAATAAAGAACCTATGTCTCAAGATAGTGGATGACGATCACCCTTTTCTTTCTTTCAACCATTGATGTTGAACTTAGTGGCATTCCTAATTCAAATGACCAAGCACCATTCCTTAATCAATTCCTATTCCGAAACTATTTCAGAATCTCTTTTAGGAATACATTACAACATAATATAGTAATATACTTTATTTCAACTTTTAACCCTTATAAATCATTATTTATTAGTACTTTCACTTTTATTCTTAATGTGTCGAATACACATAAGAATTGAGCTCCCACTCAAAATATGTTCCCAACATATTCAAGTCCAAGACTTATATTGCTCCCACTCAAAAATATGTCATACACATATTAATTTACGATGACTTTATAGCTCCCACTCAATTTCATGCAAATTGCATATCTTCTCAATATGTTGAATAACTTCAAAATCCCTTGATCAATTATCAAATTGAGAGTTTCTTTTACGAGACACTAGTACTTTACTACTATCAAAATCCACTAGACTTCAACACTTCTGAATCAAATTCTTTTGAATTTGCCCAATACATTATTCATGAAAAATCGTGCTTTTGTCTTTCACCTTTTCCATGATGACCCAGCGGTCCTTTGGAAAAATCAAGTAACCCCTTTACTTGACAAGATTTAGTAACATTTTACTTTTTAATCTTAAGCGAAATCCACTTCTAGGATTCCTCGTAACTTTAGTTTACCATCACTTCCTTTGTAGTTTGTAGGTATGTCATATTCCGATAATATGACAAGTGATTCATAAATGTCTCCATAGAAGACGTGGGGCTCGAATCCTACTTCATGTAGTAAAAACACTAGTGGGGAAAACACGATGATCATTATCATTGATCCTTTCCTTTATGAAGATACACGTTCAGGAACATGTTCCGTTGTGCTTCCCAACACTCTAGTGTGTGGTTATGAACCCTCATCATGCTTTCACTATCTTCCATTAATTTCATTGTCGAGAACACATGTTTTCTCAAGAATGCACCAAAATTTAAGCAATACTAGTTTTTCCTATCTTTTGGTTCTAGCCATGGATTTCATATTCAAAGTTTCCAGTGAATACTCTGCAAGGACTTGTTCGCTGTTGCTTTGGTGATATCGAATAGCTCCAAAATTTCCATGACAATCCATACAAGATATGGTGTTGATCTAATGAATTCAGATGGTTCACTTTATAATGGATGGGTGTTTGCTATTTCTAACTAATTGTATTTACAATTACACTACCACGATTTATCTAGTGCCACCTATTCACCCACTTGATATCAAATATTACATTGTGATGCTTTGCACTTCAACGTGTCAAAATGCATTGCATTTCACAATTTCTTATGTCAATCCCATAATGTCGAATCTTATCACTACTGATCAAGACATAGTAATTTGACTCTCTTTTATTTCAATACCCCTTGATGCTGAATTTTTTTGATCATATTAAATAGATTCATTCTCATGTTTCCTTTGGTAAACTCCTTTACAAAATTCAATAATCACAAAATGATAATCACCACTTTGTTGAAATACGATACATTGAATATGTATTTTCCTTCAACAATTCATCAAACACTTTGTATTTACACAATACATGGTGTTTTAGTTATTCTACCAAACTTGGGCATGATTCATATGTGACAAGAACTCAAATGACTTTCACATATTATCAACATAACTTTGAATTTAAACAATGGTTTCATTCAAAATGAATATATCATTAAGTTGGGTATTTTCAAGGCATTTCAATATTTTACAAATGTTCATCCATTATCAATTAGTTTCACAACAAGGATAATTCACACATAATCGAACACCATATGAACACAAATAGAAATCATTCATAAAAGTAGAACAACTATTTGTTACAAACTCATATGAATAACCATCTCACGAAGTGTGAGACACACTAAAGAAGTTCATAATCCATCGATTACAATAATCATCCAAAACGATAAACTAAAGGATAAACGGTGAGGGAGAGTGTCGTCGGCTATCATCATCATGTTTGCCATCAACACACAATGTCACCTCCTCTCCAGCAAGCAGGTCTCATGCAGAAAGATCTATTTTCACAAAACATAACAAGTATCAAATACTTCAATACTTCAACAAGTGTTTGCAAGATTATAACATTTATAAAATTGTATATCATGTATACCTTTGTCATCAACGACCTCTTTGGTGATAGGTTCAAGCTTTACGTTCTTGAAATGTAATATGAACTCATGGAAATCCAGTGTTTCTATATCACCACTCATGATGCAAGTCCGGACGTGTCCTTCGTAGCTAGGAGGCAGCGACCGAAGTACAACTCCTATCGCAAATGACTCGGCCATCCAGTGGTCCATGAAGTAAATGAGTCTCATGTGCGCATCACATATGCGCTCCAAGTGACTCTCCAAACAAGTATTCCTCCATCTGTATGGAAAGGAAATCTCCAAGAAAGTCGTGCTTACATATGCGCACCTGGCATACGAACTCCATTCTTAGCTGACCTACCATCCCATGTGGATTAAGATCACCAGTGAGCGGATGTAGTTCGTTCAGCATCCCGTAGCACATTATCACTTGAATGTATGTGGATATCTCTTGACGAAAATGGTGGTCTGCCCGCTCACGTGAGGTATCATAGTGATCCAGATCATCCAGATCCAACGCATAACATATGTAGTCTACCACATTGTTTTTAGTAAGGAGATCATTTAGACGCAGCAGCCACTCAGGGAAGTTGGATCCATCAAGACTAAGCTTTTTTAGCAACTACCCGCTCAACAATGTCAAAGTAAGCTTCACGGCGAGCCATCTCTACATTTATAATTGCAAAAGGAATTTAGACTAAGTTTATGATTATGTGAGTTGAAACAAGAACTCCACTAAAACTACTATCCCTAAAAAGGGTTTTAGTGATTACATGATCCCTATTCACTACACCGCCTCCGATCGTCATGACCGACGGTATAGTTGCAAAGGTGGACACTGAAACACCGATCACATAATTCATGCGACTCATGCTCGATCTTTCAACCATCCGTGTTCCAAGGCCATGTCTACACATGCTAGGCTCACCAACTCAACCTTACGTGTATTCGCTGTGCAACATGGATTACACCCACCGTATGCAAACACATATATGTCTCACACCTGGTCGTCATGGCCTGCCTCATAATGGAGAACTTTCTTGGTGGTGCATGATGTCTACGCTCTTATATTCTTGTAGACAGTTGTTGGGCCTCCAAGTGCAGAGGTTTGTAGAATAGCAGCAAGTTTTCCCTTAAGTGGATTACCCAAGGTTTATCGAACTCAGGGAGGAGGTGGTCAAAGGTATCCCTCTCAAGCAACCCTGCAATCAAGATACAAGAAGTCTCTTGTGTCCCCAACACACCCAATACACTTGTCAGGTGTATAGGTGCACTAGTTCGGCGAAGAGATAGTGAAATACAAGTGTTATGGATATAAGACAACGGTGCCAGAAAATAGCTTGATGGCGTGGAAGAGACTAAAGGCAAACTGAAATAAAGATGGCAATAAGCAAACATGTAACAGATCTAGTTGCAAACGGTGTTTCAATGCTTAGAAACAAGGCCCATGGATCATACTTTCACTAGTGAACACTCTCATATAAATATCTTCACTCGATACTACTCTGAACAACTCTCTCGTTGGACGCTCTAATCCATGGTAGGGCTATAACAGCACACCTCAAAGTTCGCTTTCCCCATCTAGATAACCCCACACTATCACCTTGAGCTCTAGATGGTTCCAATAAACACCACAATTTCATAGAGACATCCAACTCCAAATATAACTCATAACAAGTATTTGTAATCTCTAGCCTAAGTGCCACCATGGTGTGCACGCTGTCACTTTCACACACATGGGGAGAGCCAGAGATCTATTAAAGCACTTGAGTAGCAAGGTAGATCTACTTGATTACAAAGCTCATGATCACAATATGATCATGCATAGAGAGAGAGATGAACACATAGCTACCGGTAGAACCCTTAGCCTCGAGGAAGAAGTACTCCCTCATCATCATGGGAATCAGCAACGGCGATGGAGATGGTGGTGGAGATCAATGGAGATGGCTCCAGGGGCACTTCCCCATCCCGGCAGGGTGCCGGAACAGAGACTTTCTATCCCCCGAATCTCCCCTTCGGTGGCGGTGGCGCTACGGAACTTTTTGTGGCTGGAGGCTGTTTGATTTAGGGTTTTTACATCGGGGGCTTCTTATAGGTGAAAGGGCAAGGCAGTGGGTGGACTAGGGGCCCACACCACCTGGTGGCACGACCAGGGCTAGCCCGCGCCACCACATGGTGTGGCCAGCCCTTGGCCCCTCTCCATCTCGTCTTTTGGCTCTGTGAGTCTTCCGGTAAAATATTGACTTTGGCTTTTATCCGGTCTAATTCCGAAAATATTAATTTTCTGGCTTTTTTGGAACCAAAAATAGAAGAAAACAGACAACTAGCACTGTGGCATCTTGTTAATAGGTTAGTTCCAGTAAATGTGTAAAAGTACTCCAAAGTGTGGACAAAACATAAGAAAGTAGATATAAAACAAGCATGGAACATCAAAAATTATAGATACGTTAGCATCGTATCAACATCCCCAAGCTTAACTGCTGCTCGTCCTCGAGTAGGTAAGTGATAAAAAGAAAGAATAATTTTTGAGGTGACATGCACCATGATAAACTTGATCAAAGTATTTGTAAAACATTGAAAGCTGGGATCAAAGTACTTTAACATAACATGAAAGATAAAGTTTTAACAATAAGAAAAAGTAACTATGCATGCAACATGAAAGGATACAAACAAAAGATTCATGAATAAGAATGTTTTGAAGATGTTTGTTTGTTTCACATAAAGAAAACATAGCATAGTGGCATTCAGCTTGCCCCTCATAATGTAGCAAATCATAATTGAATAGGACACCTTCAAAGTTCAAAAGGGTGACTAGATACAAATAGTTTAAGAACAAGCAATATCAAATTTATGCATTAATGAACAAGTCTTGGGACAATGCACATAGAACTAAGAATGGCCACTATGCTCTCTCAATAGGTGCATAAAGATAGAAGGTGAAGATTCAACATAAAAGTAAAAGAAAGGCCTTCATAGAAGGAAGTAGGGATTCAAGTCTCATAAACAGCTTCCAAAAATTATGGTCCTTATTAGCTTTCAGCTCTCATTGCCCCTATCATAAGCATCTTGAAGTGATTAAGGTTAAAGTGAACAAACTATGGAGTATATGCTTGACAAAGTATAAGTTGGAAATCTCATGTCCCTTGAATACGAGGTCCGCTCCTCATGCTACTCAAGTTTAGTCACCGGTAAGTTCTTGTCATAGTAAGTACATGTGTATCATAGAGAACAGCCAACGGGGTACCCCTTGCCCGATGATACGGAAGAAGCCCCATATCAAAATGACAAGGCAAGTAGACAATGAGCATCTCAGCAATCTTCTTATTTACCATGGGAAAATGGTGCTTTTTTCTCTCTTTCCTCTTTTCTCATATCTCTTTTTTTCCTTTTCTCTTTTTCTCAATCTCTTTTTTGTAAGAAGAATGCTTCATAGACAGCTCATTATGGTTACGCTGTAGGTTTCCACCATGACAACATGGATTAGACCAGCGTCCTAGGCGTTTCTCTAACACACATACATAACTCCATGGACTTACAAGCTCCCCTTTCATTTCACACCGACGACATCCATTGACAAAAGAGCATGATATCAACTAGGTACAAAGTACAAGTGCAATGTTGAAAGCATTCCCCATGACAGCATGGTTCGGCTAATCCCCAACATATAAGTGCAAGCATATACAACATAGATGACACAATGGTTAAAGTTTATTAAGGGCAAGAAAAGTAAAGTGTGCCATCAAGTTCGTGAGAGCTTTAATCACTAATTTTCACAAAACAAGTTTAATTCGGAAGGTAGACAAAAACATGAATATACTTGGAGTAGCAAATGCTAATAGGTAGGTATGGTGGTCTCTTTGGAATAAATTGGTTTTATTTGGAGTTGGATGCATGAGTGGAACTCATACTTGGTTATGGAGGCTAGCAAAATACTAGGAGCGACCAACTAAGAGAGCAATAATGGCCATAATCATGCAAAGCGGCAAAACATCATTAATTAAAGCATAAAATGATATTACAAGTTGAAAACTAAAGGATCGTAGAGGCTATAGTGACTTTGGATAGTCATAACATGGTGTGAGCATGCGCCAAGCCAACCCAAATAAAGCATCAAAGGAGAATACCACAATACTATGCTTTAATATGCTAAAACAACGCATGATTCTTCCAAGGCACATTTAGCAATCTCAATTGTTTACAACAAGTCATGCTACATCAATAGTCACTAAGCATAAAGCCAAAACAATATCAAGCATGGCATGACAAAGCATAGGCCATAGTCAAAAACAAGCTCCTTTTACCACTTAAGCATGAACTTTCCTACTCTTTTCCAATCCAAACCAAACTTATTTGAAAACTAATGTATGAAAGAGGGGGTCCAACCAATTTATTCAAGCAAGCTAAGGAGACCAAGCAAATGAAAACCAAAATGAAAAATAAAAAGAAGATGCTCCAAGAACAACACAACTGTGCATGAAACAATAAAAATGAAGTGTTTGGAAGAAACCTAGGGTTTTTATTGATGAAGAAGGGTATGCCTTCGGCATCCCCAAGCTTTTACGCTTGTACTTCTTGGATATTTCTTGGGGTGACACGCGTGGCATCCCCAAGCTTGAGTTTTAGTCCATTCTTCATCTCATTACATCATTCCTTTCATACACCTAAAATTTTCCCTTCATACAAAACTTCACACAATGTTTATTAGCAACATTAGTGCACTCAAGATAATAAGTCTTTGGGTTCAGTTTCAACACCAATCAAACTTCCATTAAAACACAAGCTACTGTAGCACTTCCCTCAAAAAGCTCAATTCCCCAAAAGAACTCAAAAAGGAATCAACAAGAAGCAAATGCAAATAATGGCAGAAATCTGTCAAAACAGACCAGCAGGTAAAAACCAATTTTTTTGAACACCTTATGTTGCTCAAATCGAAAAGTGTTGAACTAAGAAAGTTGGATAACAACCTGGGGCAGAAGCACAAAAAGCACAGCTCAAACCGACGTACAAAGATTTTACACGAATTTTTACAGGGAAGCACAAAAATCTGTTTCGGGACAACAACTTTCCCAAGCATTACTTCTCTATCATTAGAGGTTACTCTTGGCACAAAAAGTAAATAAAAAGGATAAGGAGAGGTTATTACAGAGGTAATAACTTCCAAGACTCATCTAAAACTTTTGGGTTATCTCCCAATAAGTACTTTTCTTTAACGCCTTTAAGTTAGACATGATAGTTTGAGAAGATGCTCACATAAAAATATGAATTGAAGTAAAAAAGAGCATCAAGAAGAAAATTCAAAACACATTTAAGTCTAACCCACTTCCTATGAAAAATAATCTTGTAAAGAAACAAGTCATGAAACCACAAAGCAACAAGCATAGGAAAGTAAAACAAGTGCAACTTCAAAATTTTCAACATAAGGAGGGGAAACTTAATATTGTTGAGATACATAAAACCATGTTTCCCTCTCTCATAATAAATTTTAGTAGCACCATGAATAAAATCAACAATATAACTATCACATAAAACATTTTTATCATGAGCCCCATGGATATAATAATTATTACTCTCCACATAAGCATAGTCATTCTTATATTGTAGTGGGAGCAAATTCAACAAAATAGCTATCATTATTATTCTCATCACCATAATCATCAAATATAGGAGGCATATTGTAATCATAATTAATTTTCTCCTCAATAGTTGGTGGACTGAAAATATGATATTCATCATTGTAATCATCATATATTGGAGGTTTTGTATCATCATAAGCGATAGAATAGCTATCTTCTAAAGCTGGGGAACTAAAAATATCATTTTCATAAAAACTAGCTTCCCCAAGCTTAGACTTTTCCATAGCATTAGCAATAATGGTGTCCAAAGAATTCATACTAACAACAATGCTATTAGCATGCAAATAAAGTTCCATAGTTTTTTTAATTTTCTCTTCAAACACTTCATGTCCTAACTCAAGATAAATACTATAAAGCTCTCTATTTTGTTGTTGTTTTCCATTAAGCCTAACTAGCGAAAACAAGAAACAAAAAGACAAAATTGTAGAATCTAAAGGAAAGAACTTCGAGCACTCACACCGAAGGATGTGAGTACCGTTTACCTTACCTCCGCGACAACGGCGCCAGAAAATAGCTTGATGTCTACGCACTTCTATTCTTGTAGACAGTTGTTGGGCCTCCAAGTGTAGAAGTTTGTAGAACAGCAGCAAGTTTTCCCTTAAGTGGATTACCTAAGGTTTATCAAACTCAGGGAGGAAGTGGTCAAAGGTATCCCTCTCAAGCAACCCTGCAATCAATATACAAGAAGTCTCTTGTGTCCCCAACACACCCAATACACTTGTTAGGTGTATAGGTGCACTAGTTTGGCGAAGAGATAGTGAAATACAAGTGGTATGGATATAAGACAACGGTGCCAGAAAATAGCTTGATGGTGTGGAAGAGACTAAAGGCAAACCGAAATAAAGATGGCAGCAAGCAAACATGTAACCGATCTAGTTGCAAACGGTGTTTCAATGCTTAGAAACAAGGCCTAGGGATCATACTTTCACTAGTTAACACTATCATATAAATATATTCTCTTTATGATACTACTCTGAACTACTCTCCGGTTGGACACTCTAATCCATGGTAGGGCTATACCAGCACACCTCAAAGTTCGCTTTCCCCATCTAGATAACCCCACACTGTCACCTTGAGCTCTAGATGGTTCCAACAAACACCACAATTTCATAGAGACATCCAACTCCAAATATAACTCATAACAAGTATTTGTAATCTCTATCCTAAGTGCCACCATGGTGTGCACGCTGTCACTTTCACACACCTGGGGAGAGCCAGAGATCTATTAAAGCACTTGAGTAGCAAGGTAGATCTACTTGATTACAAAGCTCATGATCAAAATATGATCATGCATAGAGAGAGATGAACACATAGCTACTGGTAGAACCCTTAGCCTCGAGGAAGAACTATTCCCTCATCATCATGGGAATCAGCAACGGCGATGGAGATGGTGGTAGAGATCGATGGAAATGGCTCCGGGGGCACTTCCCCGTCCCGGAAGGGTGCCAGAACAGAGAATTTTTGTCCCCCGAATCTCCCATTCGGTGACAGCGGCGCTGCGGAACTTTTCATGGCTAGAGGCTTTTCTATTTAGGGTTTTTGCATCGGGGGATTCTTATAGGAGAAAGGGCAAGGTCGGTGGGTGGACCAGGGTCCCACACCACCTGGTGGCGCGGCCAGGGCTAGCCCGCGCCACCACATGGTGTGGCCAGCCCCTGGCCCATCTCCGTCTCATCTTATGGCTCCATGAGTCTTCCGTTAAAATATCGACTTTGGCTTTTGTCCGGTCGAATTCCGAGAATATTCATTTTCTGGCTTTTCTGGAACAAAAAAAGAAGAAAACAGGCAACTGGCACTGTGGCATCTTGTTAATAGGTTAGTTCCAGAAAATGTGTAAAAGTAATCCAAAGTGTGGACAAAAAATAAGAAAGTAGATATAAAACAAGCATGGAACATCAAAAATTATAGATACGTTAGCAACATATTAGTGCACACTAAGGGAGAACACTTTTGTTGGTATTTTGTTTAGGGATCATCTTATTAGGCTACCGTCCGGTATCTAATAGTAGCACATAATAAGATGCACAAACAATAAACATTGAATGTAAATGCGATGTGATATGGTCCTTCACGCTATGATCTCCATCCTGTGTCTCTGGATCCGGTGCCAGGGTTCCGGAGCCATAGGCACCAGGGTACCAGTGCCTCCGACGTGGTAGTCTATCATCTTCATGACCGTTACTACTACTTAGCAATAGAAAGTAAACTACTTTACCTTGACTACTACCATATCACATCACAACCCCCCTACAAAACAAAGTTAGACACCTCTACTTTATCTTTACATGTTTTACGTGACTGTTAGGGCTTTCGCACAAGAACCATTCTTACCTATGAACTTCCACCACAACATTTATCAAATAGTTGTCTATACTACACCCATTTTGGGGCCCTCCTTTGCAAATGCGAGAGAGAGACACCCCCAAAGCCACTTTATAATGTACAAGCCATATGTCAAGCGTGGACTAGTCTCGCGAATGAACTCGTAAAGTCGGTTGGGGGCCGCTTCATCAAGCATTACTACGGTATACACAAGTACATGCGGGAGGCTAACAACTAAAATCTCAACGCCCACACGCTATAACTCGTGAGTATCTACCCGTACTAGCAATACTACACATAGACCTACCTCTGATACCAGTAGAGGGGTTTGCACATGAAAACAGTAAATGTTTCCTATGCCAAGAACCCTAATGCCAGGATCTATGTATTAGTAATGCAATAATGGGAGGGGATTTTCGGGAACTTACCCTTGAAGACCAAAAAAGGTTGTCAATTCTTGGGAGAGCATGGTTGATGTAGTCGCTCTAACGCTGACCTCGACATCGTGTTTAAGTCCTGCGGCTCCTGTGGCTCCAATGACTCCTAGTGCCCGAAGTGTTGCACATCCGAGGGAGTTACACATGTCCGATGCCTGACGATGACTCATGTTCCTTCGATCCAGGAGAAGTTGTGGAAGTAGACCTTCTGGATCCTAATCCCACAGCGCGACGGCGCTCCGCGGTGAACAAGTCTCCTTCCCGTGCTATCCAGACTTGGGACCACGGTCATGGGATAGAGAGAGAATCAACTGGAGGTATACCCAAAAGAGAGGGAACCTTTATTGATTATTGGTGTATTTATTTTGTCAAAATACCTCTCAATATATAGGGACCCCCCACAGCTAATTAGCTTAGCCATGTGGGATTAAACAAAGGAGAGGGAAGGAGGGGGATGGCCTCTGTCGGCCAGTGCCTAAGTGGGCCCCATGTGGGGTCCCTTGGCCCAGCCGGCCACACCTATCTCTCTCTCTTCCCCTTTGGTCTTTCCCTCATGGGCCCTTTTCCCTAGGGATTTTGGCCCAATTTGGTATTTGACATTTTAATTAAATTTTCTTTTATTAAATAAATATAAATAAATGATTAAATCGACATTTAACATTTACTTACATATTATTCAATCCCCGTGACAATGGAAATCCTTCCACCTCCACTCCAGACAACCTCCGGACTTACGGAAACTCTTCTGGTTATCCCTCTTTCTTTCCTTCGGTGATTCTACCGATACCAAAATGATCTCCGAGCATCATCAAGCCCTTAAGCATGATAACACATGGTTCGGGAACACTCCAAACATGGTCAAGACCTTCCTGTACCAATGATCATCAGCGGGACCTGGAATCCCATGATGATCCCTGTGCATTCCACGAATCTTTCATCGTTAAACCATGAACGTCGTGTCATATTCCTTTTGTCTCTTCTATACTTGCATTGTCCGAGATCTGATAAATGACATCACCATGTCGTGTCCAATCTCGTTACCGACAAATTCTATTTAACTCGTTCCGACAAGTGATATCCCCGTGATCAAATCACATGTTGTGTAGCTATTGGATATAACTTCTCTGAGTGGGCCCTGTAGTATCTTTCCGTCACGTGGATAGACAAATCCCGCTCTTGACGCATAATGCCTCTACATGTTCCTCCAAATACCTGAACACACCTTTATGATCACCGCTCACGCAAGTGACGTTTGATGCTATCTAACTATTCTTGGGTGACTGTGATTGATATGGTCTCACGGTCTAAGAAATAGGACACTAGGTCTTTTCTATCATCGTAACTTGAACTTCGTGACATGATCGGGCCATGATGCTTAGATTGGGTATAGCTCATCCTATCATTCTTGCAATGAGGTGACTCCATTGTCAACTGGCATAAATGCCACATGATCAGGAAACCTTGATCATCTGTTGACCAATGAACCAGTGACTAGAGATTCTTCGGGAACTGCTGGATGTTTATATATCACACATGTATTGACGTTTCCTTTCAATACAATTATAGCATGGTAGAAAACTTAATCATATACTTTATAAGATATGATAATAATCCATATTATTATTTGTCTCTAGGGCTTATTATAGGGGTTCGCGTATGAAAACAATAAAATTTTACCCTATGCCCCTGAACCCCTAATGCTTCCAGGACCTATCTATTAGTAATGTAGTAATGGGAGGGTCTTTTCACGAACTTACCCTTGAAGACCGAAAAGCGTTGTCAACTCTCAAGAGAGCGTGGTTGATGTAGACGAGCCGAAGCCGACCTCAAGGCCGTGATGAAGTCCTTGCGCTCATGCGGCTCTAGTGACTCCTAGTGCCTCAAGTGTGACAACTCGCAGGGAGTTACATGCATCCGGTGCCTGGTGATGACTCCCGCTTCCCTGATCCAGCAACAGTTACGGACGTAAAGCTCCTGGATCCGAATCCCACAGCGCGGCGGTGCTCTGCGGTGAAGATGTCTCTCGTTCCCGCAGTCTGAACTTGGGACCACGGTCACGGGAGAGAGAGAGAATATCAATTGGAGGTCTCCCCAAAAGTGAGGAAACCTTTATTGAATATTGTGTGTATTTTTCTAGTCAAAATACCCCACTATATATAGGGGCAGGGGAGGTACTACCTCCCTCAAAGTCCCGGGGTGGGACTAAAGGAGGGGAGAGGGGGCACCCACCGGCCAGCCCTAGTGGGCCCCGCACGGGGGCGGGCGGGGGGGGGGGGGGGGGGGGGGGGCTAGGCCCAGCCGACCACCCCCTTGCCCTTTCTCTCCTCTTGCTTGTCCCTCATGGGCCCTTCTCCCTCCGAAATCGGCCCATTAAGCCTTTTTGACCTTTAATTAATTTATCTTTTATTAAATAATTATGAATAAATGATTAAATCAATATTTAACATTCAGTCACATATTATTAAATCTCTGTGGCTATGGAACACCTTCCACCTCCACTCCGGACATCCTCTGGACTTACTAAAACCCTCCCGGTTTTCTCTCTTCTCTTCTTTCGGTGATTCTACTAATCCTGTAAACACTCTCAAATCATCATCAAGCCCTTAAGCGTGATACCCCCTGGTTCGGGAACACTACACACATGGTCGGGACATTCCCGGACCAATGATCGATGGAGGGACATGGGTGGCCATGTGACCCCTTTGCATTCCACGAAGATCTTTTGTCATTTGAACTGAGTCAGTCGTGTCTTATTCCTTTTGTCTCTCGATACTTGCATTGCCCGAGATTTAATCAATGAAATCACCATGTCGTGTTCAATCTCGTTACCAAACAATGCTACTTGACTCGTTTCGACAAGTGATATCCCTGTGATCAAATCACACACTGTGCAACTATTGGATATAACTTCTCCGAGTGGGCCCTCGAGTATCTTTCCGTTACGCGGATGGACAAATCCCGCTATTGACATATATTGCCTCTACTGTTTCTCCGAATACCTGAACACACCTTTATATCACTGTATTACCAAGTGAAGTTTGATGCTACCTAATCACTCCCGGGAGACAGTGATTGATATAGCTTCACGGTCTAAGGAATAGTCTATGAGGTATATTCTAATCATCGTAACTTGAACTTCGTGACATGATCGGGTCACGATGTTTAGGTTGCGTATTGGTTCATCATATCATTCTTAGAATGAGTTGACTCCATTTCCAACTGGCATAAATGCCACATGATCAGGAAACCTTGATCATCTGTTGACCAATGGACCAGTGACTAGAGTTTCACCGGGAACCCCAGGTTGTTTATATATCACACATGTATTAACGTTTCCTTTCAATACAGTTATATCATGATATAAAACTTAATCATAAACTTTATGAAATATGATAATAATCCTTATTATTATTTGTCTCTAGGGCATATTTCAACACATATTTCCAACACTTTCTTCTTGGTCAATAGTGCAGAGACAATACTTCCAAGTGATCTAATCCATATTTCTCCTCGAGATGTTGCGTATGTCCAAAAAGATGTCAAAGTTTCTCGATAAGATGAGCTCGATATGCTCGAGGAAGTGTGCGTCATTGCTGAACAGAGATCTATAGCCTATAAGTGGAAGTTACAGAAGTATCATAGTTAGAGAGTCAAGGATCGTTCTTTCAGGAAATGCGATTTAGTTCTCCGACTAGTGCAAAAAAAGAAAGCACACGCTTTCCCTAATTTTGGAAGGACCTTTTATGATCAGCAGAGTACTACATAGTGGGTTGTATTATTTAATTAAGATGAGAACAGTAATGGAAACACCAGATACTTAGAAGAGAAAGAGAGATGGTGGTAGTACAAGTCCATATGAGCTAGATCGTACATGGAATATCACACAACTACGTCCCTTTATTCTAAAGTTTCTTTTCTTGTAATCATACAAATGTACATGTTCAAAGTGAAACTAAGTATTGGTTGCCTCAAAGTTTTCCTGAGAAGTTTTTAGTACCATCTTATTTCAGAATGATCATGTCAAACTCGAAAAATCTTAGAATTCTTGAAAGTACTTTATGCTCATGTTCATTCTGATTAGATTTGGACACTATAAAAATGCTACCTTCGGGTGTAAGTCACAGTTTCTATTTAGATTTTGGTTATTTATCTGATTGCTTAGACACGGGCATTTTCCGAGTAGTGAATTGTTGATACTAGAAGCCTGTTCTATTTCTGGGTTAAACATGTTTAACAATTGAGCTTCATTTGTCGGAAGTGTTTCCGTGCTGAAGGTTGGCTGGCTCATGAAAGGGACAAAGTGAAAAAGCCAGATAAATGAAAAGTATAAACAACAAAGTGCTTAAGAAAATTTTGAGCACCACAAAATTGAACAAGTGCTAGAGTAAATGCATAATTTCTTACAACGCAGCACAACCAGATAAATTGTTTTCATTACACCACTTGGTTAAAAATAATGCTTAGTTTTTCGACTCTATGCTGCAGTTTGTGGAGACCAAGATCTTGCTGCTACGCTGGTGACACTATTTACAATGTCCTAGTCCTTGTCCGAACCGATGGTGATAGACTCAGTCTTTTCATCATCGTCATCAGAAACTTCAGTTTCTTTAGCAGGGGGCTTGGTGGCACAACAACAGACTAGAAGAATGGCTTCAAGTAGTTGGTCATATCCACCACACGACAAGCATATCCGGCATAAGATTCCAAAATGTCTCTGACATCTTGTCTGAGCATATGACATCTTCCAATCCTCAATCAACTTCGGAAATTCCTTGGCCTTGTCCCTCATCTCAAAACTAGACATCTTGTCTAGGTCGGAGATATTAATGGCTTCTCTAGTTTCTTCAAGAATATGGCGAAAGTCATGAATCAAATCCCCAATCGCGACAAGTCGGCCTGTGCGAGACTCAGAAGAAGAGGCATTCGTAATATTGAGGGGCTCTATGAAAAGACAAAGTCAAACAATCTGACGAAACAGTTGGAAAATTTACAAAGGAAAAAAGGTATGGCATTGGCAAATTACGAAAGATGGATTGATCTATTTGAGTTTTCTCCTCCATCAAGCTTTGGAGTTCATCTCGAAGTGCCTAGGTGATGTCACCTTGCCTGCTCATTTCCATTTTAAGATTTTCAATCTCTTTATCTTGGAGGGCGAGGGATTTGCCGAGCTTCTCGGTAGCATGGTCGTTGGACTCCAGAAGATTTATTACACTTTCCTCATGCTCTTTCTTAAGTTTCTCAAGTTCTTCACGAAGTCAGGCATTCTCCATCTCCAAGACCTTGAAGTTTTCCACCTCCTCCACAAGCTTGCAAGACTGTTTGAGAAAGTCTGAAATAACAAAAATAAAAGATAGTTGAATTACAATTCGGCAAGAAACAATAAGAAAATAGAAGAGTCTGAAATGTTTACCTTCTGCCTCATCCTTCTCCACCTTTAGCTGGGCATTTTCAAGATAGAGATATTTAATATATTTACACTTGGTGCATATATTTTTCAATGTTCCTGGTTGTAACACACAGTTTTTGGTACGTCAGAATAATAACTAGAGTCATAGGGCTACTAAAACTCAGGCTACTATTTTAACCAAGTTAAATTTCAGCACCAGCCTTAGGGCTACAGTACTTCGTTCTTTGGCATTCTAAAAGCATGAACTCAGATTTTTACTCATAGTTTTATCTGACCTAATGCTTGGGGCTAAAGGATATGACATAAAGACTGTAAAAGAGTCAGATATAGACTTACAATGTGATCACGATGCAGCTTATCAAAGTTGGCATGCATTTCATCAAAAACCTTCTCGGGAAAAGTTAAGGGGTGCACTTGTGGAGGTGGAACTCCAATAGCCCTTATCTTTTCTTCCCGGATCTTGATTTTCCTCAGCAAAATTTCAAGCTTTTCATCTTCACTTCTTGAGTAGCTTCAGCTATGGATACTTTTTTGGCCTCCAGACATGAAAGGGCAATCTTATGAATCTCTTCCGTTTTCTTCCTCGTGAGATTAAGGCTAGCAGCGTTGGGAACTTTTAGCAGTTCGTCGGCAAAAGAACCAGTTGTGTGATCCTTACCCTTAGCGGGTTCACCCTTATCAGTTTCTGAGCCACCAGTTGTGGCCTCGATTTGTGAAATAGTGTTCACAGGCTCTTTAGTATGATCCTCAACATCTCCAGACGCAGAGATGAAACATCCTCTGACACTGGTGAAGTGTTCGGAGTGGGAGTCATAGGTGCTATCACCGGTAAAGTCAAATTGAGCTTCTGATGGTGCAGCGTCTTGTCGGTTTTCTGCCCGGTTTGCCCTCCCTATTCCCAAAGGTTTAGCTCTGAGCCACAAAATGAAAATCATTATGACTCGGAAAGGATGCATTTAAGATAAAAATTATGATAAATATCTTACTTCTTGATGATTGGCAACACTTGTGCGCCAGCCAAAACAATGGGAGCCTCGCATTTCTTGGAAGGCATCTCCGGTTGCTCTTTTGTCTCCTCCTCGATCACTTCTAGATCTTTTGGAGGATAACCCTCGATCAGAGCCAATTCCAATTTGGGGAGAGCTACAAGATGAAAGTCAAAACAAATACTTCAGTATAGCATAATAATGGATGTACATGATGATTAATAAAACAACTTAGTCAAAAGGTTTACCACAGTCAGGGTCTCTCTGTAGCATACATGTTCATGGAGATCTCTAGGACTTTTTTGTTCACCCATTCATTGATCAACCATTGCATCCAAGATTTGTAATCCTTCAAGAGAAGCCGATTTGGACTGACCTTCAAGCTATCCTTCTTGTCAAGGGTAACAAAATGCACTAGTCGGTCACTATGGTGCTGCAGAGGCTGGATTAAGCATTCTAAAACATTTCTAATTCATCAAAAACATGATCCGCCTCTTGGCTCGAATCAAGTTGTCAGATAATACTGGGCCTCTGTGTCCCATGAATCTTGGTGGTTTGTGACACCATCAACAAAAATGGCAAACTTTCATCTTTGCCAGAAGCCAACATGTCCTTGTGGTAAAAGAACGTTACTGGCCATCTCTTCACAGACTTACTAGCTAAAACCTTGGGATAGACTCGGTCTCTCCTAAGGACTAAGCTAAGAGTTCTGGTATTGTAAGTAATAACGACAGTAATGGAATTATTTTGGGTACCAAAGTAGTACCGGAAAAGAGTAAGACTCGGCTTGATTCTAAGATATCCCTCACTAAGAGCTGCGTGGGCACTAAGCTCTAACAACGAGTTGGGGGAAGATAATGGAGTTAGACATTGTAGTAATAGATTACCTCAGAGAAGAATTCTGATGGCAGAAAACTCAACCCACGGTCGACGTGCATCATGAAGTGGATGCGCTCGCCGTCGCGTGGTACCGGAATCACTTCCTTGAGGCTGCCCCGCCATGCGCAGGCAGTAAGATAGCCCTCCTGCTCCATCTGCTGCAATTTCTCTTAGTCGATAAGGCATGGGATCCAAATCCCACGCCACTTCCTCTCCTCTGCCATAGTCGACATTGACACTGCACCCACCGTAGAAGAAGAATCGGCTATCTTGTTGGAAGACCAAGAAAGAGACCAAGGAGTGCAGAGGGATACGAGGAAGAAGATGCATGAGCAGAAGTGAAGAAGAAATGCGGATTTTCTCCTCTTTATAGCCGCTCTGCAACGAGAATAGCGCTAATCGCGTCAGATTTCCACCATGCATCACAAATGCACGGGGCAACTTCCCTCCGAAGCCTCTGTCACCTCGATCTCCGTGCATGCATTGAAATGATGCCTCGATTCTGCGCGACAAGAGACCCACCAATAGTCATGCTGATAGGATAAATGTAAGTGACACGATACTTCTTGGAAAGTTGTCGGGATACATCACCAAAGAATTTTTTGGGTTAGTTTGAAATGAGCGTGTGAACAAGAATGATGAATCAACAAATCCGAGTCGCAGGGACTCGAATCCTACATTTTTATTTCGAATTCCAGGAACCCTTCAAGACTCTGTAGCCGAAAAACATTCAAGCTAGACGAACAAATCCGACTTTGGATCTTGGAGGCTTCTGGGGCTACTATTGGTATATACCTTCCAGGTATACCCACTGCTACTCACTGACCAGAGTGGACCACTTCCGGTTTAGATATTTTCTTCACGGGAATCCTAGTCACGAAAATAAGATGGAGGTACATCTTGCTACAGGAAGTCCAGAAGACTTACCGACTTAGGCATGTAGATAGACTTGTAGTCCAAGTTGTACTATGTACCGACTTTTTATCATAGCCGGATAGGTTTATCCTGTAAACCCTAGGATGAATGACTATATAATCCGACCTAAGGGCCAGCCTTTGGGCAACAATATCATAACTCGCATAGGTGATACCGGTCCTTGCAATCCTATGTAAACCTTTGGCTCTGCTGTTATAGTTGATTCTAGCAGGAAGTAGGATCCAGCCACCACAGTCAGATATAAAACTGGATAAACCTATGTGCTCACTGTCCCGGACAACCATACGTCTTACACCCCAACTTTTCCCACGCCTTGAGGACCCCTCATGGCGTACTTGTCTTCAATACAACGATAAGCAGTACTCTGGATATGTTTCCTTCTGTGCTGCCGAGGGAATGGCTGTTATGTACATCCCGGTGAGGTGGACAAGGGTGTCACAGGATTTCCGAGCCCGCTGGGTTTGGGTGGATGCTCGCGAAGGCGAATCCATGGCTCGGCGATGGCACTTGCGGTAGAGAGGGACTTGTAGAGCCACAAACCATTTTCTAGCCAGGAGGTGGGACCAATTTCATAGCGCCTTGGGACCCTACACCAAGTGGTATTGACAGTGTAAATTGTCTTCAAGGAGTATATTTATGGGCACATCATCCCACTTCAAGATCACTCAGAGGGCATGTGGGTGTACTCTAGTCCAGGAGACCGGATGAAACTTCATCTTGATGTCTTCCTCCCGGCCGTCATCGGAGCTATGACGTGTATACTCCTTGGCACGATGGCGGTACCTGATCCTCCTGATATAGCCCTTCCTCTGTACTGTTGATATGTCAAAAGAAAGGCGAAGATCTTGACAATGATGTCCTCCTTCAATGAGTAGGGGATTCTCGCCGTGGTGCTTGAGGAGGAGCCGGAGGAGGTTGGTGAGGCCTCCTAAGAGATCTGCGAGGGAGGCAATCTCCCCGAGGCTCCTACAGCTCATGAGGCTGATACTGCCCAAGAGACCGGCCCATACCCCTAGTGGGGGTGACTATCAGCAAGAAGCCTGCCGCGGGTGGAGGCAACTCGAGCCCCTCCAGGAGAGTAAAGCGGGGACATTGGTACGCTAAAGACGAGTATGCCTGTCTTATTGCAGTGCTATTCTCCAGTCTCCTTTCCTTGCCTTGATCCAACTCCTGAAGGGGTCTATAGGGACCCCAAGGAGAAGAAGAGGAAGGTGAATAAAACGAGCGGAACCCCTAGCTCAACGCAGGACGTGGTGCCCATCGGGGCGCGCCGACAACCGGAGCCAGCGCTGAGCGCCGTGCCATAGAGGAATCCATGTCTCCACCCCCGGGAGCGGGCATGACAAAGGCTTCAACATCAGATGTGATGACTACGGAGACGAAGGAGCCTGAGGCTGATGGCATGGGCGCATGGATGGTGGGCACGTCACCACTCTCCCCATGCTCCTCGTGCACTAAGTCCACCACAGGTGTGCAGGAGGAGTATGCGACGCATGTCAAGGCTGATACCGACGCGAAGCTAACACGTGTGGAAGCAGAGACGCACTTTGCGCAGGACGCGGGGGACCCTGATACGTCCATTTTGCATCACTATTCTATATCATAATTTACTATTATTCATTGATATTTCATATTAAGAGATGATACTTATGTTATTTCATCTATTTTTGCATGATTGATGACTTTTGGTGGATGAACCACTAGATTCAGTATTCTGATGGAAAAAGCACTATCCAGATGCAATTTTGGTGAAGATCAGAAAATCCTAGAAAATATATAGAAATTCCCATTTTTCCAGAAGATGAAGGAGGGGGCCACAGGGGGCCCACACCACCCCCTGGCGCGGGCCACCCCTGGCCGTGCCACCAGGTGGTTTGGCCACCCTAGCCCACCTCTGGCATCACCCTTTGGCTTATATAATCCCCTCGAAACCCTAAGACTCGGGGAGCAACCACAGAAAGGTTCCGCCGCCTCTGCGGGGCGGAAACTACAGAATGAGAAAGAGCTCTCCGGCAGGCAGAATTCTGCCGAGGAAATTCCTTCACGGAGAGGGGAGATTGTCGCCATCAACACCGTCATCAAGCTAGAATTCATCAGGATCAGCATCATCATCACCACCACCATCATCTCCACCATCACCATCATCACCACTCCGTATCGCTGTAACAATTGGGTTGAATCTTGCATAGTTCTTAGGGGAAACTTTCCCGGTGTTGATTACTTGTTGTAGTTGATGCTATTGAGTGGAACCATTGAATTAATGTTCATGTTTAGATTGTTACTTATCATTATTTCATCTCTGATCTTGATCCATATGATGTCTCGTGAGTAGTTCGTTTAGTTCTGGAGGACATGGGAGAAGTCATGTTGTTAGTAGTGGAATTGTGTTGAGAAAGATTTAATGGTTTGATATTTGAGTTGTGGTGTTATTCTTCTAGTGGTGTCATGTGAATGTCAACTACATGATACTTCACCTTTATGGGCCTAGGGGAATGCATTGTGTATTTGGCTACTAATCGTGGGGTTGCCGGAGTGACAGAAACATGGACCCCTGTTAGGAAACCTTTGCATAAGGGAGTGTAGGTTCTCAAAGTTTAAGGCTGTGTTTAGGTTTTTATCTTAATTACTTTCTTGTAGTTGCGGATGCTTGCAAGGGGTATAATCACAAGTATGTATTAGTCCTAGGAAGGTCAGTACATTAGCATGGGTTCACCCACACAACACTTATCCAACAAAAGAAGATTAATCAACTATATGCAGCGAAAGCACTTGACAATATTCATATGTGTCCTCGAGAACGTTTGGTCCTCTTAGGTAATACAACAGGCTTGTCCTTTGCTAAAGAAAGGATTTGGCCACTTGCTGCAGTTATTATTATTGTGTTTTATTTACTCGCACTTTATTTATCTCCATTATCAAAAAACCCTAAAGTCCGTTTGCTAAGTATTTACAGAGAATTCCTGATCCAAACCACTTGTCAACACCTTTCTGCTCCTCGTTGGGTTCGACACCCTTACTTATCGAAAATACTGCGATACAACCCCTATACTTGTGAGTCATTAGACCCCGAGGGGGCACACGTCGTGGACGCGATACAGACTGAGGAGGCGTCATGCCTAGCAGATTGGTCGTGCAAAGCTGAGATGACGCATGTGGTGGAGGGGAAGAGCCCAGTGGAGCAGGCCGGTCCTGCGGCAACCAACACGGCCGAGGTGTCCCGGCAGGACGACGAGGTAGCATGCGTCACCCCCCTGCGCTTCACATCAGGCGAGGGAGCGCGGGAGGCGCTCCAAAGGGGAGACAAGACCCTGGGCTATCGCAAGGATCCATGATAGGACACGATGAGCCGGATCTGGTGGCATGGAGGTTGCTGGTGTCGAGAGGCGACAGCGGTCACAGGAGTTACTCCGATGCAGTCATCTAGGTTGTGCATGTGGGCCTCCATAGGCACAACGCAAATCTGGATCTAGACAAGGCATGGTTGACCATCGAGAACGGACAACTTACGGAGGCAAGGCGAGGCCTTTAGGAGGTGGTGGTGCACCAGCGCCTTCACCACGACGAGAGTCTTGCGAAGCTGAGAGAGATCCGCAAGAGTACCCTTGTGGAGATGCGCGAGATCCTCGATGCCACCAAGGCACATGCTGTAGAGGTGGAGGCGCATGATGAAGCCATTGCCGCCCGTGAGAGGGACTTTTCTGCCTGTGCAACGGTGGTGGATGCCCGCGAGGAGACCCTCGTCGTTCGTGAGAAGGAGGTCAACTCCCGGCATGGTGATCTCCAACACCTTGAAGGGGATCTATCATCTTGGGAGACCGGACTTTTGCTTCGCGAGGATGAGTTGAGCCTGGAAAGGATCCGCCTCGAGAATATGGAGGGATAGCTCGTGGAGATCCAACAGTATCTCGAGAAGCACAAGGCCAGGATGAAGGATTTGATTGCAAACACCAACACTAAACTTGCTGGGAGGGAGAAAGAGGTGCAAGATAAGCTGACTAGGAGCTCTCTCAAAAGCTCTCCCAGGATTTTGATGTAGAGCTCGATATGGCCCGCGAGGAATATCGCAGGAAAACCAAGGCCTTGGAGACCCACCATGCTAGGAAGCAGTCTGTGTTGGAGATGCATATCAAGGGTTTCTGAGCCTGCCTAGAGTAGATGACGTGCTCCAGGGATGAAACCACTGCCGAGGCCCAACGGCTGGACAAGGACCTGGAATCGCTATGATTGCAGGTGATCCCCATCACCAAGTGCCTCGAGGAAGCAAATAACGATTAGCTGCAGGCGACAATGCTAAAGAGGGAGAGGTGCATGATGTTCTATGCTCTCATGAAGTGCATCGATGATACTGTTAAACGACTTGGTGTGGGAAGCTTGCAGATCCCTTGACTTTCCTGAAGAACGAGCCGATAACCTTCCTAAGCCTCTTTAACGAGATCATGGCAAATCTAGAGGCAGATGTGGTGGACTTGAATACCATTGTCGAGGAGGAGTGTCGTGATCTCCTGAGCACTACGGGAACCTGCGTTTTTAGCAACATCTTCAAGGCTGACCTGAAGCTAGACTTCGCTGTGGTGATTCAGCATGTGAAGGACAATGAGGCGACCGATATCGCATAGAAGATCTAGGAGAATGTGGATGCCTTGGTTGCTTTTTACTAGAGGACATCGGGAAAAGAGTCCGCGGAGGCCTCTTGTGGATCTTCTGGTGAAGCCTTAGGTGAGGCGCCTAGCGACAGTGTGGGGACAGTGCCTCGTCCACATAGCTCTCAGGCGTGCGCAACTCAAGAAGGATCGGCATGTACCCTGCTTGCTTTGTAGCAAACATGTGACTGTTAAGACTCTGCCCTAGTGGGATTGTTAGTGTTGTTGGAAATATGCCCTAGAGGCAAATAATAAAGATAGTTTATTATCATATTCTAAATGTTCATAATATGTTTTATACCATGCTATAACTGTATTAAGTGGAAACATTAGTATACATGTGATATACAAACAAACAAGGTCCCTAGTAGCCTCTATTCAACTAGTCCATTGGTCAACTGATGATCGAGGCTTCCCAATCATGGACATTTATGTCAATTGATAATGGGGTCATGTCATTGGATGAATGATGTGATGGACAACACCCAACACCTAGTATTGCAATATGATCCAGACACATAGTTCAACATTACAATATCTAGCAAAGCGTAGTGATTTAGTCCTTCGACCGTGAGATCATATTAATCACTATCTCATGAGGCTTCTTTGATCACATCAACCGTCATGTTCGTAACTGGGTGACCATATAGTTGTGTGTCAGGTATTCTAGAGAAACTTTTGAGGCCTATGTATCAAGAGCGGTATTTGCACATCCGAGTGACGGATAGATACCCTAGGCCTACTCGGTGAGATTACATCTACAAGTTTGCAAACATGTGACTAGGTCACAAGGATGTAATATCACGGGAACGAGTAAATGTGTTTTATCGGTAACAAGATCGAACATAGGTATGTCGATACCAGGAGATCAGATCTTGGACAAAATAGGTATCGTAGAGAAAAAGAAATTAGACTCGATGTTCAAGGTTCAAGCGAACAAGTTATTCATGGAATGCATGGGGGCCATTATGAGTTTCCATATACCGCTATTGGTCATTGATCGGAAAGTGTGTCGACCATGTCTATGTATTCCTGAGTCATAGGGTGTGACACTTAAGGGTAGATATGCTTAGGGATTGATCCAACATCATAAGAGAAAAGAGAGAGAACTCTGAAATAGTTCTGGAGTCATATCGAAAGTGTTTCGGGGATATTCTATGTTGATCGGAGGGATCCAAAAGGTGTTTCAAATTGAATTTTTTTAATTGAATTTATGGGGCAGCCCATCTAAATGGGCCTCTAGAGAGGCCCAAGATGGGTCCACACGCCCTAGGAAGGGGCCAGGGGTGGCCGTTGGCCACAAATGGGATCCCACCACATGTGGCCCATGTGGAGAAGGCTGGCCAGTGCCTCCTCCCACCTTCTCCCTTTATTAGTCCCAACCCGGGACTTTCAGGGAGGGAGTACGTCCCTTCCACCTATATAAAGAGGGGCACCCCTCTCCCTAAATCCATCCCTTCAATTGGCTTTGCCTATTCTCTCTCTCCCTCTCCCTCATGTGTGGTTCCCAGATTGGAATTGCATACATGGATTGGGGTTTCTACAGCATATGCACAGTGTCGTGCTGCGGGACTCGGTCCAGATCAATCTTATTCCGCTCCTTTGCTGGACCGGAGCCTGGGAGACGTCTCTACATTATATGTGTGTAAGGCCATGAGGCACTACTAGTTGTGGTGCTTTTTCTTGGCGCTTGGAGCTTGGGCATCGAAACGACCTTGAGGTCGGCTACATCGTACAAGGATCAAGGGGTGACTTTCGAGGAGCTTCACGACCTTGAGATCGGGCGAGTACGACTACATCATCCACGTTCCTCGTGGAACGTTAACCGCATTCGGTATTGAAAGGTATGAACACAAAATGCCCGCTTGTTACTACACATCTGCATAGATAGATCTTGGCTAGGTATGTTCATCGTATGATTTTTTTGTTTTCTGCCTCGGAACATAATAGTGGTATCAGAGCCGATCTATGCATAGATGTTTGGTACGAGTAGAACACATGTTGATTGTGTGGGCATAGATTCTCTAGTTTCTACCGTCCCACGTGTACTTGTTCGTATGGTGGCAATGTCGGATGAAGCGGCCCAGACTGACCTTACGTGTAACCTTACGCGAGACTGGTTCCTAGACTAACATATGGCTTGTACCATATAAGTGGCCAACTGGTGTATCTCTCTGACATTAGTTGATATGGTATATACAAAGGACGGCCATGGTAAGGTACTTAAAGCAGCAACTAGTCAATCCGTGTTATGGTTGGAACTTCGTAGGAAGAAATGGTTCTCTTGTGAAAGCTGTAACAATCGCATAAAACATGCAAAAGATAAAGCAGAGGCGTCTAACTTTATTTTGGAGGGGCGTGTGACTTGATATGGTACTGGTAAGTTTTATGAAATGTTCTACCACCGGCTCAGAGACTCCATGGACCTTGGCGCCATGCTGAAGCGCTCGATGGAGATCAGACCGAGACAACCATATCATGTCACATTACATTTGATGTAAATTACATTATGCATCTTATTTTGTGTGTATTAGATATACAGCGATAGCATTATAAGATGATCCCTCAAATATAATTCCAATGTTCGTGTTCCTCTTGTGTGCGCACCACTATGAAAGTTCTTTGTTATGAGGCACACCGTGACGATCGGGTGTCAGACATATCTGTGTTCGGATATGGTGGGTGTAAGACATGTTGCACTGCAAAACACACAAGTTAGAGTTGGTGAGCCTAGCATGTATAGACATGGCCTCAGAACACAAGAGATCGAAAGGTCGAGCATGAGTCACATGGTTGATGTGATTGACATTGTTGAATCTCTACCTTTGAAGCTATGCCATCGGTCGTGGCGATCGGGGATGGTATAGTGCATTAGGGTCACGTAATCACCAAACAACAATGAGGGGTGTTTGTTTGAGTGGGAGTTCTGGTAATGAACTCATATTATGATCTAAACAATCTAAGTTTATTTGCATAGTTGTTGTAGTTGGCATCCGTTATTGATTAACTTGGCTGTAATTGAGATAATAGTACTATAGTTTTCTAGATACTTACTTTATGGACTACTAACGTATTGTTTGAGTGTCAAATTAAAGATAAAAGGTCCTAAAGCAAACTTTCAAGTAAACCTCACTTACTCCATAATGTTTAATAAGTGTATTAATAATAGAGTAATTGATTCTGAAGTTAGTATCTAAATAATCATGCTTGCCTCCATGATACTTGATATTAGAAAGAAAGCTTCTGGTATCAAGATCATCTAGGAGCTGAAAATTTCGTTTTAGAAATCATCTCGTGTAAATGATACTTTGATATCGGAAACACTATTTGATTGAAACATGATAAAGTATAATTTAGTTGAAAACATATTCTCATATTGGATGAGTATTTGCGAATGATGGTGACGCTAGGCGTACCTTTCACCCAATAAGTATTGGAAACTAAAGTTATACAAATGTTCGTCTTGATGAACTATATAGTTCATTCGCGCAAATGGTCATGATAGGTGATACGTCCATAACGTATCTATAATTTTGATGGTTTCATGCTAATAATATGCTTTTGACACTCGTTTTTGTATAAAGTTTATGATTTATTTAGACTAACCTACTAATAGTTGCAAAAGTGTACAATGTTCTTGTTTTACACTTTGATGTGTAGGAATTACTAAGAATACAAGTGGAATCCTTGTTGGAGTCAAATTGTAATTTTTCTAGAAATCTGGCTCAGAACTCTTTTTGAAGATGGTCATGTTTCGGGTCGAAGACAGCGTCATACGGAAAACTCTTCAACTATAAAGTTGTTGGAAATTTCGTGACAATCGATGTGGATATAAAATTTAGCTGATTACGAGTCCGAACGGGTCTTTTAGGCTCGATTTACTACAGCCCAAGATGGGTTACGGGAATCCGAAAAGCTATATAAAGGGAGGAAAGCTAATTCACTCAGGGCATCTTCAACCATGAATTAGCAGACACCAAAGCCACGTTTTTGCCTTCCACATGGATCCCATCTCCATGGGGGAGGGCTCCCAAGAAGCCATGAAGGGGAGGTGCTCCCCCATGATAGCAGCGGCAGGGAAGGAGCCCCCCGCGCCGGCGCTGCCGCCGTCCTCTTCACCATCTTCACCATCTTCACCATCATCTCCATCATCTAATCCTCCTAGTATGCAGTGGTTCATCCTCCCACACTTTTGTACCGTCCTATGTAAACATGGTGTTTGATGCTATAAGTTATAATCCTATGATCTATGTCATTGTTTGCGTAGTTTCTTTGTTCTTAGATTGAATGGTTGAACGTCTTTGGTTCATTAGAGTTGTATGTTGATATGGTACAGTCCTTTGGTATCCATTATATTTGTGCGCGCATGGATTAAACATCATAGGGTTTGTAGTATGTGTAAAAGGAAGGGGGAGTTCTGCCGGAGTGACAGAAACCTGAGGACGTGAATCGGAACGTTGCACGTATGGGAGTAAGAGGACCAATAAACTTAAGGCTATGGTTGGGGAAACCTTAATGCATTGATTAGTACTTACAGATGTTTTCTAACAATCCAATCATATGGTACATGTAATTCCAAGTAGTGAAGCGCATGTATATTTAGCCTCTCCCACATCGAAAACTGCATCGAAGAGAATGAACCTGATCTATTCGCTATTTGAACTTGGACAAAGCCACCACAATTACCACCACTATTCCACACTCATGGTTCTATTAGTTTAGTGTATTTTATTGCTATAGCAACTAGCTTTACTTTCTTGTTATTTATTATCATGCAAAGCTATCTCTACACCATATGTGTGTAAGGACTCGGTCGAGATCAATCTTCTTCCACTTCTTTGCTGGACTAGAGCCCGGGAGACGTCTCTGCACCATATGTGTGTAAGGCCACGAGGCATTACCACGTGTGGTGCTTTTTCTTGGCACTTGGATCTCGGGCATCGACATGACCCTGAGGTCGGCTACGTCTTACAAGGAGCAAGGGGTGACTTGCGAGGAGCTTCACGACCTTGAGGTCGGGTGAGTATGATTACATCATCCATGTTCTCCGCGGAACGTTAACCGCGTTTGGTATTCAAAGGTATGAACACTGAATCCCCGCTTGTTACTACACATCTTCATAGATAGATCTTGGCTAGGCATGTTCACCATAGGAAAAAAATGATTTCTACCTCAGAACCTAACAAGTGTAATGTGTGTATATCTTGCATGTGCAGTTTGTACTTGTCCTCAAATTCCGAGACCCCAGTCCTCTGCAAGACGTAGGCAGGGAGCAGAGAGGAGGCTCAAGGTAACGTTTACTTAGCATTGGAGAGGAGCAATTCATGTCGATAGACTCACACTAGGCTCGTGCTTGGGGTTGCCTTGTTGCGAGCAATTATGAGGGACCTCCTGTGAGACTTGATGAGAGCACCTTATGGGCCTCGCGAGGGGAGTCTCGGGCGAGAACTAATGCGGAAACCTTGCGACCCTCGTGGAGTGCATCTCGTGATGGCTTTGGTGAAGTGACTCAGGTGAGACGTAGGTGAAGGCACCGTGTAGGCCTCGTTGAGGACACCTCGTGGCACCTCGCGAAGAACATCGTGCGATGGCCTCCCTGGGGAGATGCCTTGTGTTCTATTTTGCTAACATAGGCACATCCCTAATGAGGGCACCATGAGGGGCTCAGAGCGGTCCTCTCGTGAGGACTTGGAGATGAGTCTCTTGCGAGACTTAGGAAAGGACACCGTGTGAGCCTCGGCGAGGACACCTGGTGGCACCTCATGAAGCGCATCCTGCGATGGCCTCACTGGAGGAGATGCCCCAAGTTATGTTTGGCTTTAACAGGAGCAAGTCCTCGACAAGGGCACCATGTGGGCCTCAGAGTGGTCTCTTGTGAGGCATAGCTGACTCCTCGTGAAGTAGCTTTATGTCCGCGCTCAGGTTGTGAGGGCATAGGCATGCCCGCAAGTTGCAGATAGGATGATTTTGCGTGCTCCTTGATTCCTGCCTATGTGTTACATGAGGAGATCAAGCACCATGACCTTGGTGAGGTGACTTGTACGGGGTGATCAGGCTCAGAAGCCAGAGATCAGTAACTTGGGTTTTGTTCTGATGGGGCAGACCCTAGCATAGGCACCTTGTCCAGCCCCTGCCCGCGTTACATACAGGGGTACCTGTGAGTGCATCTGAAGCATGAAATGCATATTACTTACCGAGGTAAGAATACACACATGCTTGGAACAAATTTCATCCTTTTATTGATGACACGAAGGTGTTCGCTACAAAAACACCACTGTGATGGACATGGGGCCCCACGAGGTGGGCGGAAGCTCTCGCGGACTAGTCTCGATGCCTAGGGGATGCTTCACGAGGTGTGAGACCACCACGACACTGATGGCTCTCATACCGTAGTGTCATGGGTAGATCTTGTAGAGGTGCTTGATGTTCCATGGTTTCGGCGAAAGCTTGATGAGGCCTTCTCGAGGTAAAATCCTTCAGAGGACGATATCGTCAACTTCGATCATGTGGGGGCAGATGTTGGAGTTGTTGTAGTGACGCTGCTGACGAGGGGTAACCTTGGCAATGTCCATGGTGATGGACTTGGGGTTTTGCGGAAAAGAGAATGCTGGGGATTTTGTCGGATGTCAGGCAAATAAGGGAGTCGAAGTCGCCTGATTATTTGATGAACAACACTATTACAGATCGCTTGAGGTTTTTTCGGTACCTCCTCATAGGCTTCTCCCATCCTATACATAATAGGCCGGGTCTCAAAGCCGTATACGGATAGGTTACATATGTACAATTACAATACCAACACAACGCCAGTTCATGTTTCCTTTCCTAATACAACCATGGCTTTTGTCGGTTCCTTATTTGGGCCATCATCTTGAATCTTCATGGGTCGTGAGCCTTTATGCAGCCAGGGTAGCGAATCATAAGCACCCGAGTAATCGTACCAATGTAAGTAGCCCCTGAGACTCTACCCGAACCGTAGATTCTGGTTGATTCACAAAGATATTTTTAGTTCTTTCCCTTCCTTTGTATTGTTTTCATTGTTTTTAGTCTTATATGAATTTGCTACAGCAAGTCTGATGCATCCAACGGATCGGGAATCAGTTAATTGCTCCTAGGCAAAAAAAATGTTGACCTACATCAAATTCAAGTCCCCAGGCCTGAACTCAGAATTATAACTGGTGTAATTCAGTTCGAGCCGCTGAGGTCTTATCGAATATTGAATTCTAGTTCTATTTTATCGGGTACCCAGCATGTCCATCGGGATTTTTCATTGTATCATTGATACAGATATTTTACTGGCAGAGCGCATTCTTGTGCGATTACTAGGCCACACAGGATGAATCCTGGGGTCTTACCTTCATGTTTTTGGACAGGGCATTCAGAGTTTTGTTGCTGAGTGTGATCCGAGATTTTTTTATTGCCTTTTTGTCGGCTACCTTGTTTGGTTGTTGGCATTGTTGAAGTTTGATAGTTTCTATAGACGCTCCCGATAGGAGTAATCATTCAAGGATATTTATTTGTTTTTCTTCGTCAGGTGCGTGGTAGCGCTCTTGATGGGAGTAGCCCCTTAGGCTATGTTCAGATGTATTCATCGCGACATAGGCTCGAAAACTTGTATTGTATTTATGGCGCCAGTGTTCCTTTGAATTTTTGTCAGGTGCGCGGCCAGCGCTCCCGATAGGGGTAGCCCCCGAGACTATAGTCGACATATTTGTATGCAATTGTAGTCTTAAAGTCTCTTTCGTGGAGTAATTTACTTTGACTACGATTTTTCTTTTCTTCAAGTCCTTGTCCTTTTTATGGAGCCCTAGTTCTCTTTGTGACTTGTATGTATGATGTCACCGATGACGAATTTACACCGTTGATTCCTAGAAAACACGTCTCGATGGGACATTTCGAATGTGGGGCCGTGCAGCAGTAATGATGATGCATGGGTGGCATGTTCAGCTTAGTTTTTTGACTGCACGTCCCCTTTTTTGCATGAAGATCAAGGCGTCGTGCAGGGTTGCTCTGTTTTTACCGCAGTAATAACTACATAAATTTTTTGTTCCTTATGGAATCCTTTGACACGCGTCACCATCTTGTGCATTTCCGATGGTTCGATTTTACATCGAACAGTCTAAGTTGTGTGCTTTGCCTCTTTATAAGTGAAAGGAGATCTTGTTTACTTTTTTACCTCCTCTTTGCTAGCTTCATATTCTTCCTTGCGCCCTTGCCTGCCTTTCTCGCATGTTCCTGCTTTCCTCCTCGTGCTAGGGCTGCTCTTCAACCACCATGGGCAAGAGCAAGACGAGAACTTTTGTTGTGGCCGCCAAGGCCACTAGGAAGAGGGCTATCGGATGGGCCCCTTCGAAGTGCACGGCGCGATATTTGCGCGAGGCACAGAACTCTACCCACCTTGAGGAGGGCACCTTCAAGCTCCTCGGGGATGAGGCTACTCCAATTCTAGAATCTGGCTGGAGGGTAATATTCCTCTCATTTTTGTTCTATGGCCTTTATCTCCCTATCCATGAATTCCTTCAAGGTCTCCTTTTTGTCTATGTCATGCAGCTGTATCAGCTCACGCCAAATTCTATTCCCCATTGGGGCCTGTGGAAGTACTTCTTCTATGTTCGTCGAAATTCCACCAACACCATTGTCCATGACGTTGGTGGCGCCATTTTCTCTATTCGCTCCGATGTTGAGTACTTTGATTTTAAGATTACTGATTCCGTCCAAGGATGGAAAACCAAGTGGTTTTACATCAAGGATCAGTCAGTCGAGGGTCAATCTTTCGGCTTAGCCCCTTTTGACCACAAAAAACCTTGTCACAAACTGGATTCTTGGGATCAGCATCCAACTCCCAAATAAATGACGGAGATTTAACCCCTTCTTCCCCGTATTTCCAAACCACATCATGAGGTTTGCAGGGAATTGTCTGAACTTCAAATCCTGGCGTATTTTCTGCGGATCCGTGTGCAACCTCTTCAGGCAAGGCTTGCTGGTATGTTGGCGTATACTGGCAAGAAGGACCCAATGAGGATTTCACCGTATGATCTTTCCCTCAATGCCTATGAAAAAAGGGCTCAGAACTTCACCATGCTGACCAAGAAAGTCTCGGTTCCCTCCACTTGCCGTGTAGAGCCATTTGGCAAGAAGAACTGCCTTCTAGAGGTAAATGTCCCATAGCTTGCTATTATTATACGATTTTTCTTTTGTTCTTTTATTATTATCCTCCTTTGTGGTTATGGATATTTTGTTGTATAGGATTATGATCATCTATCCTCCTTGCCTCCTCTCCCCGAAAGAGGTGAGCTCCCAGCCGATCCTTCTGCATCCGATGATCTTCCTATGACTAGGACTGCTGCCGATGAGGAGATGGAGACGTTTGTCTGCAGAATCTTCATCGAGGACGCAATCTCTTTTGTTGGCTTGGCGCCCATTGGCAAGAAAAGAAAGTGTCGTGACACAGCAGAGACAATTGAAGACTTGGATGACTCCACCAGCTCAAAGCCTCTGCATGTCGTCCCAGTTTCGTCGGCTCCTCCCAGATGAATCTGTTCCACTTTACGCATAACGTTTCTTTATAAGTACTTACTGCCCCTTTATTGTTTTTTCAGATGATCATGTCGTTTGAGCTTCTTGTGTTTGCTTCTGTAGTGGTGATGTCAGGGAAGATCCTCCCCTATCTCCTCCTGGTACATCTGTTGCCCCTCCTTCTGCAAGATCTCCGTAGCTATCCACGGATCCAAAGGATTTGGATGCATCTCCCGCGGGTCAAATTATCCAGAAAGATGTTGCCACTTCACTGAAACCGCACCCGTGGAAAACAAGAAAATCGGCTGGTAAAGGCGTGGTGATATCTAAAAGCCCTACCGAAGTGGATATGCAAGATGTAAGTGCTTCTATGTTTTTAACTTTTCCATATCTACTCCTCTGCTTGTTTTTCTTGATGTTCTTCGCCTTAATATGTTTTGTAGCCTTTGATGCGTGAGATGGTCGACATGGCTTCGTGTTTTATTAAGATCCGTAATGAAGCCGAAGAGCTGAAAGGTATGTTCTTTTCATCTTTGGGAATTTGAGCAATTTCTCCTCTCCTTTTTTGTTGAGTTTTGACTTGCTTAGTAATTGTACAGCTGCTTCCAAAGAATCTAGAGATATCCGGTACAAGGCGATGAAGCATGCCGATGCTCTGGAGGCCCAACTTCGGGTTGCCGAGAAAGCTTTGGAGGAGGCCAAGCAGAAGGCCAGCATCGATGCCAATGAGAAGGCCAAACTTGTTGCCATCCGAGATGAAGATCTTCGGAAGCGCCTAGAGACCCTCAATGCTATCTTCACTCGTAAGTTTTCTGTCATCAAGGAGAAATTTCTGTTCCAGTCCCTTTTTTGTTTTTCTCTTCTAGTTCTTAGCCCTTTTTGTATGTCAGAGCAGACAGGCCAAAATTTAGTCCTACATGAAGATAAGAAGGTCGACCCTTTATCAGATGATGTTAACATTTTGGGGGCTAACAGTGTTTGTGGATGCAACCTCCTTGTCCGCTCACGCCGCACGTTCAAGAGCTTACATGCCGAAGTTTTTTCCATCGTAGGAAGTGCCAGCTGACTTGAACGACCTTGTCGCTGTCTTTGGTGTTGATCCAAGCCCGCTCATTGGCTACAACCTGACACAGTCAAAGAGTGGCACAGAGACTTCGATGGCATTGGCAATGGCTCATGGCGAGAAAGTCGACAGGCAAAATGTTAGCTCCTCTATCCCAGTCACTTCCAAAGGCTAAGCAGTTGATTTGAAGCCTTTCATTAAGAGAGCCAAGAAGTATTCTCGGCTACTTTTGGGCATAGGCTCGGGTCCGGAGAAATCAGCTGCCCCTTCTTCGACCGGTGCCCCTTCTTCGGCTGATGCCCTTGTTAATCTTGCAGCTGGCGCTCCATCTGCCAGTGTGACCTTGTTTGTAGAAAAGATTGTTCCATAGATTTGCTTTGTAGTTTTCTGTGTCTTTTGTGCTATTATTGTAATGAACTTTGACTTATCTTGATGTTGAGCGCTTCCTTTTGATGAGAAAAAATTTCTCTATACATGCACATGAGTTTCCCTTTGTATGCTAAAGGCTCTGTGTTTTTCGTGTGCTCCGCCAGATATTGAGCGATTCGGCGGCTCCCCCTGCGCCTGCCCAGACGTCGGATGCAATCCCTTTTCATCTAGATTGGGTGCAACCGAGACTGCCATTGTACGCGCAGTACACCCGCTGTTGTATGCTGAGAAAATTGAGCAGTTGAAGAGACTTGAAGGGAAACTTCGGGTTGTTCAATCAATCGTGGATGTTGCTTAGTCAAAAACGTGCCAGGCCCTTAATTGTGAAGCATACTTCTTGGAGGAAATTTTCGGCGCAAGTGAGAAGATGTTGTGTAAGACCTTTGAGTTATTTTGCATTGCTCCCTTTTGCAGGATATCAATATTTCCTCTCCTCCTCTTTTTGCAGGCATTCGATTGTGCGAGAGGGAGGACACCCAACATCTGCACAATCAAATTCAAGCTCTTGTGTCGGCTTCCCAAAATTCCGTAACGGATTTTTGGATTGACCACCACCGTGCTTACATCGTGGATTTGCTTTGAGATCGTGTGTCAGAGGTGAAGTAGTTTGTCGAGTGCTGACGTAGATTGTTGGCTATTGTATACAATGCCATGTTTCCTCGGGATCCTCGGCCCCAGACTCTAGCTGATTGCTGGCCAAATTTCGGCAGGGTGAAAGGATTCATCATTTTGTGAAGCTCCAGCTTGTGACGGGTGCCAAACTTGCGCTTTATTAGGTGCACACGCATCATCCGACGCTGGACTTAGATGCCGTATCGTCGGGGCTGCCTCCCCTCCTAGCGGTGGTCTTGTTAATATGGCGCCTCATTATGTTGTCGCCCGTAGTCCTATAATTAGGATCGTCCGGAGGTGCCTAGAGGTAGACGAGGATTTGTTTATAAATTTCGCCAGCTGACTATATTTCTTCATTATGTACCTTTGTACCATAGAGAAAATATTGTGTAATGCTATTGTATTTTTCAAAAAGGTCGTATGTTCATACGAGATCTTGATTATTCGCACAGGACACCCTTTATTTGCACGTTATATAGGACCCGACAACTTGGTGATCTTGGCAGAATTGTTGAAGCCCCCGTGTACTGAATTGCGTAGATCTCGAAACCTCATTGTGGGAAACTCTTCTTTATTTATCATCGAATACTGGGGGATACATTGTTTGGCGTGTTCGCCTGGCCATTGGCCTTATTGAATATAAAAATGCATAAGAGTAAATAATTTTCCTAAAATTGCGGCTACTGTTTGGAGGTGCTCCATCACGCTCTGTATTGGTTTGAGGGGGTTTCAACTTTTCGATTGGAAGCGTCGCGTCTGCATGGCGGACTAGAGAGAAAAGTGGTTGGTTTACTGAGTCGCTTGTACTTGGGAAATCGATGCATACAAGTAGGTTGTCGGCTTTTTTGGGGATGAGTACTGGGTTCCCATGTTGCTTTTGTTATCTATTTGATGCACCATGTATTTGTGAGGCGAGGAGCTTGCTCTCCAATGGCCTTGATTCGTCAGGTGGGTTTTTCATTGACTGCCCTGTTTGATTTTGTTGGCTGCTCATCGAGTTCCTTTTGGGCTTATTTGGTGTTGACGTAGTTTCTAGTGGTTTCCAAATTCTCACAGGGAAACCTGACGAGCGCGCCTTCCTATGTAGGTCCGGAAGTGGAGGCTGGATAGATTGTTTTTGTGGGTGCATGGTGCCCCTGATCTTCTGAGGTCTGCTCACTGATGTGTAGTAGTTCTGCATCCACTATTTTCAGCTGGCCCAATTCCGTCTCCATCCTGAAGGATTCTTATATTTGTTGAATTCTCAATCGCAGCTGTCGGAGCGACTGAAACTTTCTCTCCCTATTATGACCCCATTGGGGGCTGGAATTTTTAGTACCTGGTATGCATAGTGGGGCACTGCCATGAATCGAGCGAAAGCTGGCCGTCCCAGAATCGCGTGGTACTGTGATGGCCAATACATGACTTCGAACTCCAGTTCTTTGCGCCTGAAGTTGCTCCTTGATCCGAAGACTATGTCGAGGTGGACTTTGCCCAGATGAGTTTCGGCTTTGCCTAGAACTATCCCATGAAAAGTTGTAACTGTCGGCGCGAGATTTGTCAAGGACCAATTCATTGCCCGTAGATTTTTGGCATATACGAGGTTGACGCTGCTCCCTGCATCCAGGAAGATCTTGATCATGTCGAACCTGCCGATTTGTGCTTCCACTATTAGTGTTGATTGACCCGGTCGTGGGACCCAAATTGGGTGATCAGCTCTATTGATTGTAATTTTTTGTTGACTAGTGGAGATACTCAGGTGTAGCGGGTGGTGTTGTTACTGCCATATTTACTTGCCTGGTAATCAACTTCTATATCCTATTAGAGGGTCGCCCTTTATGTATCATCAACATTGCTCCTTTTGACCTAGGGTACTCATCTTCTTGGTTTCTTGTGTTTTGTGGCTGCCTAGCTAGCGGATGCACCGGCGGCGGTGGTGGGGCACCGATGGCCAAAGCGCCAGGTGTAGTAGCATAGCCTTGATTTGTTGACTTTGTTGCCCTTGCATTGCATAGCTCTTGCATCTTTAAAAATGTCCGGTTATCCTTCAGGAGGTGATTGGATCGCCTTTTGCCTGTTGAGTCGACGTAGAAGTGCATATTGTAGGTTCCGTCCAACATTTGCCCTGCAGGTATAGGCGGGTCCCGATTTTTTGGCTGATATCGTTGTTGTGGCTGGCTTCCTCCGACATCGTCCCTACTAATGCGGTACCCATTGTTGTAGTCGTCACTTCTTCGGTTGTCTGCTCCAGAGAAACCAATCGCAATGTAACTTGGTACGCTGTATCCATCGTTGTTACGTCGTCTTCTATCATTATTGCGCCTTTCCCTGTCTTCTTCAGGTGAACAAGCTCTTTTATTGTGTAATATATCTTCTCTGTCGGCCCAGCGGTTAGCCATGTCCATCAGCTGTGAGATCGACTTGGGCTTGATTCATCCCAATTCTTCGATGAATTCTTGCCGACGAAGCCCATCGTTGAAGGCGTCAATTGCCCTTTCGTCGGATATGGCTTCAGCCGAGTTTTTTTATAATGTTCCACCACTGGATGAAGGCCCATATTGGTTCTCCCGGTTTTTGCTTGCATCCTCGCAATTGTTCCAAAGACGCGGGTCGCTTGAACATGGAATGGAAGTTTCTGATGAATTTGTCCTCAAGATTATTCCAATTGCTGACGGAATCATTGGGTAGCTGCCTTAGCTAGGAACATGCCACGCCAGTTAGATGCAGCTGCAAGCTTTGCATTGCGGTGGCCTTGGAGCCACCCTGTAATTTAATAGTTGCCAAATAGTCTGCCAACTAAGCTTAGGGCTCTTGGAGACCGTCGTACTTATGATGATCGTGGGGTAATTTGAAGTCCTTTGGTACTGGAGTTTTCCGACCCCGTCGGGTAAAGCAACTGGCTCCACATAGTTCATGTTCGTCTTTTCTTTCACCATCCTAATATCATCGGCTGCTACGCTCTTCCTGGATCTATCGATCATGCGTTGTGTGATATCATCTCTTGCATTTTTCGCGACTCTGATCTTGAGGAATGGGCTTGATGTAGGGATCATGATCGTCATGTTTGACCCCCTTGCCAAGGGTTGCTGCGACATCGTGGGGATCTATCGGGTTGTCGTGTGATTCCTTGTCCATTGGATCATTGCTTGAAGAAAAGGGGTCCGCCGAATCCATGACTCCGGCGTTCAGATTTCCCATAGACGGTGCCAATTGACAAGGGGTAACCTCGGCATTGTCCATATTGATGGACTTGGGGTTTTGCAGAAAAGAGAACGCTGGGGATTTTGTCGGATGTCAGGCAAAGAAGGGAGTCAAATCGCCTGATTATTTGATGAACAACACTACTACAGATCGCTTGGGGGGTTTTTCGGTACCTCCTCATAGGCTTCTCCCATCATATATTTAATAGGTTAGGGCTCAAAGCCGTATATGAATAGGTTACATATGTACAATTACAATACCAACACAACGCCGGTTCATGTTTCCTTTCCTAATACAACCAGGGCTTTTGTCGGTTCTTCTTTGGGCCATCATCTCGAATCTTCATGAGCCGTGAGCCTTTATGCAACCAGGGTAACGAATTATAAGCACCCGAGTAATCGTACCTATGTTAGTTGGCCTTGCTGATACCGGGCGATCTCACCGACCTCGGAGTTTTCTTTGCGAGGAATGTGCTCCATCTCCATGCCTACAAAATGCTTCTAGAGCTTGCGCCCTTTGCAAAGTCTGCCACCATGTACTTATCCTTGTCCTTGTATTTTTTATTGGAGGGGTTGATGAGGAACTGGGAGTTGGCTTAGATGGTGATGCGCTTGATGCCAAGGGCAGCCGCGGCCCTGAGGCTAAGGAGGGGATCCTTGTATTTGGCGATGTTGTTGTAGCGCTTCTCGCCATCCTTGAAGCGGAGCTGCACAACCCAGTATAGCTTTACACCGGTTTGTGAGGTGGGCACCACACTAGCCCCCGTGCCTGCTTGCACGAATGCACTGGTGTTGGGTTGTGCAGATTCGTCTTCCGGGGGTACTTTGTGATGACCTTGATGGGGTGGCCTTGGAAGTAACGTTGCATCTTCTTTGAACCGATGGGAGATGTGTGGGGACACTTGCGCTACATGGCGTATGGCTTGTGCACATTTCATAGCACTATACTGACGAAGTAGACAAGGTGCCGTGCAAGGCTTGGCCCCTTGGGCGTTGGGGCAAGCTCGTCATGAGGCTTTGTTGGTGGCTCTTCGAGGCTTTCCTTCCTAGGTAGCTTCACAAGAATCATGAGCTTGGCGAGAGTTGATGATGTGTCCCCCTCGGTGAGAGGTTTAGTGCCTCGTGAAGTGTAGTATCCTTTGGATATAGCTTGCACTTCTCGCTTCGTGACGTGGGCCCTGCTTGCCGTGTGCAGATTGGCTAACACGTACAGTCATAGAGGCTCACGGGTCCACGAAGGGACCATGACGAGATAACTTGTCCAAAGCGGCCATATTGGGATGATGAGACGAACCTTACTGAGGCCGATGAAGTCGATGTGGAGGCGTGTAACACCCTAAAACTTTAATCAAGATTATCAAGTTTCAAATCATCCAAGTTTAGGGTTAACAATTTTTTTTATTAAATGGAGTATGGGTGTATGTGTGATTTTGCATTAGTGTATAATTGAGTGCAATTGCCATGTTTGATTGCTACAAATGATAAGAAATGGTTTAAATATGAATCTACATCATCTAGGCTAATTACAAAAAAAATCCAAAGAAAAAGAAATCAAATATAAAGCAAATGATCAAATGGTCATTTTGACCAAAATCAAACACTAGGCCACTTTGGGTGTTCCTAGTACAAGATTTCTAACAGAAACAATTCCACTTCTTTTCACCCCTTGCTAGACCAAGTAAAAGTGTATCCAAGCCCACTTTACAAACTCACATAAACAATTTCCAAATCCATTTAAAGGACAATTCAAAATTGAATCAAGTGTAGGTACTAAGATCACCATTTTGCAAAAACCACTCAAATCAATTAACCTTGGCAAACCCAAGCAACCAGAGACACTCAAGCATAAGATCAAAACACTCACCAAGTTTCATTCAAAATTTTCAAATTTAAATTCTTGCGGCCATTTAATCAAACACTTTGCAGACACTAATTAAACTTGGCCTAACTTCACTATTTGAGCAGTGATCACTCGACCACTTGCCCCCATTACACTTCCCCTGGTCTGCCCTAGTGTCTAGCAGCACCAGACCAGCTCCCCCTTTGTCGTTTGCACCAGTGCGCCGCCGCCCAACGCTCACCGAGCCGGCCGACCATGGACCACTCACCCCAGACCATGCCGCCCTTGTCCATGATGTCCAGGAGGCATGCCCCCATCCACTGCCACCCCCTGTCCATCCCTTGACCACAACCAGGCCATGGACCACCCCAGCATCGCCTGCGCCCACTTTCTCTGCGCCGTGCCGAGAGCGGGCCAGAGCGCCACAGCTCACCAGCTCGCTCACGCTGCGCCTCGCCCTCACCTCGCGTGCACAGACTCGCCATAACACCAACTAGCTCCCAGACACCCCCGTTTGCCGCCGCGTGACCCGTAGCGCCCGTGCACCGTCTCGAACACCGCCAGTTCCGCGTAGAGCACCGCCCATGCCCGACCAACCTAGACCACCCTGTGCCGTGCCATTACGCCCATGATGACCGCCGGGGAGCACCACGTCGGACCCTACCCTCCGCCATGCCTTTAGCTCGCTGTATCGTCGTCACCGACAAGCCCGCGCCCATGCCGCAAGGTCCCTTCACTAGTGTATAAATAGAGACCCCCTTCGCCTCAATTCACCACACTCTCACACTCCTCACTCCTCACTGAGCCTCCCACACCCTTCCCCGAAGCAAGGCGAGCACCGCATCGCTGGAATTTTTCCGGAGTCCGCCGCTGTAGAGGAGTAGAGGAGCCGTTGATTGCAGCTGGCCTAGGAGCTGCCACGACCACCGTTCGAACCGCCGTCGTCGACAACATCGTTCGCCCCCATCGCCGACCCTAGCTAGAGCCCTTGTGAGCGTCACACGACCCCCACCACCGCGTTAGGGTTCAGACCTCTCCGGAGCTGTTCGTCATTGACGATGAATGTCAGTCGTAGATCTTAGTTCTAATCGTAGGGTCTAGATTGAACAATACAATTTCGGTTAGATATAGTCGCTGACTAGTGGGGCTGTTCTGTCAGCAGCCCGCTGCGCCGCGTTGTGCAGATTGGGCCAGCCCAGTTAGTTTCCTGTGCAGGCCTCGAAATTCAAATAGGATTTTTCCATTTTAGTTTAATCCAGATTCTGTCAGTAGATTCAAAAATCAATTCAAAGAGATTCACTGAACCAAACTGCATGATTCCAATTTTTTTAGAAAGATATTCAAAATATCTATCCAAGCCCGTTGGATTCAAACCATTTGGAGTTAGAGATTACCTATACCAAAAATAACAAGACAGAGACTTTTTCAACTTCAAACATTTTTCAAAAATCAACCATATATGCTTTTGAGTTGATTCCAACTCTCAAAAATCACATTTGCTAAGATCTATCTCAATATGTAAAAATATTTAGGTTTACATGCAGTGACATTGGAATAGTACCAAAAGAATGCTATATGGGAATTTCTAGTCACTTTAATTGTATTAAATAATAATCTCAAACTTTATAAAATGTGACCAACACTTTAAATCACATTCCCATGTATTAGAATATGTGGTGATGACATGTGTCAACATGATCCCATATTTTAATTGGAGAATATTAAATCGTAAGTATTTTCAATGAGTAGAAATTACTTTTCTAATATAAAAGAAACAAGATTAAGTCTTTATTCCATGTGATGTTTGTGATGATGCTAGATCATAAAGTGTGAACCTTAGTGTGCTAAATAGACGTAGTTAAGTATTGTTTGGTGATTGTGTACCTCGTATTCATTTATAGACGCTAGTACCAACCTGGGATACGAGGATGAGGAGTACTACCAAGAAGAAGAAGAGGAGAACTTCAATCACTGCACTACTCAAGGCAAGCCATCATTAACAATGCAAGATAACACTTGCAAGTTTCCTAGCCAAGCCAGATGCATTATGCCGGCTTTGGCTATGCAACCTTGATTATACCAAACCCAAGTTTTACCTGCAAGCTTTACTCTTTTACTTTTACCAAAGTTCTTTACTTTTAGTTAGTGCTTTGTGAGTATTGGAACAATAGTATAGATACCATAAAGAGTATAAAACTAGTCCTAACTAGTCATACTTAGATGTCATTCCAAGGAATGAGATTAGGTTTGGATAGCTACACTTGATTTGAACCCCTCATTAGGGAATACCCTCAAATTTAGTGGCTAGTGCTAAGCATAAAAGTTGATCACTTTAGATGGCAATACTTGGTGAAAATTATTATGAAAACCTTGGAATGATGTTTCATTCTATTGAGATGTTTTGACATGTGTTGAGAAACAAAAAGGATTTGATGATGAAAATGTTGAGGCATGAGCCTTACCCTTTTACAAAAACTGATGGCTAGGTTCGGATTCGATACCATTCCAATTTTATCGTAGAACCACAATACCTGAATTGGGTAGGGCTTGGCCGGAAGTTTATATGACTTAGTATGGGTTCCCTTGCGGAAGAGGTTGAGCTGAGGCTGCCTCGTGATGAATGTCCACCTATGTAGAGCCCAAGATGGTAGATGGCCATGGCTGGGAGGCCAAGCTCATAGGGGAGGTGCCTATACTAGGGTGTGTAATTGAAAGGTTATAATTGATTATCCGCATACTAAGTATGATTGATTCAGGGTTATCCCTAATGGATGTATCGAATTTTGTGATGAAAGTGTACCACCTCTGCAGAGTGTCAAACTATTCAAATAGCCGCGTCCGCGGTCATGGGCAGTTGGAGTGGCCATACTGTTCCGTCGTCAAATGTTTTCAAAATGATTTGTGAAGTGAACTATGACTTTGACTCGACCACAACAGGGTTGTGGATATGAAAACTAGTTTCCCACTTAAGTGCTTTAGAACATTAAATTAGTTTTCTTTACTTTTAAACTCAGCTTAAGATAAACCTGGCTTTTTGCAAATAAACCTAGAGCTTAGGATTCCTACTAGAACTACCTTACTTGTTAGTGATAGTTTGCGAGTACTTAAAGAGTACTCATGGCTTTGTCCATGGCTATTCCCGTGGCCAGAATATGAGGAGGACTACCAGGATGATGGACAACAGGAGGTCTACGACAACTAGGATCATCTCCCATCATCAACATTGCCTGTGACCCTAAAGATGGAGACCCGACTACGTTTAATTTCCACTGCTTGATTTGTATTAAGACTGGATCATGAGATCCTTTATTTGTAAGACCTTATTATGGTTTGTAATGGATGATGTAATGTGGTACCAATTCTGTTATGTCTCGCAAAAATGGTAATCCTGGGATTGCGAGGTATGGCATAACAGTCATCTGGGATTAAAAATCTGGGTGTTGACAAGGCGCCCTCCGGTGGTGACCTTCTGCTTCACGAGACTTGTAGTGGGACGCACTGCCAAGTGGTGCTCAATCGCCCCTGTGTACATCGGGCGTATCTGATGGTTTCCAAGTTAACATATTGACATTTGCCCATAGGAAGTCAACGAGTGTGCTTTCCTATTTATCAGGCAGGTTACCACTAATGGTGATGGTAACCCCCAATCTGCTGGAGTCCAATGATGCCTTCTTGGTCGTGGTGCACTCCTGGGAGAAGAACTGCTTCTTCTCCGCGAGAGGCTCGATGACATCCTCATCGGCGGGGTGTGCAACCGTGACATCCTTGTATACGTGCTCTATGGAGCACACACTGTATTTCTCGTCGCTGCAGATGGTGATTGTGATGCTGCAGCTGAGAATATTGATGGTGTTGTATGTGTGGTGGGTGATTTCCATGAACTTGGAGAGCGTGGGGTAGCCGAGGATCACATTATAGGGCAGACCAACGTGCGTGACGACAAAGTCGATGTGCTTGGTATGATAGTTCTCGCGAGTTATGAACGTGATGGGGAGGTGCACCTGCCCAATGGGAATTGTGGTCCCCTCGGTCACACCCGAGAAGGGGATTGTTTGTTTGCGGCACGAAAGTTCATGGGCGAGTGCATGGCGGTACCCAAGTTCCCTGTAATTGCCGCATTTCGTAAAGTTGGGCTGCCAACTACTGAGGGGGGCCATTTCGAGGCAAACACATCTCACCGCTACCAAATTCAAACATTCTGTTAATATGCCCCGTGAAGTAGACGGTCGGGACCCACATGTCGGTCATCTGTCCGTGACGCGAGCGCCAACGTGACAACCTCTTAGGCAACTCGAGGAACTAAGTGTATTGGATGCGTTGACCAATTTCACAAATCCATTCCCGCCTTTCACCTAGCACCGGCGGCGTCGAAATCCACCCTCCAAGCAGGACGATCCCTTCGGACATTTGACTTCCGGCGCCCAGTCACTGATCCCGAGATCCAATGGGGCATGCCGTAGCCGCGATTGTGAGGCTCTAGCCCGCCTCCGCCGCCGACAAGCCGAGCAGCTTGGGGGATGGAAGATCCTACTACCAAGGAAGAACAAGTCTGGCTACATGCGGGTGAGCTACCCTTCTCTTTGTTATTCGCACTAATTATAACTGCTAGCTGAACCTACCATTGTTTGTTAGCCCAACGCTGACAAAAATATTTTGCCCACAGTTTTCTGTCAAGTGGGATCTCCACGGACCACCCTTACCTGGTTACGGTAGTCCTCTTCAGGTACGACTCTAAATCAGCAAGGGTGAAGGGTAAGTGGTATGAACACCATTGTATCACGATGGAAGAAGCGCCTGCGCAGATCTGCACTATATCTGGTATGGTTGCTGCTCTGCGTAATCATGATGAATTATGGCCGAAGTAGACTGCAAAGTTCAGCTTCATGGATGAATGTGGCATCATGGTTCCTCTAATGTGTGACAGTCAGCTAATTGGGTTCATGAAAAGGTATGCTTCGGCTTGCATGTTTGAGCTGAACTATGATGTACTAGATGTGGAAGCTGCTGCAACTGGGAGTCCCCTTCTATTCTTGGACAGGGTGGTCGCTCGAACCCAATTAGCTCCTGGTAAGAAAAAGTCTCTTAGGGTTCACATGTTTGTGCTGAATTGTAATTTTTGCAAGTATTTACTCTGTAGATATTAGAAAGTTATGCAACAGTCTTGTTTCTTTGACACGAAGCACCTCAAGACTAGAAACATGACTGCCAGGTCAGTCATTTTGCTGCCCGAAGAAGGTAAAAATGAGTGGAAAGATGATGTTGGACACGATTCTGGCGCTGATTGTCTCGGCGATGTAGATTACGTGAAGCTAAGAAAATTGGCACCAAGGAAGAGGAAGAAGGCAGGAAATGAAGAAGCCAGTGGACGTGAAGGCTTGGCACCCAAGCTGCAGAAGAAGGATGTTGGCAACGAAGATGCATAGTAATGTGTTGAACTTGAACCTATATATATAATTCGGTTAAATTCTGGAGCTCTGTGTGTCGAACTTTGCTAGGCGAAACAATCTACCCACGTTCTCTGAGTAAAATGTACCGCGACTTAGGGTTTGGAAACACCCGAGTCAGTAGTTGAATCCGAAATTGTGATTATGCCCAGATGCACGCAGCACCAGTTCCACCATTGCTGAGGGGCAGGAGGTCTCCAAATTCGATGGAATGTAAGTGGCACAGAAATAAATTATTTAAGCTACTACACTCCACGAAGCAATAACTTATTTCAAATGCTGCACAACGACATGGCAACATATACAACAATGGCAGCCGATAATGCCCAGATGCTTGACCCCGTCTATCTCACCGCCTCCCTGCTCCTGCATCCCTGGCGTCTAGCGAAGCTCCCGGATCCCCATTAACCGGGTGTACGTGCTTCCACTTTATAAATTGTGGCTGTGCCATTTGCATGGCACAATCCACGTATATTACGTTTAAACAAACCACCAATGTCAGAATACCACCATGATCAGACAAAAGGAAGTAATGCAGAGTTAAGACAGATTAACGGGAGACCAATTTTTTTCCTCCTAGGACTCCAGGACCACTAGTTCAGACCGCTAGGTCAACAAGTACTACTATTACTACTTAAAAAGTCACGGAGCTCAAGCTAAATAGAACTAGTTATCACACATCTCCTTGATCTTCCTAATCTTAGCCCGATGCGCATCTTCCTGCAAGAGCAAGGATCAATTCGTCTGCTCCTTCCTTTTAGCATCTTCCTTGCACAGCTTCAATTGTTTCTCTGCATATTTCCTCATGCACTTGTCAATACTCGTAGTTGTGAACTACAGGACTTTGGCCTAGTGAAGATCATTCCTTGCTTGAGTCAGTTCTTGCTCTACTTTAGCCTTCAGGGCCAACGCCACATCCCACTCCTTCTCGACTTTGCTAACCTTGTCTTGCACCCTCCTGAGATCTCTGTTAAGCTTGGTCGTGTCAACTGGGTCCCATAGCTTCATCTCAACACTGTCAAGAAGTGAGCAAACTACGGATTCTTTCAACTCAACAGTCATATCCCATAGTTTGTCTAGCCTTTTCTGCATCTATTTGGGCCACTCTGGATCTACCCATTTGACAACACCGCAACTTCCGCCTTGCATCATTGCATGTTGCGACCTTGGATCGTTAAGGATCATAAGTCCCTGTGATTAACATGCTAGTCCCTGGATCAATAGCTAGCACTTCACAGTCGATGAATATCATGTAAAACACAAGTCATTATTACACGAATAATCCAGAGTATATTTATTACAACTTGCATAGCTTATAGCTAGCTCAAATAAAACAGCAGAAACTAAGTAAAACTTGAGTCCATCAACGCCTTAGGCTAGATGCGTGAAGACCCGCGATCCCTACGCACCTTTCAATCTTCCGATTCTGCACATAAGACGTGCAGCCAACAAGTTGGGTCAATACTTTGAATGTATTGGCAAATTACACCAAGGAAAGAGTAAGACTATCTCTACATGCAAGGCTAAGAGTAGGCTCTGGGGTTCATTTGTGTAAAGCCAATTTTATCAATGTAATAAGAAAATAGGAAGAAAGTTTTCCCTACTTTGTAAACTTTAGTAAATAGTATAGGGTCGAATGGAACACGTGGATATTACTCACCGAGTGCCCAAATCAACCTAGCACTTGGATATTACGCACCAAGTTCCCAAAATCCCACCCAATGGCGATATTACTCATGCCTTGGGGTTTATAAAACGTTAAGTTTGGAAAAGAGAGAGGAAGATCTTTCAGAGGATCCATCCTTCAGATGCTCAAAGTTGTTCTGTTTCCGTAAACACGGCTGATCGATCAGATTGCAATACTCTCGAGAGGTTGTGCACTTTCCCCACAATCCACAATCAAGTCCTTTTACAGACAAGACCATGGCAAAGCCTTCCCTTAGTAGCCCCTCTACTAGCTGGATCCAACCGTGCCAAGAACCTCCATATGTTGGTACCCCGGTGTGGTTTCCCACTAAGTACTAAGCCAAGACAGAGCCCATATGTATTGTGGTTGCACGGGAAGCTTCTGAATTCTGAAACATGGCAGACTTCTTTGATTCCTGGGCGGCCGTCCACCACCAAAATCCCACTCGTTGTCTCGACAACCATTCCGCCCAGAAGAAAACTTAGTTTTATTTTGAAGGGGGTTTTGGGGAGAAAAGTTCGCTCGAGAGAGCTCTCGTGCTTAGAAAAATTTGAGTCTTTCGAACCCTCCCAACGGTACTTGATATAGATAAGTATATAGCATAGCATGCATAACTTAGAAAAACAAGATAACCTATTGGGATAGAAAAATCCTAAGCATAGAGCTACTCATGGCGTACTACAAAACCGCACTTGCAAAATAATACTAAGAAAATCTACCAAAATCCTACACATGCATACTACAGAATTTTGAAGAGTAAAACATGCATAGTCAAAACTGGGACATAAACATGAACAAGTGGTGTAACTTGCCTTGATCCGAGCAGCAATCTACACAACAATACTCCTCAGCGCACTCCGAGCAATCTAACGAAACAAACATGGATTCAATCACAATTTGCACAAAACAAGTCACGAAGTCAAATATGCATGCATGCAACATGGTAATATGCAAAGATGGATTTGATTTCGACCAAGGGTTTTAACCAGGGGTGTTGTTGAGTTGGGGATGTCATTAGAATCGATTTCCCAAAGATTTTAGGTATTTTGGGTTAAACCCTAAATAACCAAGCTCAAAACTAGATCTACAACTCCAATCTACCTCGAGACAGATCTGAACACCCTAAGCATGATAAGATAATTGTCTACATAAGGTCTTGTCGAAACAAAGCCAACGTAACAAGAATCAACTAAAATGGAGCTATGGATAAATTTCTAGAATTAAAATACTCTAATCTAAACTTTAAATCCTACTGTAATATTGCTATGACAAAACAGCAATATTATTGTAGATCTGTGTTCTACTCGAAAATATGAATCCAATGGTATATTATACACAAATTTTGGACTAATATTCGAATTACTATGGATTTTACAAGATTGGAGCTATTTCTGCCTATTTTAAAAGAAAAACAAAAGGGGGCCAGCGATGCGGCGACACGTGGCGCAACGCGATTGGTCCGCGAGGCGCGCGTGATGTCGACGCGTTGTTGACGCGGCGACGATGCGGTGGCTGCCACATGGCGCGGCATGATTGCTCGGTACCGCTTCGGTGCGCCAGTCTAATCTAGGCCGTTGGATCGGTATCGGACGGCTGAGGGGGGTGTGGCCGGCGGCATACCGAGGTGGGTGGCGACGGGGTCGATGGCGGACGGCGGCAGCGGTCGGCGATGAGGAGGCGGTGCTCCCCCAGCTTGGTGGAGTAGACGACGGCGACCGGTTTTTTGCCGCGGTTCCTTTCCCTGGGGCGGCATCGGCTCTCCTCCTCCGAGGCGACGGCGAACGGCGGCTGGAGGTGGCAGAGGCGGCGGGGCTCCGGCGAGGAATTGGCGGCGGCTCGGCGGCAGGGTTGGGCAGAAAAAGAGCTAGGGTTTTGGGGGGGGCGTGCCCGGGCTTAAATAGGGCAGAGACTTGGGGCGGGGGTCGCGGAGTCCGCTCCGGATTCGCCGGAGGCGGTTGCCGACGCGGTGGCGTCCGTGCTCGAGCCAGATTCGGGGAGGAGGCGGCTGACGGGTGGGGCCCGCCTGTCGGTGGCTGCGGGCGCGGGAGCGGGCTGGCGCGGCTGCTCTGAGCGTCGCCCACCCGTCCAGGCGGCGGCAGGTAAGCCCCGGGCTGGCTCGGCCGGCCCGGTTAGGTTAGGTTTCCCTCTTTTTTATATATTCTTTTTACTTTTTTCTGTTTTGCTATTTGACTAATAACTTTTGCAAACGGACTCCAAATTAGATGAAATTTGTTTCTAAAATTTTGTAAAAAGAAGAGGGTTAGAGTAGGACTATAAAATAACACTTTTGCAAGGGTTTTGGTGGTTCAAAAAGGTTTTACCCCTTTTAGTCTATAAGTGACTATGGGGTTTAAGAAAATACCTGATGCAGTTTTTGGTATGTGATGCCATGATGCAAAGTTACGATGCATGCTTCTAGTAACACCTGAAATTGAAAAATTTGCGATGTTACAAACCTACGCCCCTTAAGAAGAATCTCGTCCCCGAGATTCAGTTTGGTTAGCAAATAGGTGTGGGTGTTCTTTCTTCAGATCTTCTTCACGTTCCCACGTGGCCTGTTCCTCGGAATGGTGATTCCATTGAACTCTGCAAAATCTGATAGTCTTGGTACGAGTAATTCTCTCGGCTGTTTCCAAAATCCGGGTAGGTTTTTCCTCATAGGTGAGATCGTTTTCCAGTTGGACTTCTTCCAATGGAACTGTATCCTTTAGTGGGGTTTCAGCCATTTCCGGGTGACACTTCTTCAGTTGTGACACATGGAAAACATCGTGAACTGTTAGCACTTCGGGCAATTCCAACTGATAGGCAACTTCCCCTTTACGACCCAAGATTTTGTAGGGGCCTATAAATCAGGGTGCTAACTTACCCTTGAATTCCAAATCTCTTAACTCCTCGTAGCGGTGAAACTCGGAGATATGCACGGTCTCCCACTTCATAAGTCACATCCCTCCGCTTGGAGTCAGCATAGCTCTTTTGTCTGGATTGGGCTATTTTTAACCTGTCTTGAATCTGTCTCACCTTTTCTTCGGCATCCTTGATCAGTTCAGGTCCAAACAAACTACGTTCCCCAACTCCATTCCATAGCAGCGGAGTTCTACACTTTTTGCCATATAGAACTTCAAATGGAGCCATCTTGATGCTAGTTTGGTAGCTGCTATTGTATGAGAATTCCGCATATGGCAAGTTATCATCCCAACTCGATCCATAGTCTAGCGCACAGGCTCTTAACATGTCTTCCAAGATCTGGTTGACTCTGTCCATCTGTTTGTGGGTGGAAGGCGGTACTAAACTCCAGTCGTGTCCCTAGAGACTCGTGTAGCTGTCGCCAAAACATAGAGGTGAATTGGGTACCTCTATCAGAGACAATCCCCTTGGGTACACCATGAAGGCTTACGATCCTTGACATATAAATCTTGGCAAGTTTAGCACTCGTATAGGTGGTCTTTACGGGAATGAAGTGGGCCACCTTTGTGAAGTGGTCGACCACTACCCAGATTGAGTCATACCCAGAACGAGTCCGCGATAGCCCTGTGATAAAATCCATGCCTACCTTGTCCCACTTCTAATCGGGCACAGGTAATGGCTGCAGCAGTCCTGTGGGTTTCTGATGTTCGGCCTTGACTCTGTTGCATACGTCACACAAGGAGATATATTCAGCAATTTCTCTTTTCATGTTGTTCCACCAGAACCTCTCTTTTACATCCATGTACATCTTTGTATTACCGGGATGAATTGAGTAAGGTGAATCGTGAGCTTCCTGAAGGATTAACTTCCTGATATCAGGGTCATCGGGAACGCACAGACGCTTCTCATACCAAAGTGTTTCTTGTTCATCCGTGTGAAACCCTTTTGCTTTTCCCTTGCTTATATTAGCTCTTATCTCCTCCAACTCTTTGTCCCCCTTCTGGGCCTCTTTAATTTGGTCCAGAAGTGTTGGCACTATCTCCATAGTTGCTAAGTATCCCTCCGGAACTATTTCCAACCTGAGGTCCTTGAATTGTTCACACAAATCTTTTGGGAGTTCTCCCACGGTAAGTCCATTTACATAGACTTTCCGGCTTAAGGCGTCAGCCACAACGTTGGCCTTTCCAGGATGGTACTATAGGTCTAAGTCATAAGCCTTGATGAGCTCAAGCCATCTCCTTTGCCTCATATTTAATTCCTTTTGAGTGAAGGTATACTTAAGGCTCTTGTGATCCGTGAACACATCACAATGTTTGCCCATTAGGTAATGTCTCCATACCTTGAGCGCATGCACAACTGATGCTAGTTCCAAATCGTGCGTGGGGTAGTTATTCTCATGGTTCTTAAGTTGCCAAGAGGCGTAAGACACTACTTTTCCATCTTGCATCAGTACACTACCAAGTCCTTGTCGAGAAGCATCGCAATAGACTTGAAAATCCTTTTGGATATCAGGGAGACACAGAACTGGTGTTGTTACTAGGCGTTTCTTTAATTCCTGAAAACTTGCTTCACATCCCTCGGTCCATTGGAACTTCTTCTCTTTCTTCAGCAACTCTATCATAGGCTTTGCTATTTTGGAAAAGTTTTCAATGAATCTTCGGTAATATCCTGCAAGGCCCAGGAAACTCCTAATATCACCCACATTCTTAGGAGACTCCCATTCTGTCACGGAAGCTACCTTACTTGGGTCCACGGCAACACCTTTAGCTGATACAATATGACCAAGGAATCCCACTTCTTTCAACCAGAACTCACATTTGCTACATTTGGCATACAACTTGTGTTCCCTTAACTTTTCCATGATTAGGCGCAGATGCCTCTCATGTTCTTTCTCGTCCTTGGAGTATATGAGTATGTCATCAATGAATACCACAATAAACTTATCCAAGTACTCCATGAACACCTTGTTCATCATAGTCATGAAGTACACTGGGGCATTGGTTAAGCCAAACGACATCACAGTGTACTCGCACAATCCATATCTTGTGGTGAAGGCTGTCTTGGGTACATCCTTTTCCCGGATCTTTAGCTGGAAATAACCTGATCGGAGATAAATCTTAGAGAACACACTAGCGAACAGATCATTAATATTGGGCAGAGGGTACTTGTTTTTGATTGTCACTTCATTCAACGACCGGTAGTCCACGACTAGTCTCTTGGTTTTATCCTTCTTCTCCACGAATAAGACAGGTGCTCCCCAAGATGACGCACTTGGTTGAATGAAGCCTCTGTCCAACTGCTCTCTGAGCTGTTTCTTAAGTTCCTTCAACTCATCTACGTCCATCTTGTATGGTCTTTTTGCTATTGGTCAAGTACCTGGCATCAAGTCAATAAGAAACTCGATGTCTCGGTCGGGAGGCATCCCTGGCAACTCTTCCGGAAACACATCTGGATACTCCTTCACAATTGGCACATCCTCCAAGCTAACCCCCTTAAGAGAGTTCACCATACTTCCTTTGACTGCGAAAGCTGACTTAAAGCGGATCCTTTTCTTTTCCGGAGTCGTGAGTGCGACAGTCCTTTTGGCACAATCTATGACTCCTTCATATTCGGTCATCCAATTCATGCCCAAAATTATGTCTAAGCCTTGTGATTCTAGAACGACTAGGCTGGTGGGAAAGGTGTGCGGCCCAATCCTTAGTTCTAACCCACGGCATCCAGAGTCTGCCACTATTTCTCCTCCAGGAGAACTTACCCTTAGGGGAGTACTAATAGTCTCCATAGGTATTTTGCCTCTACCCACAAATACCCTCGATATGAATGAATGCGATGCACTAGTATCAAAAAGAACAACTGCAGGTGTGGAGTTAAGCTTGAACTTACCAATCACGGAGTCAGGTGCCTCACGAGCATCCTCCACGGAGACATGATTCACCGTGGCTTTGACGAACGGATTCGGCTTCTTCCCATTTCCATTACCATTGCCATGGTTGTGTCCGTTGCCGTTCCCATTACCATTCCCATTCTTTGTATTTTCGGGGCAAATAGTCGCATAGTGCCCTGTCTTGTTACACTTGAAGCATGTCACTTCACTCAGATCCTTGCCATTGCCATTTCCATTGCGGTGCTTATGGCCATTGTGGTTATGTCCTCCATGATGATGACCGTTGTGGTTGTGGCCATTGTGGTTGGTGGTGACGAAGTGCGTTGCTTCTGATATGGGGCAGAGTTGTGCTTGTGTGAGGTGGACTTTCTCTTTCGGTTCTCTATACTCCTTTGCTTTGCTTCAACCACCACTGCCCTGTCCAGGAGTTCCTGGTAGTTATCGAACTTCAGAGCCACAAGATGAATAGATATTTCATCATTAAATCCCCTCAAGAACTCCTCATGTCTCTTGGCATCAGTGGATACATCATCAGGTGCATAACGTGCCAGCTTGTTGAAAAGGTCCCCATACTCGGAGATAGAGCGGTGTAATTGCTTCAAGTCGTGGAACTCACGTCTCTTAAGTGACATGACTCCCGCGGCTACGTGATGAGTACGAAAGGCTGCTTCAAACTGGTTCCAGGTGATTGCTTCAATATCAGGGTGGGTGACCTGGTAGTTATCCCACCATTCAGCAGCTGGTCCCTCAAGTTGGTGCGCGGCAAAGCGCACCCTATCAACTCCATCAACTTGGACAGTGTCTAACTTCTTGTTGATAGTGCGGAGCCAGTCATCTGCCACAATTGGCTCAGAACTACTAGAGAAAATTGGAGGGTTCAACCTCAAGAACCGAGTCAAGCGATCATGTTGGGGCGGTGGGGGTGGCGGAGGCGGCGGGTTGTTGTTGTTGTTTTGCATGTTTTGAGTGAGGAGTTGGTCAACTGATTCTGGGAGTTCAGAAGTTGTGCTATCTCTGGGGGCATGTGTTATTGTTGTTTCCACGTCTCGCCATCTGGAGGATTTGGGAGACAAGTTAATAAATAGATACAAAGCCTAAGTAATAAACTCCTACCCTTACGTAAACAACAGAAGAAAAACACACGAGAAAAGCAAGGCACACAAGGCACATTAATCCACATGCTTAACCAAGTTTAACTAGCCAATAAATTTTTTAGTACTCATTACAATCGCGAATAACGTTCGACTATAGAACTAAAGGTGGTCCAACTACCCTACTCATCATCCACTTCCTCATCCTCAATGATGAAGCCTTCCTTTTCCAGCAGTGACTTGTATAGCTCCATGTCCCTCATCGTGGCTTCAAGCTTCTCTTGAAGTTCCTTCACCTCCTGTGGCTCCGGTGTTGCAGCTTCCAGCCTCCCTTGAAGTTCCTTAACCTCTTGCAGCTCCTGGGTAGCAGCTTCCAGCTTCGCTCGGAGTTCCTTCTTCTCCTTCTGTAGCTTCTTGATCAAATTTGACCCCATAGTCATGGGCATGATCTTCTCCTCCAAACTCCTCTTGGCTGCTCGTAGGTCCTTCAACATGGTGGCAAGGTTCTTGAACTCCATCTCATTCTTTGCGAGCACTAGACTTTGCTCCCTAATCTTCTTGTTCTTATCTTGCACCCTCTTCTCTTGATTTGCGAACCTCTTGTCTTGGGCGGTGAGCTCCCCTCCTAGGGACTTGATCTTCTCTTCCAGCTCTTCGATCTTCTCGTCCTTCTCCTTGACTAGGGCACAAAGCTCATCATTCCTCACGATCTCAAGGCAGCTCCCCTTCTGAAGGTCATTGATGTGGAATTCCAAGTCTTGATATTGGATTCTTCGACGCTTGCATGTCTTCCTTTCCTCCGGGGTTAACTCGATTGGAACTCCCTTCTCATCACGTCTTCCAAAGAGTTTGATGTAGTGGCCTTCAACCTCTTCATGGTGGCGTCCGCAAAGGCGTCCAGTGAGCTCCTGCAAGCTGATGCTAAGTCCCTTCTCCTTGGAGTCGCTGGTGACGTTGAGTACAATGGCCTCTGTCTTGGGTTCTATCTGACTGCGCCCTGGTTGGATGACTTCAATCGCCCAGCATCCTTCCTTGTGCATCTTCCTCAACTCGCTTCCCTTGATTGATGGCATGGGTAACTGCAGTGTCTTGATGATGTCCAGAAGGCATTCCCCGAAGCGCAGGCACTTGATGTCTTCGGCGGTGTCGTAGTAGAAGGCCATCATCTTTTAGGTTAGGAGATAGAAAATTAGACACCGGGTGATAAGGAAGAGAAATACTAGAAGAGTAAAAATAACTTAGAAGAATATAGAAAGCAAAAACACGCATGGTAAAGGTGGTTTCCAATCCTAGGGGTCACGTCCTACAGGCAACTTTGTGCTCTGATACCATCTGTTGCAACCTTGGACCGTTAAGGATCATAAGTCCCTGTGATTAACATGCTAGTCCCTTGATCAATAGCTAGCACTTCACAGTCGATGAATATCATGTAAAACACAAGTCATTATTACACGAATAATCCAGAGTATATTTATTACAACTTGCATAGCTTATAGCTAGCTCAAATAAAACAGCGGAAACTAAGTAAAACTTGAGTCCATGAACGCCTCAGGCTAGCTGCGTGAAGACCCGTGATCCCTACGCACCTTTCAATCTTCGGATTCTGCACATAAGACGTGCAGCCAACAAGTTGGGTCAATACTTTGAATGTATTGGCAAATTACACCAAGGAAAGAGTAAGACTATCTCTACATGCAAGGCTAAGAGTAGGCTCTGGGGTTCATTTGCGTAAAGCCAATTTTATCAATGTAATAAGAAAAGAGGAAGAAAGTTTTCCCTACTTTGTAAACTTTGGTAAATAGTATAGGGTCAAATGGAACACGTGGATATTACTCACCGAGTGCCCAAATCAACCTAGCACTTGGATATTACGCACCAAGTTCCCAAAATCCCACCCAATGGAGATATTACTCACGCCTTGGGGTTTATAAAACGTTAAGTTTGGAAAAGAGAGAGGAAGATCTTTCAGAGGCTCCATCCTTCAGATGCTCAAAGTTGTTCTGTTTCCGTGAACACGGCTGATCGATCAGATTGCAATACTCTCGAGAGGTTGTGCACTTTCCCCACAATCCATAATCAAGTCCATTTACAGACAAGACCATGGCGAAGCCTTCCCTTAGTAGCCCCTCTACCAGCTGGATCCAACCGTGCCAAGAACCTCCATATGTTGGTACCCCGGTGAGGTTTCCCACTAAGTACTAAGCCAAGACATAGCCCATATGTATTGTGGTTGCATGGGAAGCTTCTGAATTCTGAAACATGGCAGACTTCTTTGATTCCTGGGCGGCCGTCCTCCACCAATATCCCACTCGTTGTCCCGACAACCATTCCGCCCAGAAGAAAACTTAGTTTTATTTTGAAGGGGGTTTTGAGGAGAAAAGTTCGCTCGAGAGAGCTCTCGTGCTTAGAAAAATTTGAGTCTTTCGAACCCTCCCAACGGTACTTGATATAGATAAGTATATAGCATAGCATGCATAACTTAGAAAAACAAGATAACCTATTGGGATAGAAAAATCCTAAGCATAGAGCTACTCATGGGGTACTACAAAACCGCACTTGCAAAATAATACTAAGAAAATCTACCAAAATCCTACACATGCATACTACAGAATTTTGAAGAGTAAAACATGCATAGTCAAAACTGGGACATAAACATGAACAAGTGGTGTAACTTGCCTTGATCCGAGCAGCAATCTACACAACAATACTCCTCAGCGCACTCCGAGCAATCTAACGAAACAAACATGGATTCAATCACAATTTGCACAAAACAAGTCACGAAGTCAAATATGCATGCATGCGACATGGTAATATGCAAAGATGGATTTGATTTCGACCAAGGGTTTTAACCAGGGGTGTTGTTGAGTTGGGGATGTCATTAGAATCGATTTCCCACAGATTTTAGGTATTTTGGGTTAAACCCTAAATAACCAAGCTCAAAACTAGATCTACAACTCCAATCTACCTCGAGACAGATCTGAACACCCTAAGCATGATAAGATAATTTTCTACAGAAGGTCTTGTCGAAACAAAGCCAAGCAACAAGAATCAACTAAAACGGAGCTACGGATAAATTTCTAGAATTAAAATACTCTAATCTAAACTTTAAATCCTACTACAAGATTTCTATGACAAAACAGCAATATTATTGTAGATCTGTGTTCTACTCGAAAATATGAATCCAATGGTATATTATACGCAAATTTTGGACTTATATTCGAATTACTATGGATTTTACAACATTGGAGCTATTTCTGCCTATTTTAAAAGAAAAACAAAAGGGGGCCAGCGATGCGGCGACACGTGGCGCAACGCGATTGGTCCGCGAGGCGCGCGTGACGTCGAGGCGCTGCTGACGCGGCGACTTCGCGGCGGCTGCCACATGGCGCGGCATGATTGGCCGGTACCGCTTCGGTGCGCCAGTCTAATCTGGGTCGTTGGATCGGTATCGGACGGCTGAGGGGGGTGTGGCCGGCGGCTTACCGAGGTGGGTGGTGACAGGGTCGACGGCGGACGGCGGCGGCGGTCGGCGATGAGGAGGCGGTGCTCCCCCGGCTTGGTGGAGTAGACGACGGCGACCGGTTTTTCGCCGCGGTTCCGTTCCCGGGGGCGGCATCGGCTCTCCTCCTCCGAGGCGACGGTGAACGCTGGCTGGAGGCAGCGGAGGCGGCGGGGCTCTGGCGAGGAATTGGCGGCGGCTCGGCGGCAGGGTTGGGTGGAAAAAGAGCTAGGGTTTTGGGGGGGCGTGCCCGGGCTTAAATAGGGCAGAGACTTGGGGCGGGGGTCGCGGAGTCTGCTCCGGATTCGCTGGAGGCGGTTGCCGACGTGGCGGCGTCCGTGCTCGAGCCGGACTCAGGAGGAGGCGGCTGACGGGTGGGGCCCGCCTGTCGGCGACTGCGGGTGCTGGAGCGGGCTGGCGCGGCTGCTGGGCCGGCCTGGGCGTCGGCTGCGCTGCGCGTCGCCCACCCTGCCAGGCGGCGGCAGGTAAGCCCTGGGCTGGCTCGGCTAGCCCGGTTAGGTTAGGTTTCCCTCTTTTTTATATATTCTTTTTATTTTTTTCTTTTTTGCTATTTGACTAATAACTTTTGCAAATGGACTCCGAATTAGATGAAATTTGTTTCTAAAATTTTGTAAAATGAAGAGGGTTAGAGTAGGACTATAAAATAACACTTTTTCAAGGGTTTTGGTGGTTCAAAAAGGTTTTACCCCTTTTAGTCTATAAGTGACTATGGGGTTTAAGAGAATGCCTGATGCAGTTTTTGGTATGTGATGCCATGATGCAAAGTTATGATGCATGCTTCTAGTAACACCTGAAATTGCAAAATTTGGGATGTTACATTGCACGATGTCCTTGACACCGTAAAAACCTCTTGCCCGTGTTTCGTCCTTCGAACGCTACAAATTTAGCGGGCACATATCCATGTTTACATAGCATAGGATTGTCTTCATCCGCTAAACCGTGATAGTCGGAGTCATACATCGTCTGGTTGGCCTAACACATCATCAACGCATGAGTAAACAGAGTAGATCGAGCTCAAAATATATAACTGGCCACATATGATAGAGATAGAGATGAGACAACTCACATCGAAATCACCGTCCCTGTCGTCACGACGCGTTTCCTCGCCGTCTCCCCTTGAACCCATGGCCAGAGAGAGAGGGAGAGGGGGGTGGCTGCCAGAGAAATAGCTGGATGCGCCATCGGCTTGCGGCTACGGCAAGATGGGATTGAAGTGGGGAAAGTGGCTTCGAGGGGAAGGAAGAGAAGTACAGGGAGGAAGAGAAGTAATGGAGATGTGACACTGGAATATGGCCAATTGCACTCGTGAGTCATGACACTCATGCCGAAGAACATCCTACTCGCGGATCGCTCTCACGAAGACCATCCCAATCGTCCAAGTGCCCCGATCAAACGGTATGTAACAATCGTCAAGCAGAACAATTGTGTTAGGGTGTGCCTTCTAGAAGAGTCGGTCTAACGGCCACCATTGGGGGGCTAAGGTTAGGGCTCTCCTAAGGTTAGGATCCATATGTGGTTTATGAGAAGAACACACATGCAATGACACTAGTGATATGTGGTTTGTGAAAAGAACACACATGCAATGACTCTAACTATGGATTGTGAAAAGAACAGGCAATACAATTACTCTCGTGGATCCATGTGTGGTTTGTGAAAGAATAGACATTCACTGACTCTAGTTGTGGTTCATGAAAAGAACACACATGCAATGACTCTAGATGTGGTTTGTGAGAAAAACACACATGCAATGGCTCTAGCTCTGGTTCATGAAAAGAACACACATGAAATGACACTGGGTGTGGTTCATGAAAAGAAAACATATCCAATGACACTGGTGTATCCTTATGTGGTTTGTGAGAAGAACACACATGCAATGACTCTAGTTGTGGTTCATAAAAAGAACAGACGTGCAATGACACTGGTGGATCCATATGTGGTTTGTGGAAAGAACAGACATGCAATGACTCTAGATATAGTTAATGAAAAGAACACACATGCAATGACACTGGGTGTGGTTCATGAAAAGAACACGCATCTAATGACACCGGTGGATCTTTATGTGGTTTGTGAAAAATAACACACATGCAATAACTCTAGCAGTGGTTCAAGAAAAGAACACACATGCAATGACACCGGTGGATCCATGTGTGGTTTGTGAAAAGAACAGACATGCAAATGATTCTAGCTGTGGTTCATGAAAAGAACACACATGCAATCACACCGGTGGATCCACGTGTGTTTCGTGAGAAGAACAGACATGCAATCACTCTGGGTCTGGTTCATGAAAAGAACAGACATCCAATGACACTAGTGGATCCATATGTGGTTTGTGGAAAGAACATACATGCAATGACTCTAGCTATGGTTTGTGAAAAGAACAGACATGCAATGGCACTTGTGGATCCATGTGTGGTTTGTGAGAAGAACACACATGCAATGACACTGGTGTATCCTTATGTGGTTTGTGAGAAGAACACACATGCAATGACTCTAGCTGTGGTTCATGAAAAGAACACACACGCAATGATACTGGTGGATCCATGAGTGGTTTGTAAGAACAGACATGCAATGACTCTGGGTGTGGTTCATGAAAAGAACACACATCCAATGACACTAGTGGATCCATATATGGTCTGTGAAAAGAAAAGACATGCAATCACACTGGTGGATCCATGTGTGGTTTTTGAAAAGAACAGACATGGAATGCCACTGGTAGATCCATGTGTGGTTTGTGAGAAGAATACACATGCAATGACACTGGGTGTGGTTCATGAAAAGAACACACATCTAGTGACACTGGTGGATCCATATGTGGTTTGTGGAAAGAACAAACATGCAATGACACTAGTTGTGGTTTGTGAAATGAGCACACATGCAAGCACACTGGTGGATCCATATGTGGTTTGTGGAAAGAACAGACATGCAATGTCTCTAGTTGTGGTTAATGAAAAGAACAGACATGCAATGACACTGGTGGATCCATATATGATTTGTGGAAAGAACATACATGCAATGACTCTAGCTGTGGTTAATGAAAAGAACAGACATGCAATGACACTGGTGGATCCATGTGTGGTTTGTGAGAAGAACCCACTTGCAATGACACTGGGTGTGGTACATGAAAAGAAAACACATCCAATGACACTGGTGTATCCTTATGTGGTTTGTGAAAACAACACACATGCAATGACACTGGGTGTGGTTCATGAAAAGAACACACATACAATGACACTGGTGGATCCTTATGTGGTTTGTGAAAAATAACACACATGCAATGACTCTAGATGTGGTTCATGAAAAGAACACACATGCAATGACACCGGTGGATCCATGTGTGGTTTGTGACAAGAACAGACATGAAAATGACTCTAGCTGAGGTTCATGAAAAGAACACACATGCAATCACACCAGTGGATCTATGTGTGGTTTGTGACAAGAATAGACATGCAATGACTCTGGGTGTGGTTCATGAAAAGAATAAACATCTAATGACACTGGTGGATCCATGTGTGGTTTACTGAAAAAAACATACATCCAATGACACTGGGAGTGGTTCATGAAAAGAACACATATCCAATGACACAGGTGGCTCCATATGTGCTTTGTAGAAAGAACACACATGCAATGACTCTAGCTGCGGTTAATGAAAAGAACACACATCCAATGACACTAGTGGATCCATATGTGGTTTGTGGAAAGAACATACATGCAATGACTCTAGCTATGGTTTGTGAAAAGAACAGACATGCAATGACACTAGTGGATCCATGTGTTGTTTGTGAGAAGAACACACATGCAATGACACTGGTGAATCCTTATGTGGTCTGTGAGAAGAACACACATGCAATGACTCTAGTTGTGGTTCATGAAAAGAACACACATGCAATGACACTGGTAGATCCATGTGTGGTTTGTGAAAAGAACAGACATGCAATGACTCTGTGTGGTTCATGAAAAGAACACACATCCAATGACACTGGTGGATACATATGTGGCTTGGGAAAAAAGAACATACATGCAATCACACTGGTGGATCCATGTGTGGTTTGTGAAGAGAACAGACATGCAATGACACTGGTGGATCCATGTGTGGTTTGTGAGAAGAACACACATGCAATGACACTGGGTGTGGTTCATGAAAACAACACACATCCAATGACACTAGTGGATCCTTATGTGGTTTGTGGAAAGGACATATATGCAATAACTCTAGTTGTGGTTAATGAAAAGAACACACATGCAATCAAACTTGTGGATCCATATGTGGTTTATGAAAGGAACACAGATGCAATGACACTGGGTGTGGTTCATGAAAAGAACACACATCTAATGACACTGGTGGATCCATATGTGGTTTGTGGAAAGAACAGACATGCAATGACTCTATTTGTGGTTCATGAGAAGAACACACATGCAATCACACTAGTGGATCCATGTGGGGTTCATGAAAATAACAGACATGCAATGACTCTAGCTGTGGTTCATGAGAGGAACACACATATAATCACACTGGTGGATCCATGTGTGGTTCATGAAAAGAATAGACATGCAATGACTCTAGCCGTGGTTTGTGAAAAGAACACACATGCAATGACATTGGTGCATACATATGTGGTTTGTGAAAAAAACAGATATGCAATGACTCTAGCTGTCGTTTGTGAAAACAACACACATGCAATCACACTGGTGGATCCATATGTGGTTTGTGGAAAGAACATAGATTCAATGGCACTAGCTATGGTTTGTGAAAAGAACACACATGCAATCACACTGGTGGATCCATATGTGGTTTGTGGAAAGAACAGACATGCAATGACTCTAGCTATGGTTAATGAAAAGAACAGACATGCAATGACACTGGTGGATCCATGTGTGGTTTGTGAGAAGAACCCACATGCAATGACACTGGGTGTGGTTCATGAAAAGAAAACACATCCAATCACTGGCGGACCTTCATGGAGGCGAAAAGGGCTGTCGCCCCCCAGCCCATGATGAAATAGGCTTTTATTTGCAGATATTTGGCCCGTTTGTCCACTAAAATCAGTTTGTAGCTTATATTTAAGCCCCCCAGCCCATTTGCCCCTCCATAAATTTGGCCCAAGGTCCGCCAGTGCATCCAATGAAACTCGTGTATCCTTATGTGGTTTGTGAAAAGAACACACATGCAATGACATTGGGTGTGGTTCATGAAAAGAAACACATCCAATGACACTAGTGTATCCTTATGTGGTTTGTGAAAAGAACACACATGCAATGACACTGGGTGTCATTCATGAAAAGAACACACATCCAATGACACTGGTGGATCCTTATGTGGTTTGTGAAAAAGATCACACATGCAATGACTCCAGCTGTGGTTCATGAAAAGAACACACATGCAATGACACCGGTGGATCCATGTGCAGTTTGTGACAAGAACAGACATGCAAATGACTCTAGTTGTGCTTCGTGAAAAGAACACACATGCAATCACACTGGTGGATCCATGTTTGGTTTGTGAGAAGAACAGACATGCAGTGGCTCTAGGTGTGGTTCATGAAAATAACAGATATCCAATGACACTGGTGGATCCATGTGTGGATTAATGAAAAGAGCACACATGCAATGACACTAGGTGTGGTTCATGAAAATAACACACATCCAATGACACTAGTGGATCCATATGTGGTTTGTGGAAAGAACACACATGCAATGACTCTAGCTGTGGTTAACGAAAACATGTCAACACTCGGATTTTTAATCCCAGATGCCTATTATGCCATACCTCGCAATCCCAGGATTACCATTTTTGTGAGACATAATAGAATTGGTACCACAGTACATCATCCATTACATACCATAACCAGGTCTTACAAATAAAGGATCTCATGATCCAGTCGTAATACAAATCAAGCAGCGGAAATTAAATGTAGTAGGGGCTCCATCTTCAGGTCACAGGCAATGCTGACGATGGGAGATGATCCTAGTTGTCGTAGACCTTGTGCTGTCCATCATCCTGGTAGTCCTCCTCATTGTCTAGCCATGGGAATAGCTAGGGACAAAGCCATGAGTACTCTTTAATTACTCGCAAACTAACACTACCAAGTAAGGTAGTTGTAGTAGGAATCCAAAGCTCTAGGTTTATTTGCAAAAAGCCAAGTTTATCTTAAGCTGAGTTTAGAAGTAAAGAAAACTAATTTAATGTTCTAAACCACTTAAGTGGGAAACTAGTTTTCATATCCACAACCCTGTTGTGGTTGAGTCAAAGTCATAGTTCACTTCACAAATCATTTTGAAAACATCTGACGATGGAACAGTATGGCCACTCCAACTTTCCATGACCGCGGACGCGGCTATTCGAATAGTTTGACACTCTACAGAGGTGGTACACTTTCACCACAAAATTCGATACATCCGTCAGGGATAACCCTAAATAAATCATACTTAGTATGCGGATAATCAATCATAACCTTTCAATTACACACCCTAGTATAGGCACCTCCCCTATGAGCTTGGCGTCCCAGCCATTGCCATCTGCCATCTTGGGTACTACATATGTGGACATTCATCACGAGGTATCCTCAGCTCAACCTCTTCCGCAAGGGAACCCATACTAAGGCATATAAACTTCTGGCTAAGCCCTACCCAATTTAGGTATTGTGGTTGTACAGTAAAATTGGAATGGTATCGCATCCGAACCTAACCATCAGTTTTTGTAAAAGGGTAAGGATCATGCCTCAACAATGTCATCATCAAATCCTTTGTGTTTCTCAACACATGTCAAAACGTCTCAATAGAATGAAACATCATTTCAAGGTTTTCATAATCATTTTCACAAAGTATTCCCATCTAAAGTGATCAACTTTTATACTTAGCACTAGCCACTAAAGTTGAGGGTACTCCCTAATGAGGGGTGCTAGTAAAGTGTAGCTATCCAAATCTAATCTCATGCCTTACAATGGCATCTAAGTATGACTAGTTAGGCCTAGTTTTATACTCTTTATGGTATCTATACTATTGTTCCAATACTCACCAAGCACTAACTAAAAGTAAAGAACTTTGGTAAAAGTAAAAGAATAAAGCTTGCAAGTAGAACTTGGGATTGGTATAATCAAAGTTGGATAACCAAGCATGCCTAATGCATCTTTGCATAGGTTATCAAGATTGCAAGTGTTAACTTGCATAGTTAACTTTTAATGCTAGGCTTGCATTGTTAATGATGGCTTGCCTTGAGTAGTGAAGTGATTGAAGTTCTCCTCTTCTTCTTCTTGGTAGTACTCCTCCTCCTCGTATCCCGGGTTGGTACTAGTGTCTATAAATGAATACGAGGTACACAATCACCAAAAAATACTCAACTACTTCTATTTAGCACACTAAGGTTCACACTTGATGATCTAGCATCATCACAAACATCACATGGAATAAAGACTTAATCTTGTTTCTTTTATTTTAGAAAAGTAATTTCTACTCATTGAAAATACTTATGATTTAATATTCTCCAATTAAAATATGGGATCATGTTGACACTTGTCATCACCACATATTATTATACATGGGAATGTGATTTCAAGTGTTGGTCACATTTTATAAAGTTTAAGGTTATTATTTAATACAATTAAAGTGACTAGAAATGCCCATATAGCATTCTTTTGGTACTATTCCAATGTCACTGCATGTAAACCTAAATATTTTTACATATTCAGATAGATCTAATCAAATGTGATTTTTGAGAGTTGGAATCAACTCAAAAGCATTTATGGTTGATTTTTGAAAAATGTTTAAAATTGGAAAAGTCTCTGTCTTGTTATTTTTGGTATGGGTGATATCTAACTCCAAACGGTTTGAATCCAATAGGCTTGGATAGATATTTTGAATATATTTCTAACAAAATTGGAATCATGCAATTTGGTTTAGTGAATTTCTTTGAATTCATTTTTGAATCTACTGACAGAATCTGGTTTAAATGAAAATGGAAAAATCCTATTTGAATTTCCAGGCCTATGCGAGAAACTAACTGGGCTGGCCCAATATGCACAGCGTGGCGCAGCGGGCTGGTGATAGAATGGCCCCACTAGTCAGCGACTCTATCTAATCGAAATGGTATCGTTTAATCTAGGCCCTACGATTAGAACTAATATCTACAGTTGACATTCATCATCAACGACGAATAGCTCCGGTGAGGTATGAACCCTAACATAGCGGTGGGGGACGTGTGAGGCTCGCCAGGGCTCCATCTAGGCTCGGCGATTGGGGCGAATGACATTGACGATGACAGCAGTTCGAGAGGTGGTCGTGGCAGCTCCTGGGGCGGCTCCAATCAACGGCTCTTCTTCTCCTATGTAGCGGCAGACTTCGACAAAATTCCGGTGATGTGGTGCTCGCCTTGCTCCGGGGAAGGGTGTGAGAGGATCACTGAGGAGTGGGGAGTAAGGTGGCGTGGATAATTGAGGTAGAGAGGGCCTCTATTAATACACTAGTGAAGGGACCTTGCGGCATGGGCGCGGGCTCGTCGGTGACGACAATGCAGCGAGCTATAGGCATGGCAGAGGGTAGGGTTCAGCGCGGTGCTCCCTGGCGGTCATCACAGGCGTAATGGCACAACACAGGGCGGTCTAGGTTGGTCGGGCGCGGGCGGTGCTCTGCGCGGAACCAACGGTGTTCGAGACAGCGCACGGGGGCTACGGGTCGTGCGACGGTGAACGTGGGTGTCTGGGAGCTAGCTGGTGTTATGGCGAGTATGTGCACGTCAGGTGAGGGCGAGGTGCAGCGTGAGCGAGTTGGTCCGGCTACGGCGCTCCGGCGCTCTCCTCGGCACGGCGTAGAGAAAGTGGGCGCGGGCGATGCTGGGGTGGTCCATGGCCTGGTTGTGGTTAGGGGCTGGACAGGGGTGGCGGTGGACAGTGGCGTTCCTCCTGGACATCATGGACAAGGGCGGCGTGGTCTGGGGTGAGCGGTCCATGGTCAGTCGGCTCGGTGAGCATTGGGCGGCGACGCACTGGTGCAAACGGCAAAGGGGGGAGCAGGTCTGGTGCTGCTAGACACTGGGGGAGACCAAGGGAAGTGCAATGGGGGCAAGTGGTCGAGTGATCACTACTCAAACAGTGAAATTAGGCCAAGTTTAATGGTGATCTTAGTACCTACACTTGATTCAATTTTGAATTGTCCTTTAAATGGATTTGGAAATTGTTTCTTTGAGTTTGTAAAGTGGGCTGGGGTTCACTTTTACTTGGTCTAGCAAGGGGTGAAAAGAAGTGGAATTGTTTCTGTTAGAAATCTTGTACTAGGAACACCCAAAGTGTCCTAGTGGTTGATTTTGGTCGAAATGACCATTTGATCATTTGCTTTATATTTGATTTCTTTTTCTTTGGAATTTGTTTGTAAATGGCCTAGATGATGTAGTATCCATCTTTAAACCATTTCTTATCATTTGTAACAATCAAAGATGGCAATTGCACTCAATTCTACACTAATGCAAAATCACACAAACACTCATATTCATTTTAGTAATAAAAGTTTTTATTAACCCTAAACTTGGGTGATTAGAACTTGATAATCTTGCTTAAATGTTTTGGGGTGTTACAAACCTTCCCTCCTTAAACAAAATCTCGTCCCGAGATTTAAGAAAAACTAGGAACTAAAGAGATTTGGAAACTCAGTCCTAATGTAATCTTCTCGCTCCCAAGTAGCTTCTTCTTCAGAATGGTTGCTCCACTGGATCTTGAGAAACTTGATACTCCTGGTCTTGGTGGTTCTGAAAGCTTCTTCCAAAATACGGATGGGTACTTCACGATATGTCAGATCCTTGTTGATATCTATGGCTCGGTGATCGATGTTCTTGAATACTTCGGTCTTCTCCAGAACTTCTAGGCATTTGCGAAGTAACGAGATATGGAACACATCATGTATGGCTGACATCTCCTTCGGAAGTTCCAGTTGATATGATACTTCTCCTCGGCGATTCAAAATCTTGAAGGGTCCAATATATTTGGGGGCTAACTTCCCTTTCAGTTGAAAACATTGCATTCCTTTCAAGGGTGATACTTTGAGATATACAAAATCTCCGACATTGAAGGTCGGGTCTCGACGTCTCTTGTCAGCATAACTCTTCTGTCGGGATTGGGCGGTCTTGAGGTGCTCACAGACTTTGTGAACCTTCTCTTCGGCTTCTCGTAGGACGTCAGTCCAAAATCTGACTCTCTCCTACTTGTGACCAATTCAAGGGGGTACGACACTTCCTTCCATACAGAAATTCAAATGGGGCCATTTAGAAACTTGCTTGATAACTATTGTTGTATGAGAATTCCACGAAAGGCAGACAATCTTCCAATTTTGATCCATACTCTAGAACACAAGCTCTCAACATATCTTCTAAGATTTGGTTGACTCTTTTAGTTTGTCCATCGGTCTACGGGTGATAAGCTGTGCTGAAGTTCAGCTTGGTTCCTAATACTTCTTGGACCTTCTGCCAACATCTTGAGGTAAACTGGGTTCCTTGATCCGACACTATGGTCTTAGGGGTTCCATGCAAACTGATGATTCTAGCAATGTATAGCTCTGCTAGCTTCAAACTCTAGTAGGTGGTCTTGACAGGTATAAAATGGGCTACCTTGGACAGTCTATCAACTATGACCCAAGTAGAGTCATTTCCCCTACTAGAGGTAGGCAAACCGGTGATAAAGTCCATTCCGACAGAATCCCATTTCCATTCCAGAATCTGCAATGGTTGCAAAAGTCCCGCGGGTCCCTGATGTTCTGCTTTGACTCTCTGACAGATATCACACTTGGCTATGTAGCTTCCGATTTCTCTCTTCATCTTGTGCCACCAAAATTGCTCCTTCAAATCCTGATGCATCTTTGTTCCTCCGGGATGGATAGAATAAAGAGTATCATGAGCTTCTTGCATGATAACTTGCATTAGCTCGGAATCTGCTGGCACACAGATACGTCCTTTGTACCACAAAACTCCTTCTTCATCTTTGGTGAATCCGGGTACCTTCCCTGTACCGATACGATGCTTGATTCTGTCGATACTTGCATTCCCTTTTTGCGCTTCCTGGATCTGATTGATCAAAGTGGGTAGAAGTTCTATGCTAGCTAAAAATCCTTTGCTAACTAGCTCCGTTCTAAACTGCTCTAACTCTTCATGCAAACTTGGCTGGGCTTCTTTGATCATGGTGTTTAATCTACACGGCAATCTGCTAGGAGCATCCGCTACCACATTGGCCTTGCCGAGGTGATAGTGAATGTCAAGGTCATAATCCTTGATTAACTCTATGCATCTCCTTTGCCTCATATTCAGCTCCTTCTAGGTGAAAATATACTTCAGATTCTTGTTATCCGAATAAATCTCACAGCGGTTACCCATAAGGTAATGATGCCATGTCTTCAAAGCTAAAACTACGGCTGCTAGTTCAAGGTCATGGGTATGGTAGCTTTTCTCATGTTGCTTCAGTTGTCTGGACAGATATGCTATGACTTTGCCTTCTTGCATCAACACACATCCGAGACCAATCTTGGATGCATCACAATACACATCAAAAGGCTTCTTGATATCTGGCATAATCAAAATTGGGGCTGAAATCAATCTCTTCTTGAGCTCCTGAAAACTTGCTTCACATTTGTCTATGCATTCAAACTTCTTATCTTTCTTCAACAGTTGAGTCACCGGTCTTGTGATGCTCGAAAATCCTTCTACGAACTTGTGGTAATATCCTGCTAATCCGAGAAATGCGCGGACTTGGGTTTGAGTGGTTGGGGCTTTCCATTCTTCAACATCTTTGATCTTGGCGAAATCGACAACGACTCCTCCTGCCGACATAATATGTCCTAGGAATCCTACTTCCTTTAACCAGAACTCACATTTGCTAAACTTGGAATAAAACTTATGTTCTCTAAGGGTTTGAAGGATGGTTCTCAGGTGTAGCTCATGGTCTTCTTCTGACTTGGAATAGATCAGAATATCATCGATAAAAACAACGAAAAACTTATCCAGGAAGTTCATAAAAATCTTATTCATGAGATTCATGGAATAAGCGGGGGCATTGGTTAATCCAAAATACATGACCGTGTACTCATACAATCCATATCTGGTGGTAAAGGCGGTCTTTGGAATATCCGTTGCATGAATCTTGAGTTGATGATAACCAGTTCTAAGATCAATCTTAGAAAACACTCTGGCACCTATCAATTGGTCAACAGATCTTCTATCTTCGGCAATGTGTACGTGTTCTTGATGGTGGCATCATTCAGCTTCCGGTAATCTGTGCACAAATGGTTACCTCCATCTTTCTTATCCACAAACAAAACAGGCGATCTCCATGGCGATGCGCTTGGTTGAATCAAACCTTTCGCCAACATAGCATCAAGTTGTTTCTTCAGCTCCACTAGTTCAGATGGGTTCATACTATAAGGTCTCTGAGCTCTGGGTCAAGTTCCAGGAATTAGTTCAATGATGAACATGATATCCTGATCTGGGGGCATACCGGGCAATTCATCTGGGAGTACGTCGGGGTATTCATAGACTCTTGTTGCGTTTGAATTGATGGGGCAAGGTCTTGGATACATTCTCTACTGATACTCCAGTGCTATTGGTCATGGTTATGGCTTTCTTGGCACAGTCGATTAATCCTTTATGTTTCGACATCCAATCCATTCCTAGTACTACTTCCAAACCTTTGGTTCCAAGTACTATTAGATTAGCATAAAAATATATGCCATGGATTCTGATGGGTACAGCCTTGCAAATTTTTCTAGCTTTGGTGGTTGAACCAGGTATTTGAACTATCATAACATGCTTAAATTTTGTTGGTTGAATCTTACTAGTGCATGCAAATTCTTCTGTAACAAACAAGTGCGATGCTCCAGAATCAAACAACACTCTTGCAAGTGCTGAGTTAACAGAAAACATACCCAACATGACATCTGGAGCTTCTTGGGCTTCTTCAGCATTCATGTGGAACAGGCGGCTATTGCGGTTGAGCGAGTTCCCTGGGGCAAATATCCTTCCAGGCTGAACACAGCGCTGTTGCTGAGCGGGTGCATTCACATTGGTTGCTGCTACAAGCTTCTTGGGACACTCATTGGAGTAGTGACCCTTGACTCCACATTCAAAACAAGTAATCTGGGACTTGTCTTTTCCTGCAACAAGCACATCACTGCTTCCAGTCCTTGTGGCAGTATTATTGTTGTCGTTGTTGGTCTTGGGTGGTGCACGATTGAAGTTATTAGAGTTTCCAGGGTTGTTGTTGTGGTTTCTTCTAGACTTTAAGTTTCCTCCGCTACGATTGGGATAGTTTGGATGGGACATAGGGGGTCTGTTGTTTCTTGGGGCATATCCTGCAGACGGGTTGGGGCGATACTTCTGGTTATTGTGGGATCCAGTCTAGTGCATCATCCTGCGCTTGTGATAGTCATTGGCTTAGTTTATCTTACCTTCCATCTGAATGGCAGAGTCTACTACCCTCTTCTAGATCTACAAAATGGATGTTGACTAACGCAGTCTGCATCTCATCATGTAATCCATTCAGGAACCTTTCTTTCTTCTTTGCTTCGGTGTTAATCTCATCAGGGGCATATCTAGCTAGGGCCAGAAATTTGTCACGGTATTCAACTATCGTCATCCTTCCTTGCTCCAGTTCCCTAAACTCATCCCTCATCCTGGTGACTAAACCTTGGGGCACATGGGTGCGGCTGAACTTGATCTTGAATACTTCCCAAGTCATCATCTGACCTTTGTTCATGGTACGGGTGCTATTCCACCAGGCTCTTGCATCTCCTGCCAGATAGTGGGTGGCAAACAGTACTTTCTCATTGGCTTCAACTCCTGCGACCTCCAAGTTGTTTTCCATGGTTTGCAGCCAGTCATCAGCATCTAAGGGATCCTCAGACTTACTAAAGATAGGTGGGTTGGTATTCTGGAAGTTCTTAAGTTTGGATCCATGATGATCTTGGTTTCCATGGCCTTGATTATTGTGGGCCATTTGAGCTATCTGTTGTAGAGTGGCTAAGTTGGCTTGGCATTTGGATCTACTAGCTTCACGGTCAGAAACTAGCATTTGCAGAATCGGCAACATTGGGTCCTGAGATGAACTGCTTCCTCCGAGGTTTCCACGAGTCATCTGAAGATTGAGATAGATAATGAGATAAGAGGGAAATCTCTAAGGTTTATGGTTTTGTGTCAGAAGTTTTAAACTTTGAGTTTGACTCAGGTTTTGCAAACTAACAACTTCCTCTCATTCATTCATTCAAAGCACACCTTACAAACACACACCACAACACAAATAGAAAACATATGGTTTAATTTACCATTCTGTGAACTACGATACAGTGGGACTGGATACAACTCATTCCTACAGTAGTGCTCAAGTGCATCTAATCATCATCAATGAAGTCGGAATCATCATCAGTGTGGAACTCCATGGCATCATCCTCTAGATAGTCGTTGTCATTGCTGAGGTAAGAGTAAAGATCTCCTTGGATATATTCACCTTCCTCCTCCTCCTCCTTCGCTTCAAGCTAGATTTCCTGTTCACGGATGGTCTTCTGGAGAGTGGCCACCTTCTTGCGAAGACGCTCGATGGTGGGATCCTTCTTGTCGCGTTGACGACGAAGTGATTGGTGCTCCTTGGTGAGAATTGCGAAGGTCTGATCCTTCTTGACTGTAATGACATGGTTGTGGTTGGCGTAGGCACGAGCGTTGTCTGTGTATCATACAACATGAAGTCAAGATTATCCACCTTGTGCTTTAGCTCCGTATGTCCTGGCATCTCCAAGGGCATCCCCATAGAATCACGCCTTGCGTAGTGAGCAAAGCGAGTTCCATAGATCTGGTTTATGTTATGTCCACACAAACGGGTGAGAGCTTCATGCATGGCCCTGACTAATCCATCTAGACAGTTGTGCTCTCTCAAGGTGAATTGGATCTTCTCTGAAGTGGGTGCTTCCATCTTTCCTCTGAGATCTGCAACTACCAGCCATTGTAGATCTCCTCCTACGTGATCGTTGAGTTGTGCCCCGAAGAATTCTGGGTGCAGGCGCTCCAAATACTCTGACAGTGCATCTAGAACCCTCTCAAAGATCAGGTGGCCTCCGTTGCCCATCTGGTAGAACTTGCAATACTAGACCTCCATCTATTAGAATTTAGGTGAGCAAGTTAGTGACGTGATCAACTCTGTCAAATTTTTATGTAGGTTTGAAAGAATTTTTTAGGATCATGAATCTTTTTGAAAGAATCTCAAGGACAAGTGTGGGAATAGATTTTCATAAATACTAACTTATTTTGTTTTGAAACAAAGTTTTTTTTGTTCGGACGTCCATTTCTAACTAGGGTCTCCTATGGTTAGGATGGCTCTGATACCAACTTGTCAACACCCGGATTATTAATCCTAGATGCCTATTATGCCATACCTCGCAATCCCAGGATTACCATTTTTGCGAGACATAACAGAATTGGTACCACAGTACATCATCCATTACAAACCATAATAAGGTCTTACAAATAAGGATCTCATGATCCAGTCTTAATACAGATCAAGCAGCGGAAATTAAACGTAGTAGGAGCTCCATCTTCAGGATCACGTGCAATGCTGACGATGGGAGATGCTCCTAGTTGTCGTAGACCTCCTGCTATCCATCATCCTGGTAGTCCTCCTCATAGTCTGGCCACGGGAATAGCTAGGGACAAAGCCATGAGTACTCCTTAAGTACTCGCAAACTATCACTAACAAGTAAGGTATATCTAGTAGGAATCCTAAGCTCTAGGTTTATTTGCAAAAAGCCAGGTTTATCTTAAGCTGAGTTTAGAAGTAAAGAAAAATAATTTAATGTTCTAAAGCACTTAAGTGGGAAACTAGTTTTCATATCGACAACCCTGTTGTGGTCGAATCAAAGTCATAGTTCACTTCACAAATCATTTTGAAAACATCTGACCACGGAATAGTATGGCCACTCCAACTGTCCATGACCACGGACGCGGCTATTCGAATAGTTTGACACTCTACAGAGGTCGTACACTTTCACCACAAAATTCAATACATCCGTCAGGGATAACCCTGAATCAATCATACTTAGTATGCGGATAATCAATCATAACCTTTCAATTACACACCCTAGTATAGGCACCTCCCCTATGAGCTTGGCCTCCCAGCCATCGCCATCTGCCATCATGGGCACTGCATATGTGGACATTCATAACGAGGTAGCCTTAACTAAACCTCTTCCGCAAAGGAACCCATACTAAGGCATATAAACTTTTGGCTAAGCCCTACCCAATTCAGGTATTGTGGTTGTACGGTAAAATTGGAATGGTATCGCATCCGAACCCAACCATCAGTTTTTGTAAAAGGGTAAGGCTCATGCCTCAACATTTTCATCATCACATCCTTTGTGTTTCTCAACACATGTCAAAACATCTCAATAGAATGAAACATCATTCCAAGATTTTCATAATCATTTTCACCAAGTATTCCCATCTAAAGTGATCAACTTTTATGCTTAGCACTAGCCACTAAAGTTGAGGGTATTTCCTAATGAGGGGTGCTAATCAAGTGTAGCTATCCAAATCTAATCTCATGCCTTACAATGACATTTAAGTATGACTAGTTAGGCCTAGTTTTATACTCTTTATGGTATATATACTATTCTTCCAATACTCACCAAGCACTAACTAAAAGTATACTACAAGAAATCTGCTCACTAGTGACCTTTTATTAACGACCATGGGTTTTTTGGTCATAGATCTATGACCATTCTGAACCAACTGGTCGTAAGGCATTTGAGAGGGTCCAAACCTTACAAAATTACGACCAATTTTGTTAAGAAGGTCATATTTTCCAAGAACAGGATGGTCATAGATGAATAGCACTGATTTAAAGCATAATATCTAGCCGATTATGACCAATTCGTATGGTCGTGATATATAATACTAATATATTTCCATGTACACAATGGTGACTAGATTTCCACCTATGCGAATTTGCGTAGGTGTCACGTGATGTTTCCATTTCCTTGGGCCTGCAAGTGTACCTAATATTTTACTAGCAAGTCACCGACAAGTGGGACATACATGCCATTCTGAAATATTGGTCACACCAAACTGACAAATAGGCTCCTCATAACTGACACGTGGGACCCACCAGAACCTGACAAGTGGAGCCCAGTAGATAAGTAGCACGCGTGTGGCAATTATTATAGCAAAAAGGAGGGCCACTGGGGATCAAACCCGTGACCTCTCCCTACCTAGCGAAGGGACCAAACCAACCCAGCACTCAACACTTGTTGTTAAAGAATGAATCGTCGCCCTCTTTATTCTATCTCAACGGCTATTGGGCCTGGGCCTCAAGCGAACAAGGCTTTATTTTTTTTAATTCACAATATTTCGTTTACCCCGGTGGGCCAATATCCCAATAGACCATTGGCTGATCTATTTTACTGAAAAATGTAGGCTTCTTACAAACTTTGAGCCCACACAAATGGAAGGACTTTATTCTTTTGGTTTGGTAAGTAAAAAAATGTATTTTTTCTATAATTTTTACATATAACGTCGAATTGAAATGATGTAAAAATCAATTTGGTTCATATTTAGGAGATGCATGAGTTTCTTCTAATATAAATGATGCAAATTTATATATGACCACATTTAGCAACATATTCTTGATAGACGCTTCCCAAAAAACCCACTTTTTAACACTTGGAAAATAAAAAAAAGATTGTTTGTGCAATAAAGTTGAAAACTTTATTTAGCAACATTGCTTGTCATGCTAAGATGCATATGTATGCATATATTGAGAACATTATCGTAAACTATATGCCATGATTGTGGCCATAAAATTAGTTCTTATTTCAAGATGTGGTTAAAATGTCGGGAGTGATCGTTCTTATCTAGGGATGGAATCTTGCTAAACTTGCATTGGATATCTGATAAAATAGCATATTGTAAGTCTAAAAATGATTTTTGCAAAAAATCATGAGCAATATATAATGTACCTGTAGTTCAAACCGGACCCACTTCCTACCGATTCGGCAGACATTTGTCTTTTTCGCCAGGGGTGGACAAAATGGTTTGAGATACCCTAATCAGGACATTGTCCATGTAAGGTTGTATAGTATTTATGAAAAAATATGGTTTTAGCATTTTGAATTAACTATTTGGTGGTTGCTTCACAAAACGCCCCGTTTTTTGCACTCGAAAAATAGAAAATGCATTTTCTGTGCGACGAAAAGGAAAAGTTTCTCCTACAACATTGTTAGGCATCCCAAGATGCACATGCGTGCACAATATGGGCACATTATCACAAACTGTGCCGCGATTCTAGCCATAACATTGGTCTTTTGACCTGAAAGCCATGAAACCTCGAGCAAGATAGGTCATTTCTGTGAAGGTTTTTTCAAGATGCAATCAATATACCAAGTTTGGTATTTTTCCTTGCAAATATGTCACATAATATGACACCACGCGAAGGAGTTACCTCAATTGGACCATTTTTGAATTTTTTGTGTCGGTTTCAAACTATGGTCAAAACGACGGGTTTTAAGGTTCATAGATAGGGGATGCTCCTCGCTAAAATTTTAATGGATCTCCGAAGAAACATCATATTGTGAGTCTAAAATTGATTTTTTCAATAAATCATGAGCAATATATAATGTACCTGTAGTTCAAACCGGACCCACTTCCTACCGATTCGGCAGACATTTGTCTTTTTCGCCAGGGGTGGACAAAATGGTTTGAGATACCCTACTCAAGACATTGTCCATGTAAGTTTGTATAGTATTTTTGAAAAAATATGGTTTTAGCATTTTGAATTAGCCATTTGGTGGTTGCTTCACAAAACGCCCCGTTTTTTGCACTCGGAAAATAGAAAATGCATTTTCTGTGCGACGAAAAGGAAAAGTTTCTCCTACAACATTGTTAGGCATCCCAAGATGCACATGCGTGCACAATATGGGCACATTATCACAAACTGTGCCGCGATTCTGGCCATAACATTGGTCTTTTGACCTGAAAGCCATGAAACCTCGAGCAAGATAGGTCATTTCTGTGAAGGTTTTTTCAAGATGCAATCAATATACCAAGTTTGGTATTTTTCCTTGCAAATATGTCACATAATATGACACCACGCGAAGGAGTTACCTCAATTGGACCGTTTTTGAATTTTTTATGTCCGTTTCAAACTATGGTCAAAACGACGGGCTTTAAGGTTCATAGATAGGGAATGCTCCTCGCTAAAATCTTAATGGATCTCCGAAGAAACATCATATTGTGATTCTAAAATTGATTTTTTCAATAAATCATGAGCAATATATAATGTACCTGTAGTTCAACCCGGACCCACTTCCTACCGATTCGGCAGACATTTGTCTTTTTCGCCAGGGGTGGACAAAATGGTTTGAGATACCCTACTCAAGACATTGTCCATGTAAGTTTGTATAGTATTTTTGAAAAAAATATGGTTTTAGCATTTTGAATTAGCCATTTGGTGGTTGCTTCACAAAACGCCCCGTTTTTTGCACTCGGAAAATAGAAAATGCATTTTCTGTGCGACGAAAAGGAAAAGTTTCTCCTACAACATTGTTAGGCATCCCAAGATGCACATGCGTGCACAATATGGGCACATTATCACAAACTATGCCACGATTCTGGCCATAACATTGGTCTTTTGACCTGAAAGCCATGAAACCTCGAGCAAGATAGGTCATTTCTGTGAAGGTTTTTTCAAGATGCAATCAATATACCAAGTTCGGTATTTTTCCTTGCAAATATGTCACATAATATGACACCACGCAAAGGAGTTACCTCAATTGGACCGTTTTTGAATTTTTTATGTCCGTTTCAAACTATGGTCAAAACGACGGGCTTTAAGGTTCATAGATAGGGGATGCTCCTCGCTAAAATCTTAATGGATCTCTGAAGAAACATCATATTGTGAGTCTAAAAATGATTTTTTCAATAAATCATGAGCAATATATAATGTACCTGTAGTTCAAACCGGACCCACTTCCTACCGATTCGGCAGACATTTGTCTTTTTCGCCAGGGGTGGAAAAAATGGTTTGAGATACCCTACTCAGGACATTGTCCATGTAAGGTTGTATAGTATTTTTGAAAAAATATGGTTTTAGCATTTTGAATTAACCATTTGGTGGTTGCTTCACAAAATGCCCCGTTTTTTGTACTCGGAAAATAGAAAATGCATTTTCTGTGCGACGAAAAGGTTCTCCTACAACATTGTTAGGCATCCCAAGATGCACATGCGTGCACAATATGGGCACATTATCACAAACTATGCCGTGATTCTGGCCATAACATTGGTCTTTTGACCCGAAAGCCATGAAACCTCGAGCAAGATAGGTCATTTCTGTGAAGGTTTTTCAAGATGCAATCAATATACCAAGTTTGCTATTTTTCCTTGCAAATATTTCACATAATATGACACCACGCGAAGGAATTACCTCATTTGGACCGTCTTTGAATTTTTTATGTCCGTTTCAAACTATGGTCAAAACGACGGGCTTTAAGGTTGATAGATAGGGGATGCTCCTCGCTAAAATCTTAATGGATCTCTGAAGAAACATCGTATTATGAGTCTAAAAATTATTTTTTCAATAAATCATGAGGATCAGATCATGTACATGTAGTTCAAACCGGACCCACTTCCTACCGATTCGGCAGACGTTTGTCTTTTTCGCCAGGGGTGGACAAAATGGTTTGAGATACCCCCATCAGGACATTGTCCATGTAAGGTTGTATAGTATTTTTGAAAAATATGTTTTGAGCATTTTGAATTAACCATTTGGTGGTTGCTTCACAAAACTTCCCTTTTTTGCACTCGGAAAATAGAAAATGTATTTTCTGTGCGACGAAAAGGAAAACTTTCTCCTAGAACATTATTAGGCATCCCAGGATGCAACAAAAAGGAAAACTTTCTCCATGAATATGGCCATAACATTGCTAGTTTGGGTTGAAAGCCATGTCAATTTGTGGAAAATTTTCTCCAACCAATCAGAACGTAGTAACCATAGTGCCACGGATCAGAGTCTAGAACTCGATCTTGCCCGTCGATATCATCTCGGTCCAACGACCCGGAGGAACCCCTCACACCCACCAAATTTGCATGCGTGGACGCTAGGGTTAGGTGCACCCCACCCACCCCCACCCCGTCGCGTAGCCAGAGTGCCAGACCCACCCACGAGCGCCGCCTCCCTCCTCTTCTCTCCCACCCATCCCGTCCCTATCTCCTCCTTCCTTAGCGCATCATCGTCGACCATTCCAGACCTCCAGTGCCCCTCCTCTCCCCAAACCACATCTGACCCTACCCAAACCGCTTAGGATCCGTTCTCCCAGCGTGCCGCCATCGATTATGGAGCACCTCGGTGAGCTCCCATCCAGATCTCGATGCAGAGACGGCCCTCCCCTCTCTCTCTGGCAAGGTGCTTGACGATGGAGCCAATGGTGGACACGAATCAAGAAGGAGGCCGCAGTGGAGAGGGAGGTGCTCCACCTTCCTGACCTCCCATCCTCGTCTTACCTCCAGATTGCTCAGGTCCCCTTTGTCATCCACGTCGACACCATCTTCCCCGACGCTGGTGAGCTTTCTAGCATCCACGACACTGCATGCTGCTCCTCCTTTCCCCTCTCCCTCTCTCTGTTTCTCTCTCAATCTCTCTTTCCCTGCAGAGGCTGCTGGACACAATGGTGGAGACTCCACCTGACCATGGATGGGACAGACGGGAGGTGGAGTTTAGCACGGATCCGGCATCTCGGACTTCGGCTACATCGATTCAAAATGAGAAGTGCCCATGCAGGAAGAATTCCAGTTCGAGGTGAAGTAGCATGAAATTTTATCTTTACAGATTTGAATTTAGGGTACATAATACTACTGTGTAGTGTGCGTTTGATTGTCACATGGTTCGAACACATGATTTGAATTTAGGTTATTGCCAGGTGTGCACAATATTGTAAATATGTGTGAGACTTTATATAATGTGGTAGTTAGTTATTGCCAGGTGTGCACAACATATGTACTGAATGTATGTTTCTTTGAACATAGTAACAACTCATACCTCCATGGAAAGGATTCGATTAGTAACTTCAGGACATGAGTTACTAGGGCAAAACAAGTGATAACACCTTGCACTAGTTAGTATCTTTTGGCTGAATAGTGTAGAGGGATCACAATTGACATTAAGAATTTGGTACATTTTACAACATCAGACCTTCTATGCTCTATTATAAGTTAGGGGGTTATTTGGACTTGTTTCTTATTTTAATTAGTACCTAGACTAGTTAGTATCTAGACTTGTTTCTTATTATTACAAGGTAGCAAACAAATATGCCTTATTTTAATATGGTATTGAGTAACAAGTGTCATGCTATAACTTTTCTCTAGGAAGTACTATGTTTGCAATTTTGACTTGTTCTAGAGACAATGTCTTTTGCGGGTTTGCTGATTCATTTCCTTTTATTGTTTCGCGGGTTGTAGGAACCAATGTGTTTAAGATGGTGTTGCTAATGGTGCATAGGGAAGAGGAGGCCAAGATTTTGAACTGTCCAGTGAGAAAGAGGATGTGAATTCTTTCATCTATGTAGTGTAATATTTGGGTCTGTCACTTCCTTCCTTTGTTCTTATATAGTTGGAGTTTACACATTTCTTCAGAGCTGGATTATCATGTAGAACATCATGTTTACTTGACTATTTTCAGTTTACCTCCTTCATACACTAATAAAATATACTTTGTATTACATTGATGAATATGTGTTCCATCCTTGCTGGTTGTTTTTCGAATGCCGAGTTTATTTACTTGCAACAGGTAAGTATCCGGATGTTTTCTCATTAGCTTATGTGATTTTAGAATCGACCTTAGATACTTGCAATGGGTAAGGTATCCGGATGTTTTCTCACTAGCATTCACTGTAGAATTCAGGAAGGTGTTGTGACGGCCATCATAGTTCAGTTAGAAAATATGACTTTTACATTGTTGTTTCTACAGAATAAACCTGATATTTGTTACTTCAATGGGATGACTATTAGCTTTGCTTGCTACTTCTGTTAAACTATAATGCATGTATCATAAATTGTTGTTGCTTCTCCAAGTAATTAGCAGAGTATTTACATTGTTATTGTTTCTACAAGTAATTAATAGTGCAAGTATTAATTTGTTGCCCTCTTTTGTTGTGTGCATGTTTGAGTGGCTACTGCTGATGTGCATGAAGTTGCTTGGAGCTGGAGAAGTCGAGGGCGAGGGGTCAGGGTTCCTGGCTGCTAGGAGGGCGTGCCGATCTGTCCGTGTTCGACGTTGTCATCATCCTCATCTTCCCAGCAGATACTACTACGAACATCACATGGCAGACTTATGCTCCCACTTCACCATCATCGAGTACCATTCTTGCTTCTTTACATGTTTGGTTGCAGCATCCATTTCTTATCGTCTCTGTTTTGTAGTTATAATTACTTTCTGCTCTATTTTGCATAATGGTATCTGTTTAGGGGATAATTGATTCATGTATTGGGCACATGTTGATACTTTCCTAACATGCTTAGTAATGGGCACATGCTTGTTCTACTGTTATTTATGTACACTGGATGCCTAGAAATTCATGTATATCTACATTCCTAACTTCTGATTTGTAACCTGCAGATGCATGCCTTCTTTTGTCCAAATCATGTACAAGAGCTCCAGGATGATGAATCCCAAAGAACCAGCTCACCTGAGCTGGTTATTTCGATATTCTATTCAATTTTAATAGCCGAACCTAATCTGTACTGTACATGATTGTAATCTGCCTTTTTGGCTGTTATATGAATTATTATGAGTTTATTGGCTTTGTTTGAATCTATTATTTTGATATTCTGTTCAATTTTGATTGCCTGATTTGTACTGTACATGATTGTAATCTGCCTTTTTGGCCGTTATATGGATTATTATGAATTTACTGGCTTTGTTTGAATAGAATTACTGGCTATTGCATAGATAGAAAACTGATATGCTTTTCAATGGAAAGAAATAAAATAAAAACACAATAGGACCAACTGCTTGACCTGACTATTGGAACCAAATAATTTACTTGACAGGTGTGACCTAATTCACCCATCTGACTAGTGGGACCAGCACTTAAATTCGAAAATAGGCTATGGACCAAAACTAAAAAGGCTGAAATGTTGGGCTTGGCCCATTTAGTGGACCAGAGTTGACAGAAATAAGCATAAAAACTGGCTGAATTTTTGGGCTTGGCCCATATAAAACACCTACCTAGACCGGGCTAAATCTGATCGACGACCTTTAAAATTGGTCACAGATTTGCCACGTAGGATCGGCCACGTAGGATCTGACGTGGACAGGGTAGACAGTCTATAACCAATACAGTTGGTCATAGAATCTGTGACCATCTATATTGGTCATAGACGTCTGTGACCAATTCAGAAAAAAGGTCATGGTGTTTAACTAGTGACGCTCAGCTTTTGACCATCTGTATTTGGTCACAAAAAGGTCACAAATTAAAAACTATGACCTTCCAGTGACCAATATGGAGGGTCATGTATCACTAGATTTCTTGTAGTGGTAAAGAACTTTGGTAAAAGTAAAAGAATAAAGCTTGCAAGTAAAACTTGGGATTGGTATAATCAAAGTTGGATAACCAAGCATGCCTAATGCATCTTTGCATAGGTTATCAAGATTGCAAGTGTTAACTTGCATAGTTAACTTGTAATGCTAGGCTTGCATTGTTAATGATGGCTTGCCTTGAGTAGTGCAGTGATTGAAGTTCTCCTCTTCTTCTTCTTGGTAGTACTCCTCCTCCTCGTATCCCGGGTTGGTACTAGCGTCTATAAATGAATACGAGGTACACAATCACCAAACAATACTCAACTACTTCTATTTAGCACACTAAGGTTCACACTTGATGATCTAGCATCATCAAAAACATCACATGGAATAAAGACTTAATCTTGTTTCTTTTATTTTAGAAAAGTAATTTCTACTCATTGAAAATACTTACGATTTAATATTCTCCAATTAAAATATGGGATCATGTTGACACATGTCATCACCACATATTATTATACATGGGAATGTGATTTCAAGTGTTGGTCACATTTTATAAAGTTTAAGATTATTATTTAATATAATTAAAGTGACTAGAAATGCCCATATAGCATTCTTTTGGTACTATTCCAATGTCACTGCATGTAAACCTAAATATTTTTACATATTCAGATAGATCTTATCAAATGTGATTTTTGAGAGTTGGAATCAACTCAAAAGCATTTATGGTTGATTTTTGAAAAATGTTTGAAGTTGGAAAAGTCTTTGTCTTGTTATTTTTCATATAGATGATCTATAACTCCAAATGGTTTGAATCGAACAGGCTTGGATAGATAATTTGAGTATATTTCTAAAAAAATGTGAATCATGCAATTTGGTTCAGTGAATCTCTTTGAATTGATTTTTGAATCTACTGACAGAATCTGGTTTAAACTAAAATGGAAAAATCCTATTTGAATTTCTAGGCCTACACGGGAAACTAACTGGGCTGGCCCAATCTGCCCAGTGTGGCCCCACTAGTCAGCGACTCTATCTAACCAAAATGGTATCGTTCAATCTAGGCCCTACGATTAGAACTAAGATCTACTACTAACATTCATCATCAACGATGAACAGCTCCGGCGAGGTCTGAACCCTAACACAGCGGTGGGGGTCGTGTGAGGCTCACCAGGGCTCCAGCTAGGGTCGGTGATGGGGCGAACGACATTGTCGACGACGGCAGTTCGAACAGTGGTCGTGGTAGGTCCTGGGGTGGCTCCAATCGACGGCTCCTCTTCTCCTCTACAGCGGCGGACTCCGGCAACATTTTGGCGATGTGGTGCTCGCCATGCTCCGGGGAAGGGTGTGGGAGGCTCAGTGAGGAGTGGGGAGTGAGGTGGTGTGGAGAATGGAGGCGGAGAGGGCCGCTATTTGTACACCGGCGAAGGGACCTTGTGGCATGGGCACGAGCTCATCGGTGGCAACGATACAGCGAGCTATAGGCATGGCGGAGGGTAGGGTTCGACGCGGTGCTCCCTGGCGGTCATCACAGGCGTAATGGCACGACACGGGGCGGTCTAGGTTGGTCGGGCGCGGGCGATTCTCTGTGCGGAACCGACAGTGTTCGAGACAGCGCATGGGTGCTACGGGTCACGCGGCGGCAAACGGGGGTGTTTGGGAGCGATCTGGTGTTATGGCGAGTCTGTGCACGCGAGGTGAAGGCGAGGCGCGGCGTGAGCGAGCTGGTCGGCTGCAGCGCTCTGGCGCGCTCTCGGCACGGCGTAGAGAAAGTGGGCGCGGGCGATGCTGGGGTGGTCCATGGCCTGGCTGTGGTCAAGGGCTGGACAGGGGTTGGTGGTGGATGGTGGCGTGCCTCGTGGACATCATGGACAAGGGCGATGTGGTCTAGGGTGAGCGGTCCATGGTCGGTCGGCTCGGTGAGTGTTGGGCGGCAGCGCACTGGTGTAAACAGCAAAGGGAGAGCTGGTCTGGTGCTGCTAGATACTGGGGGAGACTAGGGGAAGTGCAATGGGGGCAAGTGGTCGAGTGATCACTGCTCAAACAGTGAAGTTAGGCCAAGTTTAATTAGTGTCTACAAGGTGTTTGATTAAATGGCTGCAAGAATTTAAATTTGAAAATTTTGGATGAAACTTGGTGAGTGTTTTGATCTTATGCTTGAGTGTCTCTGGTTCCTTGGGTTTGCCAAGGTGAATTGATTTGAGTGGTTCTTGCAAAATGGTGATCTTAGTACCTACACTTGATTTAATTTTGAATTGTCCTTTAAATGGATTTGGAAATTGTTTTTGTGAGTTTGTAAAGTGAGCTTGGGTTCACTTTTACTTAGTCTAGCAAGGGGTGAAAAGAAGTGGAATTGCTTTTGTTAGAAATCTTGTACTAGGAACACCCAAAGTGGCCTAGTGGTTGATTTTGGTCAAAATGACCATTTGATCATTTGCTTTATATTAGATTTCTTTTTCTTTGGATTTTTTTGTAAATGGCCTAGATGATGTAGTATTCATCTTTAAACCATTTCTTATCATTTGTAGCAATCAAACATGGCAATTGCACTAATTTCTACACTAATGCAAAATCACACAAACACCCATATTCAATTTAGTAATAAAAGTTTTTATTAACCCTAAAATTGGGTGATTAGAACTTGATAATATTGCTTAAATGTTTTGGGGTGTTACAAAAGAACACACATCCAATGACACTAGTGGATCCATATGTGGTTTGTGGAAAGAACAGACACGCAATGACTCTAGCTATGGTTCATAAGAAGAACACACATGCAATCACACGGCTGGATACATGTGTGGTTTGTGAAAAGAACAAACATGCAATGACTCTAGCCGTGGTTTGTGAAAAGAACACACATGCAATGACATTGGAGGATACGTATGTGGTTTGTGAAAAGAACAGATATGCAATGACTCTAGCCGTGGTTTGTGAAAAGAACGCACATCTAGTGACACTAGTGGATCCATATGTGGTTTGTGGAAAGAACATACATGCAATGACACTAGCTGTGGATTGTGAAAAGAACACACATGCAATGACACGGGTGTATCCTTATCTGGTTTGTGAGAAGAACAAACATGCAATGACTGGGTGTGGTTCATGAAAATTACATACATACAATAACACTAGTGGATCCACGTGTGGTTTAATGAAAAGAACACACATGCAATGACACTGGGTGTGGTTCATGAAAAGAACACACATCCAATGACACTGGTGGATCCATGTGTGGTTTGTGGCAAGAACACACATGCAATGACTCTAGCTGTGGTTAATGAAAATAGCACACATCCAATGACACTGGTGGATCCATATGTGGTTTGTGGAAAGAACAGACATGCAATGGCTCTAGCTATGGTTTGTGAAAAGAATAGTCATGCAATGACACTGGTGGATCCATGTGTGGTTTGTGAGAAGAACACACATGCAATGACACTGGTGTATCCTTATGTGGTTTGTGAGAAGAACACAGATGCAATGACTCTAGATGTGGTTCATGAAAAGAACAGACATGCAATGACACTGGGTGTCCATGCGTAGTTTGTGAAAAGAATAGACATGCAATGACTCTGGGTGTGGTTCATGAAAAGGACACACATCTAATGACACTGGTGGATCCATATGTGGTTTGTGAAAAGAACAGACATGCAATCACACTGGTGGATCCATGTGTGGTTTGTGAAAAGAATAACATGTAATGACACAGGTGGATCCATGTGTGGTTTGTGAGAAGAACACACATGCAATTACACTAGGTGTGGTTCATGAAAAGAACACACATCCAATGACACTGCTAGATCCTTATGTGGTTTGTGGAAAGAATAGACATGCAATGGCTCTAGCTGTGGTTAATGAAAAGAACACACATGTAATGACACTGGTGGATCCATACGTGGTTTATGAAAGGAACACACATGCAATGACACTGGGTGTGGTTCATGAAAAGAACACACATCGAATAACACTGGTGGATCCATATGTGGTTTGTGGAAAGAACAGACATGCAATGACTCTAGCTGTGGTTCATGAGAAGAACACACATGCAATCACGCTCGTGGATCCATGTGTGGTTCATGAAAAGAACAGACATGCAATGACTCTAGCCGTGGTTTGTGAAAAGAACACACATGCAATGACATTGGTGGATACATATGTTGTTTGTGAAGAGAACATATATGCAATGACTCTAGCTGTGGTTTGTGAAAAGAACACACATCTAGTGACAGTGGCGGATCCATATGTGGTTTGTGGAAAGAACATACATGCAATGACACTAGCTGTGGTATGTGAAAAGAACACACATGCAATGACACCGATGTATCCTTATGTGGTTTGTGAGAAGAACATACATGCAATGACTCTAGGTGTGGTTCATGAAAAGAACAGATATCCAATTACACTGGTGGATCCATGTGTGGTTTAATGAAAAGAACACACATGCAATGACACTGGGTGTGGTTCATGAAAAGAACACACATCCAATGACACTGGTGGATCCATGTGTGGTTAGTGGAAAGAACACACATGCAATGACTCTAGCTGTGGTTAATGCAAAAGAACACACATCCAATGACAATGGTGGATCCATACGTGCTTTGTGGAAAGAACAGACATGAAATGACTCTAGCTATGGTTTGTGAAAAGAACAGACATGCAATGACACTGGTGGATCCATGTGTGGTTTGTGAGAAGAACACACATGCAATGACACTGGTGTATCCTTATGTGGTTTGTGAGAAGAACACACATGCAATGAATCTAGATGTGGTTCATGAAAAGAACACACATCCCATGACACTAGGTGTGGTTCATGAAAAGAACACACATCCAATGACACTAGTGGATCCTTATGTGGTTTGTGAAAAAGAACACACATGCAATGACTCTAGCTGTGGTTTGTGAAAAGAACACACATCCAATAACACTGGTGGATCCATGTGTGGTTTGTGGAAATAACAGACATGCAATGACACTGGTGTGGTTCATGAAAAGAACACACATCCAATGACACTGGTGGATCCATATGTGGTTTGTAGAAAGAACATACATGCAATAAGTCTAGCTGTGGTTAATGAAAAGAACACACATGCAATGACACTGGTGTCTCCATATGTGGTTTGTGAGAAAAACACACATGCAATGACTCTAGGTATGGTTCATGAAAAGAACACACATCCAATGACACTGGTGGATCCATACGTGGTTTGTGAAAAGAACACACATGCAATGACACTAGTGGATCCACGTGTGGTTTGTGAGAAGAACAAACATGCAAGGACTCTAGTTGTGGTTTGTGAAAAGAACAGACATGCAATGAACTCTGGTGGATCCATATGTGGTTTGTGAGAAGAACACACATGCAATGACTCTAGATGTGGTTTGTGAGAAGAACACGCATGCAATGACTCTATTTGTGGTTAATCAAAAGAACAGAGATGCAATGACTCTAGTTGTGGTTTATTGAAAGAACAGACATGCAATGACTCTAGCTGTGGTTTGTGAGAAGAACACACATGCAATGACTCTAGATGTGGTTTGTGAAAAGAACACACATGCAATGACACTAGTGGATCCATATGTGGTTTGTGAAAAGAACATACATCCAATCACTCTAGATGTGGTTTGTGAAAAGAACACATATGCAATGACTCTGGTGGATCCTTATCTGGTTTGTGAAATGAACAGACATGCAATGACTCTAGCTGTGGTTTGTGAAAAGAACACACATGCAATGAACTCTGGTGGATCCATATGTGGTTTGTGAGAAGAACACACATGCAATTACTCTAGATGTGGTTTGTGAAAAGAACACACATCCAATGACACTCGTGGATCCATATGTGGCTTGTGAAAAGAACACACATCCAATGACTCTAGATGTGGTTTGTGAAAAGAACACACATGCAATGACACTAGTGGATCCATGTGTGGTTTGTGAGAAGAACATACATGCAACAAATCTAGTTGTGGTTTGTGAAAAGAACAAACATGCAATGACTTTGGTGGATCCATATGTAGTTTGTGAGAAGAACACACGTGCAATGAATCTAGCTATGGTTTGTGATAAGAAGACACATGCAATGACTCTATCTGTGGTTAATGAAAAGAACATAGATGCAATGACTCTAGCTGTGGTTTATTGAAAGAACACACATGCAATGACTCTAGTGGATCCATATCTGGTTCATGAAAAGAACACACATTCAATGACGCTGGTGGATCCATATGTGGTTCATGAAAAGAACACACATGGAATGCCATTGGTGGATCAACATGTGGTTTATGAAAAGAACACACATGCAATGACACTAGTGGATCCATGTGGTTTATGACAATAACACACATGCAATGAACTCTAGTGGGTCCATGTGGTTTATGAGAAGAACACACATCCAATAAACTCTAGTGGATCTATCTTGGCATAATTTGATGTATGCCACGATGTATTTCATTGTAAAAGACACTCACTTTCCATTTTTATACTACTCAGTTTTGCCCTTGGTTTTTTGATACTACTCAGTTTTGCCCCCTGTCTCTATCTTTCGTAGAAGCCAAAACATGTGCTCACTCTGTTTGCTACTCCCTGATTGGTTGTCACAGTTGTCACGCGGATCGTGCGCACCAACTGTTGATTCTGTGCGATCCAATGATGATCGTTGCACACGTCGTGCCCTTCATAGTACAGCGTGAGACAGCACAGAAGTCTCCCTCAGCGAGACTTCTATAAGAAGGAACACGAAGCCGTCCATGGAAAAAGTCGTCGACTAGTCATGTCATGTTTAATCAAGTTTGAAAAGCCTACTACTGCTACTACTACACCACAACACATGCGTCATCGAGTGCACGGTCGTTGATGGACAACTGCAATTTATTGCCACTTGATTTTAATAAGACATATCCATTTTTTTACGCAGAGGCTCTCAATCTCACTTCCAACTGGCCCCACCATAAGAAACTTGCACACGCTAGCCGAAGGCCGAAGAGCTGAGCTTGACGAGACCTAACGTCTCCGCCTTCATCGAGTCACTTGCAGTCACCAACACATCCCTCTACCCGATCTAGCACAACCCCACAAATCTCACCGTACAACCACCTACCTTCCCCTCTACATTTCCACTTTTAACTATCGTCAATTTTAGGGCCATGTCAAACTTCGTACATAGAAATTGTGTATGCGCCCTTTGCATGCGGCTCAATACAGAACTGCCATGCATGGCCCGGGAAAAAAGCGTGACGTACCGTGCACGTGTCGCGGTGCACGGTGCAGTATACTGCGCGGCGCGTTGCACGCTGGTGCAAGGAAACCTTCCTTGCTTCCATTCAGTTTCACTATAGAGCCCCTCTCCGCACACCCACTCTCACTCTCGCTCACTCTCCCCACACAACCCTCTCCACTGTCCCACCAGCATCTGCAAACTCCCGAGAATACCCCGTCCGCGCTGGCGATGGTGGAGGAGGTTACGGTGGCCATCGTCGCCTCCAAGGCCGCCAGCGAGGAGGCCCCCATCTCCTCGTCGGTCCCCCTCGACGCGTTGAAAGAAGCCTCCATCCCCATCCAGGACCCCGTCGAGGCATCAATGGCAGCCGTTGTTCCCATCCAGGCCCCCGTCCCCGCTACCGATGTTGCCGCCGATGAGGAGCCCCCGCCGACGAGGAGGCTCCCGCCGGTCATGAGCAGGTCCAGCTCTTCAGGGGCCCCTACGATCTAGATGAGTACATCGCTCCGCTGAACCCCTGCGACACCGGCATCGATGACCCATGGTCGGAGGTAACTAGGGTTTGCTCCCCTTCCCTGGTTCTTCTACCGTTCCCATTGTTGGATGCTAGATCTTGGTTTATTAGGATTCGCTTGTTCGCATTTCGATTGCTCGATCTTCTTACATCATCTACTCCCCCATTTTCCTTTTCTTCTAATAGGTTTCCGGCAGCGACGTCTGCAGCGATGATGAGTCCAGGCACACCAAGACTCGTCAGGTGTTGAGGAGGCTGCAAGCCGGCCAGTATGACGCCTTCTTCGCTGGCAGCAACTACAGTTGCCCCTTCTGCAAGGGGATCGCCTTTTGCTGGGCGAGTCTCGCCGGCACCGACTTCAACTCCTTAGTGAAGCATGCAAAGGGCCCGAGCTTCGGCACCCACAATGGCGTCTAGACCATGAACGTCAACGCCTACATCGCTGAACACCAGGCTCTCGGCATTCACCTCCGAACCCTCTAGCGGGTGGCCATTGAAGAGGGTCGCATGCCTCCAATCAAGCCCAAGACCCCCAAGATCAAGGGACTAAGCAACAAGAAGTGGAGGAAGCGCCGGAGGGAGGAGGCACAGGCGCATGCAAGGAGGGGTTGAATGTGTCTGCTACTGATGCTAAGCAGCTTCTTTTGATTTTCTATATTTTGCTTGCATCCTATTTATGGTTGAATGCATCGAACCTCGTTAAGCAACCTACTTTCTATCGCTATATCCTATTTAGCTGCGCGCAGCTATATCTACATTTGTTTTATTTTCTGAATGAATGTATTCTGCCTGGTGTGATTTGCTACTCTAGAATTGCTACCAGATCGGAGGCAAAAAGAGGTCCAAAAGGGAATGAATTATCGAAGAGAGAATCTTCTCTAGATTTGATACCAATTTGAGCAAAATGAAACATATCTATTTAGCGAGAGAGGAAAATGGTACTCTTTCAAATTGCTAGTTAATGAGCTACCATCTTGACAAGCTACAAGACACATACAGAAACATAACACAAAGAAGTAAAATTTATTTTACTACTCTCACTTGAGGCGCTAGAGATCTTGACAAGATAAATGAGTTCCACAAAATAGAAACATAACACAAAGGAGTAAAATTTAATTCACTTCTCATCAGCCCACTTGAGGCGCTTGCCATCGTTCCTAGCCGACCAACTACGATCATTCCAGGTGGATCTTACATTGTTGGCACTCCATAGCTCACGAAATGCTTTGTCCCACCTGGGATCTGACTTGGCTTACCTATCTTCAACGTCCTGTGGCACAATTAGCGGTGCATCACAGGCCTGATTGTTGCCTCTAGAAGATGCTGCCTCTCTGTTTACTGCTTTAGCTGCAGCCTCTCTGTCAACTGCTTCTGCTTCAGCTGCAAGCTCTCTTTCAGCTACTTCTGCAGCCTCTCTTTCAGCTGCTTCAGATGCAGCCATTTTCTTTGCATATGCAGCTTCAAACGCAGCTATTCTGCATTTTCTACAAAGGGCTCCCCTAAGCTCGTCTTCCCACTTGCAAATAGGGAAAAACACGAGGTAACGTAGAAAAAATGGATCTTCTTGTACAGCTGATAGGTCACGTAGGCATCTATGTCTGCATACTTTAGGTTTATATCAGACAACGGCCTCTCGTCCCAGAAATCGTGCCTATTCGTAGGGAAATCTGCCTTCATTCTGTTGTACGACTCATCGAGGATTCTAGTTGCGAGTGATGTCATTCCATCTTTCCTAGAGCCCCCTAGGATCTTGACAAGACTCTGAATATCGATCCAGTTGTGCGCAGGAATTGTAATTCCCTCTCGATGAAATTTCGAAAAATTAGTTGTATTGTCTGACATTGCAGAAAACAATTCCCTTTTCTACAAGGAACTAGCGCAGCGTCGGAAAATTCATGTCGGTCCTGAAAGTAGTTTGTCATCACCAAAATTTGTAACTACAAATATTTTGTCAATGCAAGATCATCATCTGAATATAATTTTAAAAGGTTTAGTAAATGCAAGATCAAGACTCTCAACATTGTCTTATCATCATTTATTTGGTCCTAAATAAAATCCAGTAGTTGCAAGATGAGCAAATGGATAAAGAACAAGAGGAGAAAACCCTAAAAGCAGTTAGCTACAAAGAGCAGATCTACAAACCGGGAGAAGTGGTAGACAAGGACGTGTTTCCTCATGGCCAGTTGAACGATGGCGACTTCACTCCCTTCTTATGGGTCCTCCAGGGTGTACTCAAGGTCCAATCCCACAAACTTGTCCTCCTCTTTCTCAAGCCAACCCTCGTACATCCTCAGGACTCGCACCACTGTCTCCTCCTCGTTTGTGTAGACGACGTCTATCTTCTTATTGTCATGGGTAGTGAAGCTTGTCTCTAGAGTGCGACGACCTTCCATGGCGGCAAGGAGAAGACGGGAAGAAGACAAATGACAGGAAGAAGAATTGTTGTTTCTGCGAGGCAGGGGAACGGTGGAACCGTCAATGCGCTTTTAAGGTAGTGGTTAACGACGGGGACAGAAGTCCAAAGGAGAGACGCATGGCGGTGGCCATTCCAGCTTCTGAGTAAAGAAAATATAATTATAATAACGATATATGTGCCTGGTTTTGTCACGTCAATACACTGGGCCAGTCGTGTTGTCCTATCCACTGTGCCAACGTTGCAAGCTTACGTGACAGCCACCCTGCCTAAGCGACAGGAGCGACATAACGGCGAGAACTGACAGGGGGCCCAACTTGACGGCCGTTAGCCTGATATTTTGTATTGAAACGTAAAGTTGAATTCGTGCTGAAAAAGCTCCTCTGAGTATTTGGCGTGCCAACTGTAGTCATCGCAGCTGATTATAGGCAACTTGGGTACCGCGTTGCCTAGGCACCCCAACTTTCGGGCCGCAAAATGATATTCTCCCCGAGAAGGGCCTTGTGGGCATGAGGCTCTAGTAGGGCACTTGCATATTCTTGAAGTATCCGCATATATGAAGTTGACGCATGTGCCCCCGTTAATGAGTGTCTTGGTGTCGGAAACGTTGTTGATGGTGGGGGTGCATACTTTAGGTATGGCACCCACAGTCCTGGTGGACTCCGGATGGTCGCCAACGTCAAAGGCGATGGGGAGTTGCGACCACCTGAGCTTCAGGGAGTCACCCGCGGGAAGGGTAACGACTATCTCGTGGGTGAGCAGCTTAGGTTGGCGGTTGGAGAGGAGAGCATAAGCCCTCCAAGAATGTATGCCATCCTGCATGGCTCCTGGTAGCCCCCAACTTCTTCCTCGGGGAGGTTATGGTTTCCCTCGTTGAGGTGTAGTTGGGCAGCATTGGCCTAGTGGTTTGGCTGGTGGTTGTTGTTGTAGTTGGCATTGTTGCCGTTGTTGCGGTTGTTCTAGCATCCACCACCACGACCACCTATGCAACCATGGACGTGGTCATTGCCACGCTTGATGTAGTCATCACGAAGCTTCTTGAGCTCGATGCAGTTTTGAGTGTTGTGGGAGTGCATGTCATGGTATACGCAGTAGGGACGGTCATCCTTCTTTGTGTCACCATTGCTCTGATGATGCTTTTTCTCAGGTTCCGACACAAGGACGGCCGAATACTTTCTCTTGGCGTCCTTGTTCTTTCTCTGGACAAGCACAGAAGATGTGGTTACGCCCGAGTTGTTGTGCTTGAACGGATGCCCCTCCTCAGCCTTGGCGCACTTGTTAGCCAGCTCGAAGAGCTTGACCATCAAGGTGAGCTTGTCATACATGATGAGCTTATCAAGCATCCTTACGCTTGTGACACCATCTGAGAATATGGAGATGTTGGATGCGTCCGTGACCCAAGGGATATTTTTTCCCACTTGACTGAAGCGCCGGATGTAATTGCATAGCGTCGTGCTACTGATGCATGCTACAAAGGTTGTTGAGCATGAGGGGGCGCTCGTACATGCCCTTGAAGTTGGTGATGAACTTTTTGCATAGATCCTTCCACGAGGAGATAACTTCCTTGGGGAGATTGTTCATCAGCCAAGCGCGGGTTGCGTCCTTGAGAGCCATTGGGAACCCATTGGCCATGACTTTTTTGTCGCTTCCCATGGCCTAAACACCGGTGGTCTAGAGATGCAATAACTCAGTGGGGTTGTCCTTGCCATTGTAGCGTGGAGGCAGATCTGGCTTGAACTTGAAGGGCCACCTCAGGTGCGCAATTCCTTGGTGAACACGAGGTAGTTGGCATTCTACGAAATGGTGCCACTGGTATGGGTGGCGCAGTTGTTCTCGCCCATCATGGCAGCTTCCATGATGGTACATTCCTGGCGCCTACGCATCGCTCGATGGAGACACGGGCGTCCTCCGGAGACCTCTTGATGACGTTGTTGTGCTTGGGATCACTATGTGGCGAGGTGGCGCCATGGGATCGAGGCGGATCTCTTCCCGACCCTTGGTCGGCATGGTTGTTACCCGCGCCTCTGCCAGCTAGAGGTGGAGGCAGTGGTGGAGGAGCTTCATGCGCGACTTGGCCTGCATGCGGGATCTCTGTCCGTGGAGGCACCATAGGGTGGAAGATCGCTGGAGAGGCATCGGTGGCGTTGACGAGCTCGGTGACGTGCAGGAGCCATGCATCATATCTGGCCATGCCGGGCCGGTAGCACAGTAACTCCTACACCATGAGTAGAGAGACCTCCGGTGTGGGGTTGTTGTGCTGCCCGCTCCTGGAGACGGTCGCGGTGTGCGTGTGGGCACGTTTTTACTATGTCGTAGGTACGGTGGAGTGCACCTCGTCTTCCCCCGCTCTACGCTCCTACCAAGGAGCAGGGTTACGAGCGCGACACATATTGCCATTGTTGTCGGCTCCCGTGCTGGTGTCGGGGTTGGCCCCGCTCGGGAGGCGGCAGCAGTAGCAGCGGCATGCTTTCTACGAGTCAGTCCAGCCATGTCTATGAAGGATAGGAAGTCATGCCTCAGTCCCCTTCCTAGTGTGTCAAATGTTGGATATTTTTTCCTACAAACAGACTAGGGTATCTCCAAATTAGGATGAATCGAACAGAGGGGCTGGACACGCAAACTTCGAACCCTCGATGGCCTCGGCAAGAGACAAACAACGAGCACAACAGAGGGACATATGGAGTTTTTTACCCAGGTCCATGCCACCATGAGGTGTAAAACCCTACTCTTGCATATCTAGATTGCTTACACTTCTTGGTGAGTTTTCATTACAAGGTGTCGCTCAGGCAATCAGATCTAGGGTTCCTAGATAGAAGATAAAGCTAGGGTTTTCTGAGGTGGGAGAAGACTGGTTCGCTTGCGAAGTGTCTCACTTCCCCTCTTATAGATGCACCGGTCCTCTTCCCCAAATCTTGGCGGGAAGGGTGGCCACATGGTAACAAGCAAGAGGGCAGGTGAGGTAAAGCTACTTTTTCCCTAGACACAGTCCATGGCAGGGTGATGTTGATCACGCCGTTGACATCTACCTCTCTGGAGCTGAGCCCTTCACTTTCTCCATACACCAAAAGGGGAGTGGTCCCACCTTGGTGTTAGGAACTACCGGACACTCCTTTCTTGCAGAAGGGGAAGATGGATTCCTTGAACAAGGGAGGCAACCTTGCACGGTTGTGCTAGCTGTGCTCATCCTTATCTTTGTCTTGGTCCCACATGTGGATCCTGGCATGGCAACCAGGACTTAGGTGTTGTGGTGCTGGTGAGTGAGTGCGCAGGTGTTCTTCACACTGATCCCTCGTTAGAGGGCCTCGCCGAGGGTGCCTTCTTCCCGTGAAGAGCTTCCGTAGGTAGTCCTCCACGAGGGGGACTTGTTAAGGGAGTACCCATTGAGGCTCTGCGATATCCTCTTCTTGCGGAATGTAGGGTTCCACTTGATGTACTTCTCGCGGGGCCTGAGGTGCCTTCGTGTTCGGGCCCAGTAGAAGATGGTCCGTGGTACCCAGTTGCCACTAGCCTGACACTATGCATTGGGATTTTATATATGAATAGATCACAACAATTAGAGGTATACCAATGCATAACAACGGCAGGTAATTTCAACTTATAATTATTAGAAGCATAAAGAGGGCCCTTATCACCTCCTCTTTCATAATAGTTGTAAGTACTATAAGTAAACTTTACAATATAACCTTTTAAAGCATGCAAGTTTGCAAAGTTTTCTTTATAAAGAGGATCATTATAGTTATCATGTAATTCATTAACATGCTTTCCTCTTTCCAAATAGTTGCTAGAATGACTATCAAGTTTAACATCATGGCTGCAATAATTGTTTAGAACTAAAGATAATTGCAAACCACATATATAGTTTCTAGAAAGTGCATATTTCTCCTCTATGGTTAAGATAGGACAACTCAAAATAATATAGGACTCTTACAAATAAGAGCATCATCTAAAGCATTATAATATAGCATATCTAAACAACAATCCTCATTCTCATCATATAATTTCACTAGTATCATTCATAGCAAGTAAATGAGCATTATTAGATTCATCATAATAGCATGGGCATAAATTCCCATAAACTTTTGAGTTTGAGAGTTACCATCATCTTTGACAGGTTCCCATACATCTCCAAGCTTAGGTTGGACTGTATCTTTTTTATTCTCCTCTTCATATACTTCCCCTTCCAAGCTTATGTTTTCATCGTCTTCTTCCTGCAAAATATTAGTACTTTCCATGGCTGCAAGAATTTCTCTTTGTATTCAATAACATAAGCATTATCACTGAATTCTTTTATGCAAAGCCGGAGGATAATAGACATGTGTCCTTTAGTTATACGAGCATCATGACTAGTTTCAAGTTTTTCATTCATAAGAGAGTCTATCTCATGGGCTCCAATATAAGCAATATATTTCTCAACTTGTTCTATATCATGTGATGAAAATCTACACTCTCAATAAGAAGCAATTATAAGATCACTATTATGCTTACATTGATAATGAGAGTGTTTATAGACTTCTCTAGTGCAGAAAGTTATATCATGTAGTTCACAAAAATCAATAGCCATATGTATGAGATGTTTAAGCAATTCATCCGTTCTTTTCCCTCTTTGGTTGATCGATATTCTTAGTAACCTCCCACAATTTTAACATAATCATCATACATGGAGATTTGAGGAAGTTCCTCCATGGTTTCACATACATATTAAAAGCTACACTAATTTTTATGGTTTGTTGTGTATAGTAGAAAGGTAAAAACAAGACTAAAAGAAAACAAACAAAATAACAAATAAAAAACAAAAAACAAAACAAACAAAGTGGTTTGTAAATCTGAAAGAAAAGAAAAGTTCATGGTTGTGCAACATCCCCAAGCTTAGGTGTTTGCACAAGTTGATCGATATGGTGCCAGAAAATGTTCTAGCAGCTATAGTCGGAGTTTAAGTGTACTCCAAACTTGATGGTGATGTAATTCTGGTGTAGTCTTGCAGTTCGCTGGCAACAACACCATAAAATGTTCAGACAGATGTCATGGGAGATTCAGCACACTGTAACCATTATGATATGTTTCTTGCAATTACCCAACAGCGGCATTAGGAAATTTTCTTGATAGAAACCCATTTTTGTGTACTAACTCGGGACTCCAAGTACAAAATTGTCAACACCCGGATTTTTAATCCTAGATGCCTGTTATGCCATACATCGCAATCCCAGGATTACCATTTTTGCGAGACATAACAGATTGGATATCACAGGACATCATCCATTACAAACCATAATAAGGTCTTACACAAATAAAGGATCTCATGATCTAGTCTTAATACCAAGCAGCGGAATAATAAGCGCAGCGGTGGGCTCCATCTTCAGTGTCACAGGCAATGCTGACGATGGTAGATGATCCTAGTTTTCGTAGCCGTCCTGCTGTCCTTCTTCCGGATAGTCCTCCTCATAGTGTGGCCACGGGAATAGCCAGGGACAAAGCCATGAGTACTCTTTAAGTACTCGCAAACTATCACTAACAACTAAGGTAGTTCTAGTACGAAATGCTAAGCTCTAAGTTTATTTGCAAAAGCTAGATTTATCTTAAGCTGAGTTTAGAAGTAAAGAAAGCTAATTTAAAGTGGGAAACTAGTTTTCATAGTCACAACCCTGTTGTGGTTAAGTCAAATCACAAATCATTTCACAAGTCATTTTGAAAACACCTTACGACGGAACAATATGGCCACTCCAACTGTCCATGATCACGGACACGGCTATTCAAATAGTTTGATACTCTGCAGAGGTGGTACACTTTCACCACAAAATTTGATACATCCATTAGGGATAACCCTGAATCAATCATACTTAGTATGCGGATAATCAATCATAACCTTTCGATTACACACTCTAGTATAGGCACCTCTCCTATGAGCTTGGCCTCCCAGACATGGCCATCTGCCATCCTGGGCACTACATAGGTGGACATTATCAAGAGGTAGCCTCAGCTCAAACCTCTCACATGAGGGAACCCATACTAATGCATATAAACTTCCGGCTAAGCCTTACCCAATTCAGGTATTGTGGTTGTACGGTAAAATTGGAATGGTATCGCATCCGAACCCAAGCATCAGTTTTTATAAAGGGTTAAGGCTCATGCCTCAACATTTTCATCATCATAAACCATTTGTGTTTCTCAACACATGTCAAAACATCTCAATAGAATGACTCATCATTCCAAGGTTTTCATAATCATTTTCACCAAGTATTCCCATCTAAGTCATCAACTTTTATGCTTAGCACTAGACACTAAGGTTAAGAGTGTTCACTAAAGAGGGGTACTAATCTTAAATGTCATGCCATAGAATGACATCTGAGTATAACTAGATTGGCCAAGTTTTATACTCTTTATGCTATCTATAAAAAAATAAATAACTTTGGTAAAGTAAAAGAAAGTAAAGCTTGCAAGTAAAACTTGGGATCGGTATAATCAAAGGTATAAACAAAGCATGCCTAATGCATTTGCTTAAGTTAACAAGGTAGCAAGTGTTAACTTGCTTAGTTCTAGCTTGCCAATAATAGCTTGCCTTGATTAGTGCAGTGATTGAAATTCTCCTTGTCTTCTTCGGGGTAGAACTCCTCCTCCTCGTAGACTTGGTCGGTACTATCATCTATAAAGGAATACGGGATACACAATCACCAAACAATACTTAACTAAGTCTATTTAGTACACTAAGGAACACACTTGATGATCTAGCATCATCACAATCATCATAAGATTTAAAGAACTAGTTTCATTATTTTATTTGAGAAAAGTAATTTCTACTCATTGAAATTAATTAAGATTTAATATTCTCCAAATAGAATATGGGATCATGTGGACACATGTCCTTACCACATACTCCAGTACATGGGAATGTTATTTAAAGGGTTGGTCTCATTTTATAAAGTTTAAATTTATTATTTAATTAATTTAAAGTGACTAGAAATGCCCTAATAGCATTCTTTTGGTACTAGTCCAAAGTCACTGCATGCAATCCAAGATATTTTTACATATTCATATAGATATCATCAAATGTGATTTTTTAGGGCTGGAATCAACTCAAAAGCTATCATGGTTGATTTTTGAAAAATGTTTGAATGTAGAAAAGTCTCTATCTTGTTATTTTTGCTATATGTGATCTCTAACTCCAATTGATTTAAATCCAACGGGCTTGGATAGATATTTTAATTATATTTCTAACCAAATTTGAATCACGTAATGGTTAAGTAAATATCTCTGAATGGATTTTTGGATAAGTGGACAAAATGTAGTTTAAACCTAAATGGAAAAACATTTATTTGAATCTATGGGCTAGCGCGAGAAAGCTAATGGGCCGGCCCAGTGGCGCTCCGCGGCGCAGCAGGCTACTGACAGGTTGGTCCCGCATGTCAGCGGCACATCTAACGCTAAGCGGTACGGGGCAATCTCAGTGCTACGATTACACTATGATCGAACAACTGTGGTTCGTCGTCTCCGATAAACAGTTCTCCGACGAGGACGAACCCTAGCGGCACGATTGGGTACGTGGGGGCTCACCTGGTCTCCAGCTAGACATGGTGATGGGGGCATTCAAACTAGTAGATGACAGCGGTTCTAGCCATGGTCGCGGTGACTCCTGGGCAGCTCCAATCGACGGCGCCTCTTCTCCTTTGCAGCGGCAAGCTCCGGCGAAATTCCGGCGAAGGGAGGCTCGCCTTGCTCCGGGGATGGGGTGGAAGGATCAGTGGTGACAGGGGAGTGAGATGGTGTGCAGAATTGGGGCAGAGGAGGACTCCTTTTAGAGGCTCAATGAAGGGACCGAGCGGCGTGGGCGCGGCTCGTCGGTGGTGACGCTACAGGCAGCTAGAGGCGCGGCTGGAGGTAGGGGACGGTGCGCGGTCTCCTGGTGGTCCTCTCAGGCTTAAAGGCGAGGCATGGGCGGTCGTAGTTGGTCTGGAGCGGACGGTGCTCTGCGCGGCAAAAGCGGCGTTCGACGCGGCGCATGATGGCTGTGGGTTAAGCGGCTGCTGGAGTCATGGCGGAGCAGTGCGCGCGAGGTGCGGTCGAGGTGCAGCGTGTGCACGCTGGTCGGGCACGATGCTCTGGCGCGTGCTCGGCATGGCACAGACACGGTGGGCGCGACTATTCTGTGGTGGTCCAGGGCCTGGCAGCACTCGCGGAAGGGACAGGGAGAGGCGGTAGGGTGCGGCGATCCTCATAGGCGTCCTGGATAGGTGCGGGGTGGTTTGCTGCGGCTTGGGCGTGGTCGATCGGCGGTGACCATTTCTGGGCGGCGCTCTACTAGTGCAGCGGCGAAGGGGGTGGCTGGTCTGCTGCTGCTCGACACCAGGGGAACAGGGGGAGTAGAATGAGGGCCAATGGTCTAGTGATCAATGCCCAAATAGTGAAGTTAGGCAGATGTTTGTGATGTGCCTGCCAAGTGTTTGAGGAAATGGCCGCAAGAGATTTAAATTTGAATTTTTGATTCAAACTTTTTGAGTGGTTTTGTATTTATCTTGAGAGACTATGTTTGCTTGGGATTGCCAAGGTGAATTGGTTTGGTTGGTTTTTGAGAAATGGCGATCTTAACACATACACTTGATTCAATTTTCAAATGTCATTTAAATTTCTTTGCTAAAGATTTTTGTAAGTTTGTAAAGTGGGCCTTGGTACATCTTTACTTGGTGTAGCAAATGGGTGAAAAAAGTTGAGAAAGTATTTGTTTGAAATTGACTTCTAGGAACACCTAAAGTGGCCCAGTGGATTAAAATGGTCAAAATGACCATTTGCATTATTTAATCCTACTTTATTTCTTTTTCTTTGGATTATGTTTGTAAATGGTCTAGATGATGTTGCATTCACCTTTAAACCATTTCATAACATTTAGAACAATCAAGCATGGCATTTTCAAACAATTCTACACTAAAGCAAACACACATGCATTCATTAATCATTTTAATAATAAAAGTTTTTGTTAACCCTAAATTGGGTGATTTGTACTTTGATAACCTTGATTAAATTTTTGGGGTGTTACAAACCTTCCCTCCTTAAACAAAATCTCGTCCCGAGATTTAAGAAAAACTAGGAACTAAAGAGATCTGGAAACTCAGTCCTAATGTAATCTTCTCGCTCCCAGGTGGCTTCTTCTTTGGTATGGTTGCTCCATTGGATCTTGAGAAACTTTATACTCTGGGTCCTGGTGGTTCTGAAGGCTTCTTCCAAGATACGGATGGGAACTTCGCGATACGTCAGATCCTTGTTGATATTAATGGCTCGGTGATCGATGTTCTTGAAAACTTCGGTCTTCTCTGGCACTTCTAAGCATTTGCGAAGTAACGAGATGTGGAACACATTATGGATGGCTGACATATCCTATGGCATTTCCAGTTGATACGATACTTCTCCTCGGCGATTTAGAATCTTGAAGGGTCCAATATATCTGGGGGCTAACTTTCCTTTCAGTTGAAAACGTTGCATTCCTTTCAAAGGCGACACTTTGAGATACACAAAAAATCTTCGACATTGAAAGTCAGGTCTCTACGTCTCTTGTCCACATAACTCTTCTGTCTGGATTGGGCGGTCTTGAGATGCTCATGGACTTTGTGAACCTTCTCTTCGCCTTCTCGTAGGATGTCGGGTCCGAAAATCTGACTCTCTCCTACTTGCAACTAGTTCAAAGGGGTACGGCACTTTCTTCCATACAGAAATTCAAATGGGGCCATTTGCAAACTGCCTTGATAACTGTTGTTGTATGAGAATTCTACGAAAGGTAGATAATCTTCCCATTTTGATCCATAGTCTAAAACACAAGCTCTCAACATATCTTCTAAGATTTGGTTGACTCTTTCAGTCTGTCCATCGGTCTAGGGTGATAAGTTGTGCTGAAATTCAACTTGGTTCCCAATTCTTCTTGGACTTTTTGCCAAAATCTTGAGGTAAATTGGGTTCCTCGATCCGACACTATTGTCTTGGGGGTTCCATGCAAACTGACAATTCTGGCAATGTACAACTCTGCTAGCTTAAAACTCTGGTAGGTTGTCTTGACAAGTATATAATGGGCTACCTTGGACAGTCTATCAACTATGACCTAGATAGAGTCATTTCCCCTACTAGATGTAGGCAAACCAGTGATCAAGTCTATTCCGACAGAATCCCATTTCCATTTCAGAATCTGCAAGGGTTGCAACTGTGAGCTCCCCGGATTATTCATCCAAGATTCCTGTTATGCGTACATCCACGTTCCCATGATCAGTGAGCCCTGGAACATAACCGACAGGTATCATTACATCATCCGAAACATAACGAATTACAAGACTTACATAAATGCCATTATGGCTACAACATCCTTAGCAGCGGAAAACATCAAGCGCAGAGCCCAATCATGCCTCAACCTACAGGCAGCTGACTGGGAAGACGGCCTAGCTCGCTGGACATCACCTTAGTCTTCTGTAGACAAACCTCTGAAAGTCTGGCCAAGTAAATAGCCAGGGACAAAGCCATGAGTACTTTTGAATGTACTCGCAAACCACCCAGATAAATGAAATAGGGAAATGCAAGTCTGGCCATGGGGAGATAGCTTTATCTGCAATTGTTTTTGAAACATCCTAGACTACCTCTTGAAGTATGGCATCTCCATATCTTTGTTTAAAAAAAGAGTTTTGAAATCATGCCTTTGTTTTATAGTCAAGACATCTCCATATCTTTGTTGAAAAAGAGTTTTGAAAACCGTTTTGTAGTAAAAACCCATTTTAAACCTCTTCGACCACCTCGGGTCAAAACAAAACTTTCGAACTCGGGTTCCCCCAGAACCTGCGTCCACTTCGTACTTGTTTCCCAAACAAGCACAGTTTGGGTACTCCTAGCCAACACCTTTACAACCGTCCTTGACCGTGGACACGGCTATTTGAATAGGTTATACTCTGCAGAGTTTGCGCACTTTCCCCACAAGAATCAATACATCCGCTGGGATTACAACCATGGCCCACTACCACTGTAGATAGGGGTCCGGATAATTAAACCTAACCTTTCGCTTGTCCACCCTAGCAAAGGCATGCTTTTCCTTTTGGGTTTGTTCTCCCCGGAAACGAGTATGTGGCTCCCAGTCATAGTCCTGCCTTCCGTACACGCGCATACCCAAGCCGCAACTTGGCGTATACCATAAATCTGGTGACTCCACTTCCTTCCGTACTCCAAGTCATAACATCCGCAGGAGACCTAATTGTTGCACCGGCCTCCTGCCAGTTCAGGCTCACTCTTGCCGAGACAAGCAACAGGCTTCAGATCCGTGATCTGGTGGCGCCTGCCCAGAATTCCAGGGATCTCTCCCTATAAGCATGGTAGAAGTTGCCTCGGCTAATGCGGACAAACTACGGGTTAAGCCCCAGCACCTGGGGTAATGTGGTTGCACGGATAAAAAATGTTCTGGTAAAGGCGTAGAATATCCCAGCACAATCTCATTGTTAATCATCACCATTTCTTTCTTTAAAACATCCGCTTGGAACGATGCCTCTTTCTAAGGGCTTTACAAAGCAGTTTAAAAACCTTGGTAGTGGGGTAAATCCCCCAAACAGTTTATTTTCTCAAAACCGGGGTTTCCAACAAGGTAGGATGCTAACCATCATACTCTCGATCTAAAGGGCTAAAAGGGTCGGTACATGGGTGTGGTGCCTAGAAGGACACAAAGTCATAACTTGGAGGAGCTAAGTTACCATCGCAATATTTGTAAAACAAGACATGCATGTAGATAATGCAATTGTTAAAGAGGATACAAAACAGGTAAAAGAGAGTAGGGCATATACCAGAGTTCGGGAATGGTGGCTTTCCTGTGGTCAGCAATAAGTCCCTGGAGTTCTTTAGATGACCGAGAATACCCAATAAGTAATAATAAGAAGTCCCTTCCTTCTTGTCGTCAGACACTCACACTATCGTCGTCATCGGGTACACATGCAAGAAGACAAGTCCACAATCAATACAAGACATTCATGCATCAAACCATGCATAAAACAAACATAAGAGTTACTACTGAACTTGGGAGGTTTTGGAGATGTTGGGTATTGATAGTGGAATGACTAAATTGCCACTTTAGTGATTTCTCTTGGAAGATAGTAGTCAAGTCTAGGTACAAAGCATGTGGATTAGGGTTTTGAGGTCAGTAGGATACCAATGTGCAAAAGTGATATCCTCAGATAGGTCTTGACAAGACAAAACCATCACAAGGGGTTTCACTTGAATATCAATTTCCTAGATTTAATCATGACTTTTGTAGTGGAAAAACTCTAGTTTAAGGAATTAATTTACCAGAAGAGTTCTGGGGCTCCCAAGATAATTTCCTTGGATGGTTAGGTGGAGTTTGATGTACTGAACCACCTAAAGTTGGAATCAAGTTAAAATACTTACCAGAATCCCCTTAGGAAAATCCCAAAGTCAGATATGTATAACTTTTCTCTTTTTCACCAGATTAATTCTATAGATTCTATTGAGTTGGTTCCAAAGTAATGTGATAGGTATTTAAAATTCCTTTCTGTGCAAATTGGATTCACTCTTTTTGGAGTTGTCAAACTCCTGGAGTGATTTATTTAGTAAAAGTACCCATTATAGAAGTATTTAAATTATTAAAATTCAACCAGAGCTCAATAAATTCTTAACAGTTGGGGTTGGATAGATACTGATCCTAGGAGATACTCGAAATTGGAATCAAGTCAATACCACATTTGGTTAGACCTGGGAAATTTATCTAGGATAGAAAGTTGTTGTTTTTATTATTTTTGTCAAAGGCACACCTTTGTTCACCTTGGCATAGGACCAGGGCTGGATGATAGGTATATCAAATACCTCGCAGTAGGACTTTGTTTCAACTCAAATGGGGTGTAAAATTCTATGAGGAAATTAATTAGTGTTCCAAATACATTTTAGCAGAATAAAAATTCAGTAATTAATGGGATTTAATTTGGACTTGGGGTTGCCTCTGCATGTTTGAGAAAACATCAGAGTACTATCAGAAATTTAGATCTAGGCATTTGGACTTGGTTTACCATTTTATTTGGATTTATTTCTAATAGGAGGTTTCCTGGAATTAATGGATATGCTAAAAGAAAAAGCAAAAAGGGGTGCAGTGGGCCGGATCTGGGGAGAACTGGGCCGCCCGGGAGGGAAATCGGCCCACGGCGCTCAGCGGGGCGCGCCGGAGCCGGCGCTCGAACCTGCCAGGCGGGGCCCGGCGGTCAATGACAGGGGAAGGCCGAAACAGTATCGGCCAGATCTGGCCATCTATTTAAGGCGCGAAGGACGGCGGGGCTTCGTCGTCTACGCGAGACAGGGCGGCCGGCAGTGGGAACCCTAGGCAGCGGCGGAGAGGGAGGTGGGAGCTCACCAGCGGCCGTGCCTACGACGAAGGAGAGGCGGAGGTGACGCGGTGGTCGACAATGAGCCTGGGGAGGGGCGGCACGAGGTGGTTTGACTCCAGAAAGTAGCTCGCGCGTCAGAGGCCAAGGGTGACCTCGTCGGTGCTCAGCGACGATGGCGAAGGAGTTGGTCCTGGGAAAAAAAGACTAGGGTTAGATGTAGGAGAGCTAGGGGAGTCGACCATGCGACATGCAGAGAAAGGAGAGCAATGGGGAGGGAGCCTTGCTCGATTTTTGGGAGAAGCCGAAGCTTCTCCTTCTTCTTCTCCCGGGCAGATCCGAGCAGGGGAGATGGAGTGGAGCTAGGGGAGGGTGAGTGGAGGTGCGAGGGAGCAATTGAGGGGCAGGGGAGTGCTGGGTGGCCTCTGGCCATATATACCAAGAGGGAGGAGTAGATGATGTAATTTACCAATTTGGACATGGGGGAGAGGGGATGCTAGCCAGGGATTGGTCTAGGGTTTGGTGGGGAGGGGTAAGGTGGGTATTTGGTCGTGCTGGATCAGAGACGGAGGTGGTGGAAGCTGTGGTAATTAAGGGAAGTGGATCCTTGTAATATTTTGTTGTCTCTCTCTCTCTCTTTCTACTAGTACAAGGGAAAAATGGGCAATGCTAAGGTAGATCTACAGTGGTGGTCGACCAGGGTAGTGTCCTGGTGCTAAGGAGAAGCATTGAGCAAGATTGAATGAGATTTGGAAGTGATTTGAGTAATGGATTTGCTTAATTGGCAAGTTTGATCCAATTTAGGGTTGTGAAGGAAGTCCATAAACTTGCATTGGGCCATAGGAGGAAATGGTACTGGTGGATAGATGGGCTAAGGGTAGACTCCTAGGATTTAATTGAGATTTTTATGTGTGGTTTTAGTCCACTTAAATCCATCTACTCAAAGAGGGCAGAAGTGATTTCTAGAAGGTCCATTGATAAGTTTCCATTGGAAAAGGTTGGGTTTTGATGTGGGAGGGTCCCAGAGGTAAATACACACTTAGGGGAATTTTCCCAAGATTTATTGAGGCATAAAAGTATTTAAAACAATTATTATTCCAATTCAGCCATTAAAGAAAATGGACAAAGAGAAATAATAAAGCTTCTCAAAAATATTTATTTTTGAGAAGGGAAGGTGAGGTATGACATGTGGAACTTACTTGAGCCAAAAGTTAGAGAGGTGTTTTGGCAAAAACCAAACTTTCCTTTATGGAGGGAGTTTTGGAGATTTTGACTATTAAGAGAATTGAATAGTTTTGGGACCATAATAATTATGGTTAATATTTGATAAATCTTTATGATCAATGTAGATGATATAGGAAAGGTTTAGCAAGAATTTTCAACATTGTGGAGTGGAATTCCAACTTGAATTTGATGGAGGAACAAGGTAATTAGGATCTAGGGTGATGTTATTTTTATACCACCAAAACCTGCTTGCAACTTGGAGCTCAGAGATCACCTTGGTTCAAGGGATTGATGGGCAGGTAGACCAAGTCATATAGATGAACATGTAAGAAATAATTTGAATTTAAGGCGTTTGAGGTGATCTAGAACTGATGGCAAACTTTGTTGAAAATAAGGCTGCCATGCAGAAAGAGTCATGAAGCCTTCTAAACCATGTGGGTTTAGGCAGCACAAAGATCCACTTGGAGCAAGTGAAGTAGGATTTGCTAGACCTCAATGAGTAGAACACAACAATGCAGAGAGTTGTTCCATAGGAGGTTGGATGAGGGTGTGAGCTTCTACCAAAGTAGGCATGATGGCTAGTTTTGCAGGAAATGTTATTTTCTTGTCTGCAAAACCATCATGGGCAGGTGGGTTGGGGGAGGATTTAACCAGTGTCAAATGTGGGCCTTGGTATTCCTTAGTATGGTTAACAAGATGGTTCAGGTGCATTTACAAAAATGCACATGGTTTGAGAAAAGGAGGCATTCAAAAAGGTGATGCTGCAACTGTTTCCAGACTTAGTCAAAATTGGCAGTTTTGAGAATTTTGACTAGAGTAGGCAAGGGAATGTGCTTGGAGTAGTTGCAAGGTATTAGAGCATTAGCAAGTGAATGATATTGAAGCGTAGATTGAGTGGAAGGGTTCCAAGCTGAATATTGGTCTTCAAGGACTTGGAAACATCTAGAATGGAGATCCTCAGAATTGATCTGGTTAAGGGTTTTAGATGGTCACCTAGTGGCTAGGGATCATATCAAGGTTGTATTCTTGCTTAGGGATTGAGGAGTTGGAAACAACTTGATCCTAGTGATTAGCTCCTAGAGTAGCTCATACTACTTCCTAAGCAAACAAGTCAATCAGCAGATCAAAACAACTCATCAGACAGCAGATCAAGGCAACTCATCTTATAAACAAATCAACTACTCTAGGGTTACCATCAAGCTTAGCTCGAGGTAGGGTTGGGGCATCTTGAAGAGGTTAAGTTTTGAGTAAGGTGAGTATCCTTGGTATCTCTACCAAGAGTAGAATTCAAATGCTTTGAAAATAGTGTTTTAGGGAAACTAGAGATAATATTAGTTGAGTGTTCTGTCTTGAAAACATAAGGAGATTGTATTATATATCTCTCCATAGTTTTGTCAATAGAAGCTACCAAAAATAGTTTTGGTTACCAAGGCATCTTGGCTCATGTTTTGGAATGCCAAAACGTTTGAGAATATGTAAAATGAGTCAGGATAGTTTTGAGTAAATAGGTTTTGTCAACTGAGGGTGAGGTAAGGAGTATCCTAAGATACACTTCATAAGCACAAGGGTAGACAACAGTAAGCAAGCACTGAACCAATGCACAAGAGAAAGTTTTTGTTCCCCCTGATTTTTGCATTCTGGACAACAAATCAGGGTTGCTGAAATTGGGATGTTAGAGACCTTTCCCCCCTTAAAACAATCTCATCCCGAGATTCGGGAGAGTAAGGTTAGGGGATTTGCTTTGGAGGTAGTGTTAGGTGTTTCTTGCGTACTAACTTGCCGAGTTTGTCTTTGAATCGAAACACCTTGACAGTGAGTTTGGACTTCAATCTTATTGAAACTCGAGGGTCGAGCTGGCTTCAACCTTGATTGCGGGGAGGAATCGTCCCTCTATAAGGGGGTCTACGGCGTTTTCTCTTAAGTGGGTCGTTGAATCCAAGTATGTTCCTTAGAATCGGTGTCTTCTGGTCTAGTGGTTGGAGTACTACTGGTGGAGGGTTATTACCTTATGCGGGAAGACGCAGCCTTTCCCCCTTAGAATTTGACTAAGGTAGGTCGGAGAGTTACAAACCGGGGGCATCTTTATGAGGGTGACAAAAGATGGTTCTTAAGGTAGCGGACATCGACTTAAGAGAGGGTAGCATCATAGGTGGCGTTCCAGGGGGACATGGGCTAGTTTATTATAGGTTTCACTTGCCATCGTTCGGGATTCCTAGAGTGAGTTGAGGAGCTTCTTTCTTGGTCTTTACTTCATCTTCGGTTTGTACAACAAAACTCCTTCTTCATCTTCGGTGAATCCTGGTACCTTTCCTGTACCAATACAACGCTTGATTCCGTCGATACTTGCATTTCCCTTCTGGGCTTCCTTGATCTGATTGATCAAAGTGGGTTGAAGTTCAATGCTAGCTAAGAATCCTTTGATAACTAGCTCCGTTCTAAACTTCTCCAACTCTTCATTCAAACTTGGCTGGGCTTCTTTGATCATGCTGTTTAATCTACACGGTAATCTGCTAAGAGCATCCGCTACCACATTGGCTTTGCCGGGGTGATAGTGAATGTCAAGGTCATAATCCTTGATTAACTCTATCTATCTCATTTTCCTCATATTCAGCTCCTTCTGAGTGAAAATATACTTCAAGCTCTTGTGATCTGAATAAATCTCACAGCGGTTACCCATAAGGTAATAAGGCCATGTCTTCAATGCCAAAACTACGGCTGCTAGTTCTAGATCATCGGTAGGGTAGTTTTTCTCATGCTGCTTCAGGTGTCGAGACAGATATGCTATGACTTTGCCTTCTTGCATCAACACACATCCGAGACCGATCTTGGATGCATCACAATACACATCAAAAGACTTCTTGATATCCAGCATAATCAATATTGGGGCTAAAATCAATCTCTTCTTGAGTTCTTGAAAACTTGCTTCACATTTGTTAGTCCATTCAAACTTCTTGTCTTTCTTCAACAGTTGGGTCATTGGTCTTGCAATGCTAGAAAATCCTTCAACGAACTTGCGATAATATCCTGCTAATCCGAGAAATGCACAGACTTGGGTTTGAGTGGTTGGGGCTTCCCATTCTTCCACATCTTTGATCTTGGCGGGATCAACAGCGACTCCTCCTACAGACACAATATGTCCGAGGAATCCTACTTCCGTCAACCAGAATTCACATTTGCTAAACTTAGCATACAACTGATGTTCTCTAAGGGTTTCGAAGACGGTTCTCAGATGTTGCTCATGGTCTTCTTTTGACTTGGAATAGATAAGAATGTTGTCGATAAAAACAACGACAAACTTATCCAGAAAATTCATAAAGATCTTATTCATGAGATTCATGAAATAAGCGGGGGAATTGGTTAATCCAAAATACATGACCATATACTCATACAATCCATATCTGGTAGTAAGGGCGGCCTTTGGAATATCCGTTGCACGAATCTTGAGTTGATGATAAACAGTCCTAAGATCAATCTTAGAAAACACTCTGGCACCAGTCAACTGATCAAACAGATCCTCAATCTTGGGCAGTGGGTACTTGTTCTTGATGGTGACATCATTCAGGTTCTAGTAATCGGTACACAAACGGTTACCTCCATCCTTCTTGTCGACAAACAAAACAGGCGATCTCCATGGCCATGCGCTTGGTTGAATCAAACCTTTCGCCAGCATAGCATCAAGTTGCTTCTTCAGCTCCACTAGTTCAGATGGGTTCATGCTATAAGGTCTCTGGGCTATGGGTCATGTTCCAGGAATTAGTTCAATAATGAACTCGATATCCTGATCTGGGGGCATACCGGGAAATTCATATGGGAATACGTCGGGGTATTCATAAACTACTCGGACTTGATCTATAGTTGGTAGGGCTAGACTCTTGTTGCACTTGAATTGACGGGGTAAGGTTTCAGATATATGCTCTATTGATACTCCAGAGCTACTGGTCATGGTTATGGCTTTCTTGGCATAGTCGATCAATCCTTTATGTTTCGACATCCAATCCATTCCTAGTACTACTTCCAAACCTTTGGTTCCAAGTACTATTAGATTGGCATAAAAATCTATCCCATGGATTCCGATAGGTACATCCTTGCAAATTTTTCTAGCTTTGGTGGTTGAACCGGGTATTTGAACTATCACAAATGCTTCAAATTGGTTGGGTGAATCTTACTAGTGCATGCAAATTCTTCTATAACAAACGAGTGCGATACTTCAGAATCAAACAACACTCTTGCTAATACTGAGTTAACAGAAAACATACCCAGCACGACATATGGAGCTTCCAGGGCTTCTTCAGCATTCATGTGGCAAAGACGGCCGTTGCGGTTGAGCGAATTCCCTAGGGCAAACCTTCTTCGAGGCTGAAAACACGACGCTACTGATGAGCTGGGGCATTCACATTGGTGGTGGCTGCAAGCTTCTTGGGACACTCGTTGGAGTAGGGACCCTTCACTCCACATTCAAAGCAAGTAATCTGAGACTTGTTTTTGGCTACAATAGGAACAGCATTGCTTCCAGTCCTTGGGGTAGTATTGTTGTTGTTATTGTTGTTGGACTTGGGAGGTGCACGGTTGAAATTGTTGGAGTTGCCGGGGTTATTATTGTGATTTCCTCCGGACTTCACATTTCCTCCGCTACGGTTGGGGTAGCTTGGACGAGACATTGGGGGTCTATTGTTCCTTGGGGCATATCCTGCAGACGGGTTGGGGCGATACTTCTAGGTATTGTGGGACCTAGTCTGATGCATCATCCTATGCTTGCGGTTGTCCTTAGCTTGGTTGATCTTCCCTTCCATATGGATGGCAGAGTTGACTAGCTCTTCGAGATCTTCAAAACGAATGTTGACTAACACCGTTTGCATCTCATCATGCAATCCGTTCAGGAATCTTTCCTTCTTCTTGGCTTCAGTGTTGATCTCATCAGGGGCATATCTTGCGAGGGATAGAAATTTGTCACGGTATTCAACTACCGTCATCCTGCCTTGCTTCAGTTCTCTGAACTCATCTCTCATTCTGGTGACTAAACCTTGTGACACATGGGTGCGGCTAAACTTGGTCTTGAAAGCTTCCCATGTCATCACTTGACCATGGTTCATAGTATGGGTACTATTCCACCAGGCTCTTGCATCTCCTGCCAGATAGTGGGTGGAAAACAGTACTTTCTCGTTGGCATCAACTCCTGCGACTTCTAGGTTATTCTCCATGGTTTGTAACCAATCATCTGCATCTAATAGGTCTTCGGACTTGCTAAAGATAGGGGGGTTGGTATTCTGAAAGTTCTTGAGCTTGGATCCATGATGATCCTAATTTCCATGGCCTTGATTATAGTGGGACATCTGAGCTATCTGTTGCAGGGTGGCTAGGTTGGCTTGGTGCTCTGCTCTACTAGCTTCACGGTCGGAAACTAGCATCTGCAGAATCTATAGCATCGGGTCCTGCGATGAGCTGCTTCCTTCGGGGTTTCCACGAGTCATCTGATGATTGAGATAGATAAAGGGGTAAGAGGGAAAGTCCTAAGGTTCATGGTTTTGTTTTCAAAAAGCTTTTAGACTTTGAGTTTGACTCAGGTTTTGCAAACTAACAACTTCTGATTCATTCATTCAAGCACACCAATACAAACACACACACACACACCACAACATAAAAGGAAAACAGATGGTTTTAAGAACCATTCTGTAAACTAGGATACAGTGGCACCGATACAACTCATTCCTTCGGGGGTGATCAAGTGCATCTACTCATCATCAATGAAGTCGGAGTCATCATCATCGGTGTAGAAGTCCATGGCATCATCCTCCAGGTAGTCATCGTCATCACTGAGGTACGAGTGAAGATCACCCTAGATGTCTTCACCTTCTTCCTCTTCTTCTTTTGCTGCAAGATGAGCTTCTTGTTCCTGGATGGTCTTCTCGAGGTCGGCCACCTTCTTGCGAAGACGAGTGATGGTGCGATCCTTCTTCTCGCTTTGCCGGCGAAGTGATTGACGATCCTTGACGAGCAGGGCAAAAGTCTGGTCCTTCTGGGCGGCAATGGCAAGGTTGTGGTTGGCGTAGGCTCGAGCATTGTCCAATTCCTTCTGTCGATCATACAGCAGGAAGTCAAGGTTCTCCACTTGGCGCTTCATCTCCGGCTGACTTGGCATCTCCAATGGCATTCCCATAGAATCACGCCTTGCATAGTGCGCAAAGCGAGTTCCCTGGATCAAGTTGATGTTTTGTCCACAAAGGATAAGGGTGGGAATAGATTTTCATAAATACTCAATTCATTTGTTTTTGAAACTAAGTTTTTGTTTGGAGGTCCATTCTAACTAGGGTCTCCTATGGTCAGGATGGCTCTGATACCAACTTGTCAACACCCGGATTTTTAATCCCAGATGTCGGTTATGCCATACATCGCAATCCCAGGATTACCATTTTTGTGATACCCAATAGATTGGATATCACAGTACATCATCCATTACAAACCATAATAAGGTCTTACACAAATAAAGGTGTTGGGGATCGGTGCGGAAAACAAAAAATTTCCTACGACGGAACCCAGAAACTTAGCCTAGGATCTATCTATGTAGTAATGCGGTAACGGCCGGAGCGTATAGAATACATACCGTTGTAGTCTGTACGCGGTTAACGTTCCGCGGGGAACATGGTTGATGTAGTCGTACTCGAAGCCGGCCTCAAGGTCGTGAAGCTCCTCACAGGTCACCCCTTGCTCCTTCTTGATCTTCATCATCTTCATCGTGCAACAACTCCGTCTCACGACATTTAAGCGCCCCAAGTGTTGCGCCTCGTGTCTTCGTACACTTCTGGTGCACGATGAGACCTCCGGCACCCCGATCCCGTCGGGTGTGCGGAAGTTGATATCCGGCTAGGAATTCCTGCAGCGCAACGGCGTGCTGCAGGTGTGCCTTGATCGCACAGCCCAAACTTGGGTCCATGGTCACAAAGGCTAGAGAGAGGGAAGGAGGAAATCAACCAAAGGACTTCTCCAGTTGTGTATTTGGTGTTCTTAATCCCACCCCATGGGCACCCCTTTATATAGGCGGAGGGGGTGTGCCCTCCCCATTGGGTTAGCCATGTGGGACTATTCATAAAAGAAAAGGCAGCAAATTTTCGGACTTGCCAAATGGGCCAAAAGTACTCAGCCCAAATAGTAAATAGAAAATGCTAAATAAAAAGAAAAGGGAAAAAGCAGCAGCAGCAGCCGGCCAGCCAGGTGGGCCGGCCTGCCCCGCGGCCCAGCACAGCAGCCGCTGCTGCCAGCGCCCGGGTGGGCCGGCCACCTTCCCACGAGGCCCAGCTCGCGAGGCGCCTGGGTGGGCTGGCCACCCCTGGTGGCCCGCTGCCCCACCCCGCCTCGCCCGGCCCGGGTGGGCCGGCCTGCCCCGGCGGCCCAGCTCCCTGGCGCCCGCGTGGGCCAAGTCGAGCAGGCCCCTGTGGTGGCTGGTAGTTGCGGACGGCCCCCCGTGCGGCGGTTAATAAAAACCGCCTACGTGGGATGTTTCTTTTTTCTTTTTCTCTTTATTTATTCTGCAGCTTTTATTCTAGACTATTTCCCTCCGGGATTTAGCCTAATATAAAAGTTGACTTTGTAATTCTTAATCTAAATATTATTTATAATATATTAATTCACAATTAACATATAATAAATATATATTTAAATTCCCATTTATCCGAAAACACTTTTCCGGTCTTTTCCTTTATTCTTTCTCCGAACAACTTCGGATCTCTCTGCGGAATGATTCCGGCTTTCTCTCTTTCTCTATTGTGATTCCATCTTATGAATGATCGCTCTCATCGTACCCTTAAGTGTATCCTCTCACGGCTCGGGAATGCTCTAGACATGATCTGTATCAATGATCAACAGAGGGACCAGGGATGTCCATGTGACCCCTATGCATTCCTGATGACAATGTCGTTTGAACCGTCTAAATGTAGCATCCTCTTCCTTTTGTTTCTCGATACAACTTGTCCGAGATCCCATCATTGGTATCCCATACCTTGTTCAATCTCATTCACAACAAGTTATGTTTTCTTGTTACCGTGATATTACATCACCGTGACCTAGTCACATGTTGCAACATATATGGATGTAATCTCACCAAGTCAGCCGTATGTATCTTTACCCATCATGTGGGTGAACAAATCCCGGTCTTGCAGTCACATGTCATCTAGTGTTCCTTCGGAATACCCAACATACACCTTTATAGTCACCGCATTACTAGATGATGTTTGATGCAGTCAAAGCAACCTAGGGAAATAGTGAGTAATATGAGCTCACGGTCAAAGGAGAAGGAGTCTAGGTATAGTTGTTACAACAATGAACTATATGACTTGATCGTGTTGCAATCCTTCGAGGAATGTCCAACCACATCATTCTCCAATGATATGATCTCGTTGTCAGTCGGCATAAATGCCCATGATCTTGAAACCCAGATCATCTTCGAGACCAACGAACTAGTATGAATAGAGGCTACTAGGGACTTGGTTGTTTCATACCACACCTGTACCAATGTTTCTTCTTGGCAAAGTTATAGCACAATACGAAACTATTATAAACTAATTGAGATATGATAATAAAAACCTATTTATTATTTGCCTCTAGGGCACATCTCCTTCAAAAGGATCTCATGATCTAGTCTTAATACAAACAAGCAGCGGAATAATAAGCGTAGAAGTGGGCTCCATCTTTAGTGTCACAGGCAATGCTGACGATGGGAGATGATCCTAGTTGTCGTAGCCATCCTATTGTCCTTCTTTCGGATAGTCCTCCTCATTGTCTGGCCACGGGAATAGCTAGGGACAAAGCCATGAGTACTCTTTAAGTACTCGCAAACTATCACTAACAAGTAAGGCAGTTCTAGTAGGAAATGCTAAGCTCTAAGTTTATTTGCAAAATCTAGATTTATCTTAAGCTGAGTTCAGAAGTAAAGATAACTAATTTAAAGTTCTAAAATCACTTAAGTGGGAAAGTAGTTTTCATAGTCACAACCCTGTTGTGGTTAAGTCAAATCACGAATCATTTCACAAGTCATTTTGAAAACATCTGATGACGGAACAGTATGGCCACTCCAACTGTCCATGACCGCGGACGCGGCTATTCGAATAGTTTGACACTCTGCAGAGGTGGCACACTTTCACAAAAAATTCGATACATCCGTCAGGGATAACCCTGAATCAATCATACTTAGTATGCGGATAATCAATCATAACCTTTCAATTACACACTCTAGTATAGGCACCTCTCCTATGAGCTTGGTCTCCCAGCCATGGCCATCTGCCATCCTAGGCACTACATAGGTGGACATTATCAAGAGGTAGCCTCAGCTCAAACCTCTCCCGCGAGGGAACCCATACTAATGCATATAAACTTCCGGCTAAGCCTTACCCAATTCAAGTATTGTTGTTGTACGGTAAAATTGGAATGGTATCGCATCTGAACCCAACCATCAGTTTTTATAAAGGGTTAAGGCTCATGCCTCAACATTTTCATCATCACAAACCATTTGTGTTTCTCAACACATGTCAAAACATCTCAATAGAATGACTCATCATTCCAAGGTTTTCATAATCATTTTCACCAAGTATTCCCATCTAAGTGATCAAGTTTTATGCTTAGCACTAGCCACTAAGGTTGAGAGTGTTCACTAAAGAGGGGTACTAATCTTCAATCTCATGCCATAGAATGACATCTAAGTATAACTAGATAGGCCAATTTTATACTCTTTATGCTATCTATAAAAAAAGAACTTTGGTTAAGTAAAGCTTGCAAGTAAAACATGGGATTGGTATAATCAAAGATATAACCAAAGCATGCCTAATGCATTTTCTTAAGTTAACAAGGTGGCAAGTGTTAACTTGCTTATTTCTAGCTTGCCAATAATAGCTTGCCTTGATTGGTGCAGTGATTGAAATTCTCCTCATCTTCTTAGGGGTAGAACTCCTTCTCCTCGTAGACTTGGTCGGTACTATCGTCTATAAAGGAATACGGGATACACAATCACCAAACAATACTTAACTAAGTATATTTAGTACACTAAGGCACACACTTGATGATCTAGCATCATCACAATCATCACAAGATTTAAAGAACTAGTTTCATTATTTTATTTGAGAAAAATAATTTCTACTCATTGAAATTAATTTAGATTCAATATTCTCCAAATAGAATATGGGATCATGTGGACACATGTCCTCACCACATATTCCAATACATGGGGATGTGATTTAAAGGGTTGGTCTCATTTTATAAAGTTTAAGTTTATTATTTAATCAATTTAAAGTGACTAGAAATGCCCTAATAGCATTCTTTTGGTACTAGTCCAAAGTCACTGCATGAAATCCTAGATATTTTTACATATTCAGATAGATATCATAAAATGTGATTTTTTAGAGTTGGAATCAACTCAAAAGCTATCATGGTTGATTTTTGAAAAATGTTTGAATGCATAAAAGTCTCTATCTTGTTATTTTTGCTATATGTGATCTCTAACTCCAATCGATTTAAATCCAACGGGCTTGGATAGATATTTTAATTATATTTCTAACCAAATTTGACTCATGTCATTTGGTTAAATAAATCTCTCTGAATGGATTTTTGAATAAGTGGACAGAATCTAGTTTAAACCTAAATGGAAAAACATTTATTTGAATATGTGGGCTAGCGCGGGAAAGCTAACGGGTCGGCCCAGTGGCGCTCCACGGCGCAGCGGGCTACTGACAGATTAGTCCTGCATGTCAGCGGCACATCTAACGTGAAGCGGTACGGGGCAATCTCAGCGCTGCGATTAGACTATGATCGAACGGCTGTGGTTCGTCGTCTCTGGTGAATAGTTCTCCAACGACGACGAACCCTAGCGGCACGGTGGGGGTATGTGGGGGCTCACATAGGCTTCAGCTATACGTGGCGATAGGGGCGTACGAACTGGTAGACGACGGCGGTTCTAGGCGTGGTCGCAGCGGCTCCTGGGGCAGCTCCAATCGATGACGCCTCTTCTCCTCTGCAGCGGCAAGCTCCAGTGAAATTCTGGCGAAGGGACACTCGCCTTGCTCCAGAGATGGGGTGGAAGGATCAGTGGTGAGAGGGGAGTGAGATGGTGCGCAGAATTGGGATGGAGGAGGCCTCCTTTATAGGCTCGACGAAGGGACCGAGCGGCATGGGCGCAGCTCGTCGGTGGCGACGCTACAGGCAGCTAGCGGCATGGGTGGATGTAGGGGACGGTGCGCGGTCTCCTGGCGGTCCTCTCAGGCTTAAAGGCAGGGCATGGGGTAGTTGCAGTTGGTCTGGATCGGACGGTGCTCTGCACGGCAGAAGTGGCGTTCCACGTGGCGCACGATGGCTGCGGGTCAAGCGGCAGCGAACGGGCATGTCTGGGCGGCTGCTGGAGTCATGGCGGAGTAGTGCACGCGAGCTGCGGTCAAGGCGCGGCGCGTGCACGCTGGTCGGGCGCGGCGCTCTGGCACGTGCTCGGCATGGCGCAGACGCGGTGGGTGCAGCTGTTCTGCGGTGGTCTAGGGCCTGGTAGAGCTTGGGGAAGGGACAGGGAGAGGTAGTAGGGTGCGGCGATCCTCATAGGTGTCCTGGATAGGCGCGGGGTGGTCTGCTGCGGCTTGGGCGTGGTCAACCAGCGGTGACCATTTCTGGGTGGTGCTCTACTGGTGCAGCGGCGAAGGGGGGTGGCTGGTCTGCTGCTGCTCGACACCAGGGGGAACATGGGGAGTATAATGAGGTCCAATGCTCTAGTGATCAATGCCCAAATAGTGAAGTTAGGCAGATGTTTGTGTTGTGCCTGCCAAGTGTTTGAGGAAATGGCCGCAAGAGATTTAAATTTGAATTTTTGATTCAAACTTTTTGAGTGGTTTTGTATTAAGCTTGAGAGACTATGTTTGCTTGGGATTGCCAAGGTGAATTGGTTTGGTTGGTTTTTGAGAAATGGTGATCTTAACACATACACTTGATTCAATTTTCAAATGTCATTTAAATTGCTTTGCTAAAGATTTTCGTAAGTTTGTAAAGTGGACCTTGGTACATCTTTACTTGGTCTAGCAAGGGGTGAAAAAAGTTGAGAAAGTTTCTGTTGTAAATTGACTTCTAGGAACACCTAAAGTGGCCTAGTGGATTAAAATGGTCAAAATGACCATTTGCATTATATAATCCTATTTGATTTCTTTTTCTATGGATTGTGTTTGTAAATGGTCTAGATGATGTTGCATTCACCATTAAACCATTTCACAACATTTAGAACAATCAAGCGTGGCATTTTCAAACAATTCTACACTAATGCAAACACACATGCACTCATTAATCATTTTAATAATAAAAGTTTTTGTTAACCCTAAATTGGATGATATGAACTTTTATAACCTTGATTAATGTTTTGGGGTATTACAAAAGTGTTGTAGCAAGCGTCTTTTCCACAAGGGTGACTCGAGGGTTTATATCAAACTTTCGAGGAATTGGCTTAAGACTTCTCCTCTTATCTTCTTCAGGCAACCTACAAAATAAAGTATTTTCCTTGTGTCCCCAACTCCACTGTGTGGTTGTCAAGGACAATGTATTAGTAAAACTGAAATAAAACTATAAGTAAATAAAATTAAACAATTTATATATAGGCAAAGAAAGTATAAACAATAAAGTAAAGTTATTTTTAGGTTTATGTTTGTGTTTGCTAACAGTAAAAGTTTTTTTATTTTCTGGTTTAGTTAGTGTAGAATATATAAACATCAATAGAAGTGATGGAAAGTGGTTTCTTATGATAAAAAGTGGATTGGGATTCATGGGTTCACTTGACTACTCTCTCATAAGGTGCGGTGGACATAAAACTGTTCAGAAAAGACATAATACTGATGAAATTTCATTATGTGTTTGATTATCATTCATATGGACATCATGTCCTACTATAAATATGATGCAACACAACTCACTTATACTCCTCTAGAAAGGGAAAACTACATGCAATATAGAAATAAGAACAAATAGAGTATAGACTTTGGTACTTCGACGTGATGTTTGAGTATCAAATATTTTACCTTGAACAAACAAGATCATTTTGGCTATCACTAGATGATTGTACCACATACATTCACTTTATCCCTAGTGAGGTAACAAATGAAAGGTAAAAATCAGAGTGCATCTCGTGTTTTTTGTCACTGCCCAATCTCCACCAACATGTTACTCCATCTAATACACACGTTCCCCCACACATGTTTCTCCATACAAGTTTGATCATAACAAGTACTTAAAATGGGGTACATAATATGCTTCTACCAATACATCATGCACATAATTGAATTCTAATATCAAATCAAATCATAAAAAAAGATCCACCACATAGGAATTACATAGATGACCATAATCATGTAGGGTATCTCATATGGTACTAGAACAATGATAGATCAAGATAGAGATTAATCTACTTCCACAAACCCATTGTATAGAGGTGGACTACCCCCTCATCATCATGGAGATGATGTTGGAGAAGGTAGAGATCCAACCGGCGGAGGCTCTAGCGACATTTCCCCCTCTAATCTTTGCTAGTTCTGGTTCTGTTTTGGTGTTTCTATGTTTTGTGCTTCGCCTCCTCTGAGATCATCCGGGGGTCTTTTTATAGGCATTTTAGGTCAAGAATTCGAGTCTGAGATGAAGATGGATGGTTGTGGAGGCTCGAGGAGGGAACGAGACCTGGTGGCATGACCCAGGGTCGGGCCCGTACCACCTGGGCTTGTTTGGGCCTTCGGCCTACCCTCTGGTGGTTCTGGTGCTCCTGCTGCTTCTCTTTGCAAACAAATAATCCTTGAAAAATCCCTAGTCCATTTGACGTTGTTTAGGTCTCTAAAAGATAAAATACACAAAACAGGGTTTTCTTGTCCTAAAGAGTTATAACCCAAATAAGGGGGATCAGTGGTAAATCCCCATAAATCAATGTAAAACATAGATATGCCATTCTATAGGATGTATATACATGGGAATATGAGTCAATAAACTACAAAATTCATGTATGAATTTTACATGCATCACTAACTAAGGCTAGTTGGCCCCTGTCTCCTCTCGGGCGTAGATGCCCAGGCCATCTAGGCTACCCGAGGGTAATCCCCCCAACATAGCCACAAGGGGATATTTATAGTAATAGTGGTACATAGGTGAATATTCCAGGGCATAAAACCGAAAGCTAGGTGCAGAAATGCATTTTGACAGTAAGTATGATGTTGTCAATTTGTGCGTCGCATAGGTTCGACAGGAAACTGGCACACCGGTTTGGGTGGCGCTAGAGTTAGTTTGCTGTATTGTGGAGAGGATCATCAGCCACATGTTTGAGTCCATGGGTTGCTAGGGTTTTAGGCTTGTTTTAGCTCCCAAATTCTTCCGTCTTCTCTTACATGCTTCTTCTTGGGGGTCTTGGCTCCTTTGCCATCCTTTGTCGCTCCTCTAGGCACCATCATCTTGGGTATGGAGCTAGGTATAAGATGGGAGTTTGATTCAAGTAGGATCACATTCTAGTTAGGAATAAAGGATGACAAGAGATAGAAGGAGTTCACTTTAGGTGCAATGCTTTGAGTAGCACGACGTGGTTCAATGGATGTCATGGTGATTGCCATATGATGGGCTACAGTAGTTGTATTCTCACAACGCCTATCACTTTCATTGCGATAAATCATGCACTTAGCCTCCTCATGGAGAACAAGACACATGCCAACATGTATCTTGCTATGACCCCTGATCCGAGAAGAGTTGGTTCGTGCCCTTCCTAAAAAATCACTACGTGTGAGGAACTTGCTCACAGTTGGTGTTGTTGGTGGTTGTGGTGCTGATGATGATGATGACTATGATGTATATTTTGGAGTAGCTAGGCTTGAGAAAAACTGATGTCAGGTATGTATATTCTGTGAGGTGATATTCAGTTATAACCCCTCGATTGATAAACTTGTGTTGCATCATGGGCAGTTGTTTGTAACTCGTTGATGAGAGCACTAGAAAACTTCCTGACAATTGTCGTAGGAGCTTCTCGCTGCATCTTAATGGTTGAGACTCTAAGTGGAGAGTGATGTAGTAAATGGAAGTCTTCCCCACGAGGGAAACTCGAGGGTTTAAATATCGAACTCTCAGGGAGTTGTGTGTAAGAGAATGATCCTCTTTGTTCTTCGTCAAGCAACCTACAAAATAGTTGTAGATTGTTTTATGCCCTCAACCTCACTAAGTGATTGTCAAGCACAAGGTGTATGTAAGAAAAACTGAAGTAAAATAAAAAAAAGTAAATTCAATGCAATAGTAAAGTAAATATACAATGGTGGTAAATGCAATGGAATATGATGTTTTTGGGTTTTGGTTGGTGTTTGCAAGTATGAGAAATGTTTTTGTATTTTCGGATTTAATTAGTACTGAAAATAAAAAGAGATGTAGATGTGTTGGATAGTGTTTTCTTATGGTTTAAAATAGACATGGGTTGATGGTTTCGCTTATGCACTCTCTCTTTGAGTTGTGATGGACACGGGACACTCTCGTTGACATAATATTGGTGCAACATGTTAAAGTATGGATAACAATTCATATGGGTATCACGTCCTAACATATATATGTTATTTCTAACAATTCACTTATACTCCACTAGAAAGGGAGTCTCCAAGCAATCTAGTATTAAGATCAATTTTAGAGTATATTATTAAGTTCTAGGACATGAAGTTAAAATAAGAACATACATGATCTAGTCTAAGCATGGTATTTTGTTTAGGATTTCTATTTTCGTACCCTCGGTTGTTAGTTGTACTTAGTATTCCCCAGCCGCTTAATTTTTCCTCCCTATTGTCCATCTCATTGTACGAAACTCTCACACGGTCTGAAAACTCGTTGTCCATCAGTCTTGCCGTTACGTACTGACAAGTGCGGCCACGTCCAGTCGGGTCCATAGTGGACCCTCACCATTACGTGCTGACAAGGAAGGCCGCGTTCCCTTTCCGTTACATGCTGACAAGTAGGGCCGTGTTCAGTCGCTTCTCGTAGTGGACACCTCTCTCCACTTATCTAGGTCAGCATCAGACCCACAACTTATCCATGTGAGCACCGGACCCACAGCTTACCTAGGTTGGCGTTGCAAGATGGGACCCTGAGCTAGCCCTGCGCCCGCGCTCGTGTCGTTGCCTCCCCTTTCTTCTTCTTCTCTGGCGATGGCGATCCTTTGTCTAGCTTCATTTTCATACAGTGAATGTAATGCATATACGAAAATTATACATCTTTGAACTCTTTGAAATCGCACTTAGGACATGATAATGTTGTGCTAATAAAATCCTAATCATTTATCATTTCCATGCAGTGAAATATAATGCATAAAAGGTGAGTATATGAAAATTATAAACCTTTGAACATTGTGTAATGGCACTTAATACGTGATAATGATGTGCTAACAAACTTTTGAGAGAGTATCATTTTCTCCCCCATTTTGATAGAGTAGAATGTAATGCATAAACTTGCATATGCGAAAATTATACACCTTTGAACTCTTTGAAATCACACTTAATACGTGATAATATTGTGCTAAGAAAATGTTGAGAGATTATCATTTTCATAGAGTGGAATGTAATGCACAAACTTGCATATGCGAAATTATAAACCTTTGAACACTTTAAAATGGCACTTAATACGTGATAATGATGTGCTAACAAAATTTTGAGAGATTATCATTTTCTCCCCTATTTTCATAGACTGGAATGTAATGCATAAACTTGTATATATGAAAATTATACACATTTGAACTCTTTGAAATCGCACTTAATATGTGATAATGGTGTGCTAAGAAACTCCTGAGAGATTGCCATTTTCATATAGTGGAATGTAATGCATAAACTTGCATATACGAAATTTATACACCTTTGAACTCTTTGAAATCGCACTTAGGACATGATAATGTTGTGCAAAAAAATCCTGATCATTTATCATTTCCAGGGAGTGAAATATAATGCATAAACTTGCGTATACTAAAATTTTAAACCTTTCAACACTGTGAAATTGTGCTTAATAACGAGATAATGATGTGCTAGCAAAATTTTGAGAGATTATCATTTTCTCCCGCATTATCATTGAGTGGAATGTAATGTATAAACTTGCGTATTTGAAAATTATACACATTTGAACTCTTTGAAATCGCACTTAATACATGATAATATTGTGCTAAGAAAATCTTGAGAGATCATCATTTTCAAATAGTGGAATGTAATGCACAAATTATACACCTTTGAACCCTTTCCTTTCAAATTATATTCAAATTCATTTGTTTATAGAGTTAAAGTACCGGTGGCAAACTCATTATTTTGCATGGATAGAGGGGTGGCCCCCAACAGATATAGGGGTTATACTGCCCGCTAGATCTCAGAGGATCAACGGTTGGTGGGCACGATCCGCGTGACAACTGTCTCAATCAATCACAGCGTAGCAGCCAAGATGAGCACAGGTGTGAGAGATTGTGACTAAGAGAGGGAGAAAACTGAGTAAAACTTAAGAACCAAGGGCAAAACTGAGTAGAACTGAAGAACCAAGGGCAAAACTGACAAAGAGATTCAAATAAAAAATAGAAAGAGAATTAAAAATGGAAAATACATCTTTTATACGATAAAATACATCTTGGCATATATCAAACTACTTGCAATTCAAATATACACCAGTTTGACAATTATTGCCTCATTCAGACAAACTATGTTTTGGGGAGGGATGTTTTGGGAAGAGGCTCGAGTAGAAATCCATGAACCTTCATACATAGTAGGTGATTTGAGAAGTGGTGATTTAGGTTAAAACTTGATTTATATACATTTCTTATGGTGGTAGGTCACATAATAAGACTCCCTGGGTAGATGCCACTATGTTATGATCTTTTTGAATTTTTTGTGCATAAAATGACTCAATTAGCTAGCTAAAACCCATTCGTTGACTATCTGTTGACCACCACCGGAGGGTAAAACTGAGTATATTGCACACGACAGTGTTAGTACTAGAGGGAAAAACTGTGTACAACCAAACTGCCAGTGTTACACTCAAGGGCAAAACTGAGCACAACTAAGTCGCCAGCGTTAGCCACGAGGGAAAAAACGTGACTCACAGTACGCGTGTGTGGTGCACGGGGAGGTAGAGGACACATGCGGCCATGCACGGTGTAGTAGCGTACGTGGTTACGCGGTGCACGGTGGTGCAACAAAATGTCGCTTCCCTTCTCCTTTATAGAGGCCTCCTCATCTCACTAATCACTCACTCGCTCACTCAACCGTCTCCACTATCCCATCACCTTCTACAAACCCCCAAGAAAACCCCAACCACGTCGGTGATGGCGAAGAAAGGCGGGGTGCCCATCTGCGCCTCCAAGGCCACTGTTGATAAGGCCCTCGTCCCCGTACATGCCCCCGTCGAGGCATCAAAGGCAGTCACCGACCCGTCCAGACCCCCATCCCCGCTTCCGCTGTAGCTGCCGGCGAGGACGCCCCCACCGGTCCTAGGCAGACCCCGCTCGGCTGGGACCCCTACGGGGAGGTTGATTACATAAGGCCGGAGAACCCCTACGACACCAGCATCGCCAACCCATGGTCGTAGGTAACCAGGGTTTTCTCCCCTTTCCTTGTTCTTCCCGCATTCCCATCGTTGGATGCTAGATCGAATGTTATTAGGGTTAGATTGTTCTTATTTTTATAGTAGCTAATCCTCTTGTATTAGATCTTGTATTTCAATGAATCCCCATGTTCGTATTTTGATGATTCCCCCTATTCGTATTTGAATCCCCTTGTTCATACTTGGGATCAGTATTCGATTTGGTTTGAGATTTGGGGAATAATCAGGGGATCTCAATCGGTTAATTCATGTCCTTATTGCAGTCTACTGTTTTTTCCAATAGGAGGATAGTAGGGACGTACACAACGATGACGAGTCCAAGGACACTGATACATTGCAAATGTATCTATAATTTTTGATGGTCCATGCTTGGTTTTATCTACTTTCTTATGTTTTCTCCACACTTTGGAGTACTTTTCATATGATTTCTTGGACTAACCTATTAACAAGAGCCACAGTGTCTGCTGCCTATTTTCTGATGTTTTTGGTTCTAGGAAAGTCAGAAAATGAATATTCTCGGAATTGGACGGGACAAAAGCCAAATTCATTATTTTACCGGGGGACACCTAGAGCCAAAATACGAGATGGAGAGGGGATGGGTACCAGCCACACCACCTGGCCGCGCGGGTTAGGCCTGGCCGCGCTAGGGGGTGGTCTGGCCGCCCCAGACACCCCCTCGGTCTCCCTCTTCGCCTATAAGTTGCCTCCTGACCTAAAAACTCAGGGGGGTTTGATGTTTTTCTAGAAGGAGTTCCGCTCTGCCGCCACCAACAGATTCCACAAAACAGCACCAGAAACTCCGTTCTGGCACCCTGCCGGGATGGGTAATTGGAGGAGATCATCGCCATCATCATCACCATCGCTTCTTCATCAACCATCCATGTTTCCCCCATCTATGAGTGAGTAATCCCCCGCTGTAGGCTATGGGGATGGTAGGGATTGCATGAGATCGTTCATGTAATGGCATCAGATTGTTAGGGCATGGTGCCTAGTATCTACTATTAGTACTTTTTGACTTTGTTACGACTTGTTATGCTTAATTCTTGTCACTAGGGCCCAAGTGCCATGATTTCAGATCTGAACATGTTATTGATTCATTATGATAGTATTGTTTTTGGTCTTACCTGCAAGTTGTATACACACGGTGTTGTCCGGAACCAATGGCCCCGAAGTGACAGAAATCGGGATAACCGGAGGGAATGGCTTTGATGTGAGGATCACATGTGTTCATGGAGTGTTAATGTTATGCTCCGGTGCTCTATTAAAAGGAGTACCTTAACTGCCAGTACTTCTCTTGAGGGCCCGCTGCAAACGGGCTGGCAGGACAAAAGATGTTGTGCAAGTTCTCATTGCGAGCATGTATGACTATATATGGAACACATGCCTAGGATTATCTAGTACTTGGGTGCTTTAGCTTATTTATCTACAATTGCCCTATGTTCTGATTGCTATGTGAATTGTCTTGTCGATGCAACGCCCTTCCATCTATCCCTACGCCTACCGCACTCGAATCCTACTGTTTACTGCTATTGTTACAACTGTCTTTACTTTACTACTGCTGTTACTTTACTATTCCTACTACAAAACTTTTGCTACTGATAAACTGCTGTGAGAAAGATTGTTTCCAGGTGCAGCTGAATTGACAACTCATTTGTTAAGGCTTATAAATATTCTTTGGCTCCCCTTGTGTTGAATCAATAAATTGGGTTTCACTTCCCTCGAAAATTGCGATACACCCCCTATACTTGTGGGTCATCAAGACTATGTTCTGGCGTCGTTCCCGGGGAGCATAGCTTTATTTATCAAGTCCACTTGGAATCACTATTGTTCAAGCTTAGTTTATTTCCGCCTTGTTTGCTTGTTTCTTTAATAAAAATAAAAAATATAGTTCCTACTCTAGTTGTTATTTTCGTTGGCCTGTTATTGTCTTGCTTTATCACACTTTCTATCAATAGTTGTTTTCTTTGAAAAATCTTATTGGCAAGGTGGGTTCACGGAAGATCAAAAATATTATTATAAGGAACACCGCTTGTCACAAAAAGGGAAACACTTATGGGAACAAACTAATAAATTGTGTACCATTGCTAGAAATGTGTGCTCTACTTATAATGTTACTTATTGCTTTGATAAATCTTGTTGCTGTAAGAGGTATAAACACATCCCTTTTGAATGTGAGTATAATGATAATGTTACCATATCTTCTTATGTTAAAGGAAATTATGACTTTTATGATGTGGAACAAATTGAAGAATTTATTGCTTGGAAGGGTGCATTTGAACTTGCTAGTTTGCTTGAAAATATTGATGATTCACCTTATAAATATGAGGTTTATGATATACTTAAATTTTTCTTTGATTATTACAAGGAAGAAAATGGCTATATTCTTGAATATATTAATAGATGCTTTCCACAAATGGAAGAGACTAATTCCTTGCAGGATCTTATGGAAGAAGAAATTGATGAACTTGAAAGCTCATTAGATGAAAAAGAGGAGGAGAGTGATGAACAAAAGGAGGAAGAATGGATTAGCTACCCATGCCTACCTTCTAATAAGAGTAACTCTTTATCCCTTACATTATTTGATTGTCCCCCATGCTTACCAAAGGAGGATGAATGTTATGCTCATATTATCTGTGATAATCCTTTATTTGTGCCTAACTTTGATTTGCATGGTACTAAAGAGTTTTGCTTAGAAAAATTTTATGATAAAGCTCTAGACGATGGTCCTATATTGAATGATCAGCCATCTTGTTATAGAATTGTTAAAAGTGGGTTTGAAGGTTTTAATCCCACTATTTTTAGCTTGATAAAAATTATGTGTTTGTAGATCATGAAAAGCATGCTTTATGTGATAGTTATATTGTTGAGTTTATTCATGAGGCTATTGGAAATTATTATGAGAGAGGAAAATATGGTTGTAGAAGTTTTCATGGTATTGACACACCTCTCGATGTGCTGAAAGTTTTGAAGTTACTCTTGTTTTATCTTCCTATGCCTGTCACTTTGTTCTTTGCGAATTTATTTGCATACAAGATTCCTATGCATAGGAAGTGGGTTAGACTTAAATGTGTTTTGAATTTTCTTCTTGATGCTCTCTTTTACTTCAATTCATATTTCTTATGTGAGCATCCTCTCAAACTATCATGTCTAACTTAAAGGCGTTAAAGAAAAGTACTTATTAGGAGATAACCCAAAAGTTTTAGATGAGCCTTGGAAGTTATTACTTCAGTAATAACTGCTCCTTATCCTTTTTATTTGCTTTTTGTGCCAAGAGTAACCTCTAATGAGAGAGAAGTAATGGTTGGGAAAGTTGTTGTCCCGAAACAGATTTATGTGCTTCACCGTAAACATTCATGTAAAATTTCTGTACGTCCTTTTAAGGCGTGAATTTTTGTGCTTCTGCCCCAGGTTGTTATATCACTTTCGTTAGATCAACACTTTTCGATTTGAGCAACAGAAGGTCTTCGAAAAAATCGTCTTTACCTGCTGGTCTGTTTTGACAGATTTCTGCCTTTATTTGCATTTGCTTCGTGTTGGTTCCTTTTTAAGTTATTTTGGGGAATTGAGCTTTTTGAGGGAAGTGCACAATAGCTAGTTTTTTAATGGAAGTTTTATTGGTGTTGAAACTGAACCCAAAGACTTACTATCTTGAGTGCACTAATGTTGCTAATAAAGATTGTGAGAAGTTTTGTATGAAGAAAAAATTTCCGGTGTATGGAAGGAATGAGTAATGAGATGAAGGATGGACTAAATCTCAAGCTTGGGGATGCCACGCGTGTCACCCCAAGAAATATCCAAGAAGTACAAGCGTCAAAGCTTGGGGATGCCCAAGGCATTCCCCCTCTTCATCAATAAAAATCCCAGGTTTCTTCCAAACGCTTCATTTTTATTGTTTCATGCACGTTGTGTTGTTCTTAGAGCGTCTTCTTTTTCGCTTTTGTTTTGGTTTTTCGTTTGCTTGGTTGGCTTAGTTTGCTGAACAAATTGGTTGGACCCCCTCTTTCATGCATTAGTTTTCAAATAGTTTGGTTTGGATTAGAAAAGAGTAGGAAAGTTCATGCTTAAGTGGTAAAGAGAGCTTGTTTTTGACTGTGCATATGCTTTGTCGTGCCATGCTTGATATTGTTTTGACTTTATGCTTAGCATTCTTTGCTGTAGCATGACTTGTTATAAACAACTGAGATTCCTTAATGTGCCTTTGAAGAATCATGTGTTGTTTTAGCATATTAAAGCATAGTATTGTGGTATTCTCCTGTGATGCTTTATTTGGGTTGACTTGGCACATGATCACACCATGTTATGACTATCCCAAGTCACTATAGCCTTTATGATCCTTTATTTTTCAACTTGTAGTATCACTTTATGCTTTGATTAATGATGTTTTGTCGCTCTGCATGATTATGGCCATTATTGCTCTCTTAGTTGGTCGCTCCCAGTCTTTTGCTAGACTCCATAACCAAGTATGAGTTCCACTCATGCATCCAACTCCTAAAACCAAGTTATTCCAAAGAGTCCACCATACCTACCTATTAGCATATGCTATTCCAAGTATATTCATGTTTTTATCTACCTTCCGAATTAAACTTGTTATGAGAAAACTAGTGATTAAAGCTCTCACGAACTTGATGGCACACTTTACTTTTCTTGCCCTTAATAAACTTGAACCATTGTGTCATGTATGGTGTATATGCTTGCACTTATTTGTTAGGGATTAGCATAACCATGTTGTCATGGGGAATGCTTTCAATGTTGCACGTGTACTTTGTACCTAGTTGAGATCATGCTCTTTTGTCTATGGATGTCGTCGGTGTGAAATGAAAGGGGGGCTTGTAAGTCCATGGAGTTATGTATGTGTGTTAGAGAAACGCCTGGGCCGCTGTTCTAATCCATGATGTCATGGTGGAAACCTGCAGCGTAACCATAATGAGCTGTCTATGAAGCATTCTTCTTATAAAAAAAGAGTCAGATATTGAGAAAAAGAGAAAATGAAAAAAAGAGATATGAGAAAAGAGGAAAGAGAGAAAAAAGCACCATTTCCCATGGTAAATAAGAAGATTGTTGATATGCTTGTTGTTTGCTTGCCTTGTCATTTTGATATGGGGATTCTTCCGTATCATCGGGCAAGGGGTACCCCGTTGGCGGTTCTCTATGATACACATGTACTTACTATGACAAGAACTTATCGGTAACTAAACTTGAGTAGCATGAGGAGCAGCCCTCGTATTCAAGGGACATGAGATTTCCAACGTGTACTTTGTCAAGCATATACTTCATAGTTTGTTCACTTTAACCTTAACCAATTCAAGATGCTTATGATAGGGGCAATGAGAGCTGAAAGCTAATAAGTACCATAATTTTTGGAAGCTCTTTATGAAACTTGAGTCTCTACTTCCTTCTTTGAAGGCCTTTCTTTTACTTTTATGTTGAGTCTCCACCTTCTATCTTTATGCACCTACTTTGAGAGCATAGTGGCCATTCTTCGTTCTATGTGCATTGTCCCAAGACTTATTGATTGATGCATAGCTTTGATATTGCTTGTTTTAAACTATTTGTATCTAGTCACTCTTATGAACTTTGAAGGTGTCCTATGCATTTATGTTTGCTACTCTATGAAGGACAAGCTGAATACCACTATGCTATATTTTCTTTATGTGAAACAAACAAACGTCTTGCAAAGCATTGTTATTCATGAATCTTTTGTTTGTGCCTTTTCATGTTGCAACATAGTTGCTTTGTCTTATTGCTAGAACTTTATCTTTCATGTTATGATTCAAGTACTGTGATCCCAGCTATCATTGTTTTACAAATACTTTGATCAAGTTTATGATGGTACATGTCACCTCAAAAATTATTCTTTCTTTATCACTTACCTACTCGAGAACGAGCAGGAGTTAAGCTTGGGGATGGTGATACATTGCAAATGTATCTATAATTTTTGATGTTCCATGCTTGGTTTTATCTACTTTCTTATGTTTTGTCCACACTTTGGAGTACTTTTCATATGATTTCTTGGACTAACCTATTAACAAGAGCCACAGTGCATGCTGCCTGTTTTCTGCTGTTTTTGGTTCCAGGAAAGTCAGAAAATGAATATTCTCAGAATTGGACGGGACAAAAGCCAAAGTCATTATTTTACTGGGGGACACCTGGAGCCAGAATACGAGACGGAGAGGGGCTGGGGTCCAGCCACACCACCTGGCCGCGCGGGCTGGGCCTGGCCGCGCCAGGGGGTGGTCTGGCCGCCCCAGACACCCCCTCGGTCTCCCTCTTTGCCTATAAGTTGCCTCCTGACCTAAAAAATCAGGGGGGCGGCGTTTTTCTAGAAGGAGTTCCGCTCCGCCGCCACCACCAGATTCCATGAAACAGCACCAGAAACTCCGTTCTGGCACCCTGCCGGGACGGGGAATTGGAGGAGATCATCGCCATCATCATCACCATCGCTTCTCCATCGACCATCCATGTTTCCCCCATCTATGAGTGAGTAATCCCCCGTTGTAGGCTATGGGGATGGTAGGGATTGGATGAGATCGTTCATGTAATGGCATCATATTGTTAGGGCATGGTGCCTAGTATCTACTATTAGTACTTTTTGACTTTGTTGCGACTTGTTATACTTAATGCTAGTCACTAGGGCCTGAGTGCCATGATTTTAGATCTGAACATGTTATTGATTCATTATGATAGTATTGTTTTTGGTCTTACCTGCAAGTTGTATACACACGTTGTTGTCCAGAACCAATGGCCCCGAAGTGACAGAAATCGGGATAACTGGAGGGAATGGCTTTGATGTGAGGATCACATGTGTTCACGGAGTGTTAATGCTTTGCTCCGGTGCTCTATTAAAAGGATTACCTTAATTGCCAGTAGTTCCCTTGAGGCCCCGCTGCAAACGGTTTGGTAGGACAAAAGATGTTGTGCAAGTTCTCATTGCGACCATGTATGACTATATATGGAACACATGCCTAGGATTATCTATTACTTGGGTGCTTTATCTTATTTATCTGCAATTTCCCTATGTTCTGATTGCTATGTAAATTTTCTTGTCCATGCAACGCCCATCCATCCAACCCTATGCGTGCCGCACTCGAATCCTACTGTTTACTGCTATTGTTACTACTGTCTTCACTTTACTACTGCTGTTACTTTACTATTCCTACTACAAAACTGTTGCTACTGATAAACTGTTGTGAGCAAGATTGTTTCGAGGTGCAGCTGAATTGACAACTCAGTTGTTAAGGCTTATAAATATTCTTTGGCTCCCCTTGTGTCAAATCAATAAATTGGGTTTCACTTCCCTCGAAAATACTGCGATACACCCCCTATACTTGTGGGTCATCAGACACCAAGACTCGTCATGTGCTGAGGAGGCTGAAGTCCAGCCAGTATGACAACTTCTTCGCTGGCGACATCTACAAGTGCCCCTTCTGCACCACCAGGAGGCTCCGCGCCACTGACTACAACTCCCTTGTGAAGCATGCTGAGGACGTGAGGACCTGCAGTGAGTTCGTGAACATCGACGGCTTCATAGCCAAGCACCAGGCTCTCGGTCTTCACCTCCGCAACCTCCAGAAGGTGGCCCTCGAGGAGGGTTGCATGCCCCTGATCAAGCCCAAGGCGCCCAAGGTGAAGGGATTGGGCTGCAAGAAGTGGAGGAGGCACCAGAGGGAGGAGGCGGAGGCCCTCCTGGCAGAGGCCATGAGGGGCCATTGATCTTGTGCTATTGCTGCTGTAAACCAGCTTCTTTTGTCTTGTTTGTGTTGAACTTGTCCGCTGCTGCTGCTGCTGAGTAGCCTAATTGTCGAACCTCGTTAAGTACCATACTATATATCCTATATTATCTACTTTATCTACATCTACTCTATTTACTGAATTTATCTTTGTTGCTGGTTAGATTTGCTGCTCTAGATTTTCTACCGGATTGGGAAAAACGAGGGCCAAAAGGAACAATGAATGAAGAGAGAAGTTTCTCTAGATTCTCTACCTTTTTGGGCAAAAAAACACAACTGTTAGCGAGAGAGAGGGGAAAGGCGATCTTAAAAACACCAATCATAAAAATAACAAAAACGAAAACTTCAAATTTAGGCGACCAGGCGCACGTAAACCACCAAACGCTCCCACATGGTCCCACACCACGTCCCCCATAACGCGTTCCCAACAAACTGGCCCCACATGGCACGGCCCCACACATTATCATAACATGTTCGTTACCAAACGACCCCACAAGGTCCCAGAACGCGTGGCCCCACACGTCAGCTAACGGTCAACCTAACGGCAACTGCCGTTCGAGCTCTTAGATGAGTTTCTGAGAAGGAGAGGGGGAAAATTGAGGAAAAGTTAAGCGGCTGGGAAAAACTGAGTACAACTAACAAACCAGGGGCACAAAAATAGAAATCCCTTTTGTTTATCACTAGTGAGGAAACTAAGTAAGGTAAACACCCAAGTGATTCGCAAGTTTTACTGTCCTACCCGCAAGATCACCCATGTTGCTCCAACTAATGCACATGTTCCCCCACACACGCTCCCATATACAAGTTTGATCAAAAGAAGTAAACAAGAACGGGGGTACATAATATGCATCTATCCATATACTTACAATACTGAACAATTGCAATCTCAAATATCACCTATATAAAGATCCACCACATAGGTAATACAAAAATGACCGTAATCATGTTATGCAGCTCATATGGTTCTAATACAATCGAGATCATGACACAAAGATATAATAGCTACTACCACAAACCCATAGTCCAGGGGTGGACTACTCCCCGTTCATCATGGTGAAGGTGCTGGAGTCATTGGAGGAGGTGGAGATCACACCGGCAGCGCCCCACCAGAGTTCTCCCCCTCAATCTTCTGCCCCATGCCTCTTTGTTTTGTGTTTCTGCCTTCTGCAGTGCTCTCTCTGAGAATCGTCAGGGGACCTTTTTTATACATGGTTTTAGGTCAGAACCTTCACCTGGGAGAAAGAATCGATGGCATTGGAGACTCGAGGAGCAAACGAGCACACCACACGCGTCGAGGGGTCGCCGTGTGTGGTGGGCCCCATGCTTCCCTCAGCCTTCTTCTTTCACTGATGTTTGGCCCAATGTTGTTGGTTTTGATAAATACTGGGTCCCGTGAAGTTTCAGGTCAATTGGACATCGTTTGGGTACCTAAAAGTAAAAAACATTGAAATAGGGGTTTTCTGCCTCGCCGGGGTTAATTCCAAACAATATGGGAAGTGTGAATTATTCCCAAATATCATTATAAAACATGAATATACCCCATATATGATGTAAATATGTTGGAATATCAAGTAATAAAGTGCAAAGTTCATGGATGCATTTTACATGCATCAGCATCCCTAATCTTAACCTATACTCGTCCTCGAGTATGAAGGTGATATAACTAACATGGACTTTGTACTTTAATACTATTTTGGATATCAAGACTGGTTACTATTGCTACACAAAGTCAAATGGTCCATTCTTTAAAGGAATAGTAATATGTAAGATAGATAATGAAGTGATATCTCATATACCATAAAAGGATGATCAATAGCAATTCACAAAGTGTAACATAGAAGAAAGAGCTATGGACCAAATGAATGAAAATGCAAAAGCAAAAGTAAAGTAAAAACATCCTATAGTGTTCATAGAGTGTTCTTCTCAATTCTGAATATTAAGGTGGACACTTTGGAAAGATAGATAATAAGCAGAGATTAATCATGAATAAGTTTCATATAGCTTCCAAACTCTTCCTCTTATGATCATGTTTGAACTATGGTATTCATTAGCTTTGGGCCCTCATTTCCCCTATCATAAGCATTTTGAATGGTTAAGGTTAATGTGATGGCAAGTATGAGTTATATGCTTGACAAAGTATAAGTTGAATGCCTCATGCCCCTTGAATAAGAGTACCTACACCACATGCTACTCAACTTAGGACCCTAAGAAAGTTCTTGTCATTTTAACTATACATGTATCATCGAGAACGCCAAACGGTGTACCTATTGACCCATGGTATGGGAGGTTTCCCATACCAAAATGACAAGACAAACAGACAATGGGCATCTCAACAAGTCCTTTTACTTACTATTGGAATAGATTTTTATTGAAGATGCTCCATAGAATGCCCACTATGGGATGTTGTAAATTTCTAGCATGAATGATGCATGGTTTGGGTTAGCGGCCCAGGTGTTTCTCTCACACATATGCAAACCCCATGAGCTCACAAAGATTCCAATTTATTTCACAATGATAGGCATCCATAACAAAAGAACATGATATCAACTAAGTATGAATAAGTGCAACGTTGAAAACATACCCCATGAAAGCATGGTTATGGTAACTCCCAACTCATCATTTTTCAAGCACACAACTTCATAAGATAGTCACAATGCTTCAAGTTTATTATGTGCAAGAAATAAAAGCGTGCCATCAAGTTTGGGAGAGCTTTACTAACCAATTTTCTCATAGCAAATATAACCATAATCATTTTAATTTGGAATCTAAATAAATCAATAAAACATGAGAAACATACTTGTAATAGCAACTATGCCAATAGGTAGGTATGGTGGACACTCTGGAAAACTTGGTTCAAAGGAGTTGGATAACAAGTTTTAACTTGTTGGTTTTATTTTTGGGCTAGCAAGAGGGAGAAAGTTAACCATCTACATGCATGAATAAGAGTCCATAGTTATAATCAGTCCATGTCAAACAATGTAAACTAATAGCAAGCATCAAAACATGAATAAAAGATAACTCTACACAATGCATTTTCAAATTGATACGCATTCAAAGCATATGGACATGCAACTATGTGTAATCTTTTTAATATCAACTTCAACATCCCAATCCCAACTTTTTAATAGCATCCAACCTTACTTAAACCAAACCTCTAGTATCTATCCTATAATATATATCAAATTGGTGGTCTTACTCAAATATAAATAAAACAAAACAAACTAAAATAAATAAAAGACGCTCCAAGTTTATGCGATAGTAATGTGTTGCTCGAAAATCGGAAAGTATATGTGTGCAAACCGAGAGTGTGGTTGGTACAGTGGGGTGTCTTGGGAATACCCAATCATATGTTTTTCACCATCCTTGGATTGCTCTTGGTGCAGCTCCTCTAATCCCTATAAAAAACATCAACACAAAATTTTCTCCCATCTCTTTTCTGTGGCGTGACATTAGTGGGTACAAAAGACACATTGGATGTTGCAAGAAATCCTTAAAAAATGTATATATGAAATTTCCAGTAGGTAGATAATGTTTTATGCTTTCTCATGAACTCAAAAAATCAAAAAAATTCAACTTAAAAGCTCAACGAATTCATAAAACAAAATGGGGCAGAATATGTCCAGAATTTTAGTAGCAACAAAACGTAATTAATTACCCTACTAAGACATATCCTAAAATCAAGAAATAACATGAGAATATATAGGATGAAAAGTTGTAATGAAAAGTTGTAACTACAATTCCAATATGAGCTCAATCGGAGTTACAAAAAAATATGAAAAATCATACGGTACAGAGACTCGTGTAGAAATCTGCAACTCCATATATGTGTTCAAGATTTTTCAATCCAAAATGGGTAAAAGTTGGTACTTAATTGAAAACTACAGAACCAAAGAAAATTTAAAGTCTCTTGCTACAGCAATAGTACACAAAGAAAATTAAAACAAAAACATTCGGGTTGCCTCCTGCAAAGCGCTTTCTTTAAAGCCATATAGCTAGGCTTACTTACTTGAATTTCAAGAGGGGTGAAGCTCACGAGGGAGCTTGAATTTTGGAGTGTCCCTATTCCTTGGAAAGTGTTCCATACACTTCTTATGTGGAAACTGAAACTTTAAATTATCTTCCTTTGAATCAATAATAGCACCTGTAGTACAAAGGAAAGGTCTTCCTAGAATAATTGGACTAGAGGTTTTACTCCCCATGTCCATGATAATAAAATCAACGGGAACGAAAGTCATGTTAAGCTCTACCATTACATTACTAACTTTTCCTATATCATGTTTAATGGTATCATCAGCAAGTAGTAAGTCCATGGAGCATTTTTCTGTATTTTGCAATTCTAGAAATTCATATAGATCTTTAGATAAAACGGAAACACTAGAACCTAGATCAAGTATAGCATGGTGTGTTTCTTTTACAATAGTAATTAATACCTTGGGGATCCATACATCCCCAATATTAGGCGGTAGCATATCATCTTGATTGTACCTAGCAACATTTTCTTTAGGCACATGGTTAGCTATATAAAAAAAACCAAAACCCGCTTGGTGAGAATTTATGGAAGGATCACTAGCAAATTTTTGTAGCATATTAATGAGTTAGTGTAAGCTACACTTATCTAGATCAAGTAGTGGATCCTTAACTCACTAAGCATCTTAACTACTTCTACCTTTTTATCATTCATCATGAGAGTTTCATTCTCCACTCTCTTTCTTTCATTAATATCTTCCCAAGATCTATCTATTACATCTTGCACATAGTTTATAGTTTCCTCATGTTTTTGAGCAATGATAGTTTCTTTCAATGATGTTACTTCCCTAGTGAGATGAACTACCCTCTCAAACAAAGAATCTTGTTTCTCAAATTTAGATATAAATTATTTGTTCAACTCTTTTTGGGTAGATATGAATGATCTAATAGTGTTTTCCAAGTCATTAGAAACATTACCACTACTAGCATATTTGTTCGAACAAAGGGTAGCCTATTGTAAGAGTTGTAGTTATTATTACCATATCTACCACTACCAAAATTCCTTACAAAGTTCACATCCACACTTTCATCATTGTTACCAACTAAGTCTTGCAAAGGAACATTCTCAACATTTTGTTTAGACATGAAAGCAAGAATGGCGTCCATTTTACTAGATAAAGTGTTCATCTCTTCTATGGAATTAACTTTCTTGGAAGGAATAGGTGCTCTTTCAGTATGCCATTTACTATAATTTTGCAATATACTTTCTAATATGGCTTTTGCTTCTACAATAGTTTTATTCATAAAAGCACCTCCAACAGCAGAATCTCGTATGTTTCTAGACATATAGTTCAAACCATTATAGAATGAATGCAAGGTGGTCCATTCATTGACTCCATGTGATGGACAAGTCCTAAGAATTATATTAATTCTCTCCCAAGCCATATCTACATGCTCATTTTCATTTTGCCTAAATGATAAGATGATATTCCTATTTTGCAAAAATTTAACGGGAGGATAATATTTTTTTATGAATGCTTCTTTTAAATCATCCCAAGAATTTATACTAGCGGTGGGTAGTGATAGTAACCATGCTTTATATTTTCCTCTAAGTGACAATGGAAACAATTTTAGTTTGAGGATATCATTTTCAACATTTTTAAATTTTTGCATGTCACATATTTCACAAAAGTCAAGAAGATGCATAGAGGCATCCTCATTTTCACTACCTCCAAATTGTTCCCTAGTTATCAAGTTTAGAAAACTAGGACTAACTTCAAATCTCTCTGTTGTAATCTCAGGTGTGGTAATGGGCTTAGCAATGAATTGATCATTAGGTGTATTTGTGTAGTCACACAATTTAGTTCTTTCTCCAATTCTGCAAGTAGTAAAGTGATACTAGTTTTTATGTGTTTTATGTTTTTGAATGAAAACTGAAAGTAAAATGATACTACAACTAACAACTAATAAATGAAATGCAAAACTAAAAATAAAAGGATAAACCAGATGCAAAAGTAAAGACAAAAACTAAAAAAACAAAAAGTAAATGCAAAAATGAATGTATAAAGTAACTAGAAATGTAAAAACTAAAATGTAAAGATGAAAGTAAAGACAATAACAAAACAAAACTAAAACTACTTTGAAGATCTAAAATAACAAGATAATACTCACGTAGGTGCAACCTCCCTGAGCTTAGGTGTTTACACAAGTTGGTGATGAAGTTGAACTTTCTTGTGAGTTATCCTTTTACTAGCTCCCCGGCAACAGCGCCAGAAAACTTCCTTGATGCGAGCGCTAGAAAACTTCCTGACAGTTGTCGTAGGATCTTCTCACTGCACCTTAGGTTGAGACTCTAAGTGGAGAGTGATGTAGTAAATGGAAGTCTTTCCCATGAGGGAAACTCGAGGGTTTAAATATCGAACTCTCAGGGAGCTATGTATAAGAGAATGATCATCTTTGTTCTTCATCAAGCAACCTACAAAATAGTTGTAGATTGTTTTGTGCCCTCAACCTTACCAAGTGGTATTCAAGCACAAGGTGTATGTAAGCAAAACTGAAATAAAATACAATAAAAGTAAAATGCAATGCAATAGTAAAGTAAATATGCAATGGTGGTAAATGCAATGGAACATGATGTTTTAGGTTTTGGTTGGTGTTTGCAAGTATGAGAAATGTTTTTGTATTTTCGGATTTAATTAGTACTGAAAATAAAAAGTGATGTAGATGTGTTGGATAGTGTTTTCTTAGGGTTTAAAATGGATCTGGGTTCATGGTTTCCCTTATGCACTCTCTCTTTGAGTTGTGGTGGACATTGGACACTCTCGTTGACATAATATTGGTGCAACATGTTAAAGTATGGATATAAATTCATATGGGCATCACGTCCTAACTTAGATATGTTATTTCTAACAATTGACGTATACTCCACTAGAAAGGGGGGTCTCCAAGCAATTTAGTATTAAGATCAATTTCAGAGTATAGCATTAAGTTCTATGACATGAAGTGAAAATAAGAACATACTTGATGTAGTCTAAGCATGGTATTTTGTTTATCCCTAAGGAGGCAACTAAGTAAGGTAAACACCCAAGTGATTCGCAAGTTTTACTATCCTACTCGCAAGATCACCCCCGTTTCTCCAACTAATGCACACGTTCCCCCACACACACTCCCATATACAAGTTTGACCAAAACAAGTAAAGAAGAATGGGGTACATAATATGCATCTATTCATATACTTCCAATGCTGAAGATTGCAACTCAAATATCTACTATATAAAGATTCACCACATAGGTAATACAAATATAATCGTAATCATGTTATGCAGCTCATATGGTTCTAATACAATCGAGATCATGAGAGAGAGATACAATAGCTACTGCCACAAACCCATAGTCCAGGGGTGGACTACTCCCCCTTCATCATGGTGAAGGTGCTGGAGTTTTCCCGCTCCAATCCTCTGCCTCATGCCCCTCTATTTCGTGTTTCTGTCTTATGGGACGCTCCCTTCCTAGAATCGTTGGAAGACCTTTTTTATACGTGGTTTTAGGTCAGAACCTTCACCTAGGAGAAAGAATCAACAACATTGAAGACTTGAGGAACAAACGAGCACACCACACACGTCAGGGGGGTGGCCGCATGTGGTGGGCCCATTCCTCCCTTGGCTTTCTTCTTTGTCTGATCTTTGGCCCAATGTTCTTGGTTCTGATAAATACCGGGTCTCATGAAGTGTCAGGTCAATTGGACATCGTTTGGGTACTTGAAAGTCAAAAACATTGAAATAGGGGTTTTCTGCCTCCGCAGGGTTAGTTCCAAAACAATATGGGAAGTGTGAATTATTCACAAATATCATTATAAAACATGAATATACCCCATATATGATGCAAATATGTTGGAATATCAAGTAATAAAGTGCAAAGTTCTTGGATGCATTTTACATGCATCACTCGTGCTGCAACACTAATGTCATGACTGTTTAGATTATCTGGTACTACTATATTAGTCACTCCCCTTACACGATTCTATGCACACAAAAAAATTTCATGCTATTATGATGGGTAAGCTCATCACATATTCCAAGATGTAATGCTATTAGGTAAAATACATGTAAATAACGGACTAGCATTTAGCCAAAACACAAATTCCAGGCAACCAAACACTTGTTGGGATTATGCTCTATATGCAATGATAATGATTATTATATAATCCCCTATTCAATATATGGGTTCATCAAACTTTGTTATAACTTATGTGAACCTTGATCGTGGGAATCAAAGCAAGCATCACATGTAGGTGTAGTAAAGACAAAGCAACAAGATTTTCCTAGTCCAGCCTCTAGGACTAGGTCATGTCGTTGAGTGACGATCAAGTTTCAAGATCATAGGTAAATAGTATACCTCCAACAATAAAAGTACATTGTCTAGAGAGACAAGGATATGGAACATATCCATATGATGATTTACTATGAGATATAATCATATTGTTAATAGTAATATAATCAGACTATTATCTTATGCATGCATCCTCAAGGCAATGAGAATATCAATCACCCTCATACCATAAGGTTTGTCTTTGGTCTTGTCTCAACGCCATACCGCAAAGGTGGTCATAACGGTTTCTATGAGGCAAGAATGAAAGTATGTCTAGGGACTTGGATGGTTCAGTAAGTGGGATCGCACTCCTCCTAATGATGGAGAGATATTCTCTAGGCCCACTCGGTATTATGATCTCACCCAATCATCTGCGTAGACACCATCATGATGAGATCATGAAGGACATCGGAATATAGACACGAGTTAAAGAAAGTGCAATCATAACAAGAATAACCGGTATAGTGATCAAGAGTTGACTCACGAGGATAGCAATATCTCACCTCGAATTGCCACACGAATATTACAAAGTGGAACGATTAACATATGTATAATGAGGAGGTTCACTCGATATTATCTTTGCATAGTGAAGTCAGAACCATCATGGGTGCTCAGGCTCCACTTTTGGTTATTGATCTGATAAGTCTTTATCAGTCATGTCCACTTACTATCGATCCCAATCATATCACACACTTAAGGTCTAACAGTCAAGTTGTGTTTGTCACCTATATGGTAGGTAGTAGAGAGAGATGTATGTAATAGTTTCTGGACATATCGGAATAGTTTTGAGATTCAATGACACACCTCATAGAGGAGTCAAAACTATTCTGGTGACATGACCTAATTCGAGAAGGCTATTCCGAAGTCGTTAGTGGTGGTTTCGAGGTTCTGTTGGAGAGCTTTCGGAAACGTTTTGAAATATATATATATAAGATCGAGGTACCGAGAGCATATACGAGAAGCTGAAATTGAGACGGAATGTTGGAAGGGGTTTTCGTGGTTGTATTAGATAAGAGGCGGTAGGCCCACCTAGGGGGTGAAGAGTGGGCCACTAGGGCCCACCCATGACTGGCCTGACTCTCCTAGGGTTGGTGCATGGGCCCAATGGGTATCACCTTGACCTTTCTAATCTATGCATTATATATAAGAGGAAGGTATCCAATTATATCTCTATTTATGGAAGGTTTTGATTAGATCTTGTAAATAAGGAATATATTGATATGAGCCATTATTTCCAAGATTGCAATCATCTAAAAAGGGAAGGAGATGATCTCCTAATTTGAGAGATTAGGGAACATGCCATTGGATGAGATCCCCCTTGGCCACTTCCCAAGGGGAGGGTACCCTAGGGCACACCGCTCCCTCCCCCTCCTCCTATATAAAGGCCCCCAGGCCCTCCTCCCCTCCTCCTATATAAAGGCCCCCAGGCCCTCCTCCCAAGGCACACCACAACTCCTCCATGCAGTTCTCTCTCTCTCATGCTACACCATAGCAGCTTCTCCGAAAGGATGCAGGACGGGAACCATTGGCGTCGAGCTCTACATTGCAGAGCACTGACGGATCGAAGGACTGCATGCGTGTAATCCATAGAGGGATCGTTCATTTGATCCTAACATCGAGTGTACATTCTCCTCGCAGGTGGGAGGGATACACCAAGCCGCGGGGATCCACACATTTGTCATTAACATCTACATTATCCGATGTCCTCTTCTACATCAACATCGATATGGGATCTTGATTTGTTCGTACTAGTGTCTTCATGGTTAGATCTTCATTGTTCGTATAGGGATTTTTTTTGTTTTGCATGCACAAACCCCAATAGTGGTATCAGAGCACAGAGCCATCACTACACGCTTTCAATCTAGATGTATATGTTGAAGATCTAATGTTCTTGTTGCTTCCCATGATTTCTCTCAATCCTAACACTGACGACATAGTGGTGATGTACAAACTTCTAGCTATCTATTATCCTTTCGGTTGCTCCTAAGCATATCTGATTGATGAATTAATGATGTGCTTCAGTAGCTTTGTTCATGCCATAGTCACAATCGTGGAACGAGAGTCTGAACGGGTAGTAGTTCATTCGCTCAGGGTCAAGCACAGAGGCATAGGCTAGATGGTGCAATGATATTACAAATTTCTCTCCTCATTCCATCACCCGAAGTAGCTTGAACATCATGCCACTCTTTTGCATAGTCGTGTTGTCAGTTTAGTGAAACCCACAACCACGTAAAAGAAGCAAAGACAACGAGTAGAATCGTCTAACTTATTTTTGAAGGATGTACATGTGATGTGGTATAGTCTTCGTCATCAATGATATTTTGTATGAGATTCTATATTGTGTAATACCATTCATGATATGCATATCATGGTACAGAATAATGGCTAGAGCCATGTTATTGTCTTTATGACATGTGTGTCGCCTTTTGTAATACATTTACTTTACTAGCTATAGTTGATAGTTCTAGTAGTTCTTGCGGAATTCAAAAGAGTGAAGATCACTTGGTGGTATCTCGATATCTTCCCAAGCACAGTGAAGAAGTTTGATGTGCATAAGGAGTTGTGCACACGGGTGGAAAGAGTCTTCTATGCTGGTGATGAAGAAGAAAGACCATACCATATCACTAAATTATGAATTGTGTGTGATGTGTTTATTCATCGCTTCTTACTGGTACTATGTATGCCGAGTCATTTATATCATGTGTCCTTGCTCAAATATAATGTTGTTAGTGTTCTTACTAGTGTGGTACCGTCAAACCTACTTTTCATATCAGGGTGCGTCAGGTCACCTGCGCATGCCCGATTTGTCCCGTTAGATTTGATTTAGAGTATTGAGTAGCTATATCAGTGATGGATCCCAAGTGCAGGAGATCAATTGTAGTACTTTTCAATAAAGAAAGGTTGTCAAACCCACGAGGAGGTTAAGGTATTGGTTAGAAAATTTGATAAAGGAAATAATATTAAATGCACAAGATTTGGTTTTTTGGGTTTGTAGTTTTTCCTGGCTTAAATGAGCCAAGGCTTAACCTGTATTTCAAACCTAGAATTTTATCTATGGGAATGGTTCAAATCAGGGTGTTCAAAGACGGAAGAAAAGAACTATATGTGGAAATTGTGGAATTCTGGGACATATCAAGAGGGATTGTAAAAGATCCAAGGTCGTTTGTTATACTTGTGGACAAGATGGGCACATGAGAAATCTTTGCCCTCACAAGCAAGTAATCATTGACGGAGCAATATGCTCAGGGAAGAGGCAGTATGAGGCTATGACTCAAATCAATCTCGATGTCCAAAACAACCTAGCAAGTGGTAAGTCACCATAGTGTCTTTAGTATGAATTATTTTATGCATACATGTTGTGGGATGAAGAGTTCACACGGGTATCCACAACTGTATGGTTATAACATATGTCTCTTCATAAGACCATTAGGAAAACCTAAGGGGGAGAGTCAAGAATAGGTTAGACATCCAGATTCGATAGTTACTATAGTTTCATGAGAAACATCAAAATATTTTCAAGAATATCCAAGTTGGCAATAACTTTAGTGTTGAAGGTGTATTTAGACCGCAGCTGATCTCAGCCGATAGAACCAATAGAAGTTCCAATTATGGATATGATGATCAAATACGTCAATTATGGAAAAGTAGGGTAGTTTTGAATGGATGGACCAAATGAGTTCAATTTGTTCCTAAAAAGGACATTGAAAGGGACTAATTAGAATCCATCGAAGTCTGAGAATCCTAAAACTCTACCTAGTAAACCTTCATCTTATCATGATACCTATATAAAGTAGCATTTCCAACACACTTGGAAGGAATATAAAAGTTTAGATAAGTTAGAGATCTCGAGTGGGTAATCCTAAAGAGGCGTGGTGGAATCTGAAGACCACCGAAAGAGACCAATGGATGGACAAGGATTGCCAAACTTCAAAGGAGAAGATTCAGAAGGAAAGATTTACGTATTCCGTTAAGAGTGATATCCGTAACTTCAGGGACAAAGTTTAGTTTAAGGGGGAGTGAGTGTAATGCCTCGGCATTTAGGGTACAGGAAAGAGTTTGTGCATTTGCATTCATGCATAAGAAAATTTGGGGTAAATTTTTTGCAAAGTAAAACCCTGGAGAGATCAGAGTTTCTTGCACTACCTTGAGTTAGGATTTAGCTCTTTATAGTGATTGTTATAAAGTTTGACACGATCTTTAGGAATTATTATGAATTTGGGTGAATAATTTGAATTCATATTTAAAATTTGAATCATTTAAAAAAATTGTAAGTTAGAATAAATTAGTGTTTAATTGTTTTCAAAAAATAATTAGTTAATATTGTTTGAATATTTAATTTTTATAAAACAATAAAGAGAATTGAAACATTACAAAAAGAATAACTCAAACAGTTACTTCTTCATTCTTTCCTTTATTCAATAGCAACAATATAAATACAAGAATTTCTCAAGTAATAAGAAATTACAACATGAAACAATTGAAATAAAGGAAAATGAGAAGCTTTAGTAAATAAAGAATAATATAACATTGATCCTTTACAAAGAGTGGAAATGAAGGATTACAAAAGAAAATAAAGAAAATCCTAAACTAATACCTATCTAGTCCTAAATTATTTATCTTCATCACTTAGTCTTGTACCTGCAAACAAAGACAGAAAATGAAATACATGGAGAGGGGGTTAGTGTTAGTATGCTCTCAGTGCTAAACAGTGAAGTGCATGATGACCCACAAGTATAGGGGGTGTATCGCAGTATTTTCGATAAGTAAGAGTGTCGAACCCAACGAGGAGAAGAAGGTGCTGGCTAGTGGTATGGATCAGGAATTCTCTGCAAATACTTAGCAAACCGATTTTTAGGGGTTTTTGATAGAGCAAGTAAATAAAGTACGAGTAAATAAAAGACAGCAATAATAAATGCAGCAAGTGGCCCAATCATTTATACAGCAAAGGACAAGCCGGTTGTATTTCTTAAGATGACCAAACATTCTCGAGGACACATGGGAAGACTATCAAGTGCTTTCGCTTCATATAGTTGATTAATCTTCTTTAGCTTGCTAAGTGTTGTGTGGGTGAATCTGCGCTAATGCACCGACCTTCCTAGGACTAATACATACTTGTGATTATACCCCTTGCAAACATCCGTAAGTACAAGAAAGTAATTAAGGTAGAAACCTAACCACAGCTTTAAACTCTAAGACCCTTACGTCCCTTGTGCAATGGTTTCCTAACGGGGGTTCAGGTTTCTGTCACTCCGGCAACCGCTACGATTAGTAGCCAAATACACAATGAATTCCCCTAGGCCCATATAGGTGAAGTGTCATGTAGTCGACGTTCACATGACAACAGTAGAAGAAGTACACCACAACTTAAATATCAAACTATTGAATCTTTCTCAACACAACTCCACTACTAACAACATGACTTCTCCCATGTCCTCAAGAACAAAACGAACTACTCACAAGACATCATATGGATCATGATCAGAGATAGAATAATGATGTATAACAATCTGAACATAAACAATAATTCAATGGTTCACTCAATAGCATCAACTGCAAAGAGTAATCAACACCGGGAAAGTTTCCCCTAAGAACTATGCAAGGTTCAACCCAATTGTTACAGCAGTATGGAGATGGTGATGAGTGTGCTGATGGTGATGATGGTGGTGATGATGATGATGATGATCCCATTGAAGTCCAACTTGATGGTGGTGTTGATGGCGACGATCTCCCCTCTCCAGGAAGGAATTCCCCTGGTAGAATTCTGTCTGTCAGAGAGATCTTTCTCTCTTGGTGTTTTCCGCCCCACAGAGGCGGCGAAATCTTTCTGTGGTCGCTCCCCGATTCTTAGGGTTTCGGGAGGATAATATACGCCAGAGGGGAGAGCCAGAGGTGGGCCAGGGCGGCCACACCACTTGGTGGCGCGGCCTAGGGTGGCCAGCGCCAGGGGGTGGTGTGGGCCCCCTGTGGCCCATCTCCGCTCCTCCTTCTGGCAACCTTCGTCTTTTGGAAAAATAGGATTTTCCGTATATTTTCCTGGATTTTCTGATCTTCGCGAATTTTGCCTCCAAACAGCACCTTTTCCATCAAAATCCTGACTACATTGGTCCATGCTCCAAAAGTCATCAACCATGCAAAAATAGATGAAATAACATAAGTATCACCTCTTAATGTGAAATATATCAACGAATAATAGTGAATTATGTCATAGAATAGTGATGCAAAATGGACGTATCAACTCCCCCCAAGCTTAGACTTCGCTTCTCCCCAAGCGAAACTGAGCTCAATAAACATGGCCTCAGGTTTATGGAGTGAAGAGTCGATAAAAGAATACAGACAAGAAGCATCACATTCATCAATACATAGATCATAATAGCAGACAACTCACCATTATATAAATTAACTTGCAGTAGGTAAAGGAAACACAATAAAGATACATAAAGTGAATCATAATTGGTAATGGCAAACTTAGCTCTTGGTCGAAGAATAGTTGATAATTTGTTGGAGTTCACAAATAACTAGTTAACAATGATAGCTTTCAAAGTAGTAATCACCAAGATAAGAGCAATGTGCAAAACAAGGAACATAAGAAACATGATTGAATAAATCATCATATGAATGAATGAAACACAACAACTCAAAATACTTGCTGAGATAGAAGGGAATAGGTTTACTAACTCAACTAAAAAGTAAAAGAAAGGCCCTTCGTAGAGGGAAGCAGGGATTTCAAGTTTCATAATGAGCTCCCAAAAATTATGATACTTACTAGCTTTCATCTCTCATTGCCCCTATCATAGGCATCTTTAGGTGATTAAGGTTAAAGTGATCAAATACGAGGATATGCTTGACATGTTGTAAGTTGAAAATCTCATGTCCCTTGGATATGAGGGCCGCTCCTCATGCTACTCAAGTTTAGTCACCGGTAAGTTCTTGTAATGGTAAGCACATGTGTATCATGGAGAACCGCCAATGGGGTACCCCTTGCCCGATGATACGGAAGAATCCCCACATCAAAATAACAAGGCAAGCAGACAACAAGCATCTCAGCAATCTTCTTATTTACCATGAGAATATGGTGCTTTTTCTCTGTTTCCTCTATTCATAATCTCTTTTTTCTTTTTTCTTTTTCTCTTTTTTTCTCAATATAGGACTCTTTTTTATAAGAAGAATGCTTCATAGATGCTCGTTATGGTTACGCTGCAGGTTTCCACCATGTCAGCATGGATTAGACCAGCGGCCTAGGCGTTTCTCTAACACACATGCATAACTCCATGGACTTACAAGCTCCCCTTTCATTTCACACCGACGACATCCATAGACAAAAGAACATGATATCAACTAGGTACAAAGTACCAGTGCAATGTTGAAAGCGTTCCCCATGACAGCATGGTTCTACTAATTCACAACTTATAAAGCGCAAGCATATACGCAACATAGGTGAGTACAATGGGTCAAGTTTATTAAATGCAAGAGAGTAAAGTGTGTCATCCAGTTCGTCAGAGCTTTAATCACTAATTTTCACAAAACAAGTTTAATTTGGAAGGTAGATAAAAACAAGAATTTACTTGGAATAGCAATAGTGCTAATAGGTAGGTATGGTGGACACAAATGGCATGGGTTTGGTTTAAGGAATGGATGCACGAGAAGGATTCCTCTCAGTACAGGTTTTTGGCTAGCAAGGCTGGGTAGCAAGTATAAGAGTTGAAGGAAACAAACAAACATACAAGTGAAAAATACAAACATGCAATCTTCCTTGGAAGCACAAAAGATCTTAACTAGAGAATACTAAACTTATGAGCAAATCAAGAAAGAAAGATGATGAAATGATATTTTCCTTTAGAGTACTTTTATCTTTTCATTTGACTCTCAAAAATAGTGTAGCTACTGACCAAGCCAGGTTTGCCAAAACCAACTATATTAACTCAATGATCCCAAAGTGATACCAATAATAACAACAAGATCAATCATATAACCACGAATTGAAAACTAATATAAGATATGCCAAAGAGTAAATGATAGAACTTCTCATTAATATTCCATAACGGCAACTCACACCAAGGGATACATATCTAACGAGAGAGGGGACACTTCCATAATGCAAACCATCCTACATGATAACTTCTCTATTCATGATATGACTCTACTAAAAAGGTAAAAAGATAGAAGATAGTGATGTGATACCGCGGCACTCCCCCAAGCTTGGAACAAACCAAGGGGATGCCAAACCTGATGATGAATTACTCCTTCGGTGGTGGTGGTGTTCTCTTGATGAGCTCTTTGATCAGTTTCCCCAAGTCCTCAATCTCGAAGGTGAGAGTGCTAATCAACTCCGAGTTGTGCTCGATGCGGCTCATGATCATGTCGGGTTGTGAATCCCAGCTCTTGTGATTCTTTCCCCACTCTCCTTCCTTGTAGTCTTATTTTCCTGCATGGTTATGAATAAAGGTATGGAAGGGACTCTTGGTGCTTGGAGAAGGTGTATGTGGAGCCAAGCAGTGACGCGGAGGCTTTCCTCCAGTTGACATCCGTGTAGTCCTTCTGATCCTGGCAGGGTTCACCACCACTCCAATGCTTGCAATGGTAGTGCCGGTGCGCTTTGCCTCCTTTTCACCTTCACTCTTGATCTCCTTCTCCTGCCCGGGGTCTTGGAGATCTTCCTCCATAGGCTCCTTTCATTTATCCTTGGCGGACACCATTGTGCTTCTAAGCTTTCAAAGATAGTTCCTGGCAGAAATAGATCGAAACAAAAATACGACGAAAACACGATATACGAACCTCAGGAGATCCCGGGGATTATATATTACGAAGTTTCACAACAAAAGGAAGGTACTGGGAGAAAACGGGTCGGAGACGAAGTTTGAGGTGGCCTCACCACCTGGTGGCGTGACCTGGGGAGGGCCCGCGCCACAGGGTGGTGTGAGACACCATGGCCCCGTTTCCGTCCCTCTTTCACTTTGTAGCTTTCCTTATTGACTAAAAACTGCAAAAATATAGTTGGATAGTATTTTCGTGGAACTTTTCTTACCAGAACTGTTACCTATTCAAAAACGGAGTCTGTAGGTCTCTCAGTTTGGTCCTTGATAAATTTTTCTGGAGTTATAACTTGAAAGGCATCAACATCTTCATTGTAAGAATCTCCAGCAATATAGTGCTTGAGTCACTGCCCATTCACTACTTGTGTAGTATTATCTTTTAAAGAAGAAATGTTTATTGCTCCCGAACGGTACACTTCTTCAATAATGAAGGGTCCTTCCCATTTTGATAGTAGCTTTCCTGCAAAAAATCTAAGACGAGACCTATACAATAGAACTTTCTCACCAACATGAAATTCTCTCTTAAAGTATTCGCTTGTCATGCCATCTTTTAACTTTTTCTTTAAAGAGCCTAGCATTTTCATAGGCTTCACTCCTCCATTCATCTAAGGAACTTAAATCAAATAATCGTTTCTCACCTCCGAGCTTACAATCTCTATTGAGTTCTTTAACTACCCAGTAAGCTTTGTGTTCTAATTCTAAAGGTAGGTGACAAGCTTTCCCATAAACCATTTTATAAGGAGACATCCCCATAGGGTTTTTGTAGGCAGTCCTATAAGCCCATAAAGCATCATTCAACTTTTTAGCCCAGTTTTTTCAAGATCTATTAACAGTATTTTGCAAGATGGATTTAATTTCTCTATTTGATAACTCTACTTGCCCACATGTTTGGGGGTGATACGCTGAAGCAATTCTATGATTAACATCATATTTAGCAAGGGTCTTTCTAAAACCACCATGAATGAAATGAGAACCCCCATCAATCATGAGATACCTAGGCACTCCAAACCTAGGAAAGATAACATCCTTAAGCATTTTTAGAGAAATCTCCCCGTCAGCACTCTTCATAGGAATGGCTTCTACCCACTTAGTAACATAATCAATGGCAACAAAAATATGAGCATAACCTTTCGAGGGAGGAAAAGGACCCATAAAGTCAAATCCCCAGCAATCAAAGGGTTCAATAACTAGAGAGTCGTTCATAGGCATTTCATTGCGTCTAGAAATATTACCAACACGCTGACATTCATCACAAGATAAAAAAAAATTCTTGCATCTATAAAAAGGGTAGGCCAGTAGAAACCTGATTGTAGCACCTTTTGCGCAGTTCTATCTCAAGCATGATGTCCTCCATAAGCGCTACCATGACATTTACGCAATATCTCCTTTTGTTGATATTCTGGAACACATCTTCGCATAATACCATCCACTCCTTCTTTATATAAATGTGGGTCATCCCAAAAATAATGCCTCAAATCATAAAATAACTTCCTTCTTTGTTGGGCTGTAAAAGTTGGAGGCAAATACTTGGAGACAATAAATTTAGCATAATCAGCGTACCAAGGGCTCCTTCGCGAGCTTACCCCTACCGCGGCCAACTGTTCATTTGGGAAACTATCATTAACAGGCATAGGGTCAAAAGAGATGTTTTCTAATCGAGATAAATTATCAGCTACAGGGTTTTCAACACCTTTCCTATCTACTATATGTAGATCAAACTCTTGTAGAAGCAGCACCCATCTAATAAGCCTAGGCTTAGCGTCCTTCTTCGTCATAAGGTACTTAATAGCAGCATGATCAGTATGAATGGTGACTTTTGAGTCTACAATATAGGGTCTAAACTTACACAAGCGAAGACGACAGCTAGAAATTCTTTTTCAGTAGTAGCATAATTCCTTTGAGCAGCGTCTAGACTCTTACTAGCATAATGAATAATGTTTAGCTTTTTATCAATTCGTTTCCCAAGGACAGCACCTACAGGAAAATCACTAGCATCACACATTATTTCAAAGGGTAAACTCCAATCAGGTGGTTGAACGATAGGAGCTGTGGTTAAAGCCTTCTTAAGAGTTTAAAAAGCTTCCTTACAATCATCATCAAAAACAAAGGGTACATCTTTTTGAACAAGATTAGTGAGGGGTTTTGATATCCTAGAAAAATCTTTAATAAACCTTCTATACAAACCAGCATGACCAAGGATACTACGAATACCTTTGATGTCTCTTGGACATGACATTTTATCAATTGCCTCAACCTTAGCTCTATCAACTTCTATGCCTCTTTCAGAAACCTTATGCCCAAGGACAATCCCTCCATTGACCATGAAGTGGAATTTCTCCCAATTAAGAACAAGATTAGTTTCTTCACACCTCCGCAAAACTTTATCAAGGTTGTGCAGACAATTATCAAAAGAAGGTCCATAGACACAAAAGTCATCCATGAACACTTCCACAATTTCCTCACAAAAACCATGAAAGATAGCAGACATGCATCTTTGAAAAGTAGCAGGAGCATTACATAAACCAAAAGGCATACGTCTATAAGCATAAGTTCCGTAAGGGCAAGTAAAAGTATTTTTTTCTTGATCCTGTTGTTTAACCGCAATTTGAGAGAAACCAGAATAACCATCAAGAAAACAAAAAAGGGTCTTTTTAGACAACCTTTCCAACATTTGATCAATAAAAGGAAGCGGGTAGTGATCTTTCTTAGTAACTTTGTTGACTTTCCTAAAATCAATGCACATCCTATAGCCTACTACTATTCTTTGGGGAATAAGCTCAATATTATCATTAGGAACAACGGTAATTCCTCCTTTTTAAGAACACAATGAATAGGACTAACCCATTCACTATCAGCAATAGGGTAAATAATACCAGCATCAAGGAGTTTCAATACCTCATTTCTTACCACTTCCTTCATCTTAGGATTTAAACATCGTTGGTGCTCTACTACTGGCTTTGCATCCTGTTCTATATTGATAGAATGCTGACATATAGTAGGTGAAATCCCTTTTAAATCATCCAAAGTATAGCCCATAGTTACTCGGTATTTCTTCAAAACCTCCAATAACCTTTCTTCTTCCTTCCCTGGAATTTTAGAGCTAATAATAACAGGATATATCTTTTTATCATCAATATAAGCATATTTAAGATCATGAGGGAGAGGTTTTAGATCGAAGACCGGATCCTTTTTAGGTGGCAACATGGTACCCAAGTCTTCTACAGGCAAGTTATGCTTAAGAATCTTGGGTTGACAACGAAGAATCTCATCAATCTCATTCCTTTCTTCCATGAAGATCTCACTTTCATGATCTTCCATAAATTGCTGCAAAGCATTGTTAGGAGCAAGAGAAATAGAAGCAAGTTGTTCAACTCTAAAATCCTCATTATGGGTTTCTTCTTCACAAGGTTCTTTAGTGAATTTCGAAAAATTAAACTCATAAGATTCCCCATCAAACTTAGTCAATATTTTCTCCCTCTTGCAATCTATAATAGCTCCACAAGTACTCAAGAAAGGTCTACCAAAAATGGTAGGATAAGTTTTACTAGCAGCTGAACCAAGTACTAGAAAATCAGTAGGATACTTAATCTTACCACAAAGAACTTCCACATCTCGTACAATACCAATGGGAGAGATGGTGTCTCTATTAGCAAGGTGAATAACCACATCAATCTCTTCCAATTCGTAGGGACGTATTTCTTGCATAATTTCTCTGTAAAGCTCATAAGGAATAACACTAGAACTTGTACCAATATCACATAAACCATAATAGCAATGATCACCAATTCTAACGGAAAGCATAGAGACACTAGCCTTTTTAGTTCTATTAGGATGTGAAACAATATTAGAAGCATCCTCACAAAAGACTATGTGTCCAACTTCTATGCTTTTAGTGACAAGGTGTTTCACAATTGCTACCACAGGTTCAACGTTTATTTGTTCATCAGGTTTTATAGTTCTCTTTTCACTTTTAGTGATTACACTAGTTATCATAGGATGACCATTTACCTTATCTGGGAAGGGAATCTTCTCGATATAAGGTTCAGGTAAGATGTGATCAATAGTGCAATACTCAGCACTCCCAACAGGAACACAGTCAACAATATCTTTATAAGGTGCATGGTACTTGTTCCATCCCTTTTTTGGAATTTCAATATAAGAAGCAAAGCCTTAAAGCAATTTGTAGTAACTTGTAAATCAAGACCATAAGCATTTCTAATATTTTGAAAGTCATCAGTTCCCATAAAAGATTTAATGCATTCAGAATCATAATTTATACCTGACTTTCTACCTTTGTCATTCTCCCAAGCTTCAGCATTGTCTTGAATACGGTCTAGAAGATCCCATTTAGCTTCTTCTTCCATGCAAGTGAATGATCGAGTACAAGAAGCATCCAATAAATCCTTATCATGTAGAGGGAGCCTTGCATAAAAGTTATTGATAATAATATTGTTGGGGAGCTCATGAATGGGACATTTGAGCATAAGTAACTTCAATCTCCCCCAAGCTTGAGTTGTACTCTCTCCATCAAGAGGCCAAAAGTTGTATATTTGATTCCGATCTTTATGAATCTCACTAGGAGGATAAAATTTTGAATAAAAGAGAGGTACTATTTCCTCCCATTCAAGAGCTTGACCATTCTTCAGCAGCTTATACCATTCTTCAGCTCTTCCTATCAGTGATAATGAGAATAACTTCTTCTTAACATGATCTGTAGTAATACCTGCACACTTGAACAACCCGCATAATTCGTGTATAAAGAGCAAATGATCACCAGGATGGACAGTTCCATCCCCAACATAGTAGTTATCCATAACACGATCAATAATTCTTGTAGGTATTTTAAAAGCATCATTCTCGGCAGGTGGTGGCTCATCTACTACCTTAGCAGTGGTAGTAGCATTACCAAATAAGAAACTCAGTGAATTATCCATAACAAAAATAAAGCAACTAACAGAAGTAAACAATACTCACAGTAGAAGTTTCCTTTACTAGTTCCACTCTGCAATAGCGCTTCACTCCCCGGCAACGACGCCAGAAAATAGTCTTGATGACCCACAAGTATAGGGGGTGTATCGCAGTATTTTCAATAAGAGTGTCGAACCCAACGAGGAGCAGAAGGTGCTGGCTAGTGGTATGGACCAGGAATTCTCGGCAAATACTTAGCAAACAGAATTTTAGGGGTTTTTGATAGAGCAAGTAAATAAAGTACGAGTAAATAAAAGACAGTAAGAATAAATGCAGCAAGTGGCCCAAACTTTTATGCAGCAAAGGACAAGCCAGTTGTATTTCTTAAGATGACCAAACATTCTCTAGGACACATGGGAAGACTGTCAAGTGCTTTCGCTTCATATAGTTGATTAATCTTCTTTAGCTTGCTAAGTGTTGTGTGGGTGAACCTGTGCTAATGTACCGACATTCATAGGACTAATACATACTTGTGGTTATACCCCTTGCAAACATCCCTAAGTACAAGAAAGTAATTAAGGTATAAAGCTAACCACAGCTTTAAACTCTAAGACCCTTACGTCCCTTGTGCAATGGTTTCCTAACGGGGGTTCAGGTTTCTGTCACTCCGGCAACCCCTACGATTACTAGCCAAATACACAATGCATTCCCCTAGGCCCATATAGGTGAAGTTTCATGTAGTCGAAGTTCACATGACACCACTAGAAGAAGTACACCACAACTTAAATATCAAACTATTGAATCTTTCTCCACACAACTCCACTACTAACAACATGACTTCTCCCATGTCCTCAATAACAAAACAAAGTACTCACAAGACATCATATGGATCATGATCAGAGATGGAATAATGATGTACAAAAATCTAAACATAAACAATAATTCAATGGTTCACTCAATAGCATCAACTACAAAGAGTAATCAACACCAGGAAAGTTTCCCCTAAGAACTATGCAAGGTTCAACCCAATTGTTACAGCAATATGGAGATGGTGATGAGGGTGATGATGGTGATGATGGTGGTGATGATGATGATCCTGATGAAGTCCATCTTGATGGTGGTTTTGATGGCGACGATCTCCCCTCTCTGGGAAGGAATTCCCCGGCAGAATTCTGTCTGCTAGAGAGATCTTTCTCTCTCGGTGTTTTCAGCCCCGCAGAGGAGGCGGAATATTTTTGTGGTCACTCCCCGAGTCTTAGGGTTTCGGGAGGCTAATATATGCTAGAGGGGAGAGCCAGAGGTGGGCCAGGATGGCCACACCACCTGGTGGCGTGGCCTAGGGTGGCCCGCGCGAAGGGGTGGTGTGGGCCCCCTATGGCCCATCTCCACTCCTCCTTCTGGCAGCCTTCGTCTTCTGGGAAAATAGGATTTTCCATATATTTTCCCGGATTTTCTGATCTTCGCGAATTTTGCCTCCAAACAGCACCTTTTCCATCAGAATCCTGACTGCAGCAGTCCATGCTCCAAAAGTCATCAACCATGCAAAAACAGATGAAATAACATAAGTACCACCTCTTAATATGAAATATATCAACGAATAATAGTGAATTATGACATAGAATTGTGATGCAAAATGGACGTATCAGTGCACTATTTTCAATACATCATTGAGCAAGTTAATTAAAAAGGGACAAAATCCATCAAGTGAAGTATCTTTTCTTTTCAAAATTTAAAGCCTCAGGACAACATCACAGGCATAAGGGGCAAGTTTCACCAGGACAGAGAATAGTTAAAGGATGGGGGAGTTTAAAACAAAATCACTTGATCTCATCCATAGCCATAGCAAATAATGAAGCAGATCACACACCTAAATTCATGCATTAAGGTGTTAGCATCAGGGGACTTAGGGCAGTTTAAATCATAGTAGCACAGAGCAAAGCAAGCTTTGCTATTCACTTCCCAAAGCACAACAATAGTTTGTCACTATCCTACACAAGAACATCACTAGTTCTTGCAACCACACCACCAGATCTAATCACTTTTCACCATAGAAACTCCAAGAGATCAACAACAAAGATCTTGAAGGAGGAGGTAGATTGGGTGGATAGCAAGGTCAATGAGCTTCGAGCAGCAAGATCAAGTCAGTACAGCAGATCTAGGAGGAGATATGTCAACACCCGGATTTTTAATCCAGATGCATGTTATGTCATACATCGCAATCCCAGGATTACCATTTTTGCGAGACATAACAGATTGGATATCACAGTACATCATCCATTACAAACCATAATAAGGTCTTACACAAATAAAGGATCTCATGATCCAGTCTTTAATACAACAAGCAGCGGAATAAATATTAAGCGTAGTGGTGGGGTCCATCTTCAGGGGCACAGGCAATGCTGACGAAGGCATATAGTCCTAGTTATCGTAGCCGTCCTGCTGTCCTTCATCTTGGTAGTCTCCTTCATAGTCTGGCCATAGGAATAGCCAGGGACAAAAGCCATGAGTACTCTTTAAGTACTCGCAAACTATCACTAACAGGTAAAGTAGTGCTAGGAGGAAAAATGCTAACTCTAGGTTTATTTGTGAAGTTAGGTTTGAAACCTAAGCTGAGTTCACAAACAAAGAAAGATAAAATAACGTTCTAGAAACACTTAAGTGGGAACTTAATTGTCTCACAACTCTGTTGTGGTCAATTCATGTCACAATTCATTTCATAAGTTGTTTTGAAAACATCTGACAATGGAACAGTATGGCCACTCCAACTGCCCATAACCACGGACGCGACTATTCGAATAGTTTGATACTCTGCAGAGGTGGTACACTTTCACCACAAGATTCGATACATCTGTCAGGGATAACCCTGAATCATCATACTTAGTATGCAGATAATCAAACATAACCTTTCCTTTACACACCCTAGTATAAGCACCTCTCCTATGAGTATGGCCTCCCAACCATGACCATCCGTCCTCTTGGGCATTGCATAGGTGGACAACATTGAGAGGTAGCCTCAGCTCAAACCTCTCCCATGAGGGAACTAATACTAATGCATATAAACTTCCGACTAAGCCTTACTCGATTCAGGTATTGTGGTTGTATGGTAAAATTGGAATGGTATCGCATCCGAACCCAACCATCAGTTTTGTAAAAGGGCTAAGGCTCATGCCTCAACACTTTCATCATCATAAACCATTTGTTTTTCTCAACCATGTCAAAACATCTCAATAGAATGACTCATCATTCCAAGGTTTTCACAATTCATTTTCACCAAGTGTTCCCATCTAAAGTGACTCAAGTTCTAGTTTAGCTCGAAAATACTAGGTTAAGAGTGTTCACTAAAGTGGGATGCTAATCTCAATCTCATGCCATAGAATAACATCTAAGTATAACTAGATAGGTCAAGTTTCATACTTTTTATGCTACCTTCCAAAAAGTAAAGGACTTTGGTAAAGTAAGGAAAGTAAAGCTTAGAAATAAAACTTGGGGTAGGTAATATTCAAAATGGTATAACCAAAGCATGCCTAATGCATCTTGCTTGGGTTATCTATCTTTCAAGGGTTAGCTTGCATTGTTAATGATGGCTTGCCTTGATTCGTGCAGTGGTTGAAGTTTTCTTCCTCTTCCTCCGGGTAGAACTCCTCCTCCTCGTAAGCTTGGTCGGTACTATCTTCTATAAATACATACGGGGTACACAATCACCAAACACATCTTAACTAGTCTACTTAGCACACTAAGGCACATATTTTATGATCTATTATCATCACAAGCATCACAAGATTTAATTAACTAGCTTCATTCTTTTTATTTGAGAAAAGTAATTTCTACTCATTGAAATTAACTAAGATTTAATATTCTCCAATTAAAATATGGGATCATGTGGACACATGTCATCACCACATATTCTAACATATGGGAATGTGATTTGAATGTTGGATCACATTTTAATAGGTTTAAGTTTAATATTTAATGATTTGAAGTGACTCGAAATGCCTATATAGCATTATTTTGGTACTAGTCCAAAGTCACTGCATGCAAACCTTAATATTATTACATATTCAGATAGGTATGGTTAAATGTGATTTTTGAGAGTTGGAATCAACTCAAAAGCTATTATGGTTGATTTTAGAAAAATGTTTGAATGTGCAAATGCTCCTGTCTTGTTATTTTTACTAGGAGATATCTCTAACTCTAAATGAATTAAATCCAACCAGCTTTCCAACAAAATTGGAATCACTTAATTTGGATTTGTAATTCTTACGGAATTGATTTTTGAACTAAGGGACAGAATTGAGTTTAAACTAAAATATAAAAGTCCTAATTTGAATTCGTGGGATAGCGCGGGAAAAGAAATGGGCCGGCCTACTGACGCTCTGTGGCACGGATGAGAACTGACAGGGGGGTCCACATGTCAGCGGCACAACTCAACGTGAAGCGGTACGGGGCGATGTGGACCTAGATCGACGGTGGTGGTTCATCGTCGACGACGAACTGGCCACCGGCGGGACGGAACCCTAGCGGCTTAGTGAGGGTGCAATGGGGGCATACCAGGGCTCCAGCTAGCGTGGCAATGGGGCGATCGAATGTGCGGTCGACGGCAGACTCAGGCGTGGTCGCGGCGGCTCCTGGGGTGGACGAAATCGACGGTGCGCTTCTCCTCTGCTGCGGCGGCTCCGGTGGAAATTCCGGCGAACTAAGGCTCGAGTTGCTCCGGTGAGGGAGGGGAAATGCTCAAGGAGAGAGGGGAGTGTTGGAGTGTGGAGAATTGGTGCTGGGGAAGGCTCCTTATATAGGTCAACGAGGGGACCGTGCGGCATGACGGTGAGCTCGTCGGTGACGTTGATACGGGCTACTAGAGGCATGGGCTGGGTAGGCGGACGGTGGGCTGCCTCCTAGCGGTTAGCTATGGTGCAATGGCGTGGCTATGGGCGGTGGTATATGGTCGGGAGCATCGTGCGCTCTGGGAGACAGAGGCGGTGCTCGACGCGGCTCCCGGCGACTGTGGGTCACGCGGCGGTGCACGGCCGTGTCTGGCAGGGTGCTGGGGTCGAGGTGGAGCGGCGTGCGCGGTCTGCGGTCGAGGCCCGGCTAGCATGGTGATAGGGACGATCGAACGTGCGGTCGATGGCGGAATCAGGCGTGGTCACGGCGGCTCCTGGGTGGACGAAATCGATGGGGCGCTTCGTCCTCTGTTGCGGCGGCTCTGGTGGAAATTCCGGTGAACTAAGGCTCGAGTGGCTCCGGTGAGGGAGGGGAAATGCTTAGGGGAGAGAGCGGAGTGTTGGAGTGTGGAGAATTGGTGCTGGGGAGGGCTCCTTACATAAGTCGACGAGGGGACCGTGCGGCACGACGGTGAGCTCATCGGTGACGTTGATACAGGCTGCTAGAGGCATGGGCTAGGTAGGCGTACGGTGGGTTGCCTCCTGGCGGTCAGCTACGGTGCAATGGCGTGTCTAGGGGTGGTGGTATATGGTCGGTAGCGTCGCGCGCTCTAGGAGACAGAGGTGGTGCTCGATGCGGCTCCCGGCGACTGTGGGTCGCGCGGCGGTGCACGACCGTGTCTGGCGGGGTGCTGGGGTCGAGGCGGAGCGGCGTGCGTGGTCTGTGATCGAGGCGTGGTCTGTGGCGTGCTGGCGGCTATCGCACTTTGGCGTGCTCTGGCGAGCTCGCAGAGGGAAAGCGTGGCGCTGCTGGGGAGTGGTCCAGGGGCTGTGGGTGATCGAGGGGTGGATAGTTGGCGCCGATAGGGTTAGGAGGAGCTAGTGGTGGTGCTGGAACGGCACGACGCTGACTGTGGAGCTTTGCCCACGTTCGGCCGGCGGTGACCAAAATGTGGCGGCACTCCACTGCTGCTGTGGCTAAGGGGTAGGCCGGTGAGGGTCAGGTTGGACTCAGGGGGGACAAGGATGATCAATGCAACTCAATTGGCTCGACAAGATTTGCTCAAAAATAGTAATGGTTAGGCTAATTTGATTCTGCTAACAAGGTGTTCGATACAATGGCCGCATGAACAAAATATTTGAATTTTGGGCTGAATTTTGGTGGAGTTGGTGATCACATGCTTGAGCATCTCCGGTTGCTTGGGATTTGAAAATGGAGTTCATTTGAGTGGTTTTTGAATAAGTGTGATCTTGACATATGAACTACATTCAATTTTCAATTGTCATTTAAAATTAGAGTTTGAAAGTTTTTGGGATGAAACAAAGTGGGCCTTGGTACATCACTACTTGTACTAGCAAGGGGTGCAAAGATCCACATTTGTTTCTATTAAGATTTGAGTTCTAGGAATAGCCAAAGTAGGCACGGTGATTAAAATAGCACAAATGACCATTTGCTTATTTAATTCTTTTTGATTTGTTTTTCTTTGGGATTTGTTTGGGAATGATCTAGATGATGTTTAATTCACCTTAGAATCATTTTACAATCAATGGATCACTCAATCATGGCAATTCAAAACAACTCCTACATTATATGCACACACATATGAATGCTTAATGATTTTTAAATGGAAAAGTTTTTGTTAACTCTAAATTTGATGATTTGGATGTTGATCACTTGGATTAGAGTTTTGGGATGTTACAAACCTTCCCCCCTTAATTCACCTTAGACATGACCGTATACTCGTACAATCCGTAGTGAGTAGTAAAGGCGGTATTCAGAATATCCATTGCACGAATCTTAAGTTGGTGATAACCAGTCCTAAGATCAATCTTTGAGAATACCTGGGCACCAGTCAACTAATCAAACAGATCTTCTATCTTTGGCAGAGGGTACTTGTTTTTGATGGTGACGTCATTCAGCTTTCTGTAATCTGTGCACAAACGGTTGCCTCCATCTTTCTTGTCGACGAATAACACTGGTGATCTATATGGCGATGCGCTTGGTTGAATCAAGCATGTTGCTAACATAGCATCCAACTGCTTCTTCAATTCTACTAACTCTGAGGGGTTCATGCTATACGGTCTTTGGGCTATGGGTCCGGTTCCGGGGATTAGTTCGATAATGAACTCTATATCCCTATCCGGGGGCATACCTGGCAATTCATCTGGGAATATGTCGGGGTATTCACAGACTACTCTGACTTGGTCTATGGTGGGTAGGGCTAGAATCTTGTTGTACTTGAATTGACGAGGTAAGGTTTCAAATATATGCTCTAAATATATGCTCTACTGTTACTCCAGAGCTACTAGTCATGGTGATGGCTTTCTTAGCACAGTCTATCAGTCCTTTATGCCTTGACATCCAATCCATACCTAGTACTACTTCCAATCCTTTGGTTCCAATTACTATTAGATTAGCATAAAAATCTATCCCATGTATTCTGATAGGCACAGCTTTGCAAATTTTTCTAGCTTTTGTAGTTGAACCAGGGATTTGGACTATCATGACATGCTTCAAGTTGGTTGGGTGGATCTTACTAGTGCATGCAAATTCTTCGCTGACAAATGAATGCGATGCTCCAGAATTAAACAACACCCTTGCTAAAACTGAGTTGACAGAAAACATACCCAGCACTACATCTGGCGCTTCTTGGGCTTCTTCAGCATTCATGTGGAAGAGACGGCCGTTGTGGTTGTGAGGGTTCCCTGGGGCAAATCTTCTCCCTGGTTGAAAATGACGCTGATGTTGAGCTGGGGCATTCACATTGGCACTGGCGGCAGTCTTCTTGGGGCACTCATTTGAATAGTGACCCTTCACTCCACACTCGAAACAAGTTACCTGGGACTTGTCTTTTGCTGCGACAGGCACAGCATTGCTTCCAGTTCTGGGTGCAGTGTTGTTGTTGTTGCTCTTGGGAGGTGCATGGTTGAAATTGCTAGTGTTGTCGGGGTTGTTGTTTCCTCCGGACTTCACATTGCCTCCGCTACGGTTGGGGTAGCATGGGAGAGACATTTGGGGTCGGTTGTTTCTTGGTGCATACCCTACAGACGGGTTGGGACGGTAATTCTGGTGACTACTGGATCTAGCTTGGTGCATCATACGACGCTTGCGGTTGTCGTTTGCCTGGTTAATCTTCCCTTTCATCTGAATGGCAGAGTTGACTAACTCTTCGAGATCCTCTAAGCGGATGTTGACGAGAACAGTCTGCATCTCATCATGTAGTCCGTTCAGGAATCTCTCCTTCTTCTTGGCCTCCGTGTTGATCTCATTAGGTGCGTACCTGGCTAAGGACAAGAATCTGTCATGGTACTCCACCACAATCATTTTGCCTTGCTTCAACTCTCTGAATTGATTCTCATTCTGGTGACTAGTCCCTATGGCATGTGGGTGCGACTGAACTTGATTTTGAAGGCTTCCCATGTCATCACTTGACCATGGTTCATCAGGCGGATGTTGTTCCACCAGGCTCTTGCATCTCCTGCCAAATAGTGGGTGGCAAAGAGAACTTTCTCGTGGTCATCAACTCGGGCTACTTCCAAATTGTTCTCCATCATCTACAACCAGTCATCAACATCTAATGGGTTCTCCGAAGTGCTAAAGATTGGGGGATTGGTATTCTGGAAGTTTTTCAGCTTGGATCCTTGATGATGCTGATTTCCATGCCCTTGGTTGTTTGGGGGCATCTGGGCTACTGCTGCAGTGTTGTTAAGTTGGCCTGGAGCTCTGCCCTGCTTGCTTCATGGTCTGCCACTAACATCTGCATAATCTGCAGCATTGGGTCATGCGATGAGCTGCTCCCTCTGGGGTTTCCACAAGTCATCTGAAGATTGAGATAGATAAAGGGGTAAGAGGGAAAGTTCTAAGGTTCATGGTTTTGGTTTCAAAGCTGAAACTTTGAGTTTGACTCAGGTTTTGCAACTAACTCCATTCCATTCATTCAAACAAGCACATGATACAAACACACACACACCAAAACAAGGAAAACAGATGGTTTTAAGAACCATTCTGCAAGCTACGATACATTGGGACCGATACATATCATGCTATGACAGTACTCTAGTGCATCTACTCATCATCGATGAAGTCGGAGTCATCATCGTCATTGTAGAAGTCCACAGATTCCTCCTCTAGAAAGTCATCATCATTGCTGAGGTAAGAATCCACATCTCCCTAGATGTCTTCACCCTCCTCTTCTTCCTCCTTTGCTACAAGCTGAGCTTCTTGCTCCTTGATGGTCTTCTCGAGGTCGGCCACCTTCTTGCGAAGACAGGCGATGGTGCGATCCTTCTTTTCGCGCTGGCGGCGAAGAGACTGGCGGTCCTTGACAAGCAGTGAGAAAGTCTGGGCCTTCTGGTCGGCAAGGGCACGGTTGTGGTTGGCGAACTCCCTAGCATTGTCCAATTCCTTCTGGCGATCGTACAGCGGGAAGTCAAGGTTCTCCACTTGACGCTTCAACTCCGGGTGACTTGGCATTTCCATGAAGTCACGCCTTGCATAGTGAACAAAGCGGGTTCCTTGGATTTGGTTAACACTGAGGGGACATAGACGTGTGAGAGCTTCATGCATTGCCCTGGCTAATCCATCTAGCCAGTTGTTCTCTCTTATGGAGAACTGAATCCTCCCGGACGTTGGTGCTTCGCTACTTCCTCGAAGATCAGCGGTGACGAGCCATTGCAAATCTCCTCCTGGGGGTCCAGGAAGTTGAGCGCCTAGAAACTCCGGATGCGAGCGTCCCAAGAGTTCTGACAGTGAATCCAGATCCCTTTCGAAGATCAGCTGACCTCTGTTTCCCAAGTGGTAGAACTTGCTGAACTGAGACTCCATCTACAAGAATCAAGGATGAGGAAGTTAGTGAAGTGATCAAGTGTGTCAATTTTTAGGTAGTAATGTAAGAATTTGAAGGAACAAGAATTTTTTTGAGAGAAGAATGAATTCCCAAGGGTAAGAGAGGAAATAGTTTTTCATAAATACTCACTTTGGTTTTTGAAACTAAGTTTTTGTTTAGACGTCCATTCTAACTAGGGTCTCCTATGGTCAGGATGGCTCTGATACCAACTTGTCAACACCCAGATTTTTAATCCCAGATGCCTGTTATGTCACACATCGCAATCCCAGGATTACCATTTTTGCGAGACATAACAGATTGGATATCATAGTACATGATCCATTACAAACCATAATAAGGTCTTACACAAATAAAGGATCTCATGATCCAGTCTTTAATACAACAAGCAGCGGAATAAATATTAAGCATAGCGGTGGGGTCCATCTTCAGGGGCACGGGCAATGCTGACGAAGGCAGATAGTCCTAGTTATCATAGCCGTCATGCTGTCCTTCATTTTGGTAGTCTCCTTCATAGTCTGGCCATAGGAATAGCCAGGGACAAAAGCCATGAGTACTCTTTAAGTACTCGCAAACTATCACTAACAGGTAAAGTAGTGCTAGGAGGAAAAATGCTAACTCTAGGTTTATTTGTGAAGTTAGGTTTGAAACCTAAGCTGAGTTCACAAACAAAGAAAGATAAAATAACGTTCTAGAAACACTTAAGTGGGAACTTAATTGTCTCACAACTCTGTTGTGGTCAATTCATGTCACAATTCATTTCATAAGTTGTTTTGAAAACATCTGACAATGGAACAGTATGGCCACTCCAACTGCCCATAACCACGGACGCGACTATTCGAATAGTTTGATACTCTGCAGAGGTGGTACACTTTCACCACAAGATTCGATACATCTGTCAGGGATAACCCTGAATCATCATACTTAGTATGCAGATAATCAAACATAACCTTTCCTTTACACACCCTAGTATAAGCACCTCTCCTATGAGTATGGCCTCCCAACCATGACCATCCGTCCTCTTGGGCATTGCATAGGTGGACAACATTGAGAGGTAGCCTCAGCTCAAACCTCTCCCATGAGGGAACTAATACTAATGCATATAAACTTCCGACTAAGCCTTACTCGATTCAGGTATTGTGGTTGTATGGTAAAATTGGAATGGTATCGCATCCGAACCCAACCATCAGTTTTGTAAAAGGGCTAAGGCTCATGCCTCAACACTTTCATCATCATAAACCATTTGTTTTTCTCAACCATGTCAAAACATCTCAATAGAATGACTCATCATTCCAAGGTTTTCACAATTCATTTTCACCAAGTGTTCCCATCTAAAGTGACTCAAGTTCTAGTTTAGCTCGAAAATACTAGGTTAAGAGTGTTCACTAAAGTGGGATGCTAATCTCAATCTCATGCCATAGAATAACATCTAAGTATAACTAGATAGGTCAAGTTTCATACTTTTTATGCTACCTTCCAAAAAGTAAAGGACTTTGGTAAAGTAAGGAAAGTAAAGCTTAGAAATAAAACTTGGGGTAGGTAATATTCAAAATGGTATAACCAAAGCATGCCTAATGCATCTTGCTTGGGTTATCTATCTTTCAAGGGTTAGCTTGCATTGTTAATGATGGCTTGCCTTGATTCGTGCAGTGGTTGAAGTTTTCTTCCTCTTCCTCCGGGTAGAACTCCTCCTCCTCGTAAGCTTGGTCGGTACTATCTTCTATAAATACATACGGGGTACACAATCACCAAACACATCTTAACTAGTCTACTTAGCACACTAAGGCACATATTTGATGATCTATTATCATCACAAGCATCACAAGATTTAATTAACTAGCTTCATTCTTTTTATTTGAGAAAAGTAATTTCTACTCATTGAAATTAACTAAGATTTAATATTCTCCAATTAAAATATGGGATCATGTGGACACATGTCATCACCACATATTCTAACATATGGGAATGTGATTTGAATGTTGGATCACATTTTAATAGGTTTAAGTTTAATATTTAATGATTTGAAGTGACTCGAAATGCCTATATAGCATTATTTTGGTACTAGTCCAAAGTCACTGCATGCAAACCTTAATATTATTACATATTCAGATAGGTATGGTTAAATGTGATTTTTGAGAGTTGGAATCAACTCAAAAGCTAATATGGTTGATTTTAGAAAAATGTTTGAATGTGCAAATGTTTCTATCTTGTTATTTTTACTAGGAGATATCTCTAACTATAAATGAATTAAATCCAACCGGCTTGGATATATCTTTTCAGAAGCTTTCCAACAAAATTGGAATCACTCAATTTGGATTTGTAATTCTTCCTGGATTGATTTTTGAACTAAGGGACAGAATTGAGTTTAAACTAAAATATAAAAGTCCTAATTTGAATTCGTGGGCTAGCATGGGAAAAGAAATGGGCCGGCCCAGTGACGCTCCGTGGCGCGGATGACAACTGATAGGGGGGTCCACATGTCGGCGGCACAACTCAACACGAAGCGGTACGGGGCGATGTGGACCGTGTGATTAGAACCTAGATCAACGGTGGTGGTTCATCGTCGACGACGAACTGGTCGCCAGCGGGACGGAACCCTAGCGGCTCGGTGAGGGTGCAATGGGGGCATACCAGGGCTCCAGCTAGCGTGGCGATGGGGGCGATCGAATGTGCGGTCGACGGCGGACTCAGGCGTGGTCGCGGCGGCTCCTGGGGTGGACGAAATCGACGGTGCACTTCTCCTCTGCTGCGGCCGCTCCGGTGGAAATTCCGGCGAACTAAGGCTCGGGTTGCTCCGGTGAGGGAGGGGAAATGCTCAAGGAGAGAGGGGAGTGTTGGAGTGTGGAGAATTGGTGCTGGGGAGGGCTCCTTATATAGTTCAACGAGGGGACCGTGCGGCATGACGGTGAGCTCGTCGGTGACCTTGATACAGGCTGCTAGAGGCATGTGCTGGGTAGGCGGACGGTGGGCTGCCTCCTGGCGGTCAGCTATGGTGCAATGGCGCGGCTAGGGGCGGTGGTATATGGTCGGGAGCGTCGTGCGCTCTGGGAGACAGAGGCGGTGCTCGACGCGGCTCCCGGCGACTATGGGTCACACGGCGGTGCACGGCCATGTCTGGCAGGGTGCTGGGGTTGAGGCGGAGCGGCGTGCGCGGTCTGCGGTCGAGGCCCGACCTATGGCGTGCTGGCGGCTATCACGCTCTGGTGAGCTCGCAGAGGGAAATGGTGGTGCTACTGGGGAGTGGTCCAGGGGCTGTGGGTGATCAAGGGGTGGACAGTGGGCGGTGGTAGGGTTAGGCGGAGCTAGTGGTGGTGCTGGAATGGCGCGATGCTGTTTGTGGAGCTTTGCCCACGATTGGCCGGTGGTGACCAAAATGTGGCGGCGCTCCACTGCTGCTGTGGCTAAGGGGTGGGCCAGTTAGGGTCTGGTTGGACTCAGGAGGGACAAGGATGATCAATGCAACTCAATTGGCTCGACAAGATTTGATCAAAAACAGTAATAGTTAGGCTAATTTGATTCTGCTAACAAGGTGTTCGACACAATGGCTGCATGAACAAAATATTTGATTTTTGGGCTGAATTTTGGTAGAGTTGGTGATCACATGCTTGAGCATCTCCAGTTGCTTGGGATTTGAAAATGGAGTTCATTTGAGTGGTTTTTGAATAAGTGTGATCTTCACATATGAACTACATTCAATTTTCAATTGTCATTTAAAATTAGAGTTTGAAAGTTTTTGGGATGAAACAAAGTGGGCCTTGGTACATCACTACTTGTACTAGCAAGGGGTGCAAAGATCCACATTTGTTTCTGTTAAGATTTGAGTTCTAGGAATAGCCAAAGTAGGCATGGTGATTAAAATGGCACAAATGACCATTTGCTTATTTAATTCTTTTTGATTTGTTTTTCTTTGGGATTTGTTTGGGAATGATCTAGATGATGTTTAATTCACCTTAGAATCATTTTACAATCAATGGATCACTCAATCATGGCAATTCAAAACAACTCATATGCACATACATATGAATGCTTAATGATTTTTAAATGGAAAAGTTTTTGTTAACTCTAAATTTGATGATTTGGATCTTGATCACTTGGACTAGAGTTTTGGGATGTTACAAGATCAACCATAGAAATAAGAAGTACAAGCTACCATAGCAAGTCCAAGCATCAGGGTATATCCCAAACTTGTAGATATAATCATTATCCATTTTACCACATTTGTTCTCATGCAAGTGCATGATAAAGTTGGGCATATTGGACATAAAAGATCATAAACAGCAAGCTTAGAACCTATGTTCTTGCATAAGAGGGTATCAGACCAGCATCACTGACCCTATGATCTAGTTTTAACTAGATAAATATAAATCACAGCTGCTAGGCTACAGGGCACATCCCTAGAGGGTAGCACCTCTGTACCTAGCAGACTTTTTTTTGCTTGAGTACAAGTTCAAGCACAACATCTCAAGCACAGTTAATCATCTTCCTAAAAGATTTTAGGAATAATTTATTCACTTTATTTAGAAAGGACAACAAGGGTCAACTCCACTGATCACTAGGTCACAGTGTACAAAACCTTAGAAACCACTAAGTTTAATCATCTCCCTATAAACAAATAGGAATCATTCATCTATGTATCATCCCAATATTTATCACAGAGCAGAAACTAAGGACTAGTAACTATAGTTCTACACAATACCATGATAAATTCCTGAGCAAAGCCTTTGATCACAAAGGTGTTCCATAGATAGTATCAAACAAAGCAACATCAGCTCAGCAATAAAGCACCACAACTCCATAGGACTTAACTTACCAACAATAACAATAATCTAGGCATCCACACTAATATAACCAAGCACAATAGAGAGTTCTCTGACAGAGAACAGAGTAACAAACATGATCAACAAAGTGTTATCTGACAGAGAATAGGGTAACAGATCATGCTCAACAGATATTGACACTACACCAACAGTAGGACATCATCAAGGGATTAGCACAGGAAAGATTAACCCAAGGAGCCCAGCTAAACACCACTACAAGGGGACGACCCTAAAATTTAGGGAGGAACCCTAAAATGGGGAATCCATAGGAAGAAATCATGGCATGCAAGAGAGAGCATGGAGGGAGTAGAAGGAAGACTTACTTGAGGTCCTCGCGGTTATACAGAAGAGGAAGCAGAGGAGGAGGCCGGCAGCAGAGAGATGCGGCAGCACGGGGAGCACCCCGAAGGGGACGCTGCACCCCATGCTAGCCCACTATGGTGGCATCCATGGAAGGGCAGCGCCACGAGCACCACACCATCATCCAGGGAGCATCGAAACCGAGGCGGATCCCAAACCTTAGCCACCAGGGTGGGGTCGGCACGGCCAGCAGAAGACGCGAGAGTTGAATCGAATTGGATAGCGAGGCATGGCATTGTCATCCACATCAAATAGCACCGTGGCGGCGGTCGAGGCAGCCTAGAGCGGCCAAAATTGAGCGCAATGAAGGTGGCGGCATCGGGCCATCTTAGAGAGGAGAGCGTCGCGAAAGGGAGGATAGAGGAGGAAGAGAGTGAGGGTTACTGGACCGGGTGCCAGCTCAGTATGGCCCTAGCGGGGTTTGACCAGCGCAGATGGGCCGTTCCGAGTCAGGCCAGGCCAGATCAGTGGGCCAGGCCCATGTTTCATATAAATAAATCCACTATTTTATAAAAAATACTAGCTTGATTTTTTACAAATAAAACTTGAAACTAATATCTAAGAACATTTAATCCTTCGTGGATTTTTATAAAAATCCGAATACTTCTTAAAAATAAATAAAAACCATTTTTAAGAACTTAAATAATTATAATTTACTAGAAAAATACTAAATTATATTTTGAGTTGATAACTTTTAAATGAATGATTAAGAACATATATTCTTACATGGAATTTTCTAAAAATAAAGATAATACCTAAAAATAAATAGAATCTACTTTTGTGATTCTGAATAAATTTTAAGTATAAGAAAAATACTAGTTTGTATTTTAGTCAAGAAAATTAAGTTAGGTACTTCCAAACACTTGTTCTTTTAAGGAATTTTCCAAAGATCAAAATAATATTCGAAAATAAATAACCAACCAACTTTAAGCTCTTTACTAGGTTTACTTTAGTAGAAATATACAAGATGTATCATTTGAAAAGGATTTCAAATTATAAAGTAACAAATTCCTATTTATCTATTTTATAGAAATTATTATTTAAACTTATAACTTCATAAAATACTTTAGTCTTGAATAATCCATTAAGTCTAAAAAATACTAAACTTAAAACCATAATTATGGTCTATAATAAAACCTAAGTGTAAATTATTAATACTCCTTTAGAATTTAAATAAATTATAACTAATAACATCAAGTTAACCTTTAGCATCATTCACTTATATTAATGGTGAATGATCTCATATCTCAAACCTTACCTAAAATGACTTTAAATTTTAATAGGAGTTCAACAAATCCTATAATGAGATCACTGTATCTCATAATTAGCTTTAACTCTATAATCTCCTTAGCATCTATTTGCTGAGCTTAGATTCATAAAGTTATATTTAAAATCTATATAGATCTGTCTTCGATCCTATTGAAGAAGTTCTTAAACTCAACCATGATATAAAATTACTACATCTTAATCCAAGTTATCTTTTATAGTTAACTTTGGTATGTTACTTACTCAACCAGGATAACACAAACTTAAAGATCGATGAAGCCATCCAAATAGCCATCAATTGTAATCTAAGAACACCACAAATTACTTACCTTGATGTAATAAGTATTTTCTTCAAAAGTTATTCGTATTTCCACTTCAAACAAAAGTTGTAATCAATATGCTAAGTACCACTCACTTGAATTATAATACCCTTAAAAGTGCTAATCAATCGACATCTACTAATAACTTTCGTTGTATTGTACTTTCATCACTTGTCAATTACTCTTAGAGCTTGATACTAATTTATTTGTAAAGTTAAACCTAATTGTAACACAAATCTTTCATAAATCACCAAACTTAATCCATATTGATTTATGGGTATTTATTTTGGGATTTATACAAAATGCATATCATTATCTACGCATAATAGCATATTGCTTCTTTAAACATTAGTCCTTGCTAGACCAATGATGTTGTTTCTAGATATTGGAGTTTATACCGACTAGAAGACCTTGACTACATAATCTTGCAGTCAAAAAGGCAAGTTCACACTTGGTCATGTCCTTTGGTTATTTTCTATCAAGTATTTGCAAATTGTTGTCTCATCACCTGCATTTCAAAAAGGTCGGAAAACACTATTTTGATCAGCTAATCTATTATGCCTGGCAATTGGAATCCCATTGTCCAGGAATATATCATCTAGGACTTAACAACTAATATTGCAAGTGATTCTAGCGTCGTATATCACGCGTTAACTATAGCACCCCAATTGTCTAACAATTGTAATGCTACTTGTCCTAGTAAGATATTGGCTACTTCATAGATATTAGTGTTGCATCATAATTATATCATGCTCATGTCATCATGCCACCTTGCATTTGAGCATCATATAAATCCCTTTTTTCTTGTGGTTCTTCTATCATATGCATTATTAATTGTATTTGCCTCTTGATATTGTATTTGGTTATTAATATATTGTTCAATGCCCAAGTTGAGTTGGGGGCATATCTTTTATTTCCATTCCACCACCTTTCTCTCCCACCACTTTTTAATTCCACCATCCTACTAGTTCATGAGCTTGTGGTATTTATTTTGGTTTTATCTAGCTCATGGGCAATAGGGTGGATCTAGTCCATTAAATTCCTTTGCTTGGCTTTATTCCACTTCTGGGAAATGCATAAGAACAATGCCATCATATTATTGTTGTCACAAAATAATTAATGGCATTATTATTTTGCATGGGCCATGCAACCTTCCTCCCCACCCTTATCTCTTTGGTTTCCTTTTGTTTCATTGGATCTTTTCTTTGTGGACCATCTCCTTACATTCCACCATCCCCATACTCTCATCAGCACCTTGTTCTTTTATTTTTTCATTGTGATTATATGAAGGATTCCTCCCATACTCCTTTATTCCTCTTTTCATGATTATTTTTCCCACCTCATCTTAGCCTTATCCAAGCCTTTTCTCTCACTCCCTAGCTAGTCCTGTTCCATTTTTCCAATATGCAAAACACCCAAAAAGATAAATTCTTGGGCTGGTTTAAATCTGAAACAAATCAAAAATATAAATCAAATCAAATAATAAAACAAAAAGAAATAAAAAAAGAGAGAGAGAACCTTACCTGCAGCGCAGCCAGCAGCCCACCAGTGGCCTCGCCCATCGTGGCCCATCTCTCGGCCCACCTCCCTAGCCCGTACCGATTCGCCCCATCCTGCTCCTCTTCTCCCTCTAGCTAACGTCATCGCCTCCCTCTCTCTCGCAGTCGCTGACGGAAAGCAGCCACGGGCAGGTGGCCGTCTGCCGCGTCAGCCACGCCGCCCGCATGCCAGCCCTCCTCCTTATCCTCGCGCCGAGCCGCTCTCTTTTTCCCTAACCCTAGCTCTGCTCCGTTCCCTCTTCCTCTTCCCCACGTGCCGCCGCCAGACCGTGCGCCGCGACGTCGCTTCCGTCCTCGCCGGTGACCGGGGACACACCGGGAAGCATCGCCGCGGACCGTGGACTCGACCCCGCCCGCTGGAAGACGCCAAGCTCGCCGTAGCCGCCCCCTCACTGACGAGCAGTACACCCCCGCAGCAGCTCCACCGTGCCCCTCCGCTCCGGCCGTCCCTGCCTCCGAATTCCGCGGGAATCGGACGAGGTGAGCTGACCCCTCGCCCCTTCCGTTATTCCCCCTCTTCACGTGCCTAGCGCCGCCCCTAATTGGCCCTCGCCAGCGAGCCGCCCCGCCGATGCTCAGACCCTGCCTGGATTCCCCTCTGTTCCCCGGCGTGCCCCGGCCCGCACAGCCCGCCTCCGCCGACCCTCCCTAAATGAAATCCGTAGCCGAGACCTTCCTCTACAACTTCCGTTTTGGCGGCCAGACCTCTCTCGCCGCGGACGCGACGCCACCTTCGCCGGAAGTCTGCACCCGTCAGTCGTCGTCGAAGTTCAGAGAGACCGCGCCAGATTCAAACAGTGCTCGCGCGACCGTTTTGCAAAAAGGACCCCCGCGCTTTTTGGCGAACACGCCCAGGTCCCCAGCAGCCCTATTGTCCCCACCTGTCAGCCGCCTGGAAATTTGCAGAAAACCCCCCAACAAACCCGGTTCTCAACCCGCGCTCCGTCCCCGCTGTGCGACGGGCTACTCCCACTTCCCCCGCTGACTCGTGGGGCCAGCTTCGCCGTCGGGCCCGCTTGTCAGTGCCTGGGCTAGCCTCCGCCCGGTGCAAAACGTTTTCTCACGCGCGCGTGGCCCTAGTCCGTTGTGTCCCCACCCGTCAGCGTCTAGGCTAGAATTGCCTGGGTAACAAAAGTATTTTTCCTGTGTCTATTTTTAATTAAATCTTTTTCAAATTGATTTAAATTCAAATTCAATTTAGATTCAAATAATTTTTAAAATACAAATCCAAATAATACATGTAATATATGTTTTGGAATCAGAAAAATGTGAGGAATTCAAATAGGCCATTCAAAATAATATTTGGACACTTTAAAATTTCGAGATGATTAAAATTACAAGAAAATGCCCTTTTCCTTATTTAATTAATAACTTTTGTTTTATAACTCCAAATTTGACAAATAATATGTCTAAATCGATCAGCGCAACGAGCCCATTCTATTTATGCAATCCTTGTTCTGAATTGAAGCATGCATCATGGCAACATTAAAAATCTGAACTGTTTATGGCAATAAAACTTGGTCAAATAAATAATAAAGTGCTTTATTTCTTGTATCTACACCTCACCTTTGCCATGCTACTTTAATGCCATGTACTTGTGCATCATTCATCATGGCATGCGTGGTTGCTTGTTGCATTTTACTTCATATGATTGTGCACTCTATTTATGTTGGCCCTTGTTTGTTTGGTTCTTCTTCGAATAGACGCCCAGCAGGAGAATTACCAGGAATCACAGGAGTACTACCCAGATCCATCTCTCGCTTCAACTGAGCTGCCAGGCAAGCACTACCACATGCTTTAAACCACACCAAGCTTGTTCCGGTCCCATGAGCCATTACTACAGGAGTTGTTTGAGCCATGCGAGTCGTAGAAAAGCATGAGTAGGATATGTGAGTGTCTGGGGAATAACAAGGTACCTAAACAACATAACCTCAGTAGTAATGGGATAACTAATGAAAGAGGCACCGGTGAGCAATATCTGCTATTTGGTTTTTCATGCTCACTTGTGTCCCGTAGGACCCCGAGTACTTGATTCCTGTTCCTTGTTTTTTCGCACTATCCACATCCGGGAGGCCTTATGGACCCCCCTGAGCCAGAGCTTGATTCATTCTTATTTCTTGGGGCCACAAGTAGTTTGGGGCTTTATTACTATCCTGTACTTATGCCATGTTACTGCTTTAATAAGATTGTGCATGGAGCACCTGTACTGTTTTGGATCGTGGAATGTTTTCGCGGTATCCACAAGCCCAGTCACATTTTCGGGTTCCCAGTCGTTTACAGCCATTGACACAAACCTTGGGTCCGTCTCGGAGCCGGCCAACTTCGTTGCGGGTAGCTTAATGGGGTGGCCCCCTGAAATATTTCTGAATCCTGTGATTGCTTTGTCGTGAATGCCTCGTTGGGTTTTGATTTGGTTTTTCCGAGGTTGATCGAGTGTGTGTTGCTATTCGTGCACCCCTGCAGGGTAAATCTTTCTGAAAGCCGTGTCCGCGGTTATGGACGACTTGGAGCACCGTTTCTCGATCATAGACAAGTATAACTAAAGTACCGCCTTTAAATGGACTAAATACTTGACTAGTAAATAGTGCAATACTCATGGAATGGTTAATAAAACTGCTAACGGATGATGGGGGTTGTTCGTCCGCTTCCTCGTTGGTAAGCGAGGAGGGGGATGGATCTGTTAAATATACTGTTATAACTGTTGTTCTTAATTCACGGACTTCCGTCTATCATTGGTTAGGTGGAAGGTTAGCGAGTCTCTGTAGAATTGTTAGGTATTATCTTTTGCTGCAATTGCGTCACCCCAGGTTGTGTCCCCTTTAGCGGCATTAATACTTGTTGAGTACCCCTAGGGTCTCACACGATGAATTGTTTGATTCAGATGAACAGGTGTACCCGCAAGATGGATACTGGGTGGAGGAGACAGATGATGTAGGCAACGATCATTCGGTGTAGAGATTCCGGGAACGGGGATCCGCGCGATCTGTGGGCGGGATGTGTTTATTTATGGGGCATCTTATGCCAATTTGCTTCTTATCCGTACTCGGATCTTGTTTTCCGCTTCCGCCTGATACTCTGATGTGTGATGTATGAGGAGCTATCCTAAATTATTATATCTATCTAGGACATTTGGATCTTTCCGTATGGCATTGCAATATTTCTATTTCTTTTAGATGGAATGGCTCTGAGGACTGTTGTATGTGGCTTGCATACATACTCATTTGTGTATGTAGTTGATCCCTTCGCCTGCCGATTACGCCGCTCGTTCTTGTCCCATTGTCTGAAAGTGGTTAGGACGGCCGAAAGGTCTACCGTGAGTGGCCCTGGGCCCCACCGTACTATTTTAACCACTTTCGTTCATCTAGGCATTAACTAAGAGCGTAATTCACCGACGTAGTTACAATTGGTATCAGAGCCATCCCGCCCTTCAGGGTCTCAGCCAAAATGGTCGTTGTCTGTCTAGCAAATATTTTGGTAGTTATGTATACTAGGGAAAAACAAACGTGAGAGTAGGACTGCTCTCATTTTTCTTCTTACCCACCCACCCACCCTTTTTCTGGTAAGGAAGTGTAACGTTTTCAATCCTCTTCTAAACTTCAAACTAGGATTCACGTGTTCTGGGTTCCGTAGTACCATAGGTTATGTTTGTGTGTGTGTGTGTGTGTGAATTCCTTGTCTATCTGTTGCATCCAAATGTTATCATCATCTGCCTTTTGGTTACCAACTATTGGTACATTCCATACCGACAGGCCTTTGTAAACCGACACGATCTATTCTGATTCGTTGTACACCGATGCGATCTATCTTATTATTTGTTATCCGATGTTATCTTGTTGGGGTGTTCTTTTTCGTAGTTACCAATCTCTAGGTTCATCTTAAGAAGAAGGTATTGGGATATGTGTTTTACTGATTCATGTGCGGAGTAATGATTTGAGTGCGGGATGGAATCGTGACTATACCACTACTTTTATCATTTGCTTTTGTATATTGAACTAGTAGAGTTACTAATCTTGATTCGTTAAGTGGTTTTGCGCATATAGTGGTATTTTAATGCTGAAATTTGCGGATTTTTTTTCTTTGTTAGTTGTGTACCACACTCCTTGTTCAGTCGTGTGTGTTATGCTTAATATCTTCTAGTTGCCTTGAACTTTGTTGATATTTTAATATCACCTCAGTGTATTGCATTCTTTAATCTTGATTAATTCCATTTTGGTACTATTTTGGATTATTATCATTCTCCATTATAGTACTGACTTGTGTTTTATATCAATCACGGGATGGCACCACCACGCCGTTCTGAGGAGGATATACCACCTGAACTCAGGGCTGCTTTGGCAAGTATTGCAAATGCTTTGGGCACTATGCAGCAGAACCAGCAGTGCTTCGAGGAAAGCGTGAGGAGGAATGAGTTTGTTCCGCTACCTCCACCTCCCAAGCGAGGAGACATCAAGAGTTTTCTCAAGTTCAACCCACGTCAATTCGAAGTGTCTGATCAGCCACTTGATGCGGATGATTGGCTTCGTGAAGTGTCAAGGTTGCTGATGACTGCGGATGTTCCCGAGCAAGAATGGGTCAAGTGTGCTACTCACCTTCTGAAGGGAGATGCAGCTCTCTGGTGGGAAAATTACCTCAAGGCAGATCTTTCTGGTTTTCAGCCTACTTGGGAGCGGTTCACTGCTGCTTTCAAAGAGCAATATCTGTCAGAAATTGTCATGGAAAGGATGAAGGAAGTGTTTCTCAACCTCAAGCAGGGCACTGACAATGTCAACACCTACATCAGAAACTTCATGAACCTTTCTCGTTATGGTGGCGATGAGATCTCTGATGACAAGAAGAAGCAAAAGAGGTTTCGGCAAGGCCTCAATGCTTCCATAAAATATGCAATCACTCATGCAAGGCCAGCATCTTTCCTGGAACTTCAACACACAGCTCTGCAGGAAGAAGCAAGTAGGCAAGTGTTTGAGGAGTCAAACAAACACAGCCGTGATTCAGCAAGCTCTTCTGCTATGACAGCTCCTTCTAAGCGTCGTGTCTGGGTTCCTAACACCCCACCGTCGCTCCCTGCTCCACCAAGACCGTCAAGCTATGCACCAAGGCCACCAAACTCCTTCACTGCGGCTCCCAGGGGCTACAACCACAACTACCCTGGAGCGCCTGGCGGAGTCCCTGGCTATGTTGCTCCACGTCCACCTGGTGCTTGCTATACTTGTGGAAACACTGGGCATCAGCACTGGAATTGTCCATTGAACAACAAAGCTCTTCCACCACCACCTCCAAGACCTGCGGCAAGTTCTTCTATGGTTCGTGCACCTCCACCTCGGGCTCTCAACATCAACACCAAGCCTGGGTCTACGGTTGCTCGTGCCAACTGTGTCAACAAAGCTCAAGCTGAGCATGCACCTGGAGTTGTCATGGGTATGCTTCCTGTTAACTCAGTCCCTGCACGAGTTTTGTTTGATTCTGGTGCTTCACATTCTTTCGTTTCTCACAAATTTGCAAATGAGCATGAGCTTGTTATAGACCAGCTGGATAAAAAGTTAATGGTTCTTTCTCTCGGGGCAAGATTGTTATCTACTAAGATCAGCCATGGCAATCAAATTGAGATTGGTGGTTCTTCTTTTCCGGCTTCCTTAATTGTTCTGGGCAATTCTGATATTGATGTTATCTTGGGCATGGATTGGTTGACAGCAAATGCAGCTATGATCGATTGTGCTGAACGTTCGGTTTCTCTGAAAATTCCTGAAGGCCATATAGTCTATTCTCCAAGTCTGACTCCTGCAATTCAACTTTATTCCTTGACGGCTCTGAATGATGATGCTATGGAAGGTATTCAGAGTGTTCCTGTAGTTTGTGAGTTTCCAGATGTCTTTCCTGAAGAGTTGCCAGGTATGCCTCCGGATCGTGAGATTGAGTTTGTCATTGAACTTGAACCTAGCACCGCTCCTATCTCCAAGCGGCCTTATAAAATGGGTCCTGCTGAGTTGGCTGAACTTAAGCGCCAGTTGGATGAACAAGAGAAGTTGGGTTTCACTCAGCACAGTACTTCTTCTTGGGGTAGTCCAACCATCTTTGTGAAGAAGCGAGACAAGACAGATAGACTTTGTGTTGACTATCGGGCACTCAATGCTAAAACAATCAAGAATAAATATCCCCTTCCGCGGATTAATGATCTCTTCGATCAGCTAGCTGGAGCTGTGGTATTCTCTAAGCTTGATTTGAGAAGTGGTTATCATCAAATCAAGATTCGCAAGGAAGATGTTCCCAAAACAGCTTTCACCACCCGCTATGGCCTGTATGAGTACACGGTCATGTCTTTCGGTCTCACCAATGCACCTGCCACCTTCTCGAGGCTTATGAACTCGGTTTTCATGGAGTATCTGGATAAGTTCGTTGTGGTCTATCTGGATGACATTCTAGTCTATTCTAAGTCTAAGGAAGAACATGAAGAACACCTTCGATGTGTCCTAAACAAGCTTCGTGAGAACCGCCTGTATGCTAAGTTCTCCAAGTGTGAGTTTTGGCTGCCTCAAGTCACCTACCTTGGTCACGTCATCTCTGCCAAGGGCATTGCCGTCAACCCAGAGACTATCAAGACAATTATGGACTGGCTTCCACCCATAAATGTTAAAGAAGTCCGAAGTTTCCTTGGTTTGGCCAGTTACTGTCGTCGTTTTGCTCAAAACTTCTCAAAGATTGCGAAGCCTCTTACCAATCTCCTCAAGAAAGGCAAGAAATACCTTTGGACTCCTGCATGTCAAGCAAGCTTTGAAACACTCAAAGAGAAGCTCACTTCCACACCTGTCTTAGTTCCTCCAGATACATCAAAGCCTTTCCAAATATTCTGTGATGCTTCATTGCAAGGATTGGGTGCGGTCCTTATGCAAGAAAAACAAGTTGTTGCTTATGCCTCTCGACAGTTGAAGACGCATGAGATCAACTATCCTACACATGACCTTGAACTCGCAGCAGTTGTCTTTGCTTTGAAAGTATGGAGGCATTACTTACTTGGCAACCGTTGTGAGATCTTTTCTGATCACAAGAGTCTGAAGTATATATTCACACAGCCTGATCTCAAGCTTCGTCAGAGGAGGTGGATTGAAACAATCAATGATTTCGATTTGACCATCAACTACACCCCGGGCAAAGCTAATGTCATGGCAGATGCTCTCAGCCGAAAAGCTTATGTCAACAACCTCATGGTGGAAGAACAACAGCCTCTCTTGTGCGAGGAATTCCGCAAGCTCAACCTTGAAATTGTGGACCAAGGTTATCTTCTGAACCTTCTAGCAACACCTCTCTTGGAAGAAAAGGTCCGTTCCATTCAGCTTGGGGATCCATACACTAAAAAGATCATCTCCAACATTCAACTTCCGAAGTATGAGTCTTTTCACATAGATGACCAAGGCACTCTCTTCTTTGAACATCGGATGTTTGTTCCGAACTACCCGGGTTTAAGAGAGCAAGTTCTCAAGGAGGCGCATGATTCTGTTCTTTCTATCCACCCTGGAAGCACTAAGATGTACATGGACTTGAAAACACAATATTGGTGGCCTGGTTTAAAACGATATTGTGCCAAGTATGTCTCAGAGTGCGATGTTTGTCGCAGAGTTAAAGCAGTCCATCAGAAACCTTAGGGTCTTCTACAGCCATTGAAGCCTCCGGAATGGAAATGGGAGAAAGTAGAGATGGACTTCATCACTGGTTTTCCAAGGTCGCAGAAGGGCAACAATGCAATCTTTGTTGTCATTGACAGGCTTTCCAAAGTAGCTCACTTCTTTCCAGTCAAGGAAACAATTTCTGCAATTCAGTTGGCTGAACTCTATATCAACAGAATTGTCTCTCTGTATGGAGTTCCTCTCGAGATCAGTTCAGACCGTGGAAGCATCTTCACTTCCAAGTTCTGGGGAAGTTTCCAAAATGCTTTGGGAACAAAGTTAAACTTCAGCACAGCTTACCACCCTCAGTCGCAAGGACAATTTGAAAGGATCAATCAGATTCTAGAAGATATGCTCCGTGCTTGTGTTATCTCTTTCGGCATGAAGTGGGAAGAATGTCTTCCTTATGCTAAATTCTCTTACAACAACAGTTTCCAGAAAAGTCTAAAGATGGCACCATTTGAGGCTCTCTATGGTCGCAAATGCAGAACTCCGATTGGTTGGTCGGGCGCAGGTGAAAGAATATTGTTTGGCCCCAACATTGTAAATCAAGCGGAGGAGAAAGTTCACATCATTCTTGAAAACCTGAAGATTGCTCAAAGTCGCCAGAAGAGCAATTATGATAGAAAGCACACGGACATGGAGTATGTCCCTGGTGATCTCGTTTACCTTCGTGTCACTCCCATGAGAGGCACGCACCGCTTTGGTATCAAAGGAAAGCTGGCTCCTAGATACATCGGTCCTTTCAAAATTCGTGGAAGAAGAGGAGAAGTTGCTTATGCTCTTGAGCTCCCTGAACAACTCAAAGTCCATGATGTTTTTCACATCTCTCAACTCAAGAAGTGCTTCAAGGATCCTGGCAGGACCGTGGACCATGAACTCATCAATCTCCAAGAAGATCTATCTTATCAAGAACACCCCACAGAAATTCTTGAAGTCGTAGAAAGAAAGACTCGCAACAAGTCCATCAAGTTCTGTAAGGTACAGTGGTCGCAGTTCAAGGTTTAAATTCTCCATACTCAAATTAGCAAATATATTGTTTTGCGCTTTGCTCCACAGAGTCACGGTTGGAGATAAATCCATTGGTGGAGTCGAAGTACTTAGCATTCCGTTGATGAAGCCACCTGGGAAAGTGAAGATGAGCTTCGTGCCAAGTATCCTACCCTCTTTGAGTCTTCTTCTTCCTAGAATCTCGGGGCGAGATTCCTGTTTAGTGGGGGAGAGTTGTAGCACCCCAATTGTCTAACAATTGTAATGCTACTTGTCCTAGTAAGATATTGGCTACTTCATAGATATTAGTGTTGCATCATAATTATATCATGCTCATGTCATCATGCCACCTTGCATTTGAGCATCATATAAATCCCTTTTTCTTGTGGTTCTTCTATCATATGCATTATTAATTGTATTTGCCTCTTGATATTGTATTTGGTTATTAATATATTGTTCAATGCCCAAGTTGAGTTGGGGGCATATCTTTTATTTCCATTCCACCACCTTTCTCTCCCACCACTTTTTAATTCCACCATCCTACTAGTTCATGAGCTTGTGGTATTTATTTTGGTTTTATCTAGCTCATGGGCAATAGGGTGGATCTAGTCCATTAAATTCCTTTGCTTGGCTTTATTCCACTTCTGGGAAATGCATAAGAACAATGCCATCATATTATTGTTGTCACAAAATAATTAATGGCATTATTATTTTGCATGGGCCATGCAACCTTCCTCCCCACCCTTATCTCTTTGGTTTCCTTTTGTTTCATTGGATCTTTTCTTTGTGGACCATCTCCTTACATTCCACCATCCCCATACTCTCATCAGCACCTTGTTCTTTTATTTTTTTCATTGTGATTATATGAAGGATTCCTCCCATACTCCTTTCTTCCTCTTTTCATGATTATTTTTCCCACCTCATCTTAGCCTTATCCAAGCCTTTTCTCTCACTCCCTAGCTAGTCCTGTTCCATTTTTCCAATACACAAAACTCCCAAAAAGATAAATTCTTGGGCTGGTTTAAATCTGAAACAAATCAAAAATATAAATCAAATCAAATAATAAAACAAAAAGAAATAAAAAAAAGAGAGAGAGAACCTTACCTGCAGCGCAGCCAGCAGCCCACCAGTGGCCTCGCCCATCGCGGCCCATCTCTCGGCCCACCTCCCCAGCCCGTACCGATTCGCCCCGTCCTGCTCCTCTTCTCCCTCTGGCTAACGCCGTCGCCTCCCTCTCTCTCGCAGCCGCTGACGGAAAGCAGCCACGGGCAGGTGGCCGTCTGCCGCGTCAGCCACGCCGCCCGCACGACAGCCCTCCTCCTTATCCTCGCGCTGAGCCGCTCTCTTTTTCCCTAACCCTAGCTCTGCTCCGTTCCCTCTTCCTCTTCCCCGTGTGCCCCCGCCAGACCGCGCGCCGCGACGTCGCTTCCGTCCTCACCGGTGACCGCGGACACACCGGGAAGCATCGCCGCAGACCGTGGACTCGACCCCGCCCGCTGGAAGACGCCAAGCTCGCCGTAGCCGCCCCCTCACCGACGAGCAGTACACCCCCGCAGCAGATCCACCGTGCCCCTCCGCTCCGGCCGTCCCTGCCTCCGAATTCCGCGGGAATCGGACGAGGTGAGCTGACCCCTCGCCCCTTCCGTTATTCCCCCTCTTCACGTGCCTAGCGCTGCCCCTAATTGGCCCTCGCCGGCGAGCCGCCCCGCCGACACTCAGACCCCGCCTGGAGTCCCCTCTGTTCCCCGGCGTGCCCCGGCCCGCACAGCCCGCCTCCGCCGACCCTCCCTAAATGAAATCCGTAGCCGAGACCTTCCTCTACAACTTCCGTTTTGGCGGCCAGAGCTCTCTCGCCACGGACGCGACGCCACCTTCGCCGGAAGTCTGCACCCGTCAGTCGTCGTCGAAGTTCAGAGAGACCGCGCCAGATTCAGACAGTGCTCGCGCGACCGTTTTGCAAAAAGGACCCCCGCGCTTTTTGGCGAACACGCCCAGGTCCCCAGCAGCCCTGTTGTCCCCACCTGTCAGCCGCCTGGAAATTTGTAGAAAACCCCCCAGCAAACCCGGTTCTCAACCCGCGCTCCGTCCCCGCTGTGCGACGGGCTACTCCCACTTCCCCCGCTGACTCGTGGGGCCAGCTTCGCCGTCGGGCCCGCTTGTCAGTGCCTGGGCTAGCCTCCGCCCGGTGCAAAACGTTTACTCACGCGCGCGTGGCCCTAGTCCGTTGTGTCCCCACCCGTCAGCGTCTAGGCTAGAATTGCCTGGGTAACAAAAGTATTTTTCCTGTGTCTGTTTTTAATTAAATCTTTTTCAAATTGATTTAAATTCAAATTCAATTCAGATTCAAATAATTTTTAAAATACAAATCCAAATAGTACATGTAATATATGTTTTGGAATCAGAAAAATGTGAGGAATTCAAATAGGCCATTCAAAATAATATTTGGACACTTTAAAATTTCGAGATGATTAAAATTACAAGAAAATGCCCTTTTCCTTATTTAATTAATAACTTTTGTTTTATAACTCCAAATTTGACAAATAATATGTCTAAATCGATCAGCGCGACGAGCCCATTCTATTTATGCAATCCTTGTTCTGAATTGAAGCATGCATCATGGCAACATTAAAAATCTGAACTGTTTATGGCAATAAAACTTGGTCAAATAAATAATAAAGTGCTTTATTTCTTGTATCTACACCTCACCTTTGCCATGCTACTTTAATGCCATGTACTTGTGCATCATTCATCATGGCATGCTTGGTTGCTTGTTGCATTTTACTTCATATGATTGTGCACTCTATTTATGTTGGCCCTTGTTTGTTTGGTTCTTCTTCGAATAGACGCCCAGCAGGAGAATTACCAGGAATCACAGGAGTACTACCCAGATCCATCTCTCGCTTCAACTGAGCTGCCAGGCAAGCACTACCACATGCTTGCATACATACAGTACCTATTGCCTCTATCTTATTCTTGCATCATTGAGTCATGATTGCATTAAATTGAATCCCAAGTACTGCATGGCCTTTACTTTTAAACCACACCAAGCTTGTTGCGGTCCCATGAGCCATTACTACAGGAGTTGTTTGAGCCATGCGAGTCGTAGAAAAGCATGAGTAGGGTATGTGAGTGTCTGAGGAATAACGAGGTACCTAAACAATATAACCTGAGTAGTAATGGGATAACTAATGAAAGAGGCACCGGTGAGCAATATCTGCTATTTGGTTTTTCATGCTCACTTGTGTCCCGTAGGACCCCGAGTACTTGATTCCTGTTCCTTGTTTTTTTGCACTATCCACATCCGGGAGGCCTTATGGACCCCCCTGAGCCAGAGCTTGATTCATTCTTATTTCTTGGGGCCACAAGTAGTTTGGGGCTTTATTACTATCCTATACTTATGCCATGTTACTGCTTTAATAAGATTGTGCATGGAGCACCTGTACTATTTTGGATCGTGGAATGTTTTCGCGGTATCGACAAGCCCAGTCACATTTTCGGGTTCCTAGTCGTTTGCAGCCATTGACACAAACCTTGGGTCCGTCTCGGAGCCGGCCAACTTCGTTGCGGGTAGCTTAATGGGGTGGCCCCCGGAAATATTTCTGAATCCTGTGATTGCTTTGTCGTGAATGCCTCGTTGGGTTTTGATTTGGTTTTTCCGAGGTTGATCGAGTGTGTGTTGCTATTCGTGCACCCCTGCAGGGTAAATCTTTCTGAAAGCCGTGTCCGCGGTTATGGACGACTTGGAGCACCATTTCTCGATCATAGACAAGTATAACTAAAGTACCGCCTTTAAATGGACTAAATACTTGACTAGTAAATAGTGCAATACTCATGGAATGGTTAATAAAACTGCCAACGGATGATGGGGGTTGTTCGTCCGCTTCCTCGTTGGTAAGCGAGGAGGAGGATGGATCTGTTAAATATACTGTTATAACTGTTGTTCTTAATTCATGGACTTCCGTCTATCATTGGTTAGGTGAAAGGTTAGCGAGTCTCTGTGGAATTGTTAGGTATTATCTTTTGATGCAATTGCGTCACCCCAGGTTGTGTCCCCTTTAGCAGCATTAAGACTTGCTGAGTACCCCTAGGGTCTCACACGATAAATTTTTTGATTCAGATGAACAGGTGTACCCACAAGATGGATACTGGGTGGAGGAGACAGATGATGTAGGCAACGATCATTCGGTGTAGAGATTCCGGGAACGGGGATCCGCGCGATCTGTGGGCGGGATGTGTTTATTTATGGGGCATCTTATGCCAATTTGCTTCTTATCCGTACTCGGATCTTGTTTTCCGCTTCCGCCTGATACTCTGATGTGTGATGTATGAGGAGCTATCCTAAATTATTATATCTATCTAGGACATTTGGATCTTGCCGTATGGCGTTGCAATATTTCTATTTCTTTTAGATGGAATGGCTCTAAGGACTGTTGTATGTGGCTTGCATACATACTCATTTGTGTATGTAGTTGATCCCTTCGCCTGCCGATTACGCCGCTCATTCTTGTCCCATTGTCTGAAAGTGGTTAGGATGGCCGAAAGGTCTACCGTGAGTGGCCCTGGGCCCCACCGTACTATTTTAACCACTTTCATTCATCCAGGCATTAACTAAGAGCGTAATTCACCGAGGTAGTTACATTAACCATGAGATCTACAAAGGCTCTAGGGAAGCCAACTTGATCTTCTTCCTTTCACATGAATGGATGACCTTATCGTGAAGCTGTAGATTCCCTGCGGGGGCTCAGCACATGGGTGGGACCCCTCAGTCCCCCGCGATATTGGTGTCTAGATTATTCCTGAGGGGTTTTCAGAGGTATTTCTGCCACTTTAGTGGGGGTTGCCAGGGACATGATCTTCCCACTAGAGTCTCCAAGGGGTTACCAGGGTTATATCTGCCTATATGGGGGTTAACGGAGGTAATTCTGCTTGGGGGTTGTATTCCATGTGGGGTCATGGAGAAGGGTAGTGATTAGCTTGGATCTTAGGTTGGGCCTCAAACCAAGGATGTTTGAACGGGGACATACTCCCGACTGCGCAACAAAGCTTAAGGTCTCTTGTGGGTAAAGTAGCGCACCTCTGCAGAGTGTAAGAACGGTGACATGTTACTCCCTTTTCTGGGAAGGTGCTGCGAATGATGCATTTGCGAAGGAACTCCATGAAATTTCTGATAAACCTGTGAAGGCTGGCGGACATAGCTTTTCAGAATAAAAGCAATCTTTGAAGAAATGTTTACGAAAACCTGCATAACCTACGACCTTTTGGTCTGTGGTTGTAGTTAGTGCATCAAACACTCCATTTTAGTGAACTTGCTGAGTACGCTCATAGTCAACGATACCTTCTTAACCCTTGCTAGATTCGGGAGCACTCAATGGCGCACCTAGGAGGTGAACTACTTGAAGAACTGAAGATATCCAACGGAGATCAACGGGGTCAACGTCTACATCTAAAGTAATAGAAGTCAAGCTGAAGCGTAGCATATATATAATCCTAGAAACCAGAACCTACTTCTATAGAGCATTGCTATAATAGCAATCGCAAGCCATAGTTATATAGTAGTAGTATTTCTAGGATAGACTTTGAGTTGTTATTTCTGGTTCTCTTTTGTAAATTATAATCCTCGTTATATCGAGAAAGTTCTTTGGATCTTCTGTAATGTGTTATATATAATATAAAGACATGTTGTGGACCCGCGATGTTTCCATTGTGCCAATCTAAGGGATGTAATACTGGTGGAACGGTGTTTCATTGGTGTTATGTCAACGACTATAGTGTACTACATCATGAAGTGGTATGCTGGGTCACTACAGCTGCTATGCGAGCAAACGCTTTGACCTTAGGTTGGAAACCTATTAAATGGGTAGAACCTGTAGGAAGGATGTTAGAAACGATAAAGAGCTCTCTAGAAATATGATGAGTATTCAATTGAGAATTCCATTGTCATATTTCTAGTGTGATAATTCTTTATCATGTTACAATTAGGATAATAATAGTGAGTTATCACTCGGTAGAATTAGTTATAATATCTTATCTATAGTAAGGAATAGCATTTTTCGGCATCCAAGCTAGAATGTCCAAGTGTTGGATAGGATTTTAGATGATGCTATAAGAGAATGCCATCAGCAGAGGTGATATGTATGGCAGTGGTGTATTAAATTGTCGTGGTAGAAGTAATAATCATGATCGAGAGTAGAAATTCAAGGAATTAGGAGGTAGTATTCATGCTACTATACCTTATGATTCTCTAAGTTTGGAGCTTGAGTTGGATCATACTGCTATTGCGCAGATTGAACTCACTTTAGCTATCGAATATATGAATCGTTCCAGGTCCTTACTTGATCTAGTTCATAACACTTAGACAGTTCTAGTCCAAGAATTGAATATTGTCCTTGAGGATTTCACTGATCCTGTAAAGGTATTCGACCCAAGAATGAAGTCGATAGAGAATATATGCACCCTAAAACAATCTTTTCCGAAGGGGTGTACAAAGAAACTGAGCTTGATGATCCTTAGTTAGAAACATATGCCTATTACTAGTATGAACCTCAATCACCTGAAGATCTAGGAGTCAAATACTTAGCTGAGCAAGAAGCTAGGGGAATGCCAAGTTTGAAATTCAAGAAGAGCATGGTTACATAGCTTAATATGGCTGCATAAACACTGAGATGGAAGATATGTTCTACTTTAGAAGTGCGTTCGAAACTAGGAAGAATACTTCTGTAGTGAATCACACATCTTCTAGTCATTTTTCAATGGCTAATCTCAATCTATGTACTTCTGATTCATAGTATGCACCCTATAGATGTTCTTATGTTCCAGAAGGCAGTTGTCGGACTTCACGTCATCATAGATGGAATTTCAAGAAGTACTAAGGAGAAGATGAAGAGTAATAAGAAGTAGTAACCATTGTTAGTGGGAGCTATGAGAAAGGGGTGTATACCCGGAAGTGAGTATTATAGTACTTAGAGGATAACTATAGTAAGTGAAAGTATGTCACATGCACCAATAAGAGCTTGTAATATACTAGTGTCGTAATAGAAAACAATAAGATAGAGTTGTGAGAATAGTTTGTTTGTACTATTTTATAATAACCATGTGTAATACATGGTATATATTTGGTTTTTATTTGGATTTGGTTCTTGATTTATTGTGTGACTAGGTTCGTGCATGAAGTTTGAACTTGATGGGCATATGCATGGTGTTACATTAAGTTCGTACTTGATGTACAGGTCTAGAGGGAAAATGGGTTCGCGTGAGGGAGAGACGAGTTATCATCATGATGAAGAAGAGATGAAGGCTCATACCATGGTGGAGACATCAAAAACAGAGGCTATCAACACAAATCCAAGGGAATGATCAATTCCAATGCCACATTCGACCATCAATGAAGGATTTATCCAGTACATGAAGGGCATGGAGGAAGGTAGGAGGATTGAAATGACGAGGCAGAATCAGTTCTATCAGGATGTACTAAAGAGCATGCAGAAGAAGCCATTTGAGGAATCCCATTCAAGGCTTAAATTCGTGGATTTTTTACAAATCAAACCTTGGAGTTTTTCCATGATAGAAGAACCTATGGAAGCGGAGAACTGGTTAATGGACACATCTCGTAAGCTCAAGAGCGTGGGATGTAGGGATGAGGAGAAAGTGAGATATGCAACCTATCTATTCACTGGAATAGCAGCCACGTGGTGGGAAAAGTCAAAGTTTGTAGCACCAGAGGGAAGTATTAGTACCTGGGCGGAGATCAAGAAGAAAATCCGTAAAGAAGTTGTTCATAGAAATAGTGGGCAAATGAAGGATAATGAAACTTTAGAGAACAAGAATCTCCTAGTTTTGAAGCATATACGGGAATTCAATCGTTTATCCCGGTACATTATTGAGGAAGTAAATAAGGAGGCGGAACATCAAAAGAAGTTCATGAAAGGACTACAGGCAGTCATGAGGATGCAAATCAGGATTGTGCAAAGGAGTTTCAGAAGTTATTGGATAGCGCACATATGTTAGTGGATGACAAGATTGTTGTATCTAAAGGAAAGAGGAAGAAAATAGCCAAGAAAAGCTAAGATTGAACCAATGAAGTTCCAAACAAATGAGCCAAGGTTTAACATGGATTTCAAACCTAGAATTTTATCTATGGGAAATGGTTCAAATCAGGGTGTTCAAAGACGGAAGAAAAGAACTATATGTGGAAATTGTGGAATTCTGGGACATATCAAGAGGGACTGTAAAAGATCCAAGGTCGTTTGTAATACTTGTGGACAAGATGGGCACATGAGACATCTTTGCCCTCACAAGCAAGTAATCATTGATGGAGCAACATCATCAGGGAAGAGGAAGTATGAGGCTATGACTCAAATCAATCCCGATGTCCAAAATAACCTAGAAAGTGGTAAGTCACCATAGTGTCTTTAGTATGAATTATTTTATGCATACATCTAGTGGGATGAAGTGTTCACACGGGTATCCACAAATGTGTGGGTATAACATATGTCTCTTCATAAGACCATTAGGAAAACCTAAGGGGGAGACTCAAGAATAAGTTAGACATCCAGATTCAATAGTTACCATAGTTTCAGGAGAAACATCAAAAAAAATCAAGAATATCCAAGTTGGCGATAACTTTAGTGTTGAAGGTGTATTTAGAACGCAGTTGGCCTCAGCTGGTAGAACCTAGCTTGAGCCCAATAGAAGATCTAATTAGGGATATAATGATCAAATACCTCAATTACAGAAAAGTAGGGTAGTTTTGACTGGATGGACTAAATGTGTTCAATTCGTTCCTAAAAAGTACATTGAAAGGGACTAATTAGAATCCATCGGAGTCTGAGAATCCTAAAAATCTACCTAGTAAATCTTCATGTTATCATGATACCTATAAAAAGTAGCCTTTCCAACACACTAGGAAGGAATATAAAAGTTTAGATAAGTCAGAGATCTTGAGTGGGTAATCCTAAAGAGGCAGGGTGGAATCTGAAGATCACCAAAAGAGACCAATGGATGGACAAGGATTACCAAACTTCAAAGGAGAAGATTCAGAAGGAAAGATTAATGTATTCTATTAAGAGTGATATCCGTAACTTTGGGGCCAAAGTTTAGTTTAAGGGGGAAAGACTGTAATGCCCAGCATTTGGAGATACATGAAAGAGTTTGTGCATTTGCATTCATGCATAAGAAAAATTAGGGTAAATTTTTTGCAAAGTAAAACCCTAGAGAGATTAGAGTTTCTTTCACTACCTTGAGTTAGGATTTAGCTCTTTATAGTGATTGTTATAAATTATGAAATGGTCCTTAGGAATTATTATGAATTTGGGTGAATAATTTGAATTCATATTTAAAATTTGAATCATTTAAAAAAATTGAAAATTAGAATTAATTAGTGTTTAATTGTTATCAAAAAAGAATTAGTTAATATTGTTTGAATATTTAATTGTTATAAAACAATAAAGAGACTTGAAACATTACAAAAAGAATAGCTCAAACAGTTACTTCTTAATTCTTTCCTTTATTCAATAGAAACAATATAAATACAATAGTTTCTCAAGTAATAAGAAATTACAACATGAAACAATTGAAATGAATTAAAATGAGAAGCTTTATTAAATAAAGAATAATATTACATTGATCCTTTACAAAGAGTGGAAATGAAAGATTACAAAAGAAAATAAAGAAAACCCTAAACTAATACCTATCTAGTCCTGAACTATTTATCTTAATCACTTGGTCTTGTACCTGCAAACAAAGACAGAAAATGAAATACACAGAGAGGGGGGTTAGTGTTAGTTTGCTCTTAGTGTTAAACAGTGAAGTGCACTGATTTCAATACATCATTGAGCAAGTTAATTAAAAAGGGACAAAATCCATCAAGTGAAGTATCTTTTCTTTTCAAAATTTACAGCCTTGGGACAACATCACAGGCATAAGGGGCAAGTTTCACTAGGACATAGAATAGTAAAATGATGGGGGAGTTTAAACCAAAATCACTTGATCTCATCCATAGCCACAGCAAATAGTGAAGCAGCTCGCACACATAAATGCATGCATTGAGGTGTCATAGCAAGGGACTTAGGGACAGTTTAAATCACGGAAGCACAGAGCAAAGCAAGCTTTGCTATTCACTTCCCAAAGCTCAGTCATAGTTTGTCACCAGCCTACACAAGAACAACACTAGTTCTTGCAACCACACCACCAGATCTAGTCACTTTTCACCATAGAAACTCCAAGAGATCAACAACAAAGATGATTACTTGAAGGAGGAGGTAGATTGGGTGGATAGGAAGGTCAATCTGAGCTTGGAGAAACAAGATCAAGTCAGTACAGCAGATCCAGGAGGGGATCAACCACAGCAATAAGAAGGACAAGCTACCACAGCAAGTCCAAGCATCAGGGTATATCCCAAACTTGATCTAATCATTATCCATTTTACCACATTTGTTCTCATGCAAGTGCATGATAAGTTAGGCATATTGTACACAACAAATCATAAATAGCAATCTTATAACCTATGTTCTTGCATAGAAGGGTATTAGACCAGCATCACTGACCCTATGATCTATTTTTAACTATATAAATATAAATCACAGCTGCTAGGCTACACGGCACATTCCCAGAGGGTAGCACCTCTGTACCTAGCAGACTCATTTTTGCTTGAGTACAAGTTCAAGCACAACATCTCAAGCACAGTTAATCATCTTCCTAAATGATTTTAGGAATCATTTATTCACTTTATTTAGAAAGGACAGCAAGGGTCAACACCACTGGTCACTAGGTCACAGTGTACAAAACCCGGAAACAACTAAGTTTAATCATCTTCCTATAAACAAATAGGAATCATTCATCTATGGATCATTCCAATATTTATCATAGAGCAGAAACTAAGCACTAGTAACTATAGTTCTACACATTACTATGATAAATTCCTGAGCAGAGGCTTTGATCACAATGGTGTTTCACAAACAGTATCAAACCAAGCAACAACAACTCAACAGTAAAGCACCACAACTCCATAGGAGTTAAGTTACCAACAATAACAATAATCTAGGCATCCACACTAATCTAACCATGCACAACAGAGTGTTCTCTGACAGAGAACAAGTAACAAAACATGATCAACAAAGTGTTATCTAATAGAGAACAGGGTAACAGATCATGCCAAATAGGGAATGACACTACACCAATAGTAGGACATCATCAAGGGATTAGCATAGGCAAGATTAACACAAGATCCTAGCTAAACACCACTACAAGGGGACGAACTCTAAAATTTAGGGAGGAACCCTAAAATGGGGAATCCATAGCAAGCAATCATGGCATGGAAGAGAGAGCGCAGAGGGAGTAGAAGGAACACTTACTCAAGGTCCTCGCGGTTATATAGAAGAGGAAGCAGAGGCGGAGGCCGGTGGTAGAGAGATGGGGTGGCATGGGGAGCATCCCGAAGGGGGCATTGCAACCCGCGCCAGCCCATAGCAGTGGCAGCCATGGAAGGGCATTGCCACGAGCACCACAACATCGTCGAGGGAGCGTCGAAACCGTGGCGGAGCCCAAACCCTAGCCACCAGGGTGGGGTCGGCACAACCAGTAGAAGACACGAGAGTTGAATAGAACTGGACAGTGAGGCGCGGCGTCGTCGTCCATGTCGAATAGCACCATGGCGACGGTCGAGGTGGCCTAGAGTGGCCAGAATCGAACGCAACGACGACGGCGGCATCGGGTCGTCTCATAGAGGAGAGTGTCGCGAAAGTCAGGAGAGAGGAGGAAGAGAGTGAGGGGTACTGCGCCAGGTGCCAGCCCAGTATGGCCCTAGTGAGGTTTGACCAGCCCAGATGGGCCGGGTCGGGTCGGGCCAGGCCAGCCCAGTGGGCCAGGCCCGTGTTTTAAAAGAAAGGCTTGTTTAAAATTATTAATTACAAATATACCACTGAGATAAACTAGGCTCTAGAAAAATCCTAAAAATGTATATAATATATCAAAAAGACCACAAAAATAATATCTACCTAATAAAAATATAACCTTACTTGTTTAAGTTAAATAAAATATAAATAAATATTAAGGACACTCAAACTCTAATTGAAAGTTAGGAGAAGTCCTAAAAATGAATAAAAATCATTTCTGCATACAAAAATAAATCCACTATTTTATAAAAATACTAGCTTGACTTTTTACAAATAAAACTTGAAACTAATATCTAAGAACATTTAATACTTTATGGATTTTTTTATAAAAACAAGAATACTTCTTAAAAATAAATAAAAACCATTTTTAAGAACTTGAATAATTATATTTTACTTGAAAAATACTAAATTATATTTTTAGTTGATAACTTCAAAATGAATGATTAAGAACATATATTCTTACATGGAATTTTCTAAAATAAATAGAATCTACTTTTGTGATTCTAAATAAATTTTAAGTATAAGAAAAATACTAGTTTGTATTTTAGTCAAGAAAATTAAGTTAGGTACTTCCAAACACTTATTCTTCTAAGGAATTTCCGAAATATCAAAATAATATTTGAAAATAAATAAACAACTAGCTTTAAGATCTTTACTAGGTTTACTTTAGTAGAAATATACAAGATGTATCATTTGAAAAGGATTTCAACTTCTAAAGTAACAAATTCCTATTTATCTATTATATAGAAATTCTTATTTAAACTTATAACTTCATAAAATACTTTATTCTTGAATAATCCGTTAAGTCTAAAAATACTAAACTTAAAACCATAATTATGGTCTATAATAAAACCTAAGTGTAAATTATTAATACTCCTTTAGAGTCTTAAATCAATTATAACTAATAACTTCAAATTAACCTTTAGCATCATTCACTTATATTAATGGTGAATGATCTCATATCTCAAACCTTACCTAAAACGACTTTAAAGTTTAATACGAGTTTAACAAACCATATAATGAGATCACTATATCTCATAATTAGCTTTAACTCTATAATATCCTTAGCATCTATTTGCTGAGCTTAGATTCATAAAGTTATACTTAATACCTATACAGATTTGTCTTCGATCTTATCGAAGAAATTCTTAAACTCAACCATGATATAAAAATACTACATCTTAATCCAAGTTATCTTTTATAGTTAACTTTGGTCTGTTACTTAATCAACCAAGAGCACACTAAATTAAAGATCGATGAAGAGATCCAAATAGCAATCAATTAAGAACACCACAAATTACTTACCTTGATGTAATAAGTATTTTCTTCAACAGTTATTTGTTTTGCCACTTCAAACAAAAGCTGTAATCAATCTGCTAACTACCACTCACTTGAATTACAATACCCTTAAAAGTGCTAATACATCTACTGACAACTTTCATTGTAATGTACTTTCATCACTTGTCAATTACTCTTAGAAGCTTCATACCAATTTATTTGTAAAGTTAAACCTGATTGTAACACAAATCTTTCATAAATCACCAAACTTAATCCATATTGATTCCTAGGGATTTATTTTGGGATTTATACAAAATGCATATTGTTATCTATGCATAATAACATATTTCTTCTTTAAACATTAGTCCTTACCAGACCAATGATGCTGTTTCCAGATATTGGAGTTTATACCGACTAAAAGACCTTGACTACATAATCTTATAGTCAAAAAGGCAAGTTCACACTTGCTCATGTCCTTTGGTTATTTTCTATCAAGTATTTGCAAATTGTTTTGTCATCACCTGCATTATAAAAAGGTTAGAAAACACTATTTTGATAATAATAATAATGTAAACTATTGGTTACTGATCTAGGGTGATCAGCTAATCTATTAAGCCTGGAAATTGGAATATCATTGTCCAGGAATATATCATCTAGGACTTAACAACCAATGTCACCAATGATTCTAGCACCGTATATCACGCGTTAACCATGAGATCTACAATGGCTCTAGGGAAGTCAACTGGATATTCTTCCTTTCACATGAACGGATGACCTTGTCATGAAGCTGTAGATTCCCTGCGGGGGCTCAGCACATGGGTGGGACCCCTCAGTTCCCTGCGATATTGGTGTCTAGATTATCCGTGAGGGGTTTTCGGAGGTATTTCTACCACTTTAGTGGGGGTTGCCAGGGACATGATCTGCTCACTGGAGTCTCCAAGGGGTTACTAGGGTTATATCTCCCAATATGGGGGTTAACGGAGGTATTTCTTCTTGGGGGTCGTGTTCCATGTGGGGTCACGGAGGAGGACAGTGATTGGCTTGGATCTTAGGTTGGGCCTCAAACCAAGGAACTTTGAATGGGGACATACTCTCGGCTATGCAACAAAGCTTAAGGTCTATTATGGGTACTGCAGAGTGTAAGAACTGTGACATGTTACTCCCTTTTTCAGGAAGGAGTTGTGAACGCTGCAGGAAAGGAACTCCACAAAAATTCTGGTAAACCTGTGAAGGCTGATGGACATAGCTTTTAAGAATAAAAGCAACCTTTGAAGAAATGTTTACGAAAACCTGCATAACTATGAACTTTTGGTATCTAGTTGTAGTTAGTGCATCAAACACTCCTTTTTAGTGAACTTGCTGAGTACGCTCGTACTTAACCATACCTTGTTAACCCTTGCTAGATTTGGAAGCACTCAATGGCAAACCTAGGAGGTGAACTACTTGAAGAACTGAAGATATCCAACAGAGATCAACAGGGTCAACGTCTACATCTGAAGTCATAGAAGTCAAGCTGAAACGTAGCATATAAATAATCCTAGAAGTCAATTCCGTCCCTTCCAACCCCTATCATTTCATCAAAGTATTCTCCTATGAGCACATGTAAGTGAAGTAATATGCAGTCGACATTCCCATAAAACCATCATAGAACAATATAAAAGATAGAAAACTAGACCACATACTCATTGCATATTATATGGAAATCATAGCCAATTCATCCTATGCCCTCGGGAACATGGGGATCTACTCACAAGTGCCAAACATGATATGGATCGGTGGCATATGGATTACAACACAATCTCAAAATATAATCTCTCCACCAAATAAAGACAAGATGCCAATCACAAACATGTAAATAGCCCTTGAAACAATATCCGAGGTTCAATCAATCACAAACTATGAGGGGAACGAGATGGATCTTGGAGATGGTGATGGTGATGAATATGGTGCTGATGGAGATGTTGATGGAGAGGCCTCCCCTACGCCTAGGAGGAGTGGTGATGACGATGGCATCGATTTCCCCCTCACTGGATGCTCCGATGCGGCAAGATCAGCCCCCTCCCGGAGTAGGAGAGGACTTTTGCCTCCGCCTCTGTAAATCGTGGGAAAAATATGGCATAGGTTTTTTGGCGATACGGAGGCATCTATTTAAAGGAGGAGCCGATACGATGCATGAGGGCCGAGAGAGCATTGGTGGCATGCCCAGGGGTGGGCACGCCACCTGGCCTCTATTGAGCCTCATGCCTCCACTCGCTTCATTCTTTGGCCAAGTTGGTTCTCCTGGTGAAAAACTTGCCAGGTATTTTTCCTTCGATTTATTGACGTCCAGAAGGTCCTCAAACAACAAAAACATGGAAAAGGAGGTTTTCTGCCTCCCAAAAATAAATACCAATGAAAGGGACTTTGTAGGAAAGTCCCATAAATCATCTAAATATTCATAAAGTAATGATGGATCAAGGTAAACATGATTCTAAATAGTGCATAAAGGTCCTAAAAATGATGATGCAAAATACAACTATCAACTCCCTCAAGCTTAAACATGTGCTCATCCTCAACCAAATAAGCGATCATGATCATGCATTAATGATCCTATGGTTGACAACAAAATACGAGCATGGCATCATCAACTTATGCATATTCACTTTTCCAAAATAAATATGAACTAACTGCCATGTACATATGGGCTAAATAGATATATATTATCACTTACCCCTTACTTTTTGAACAAAAACTAACCATTACATGTTGGACAATTGAACAAGTCTCAAATTTATCATACACTCTGCTATCTTTAATAGCTTTGCATGGCTTTTTGCCAGCTTTTAATTTAACCTTTGGATATGCCTTTGTAATAAAGATAAGTTTCTCATAAAACAAATAGTGGAAAAAATAATTTTTTAAACAACAAGATAGACATGACTATTTTAACTTTTTGTCAAGAACTTTCACCACTTTTTGTATGGCATCAATTAACAGTCTCGCCCTCTTAGTAACCAGTATAAACCTTACTCATGGGTCTTTCAATCATGTCATATGCTCGAAAAAACCTTTGCCTTTCAAACACTTTCCCATAGAGCATATGTATTGAAATACCCATGACAACCATTCAGTTTACTCGTTGATTACTAAGTAGGATAAGAGTATCTCATGTCCCCTTGTCACCCTTCTCTTTCCAACTATTTATTTTGTAAGACTCCTTATCTCACAACAAATTCACAATGTTCCTTATTTAATAAGTGATGCTTCCCTTGCATGGATCTTTCCTTATTTGCAAGTTTAGCTTGTTGAGTAATTCTATGCTTGTCCAACATGCTCAAGTTAATTTTGTTCAAGGCAAGATGTGAGTGAAATCTCTACATATGGTGCGCACATCTACATGAGTGTTACCCATAAATCTCCAAACAAGAAAAACATGGATGACACCATACTTTATATTTTATTCAAAACCACTCAACCAAGGATAAAAGATAATGCTCTAAGAGCTCTTAAAACTTTAGGAAAATAGACACCTAATGGATGCAAGCAAAAACCTCCTAATGATAATGAACTAGATGCAAAATATGAAAACTAAAAAGCATAAAGTATGGTGGAACTCCCCCAAGCTTAGAGTTGTTATAGTAGATTTCTAGCGGGTAGCCTTAAGAACCTCGTCTTTGGTGGTGCTTCTGACCTTCAACAAGGCTTCGTTCGTCCTATTATTAATTTCCACTTTATCTTCCCACTTGGTCTTGTAATTCTGGACTCCCTTTTCTAGTCTTTCTATAATCTCAAAGCAACCCTCAGAGGTTGCTTGCATGTTCCTAGCAAACTTTGCATTTACCTCCTCCTCGTAATCCTACAAAAGTGAGATGTGATGGCGAGAACCAGAAAAGATCCTCTCCTCATAAGCAATTTATCGATGCAACAAATCGATCTGAGCTTGAAGATCTGGGTCAGTCATGTCCCTTAAGCGAGGTCCTTCAATTCATCCTTGCAACTCCATCTTAAAACTAGTTTCTCTAGATGGCATCGTTTCTCTGGTCTTCCCCTCTCCATGGAACCTGGCTTCTTGTTGGAGGACTCCCCTCAGGGGTTATGGTGGGTGCACACGGGAATCCTCCATCTGGTGTGCTCCACCTTGAAGACATGCATTGATGTAAGGCAAGATCTGGAAGAAACAGGTAGAAAACAAAGTTTGCTCAAAAACACTCGATGCGAGATTAGATCGATAGAGAGGAGTATATATATATGGTTTTTAGGGTAAGACGAAGCGTTGAGGAAGAAATGAAAGCGAAATAGACTTCAGAAGAGGGAAAGACCTCGGGTGGTGCGCCTAGGGGGTGGGCGCACCACCTGGTCTCTTTCCCTCCTCGGGACTCTATTTCATCCAATTCTTTCACGACACACATTAATTTTCCAAAATAATGACTTTCCTAAAATATGAAGATATTCCAAGATTGTTACGCACCTCCTTTTGACTTTTGGTGATTTTAAGTATTTGGCAGGGATAATTTTTCGCAATTATGGCTTCCGGAGTTTGGAGATTCATTACTTCAACCCTTACAGGAAATGTTTGGCCTACAATATAATGTTTAAAACATTGTCCATTAACGACATTAGGTTTACTGTTGAAGTATCCATGAAGACGAATGGCCCCGGAGCGGTACACCTCCTGCACAACTAATGGACCCTGCCATCTTGAGGCTAACTTTCTTGCAAAAAACTTAAAATGATAGTTGAACAACAATACTTGATCTCCTACTTTGAATTCCTTTCTTTTTATTTTATTATCATGACAAATTTTTATTTTCTCTTTAAATAGTCTAGCACTTTCATATGCTTCATTCCTCCATTCATCTAACAAGATTAAATCAAGAATTATTTTCTCTCTAGCAGTTTTAAAATCACATTTGAGTTATTTAATAGCCCATCTAGCTTTATGTTCTAATTCAACTGAAGGTGACATGCTTTTCCATAAACCATTTTATTAGGAGACATGCTCATATGATTTTTTAAAGCAGTTCTACAAGCCCATAAGGCATCATTAATTTTAGTTGGCCAATCAGATCTAGCTTTATTAACTATCTTTTCCAATATGAGTTTAATTTCCCTATTGCTTAATTCAACTTGCCCACTAGTTTGAGGATGATATGGAGAAGAAATTCTATCATTAACACCATATTTAGCTAGAGTTTTCTAAATACTCCATGAATAAAATGAGAACCACCATCAGTAATTAAAAACTTAGGTACTCCAAACATGGGAAAGATGATTTCCTTAAGCATCTTAATTGATGTGGCATAGTCTGCACTTTTGTTGGAATTGCCTGAACCCATTTTGTGACATAATCCACTGCAACCAAAATATGAGTATGTTTTGTTTTTGATGGGGGAAATGGTCCCATAAAGTCAAACCCCCATACATCAAATGGTTCAAGAGACAGTGAATAGTTCATAGGCATTTCATTTCTCTTACCAATATTTCCAACACGTTGGCACTTGTCACAAGCTTTAACATAATTAGCGCAATCTTTAAATAATGTAGGCCAATAAAAACTAGATTGTAATACCTTTGTAGCAGTGCGGTCTCCTGCATGATGTCCTCCATAAGGACTGTCATGACAATCCCTTATGATATCTTGTTGCTCAAACTCAGGGACACAACATCTAATAATACCATCCACACATTTCTTATAAAGAAATGGGCCATTGATACATTGCAAATGTATCTATAATTTTTGATGTTCCATGCTTGGTTTTATCCACTTTCTTGTGTTTTCTTCCAACTTTGGAGTACTTTTCATATGATTTCTTGGACTAACCTATTAACAAGAGCCACAGTGCCAGCTGCCTGTTTTCTGCTGTTTTTGGTTCCAGGAAAGTCAGAAAATGAATATTCTCGGAATTGGACGGGACAAAAGCCAAAGTGCCTATTTTTCCGGAAGGGATCAAGTGCTAGAATACGAGACGGAGAAGGGCCAGGGGCCGGTCACACCACCTGGCCACGCAGCCAGGCTAGGCCCGCGCCAGGGGGTGGTGTGGTGGCTCCCGGCACCCCCTCGGCCTCTCCTTCCGCCTATAAGTTGCCCTCAGGACGAAAACCCTAAGTACCCGATCAAAAATCCACGAAAGAGTCTATAGCCGCCGTCATCTCCATCCCTAGATCGGGAGGGACCTGAAGCTCTTCCCGGCACCCTGCCAGAGAGGGGAATTCACCCTGGAGGCCTGCTTCATCACCATGCAAGCCTCCGGTGTGATACGTGAGTAGTTCATCCTTGGACTACGGATCCATGTAGTAGCTAGATGGCTGGTTTCTCCTCCTTTGTGCTTTCATGTTTAGATCTTGTGAGCTCCGTTCATGATCAAGATCATCTATTTGTAATTCATACATGTTGTGTTTGCGGGGATCCGATGGATATTGAGATGCTATTTCAGATTGATTATTGATTCTATCATGTCTTTGTTATTTGAGATCTTGCATGCTTTCTGTTGTTAGTAGCTATCTTGGCCAAGTAGATGCTAGCAACTCCAAGAGTTAGTATTTATGCTCGATAGTGGGTTCATGCCTCTGGTAATCTAGGGAAGTGACAGAAATCTCTAAGGTACTAGATGTGCTGTTGCTACTAGGGAGAAAACAACAATCCTTTGTTCATAGAACAATCGTATTGTTTACTTTACACGCAGTTCGTAAAGAAATAATCTGTTGCTTGCAACTTAATACTAGAGGGGATTCGGATGATAACCTGAAGGTGGATTATTAGTCATAGATGCAGTTGGATGGCGGTCTATGTATTATGTTGTAATGCCCAATCAAGTCTTAGAGGAGTCAAGATGATTAGTATATGCATGTATTGCTTTCTCGGTGTTTGTCAATTGCCCCGCTGTAATTTGTTCACCCAGCATGTTATCTATCTAAGGAGAGCCACCTCTAGTGAACTATGGATCCCGGTCCTTTTACTTTACATACAATCTACAATCTTTTACTGCTTTGTGTTTATTTTCTGCAAACTTTTACTTCTTTCCATTCGATACGTTTAATCCTTTGTTTTCTGCAAAACACGGTGAGATTGACAACCTCATCGAAAGTTGGGGACAAAGTTCTATGGTTGTGTTGTGCAGGTCTCCACGTTGCTACTAGCACCGGTAGTGTGCCCTACCAAAGCTCAGCTAGTAACACCTTTGGGGTGTTTCCTTGCTCCTATTGGTTCGATTAAACCTTGGTCACATAACTGAGGGAAAACTTGCTGCTGTGCTCATCATACCTTCCTCTTGGGGTTCCCAACGAGATCTACATCAATCACGAGCCAGCAAAGATTTTTCTGGCGCCGTTGCCGGGGAGTCAAGGACATCTTCACAAGGGGAGTCCCTCATAACCAATCTCTTTACTTTGTTGTTTTTGTTTTGCTTAGTTTCCTTTTGCTTTGTTTGCTTGTTTTGTTCTTCAAAAACACAAAAAAATTAGTTTTACTAGTTTGCTTTCTTATTCAAAAACACACAAAAATTAAGTCTCCTTTAGTTGTCACCTCTCCCTTAGCTCACCATGTTGATCCCTACATTCACCCTGAAAGACCTTCCAATTGGTAGTGGTTCTATAATTGGGAAAGATAACATTGAAGAATTCTTTAATCATGTTAGTAAGCATGAAGATACTGAGGATAGATCCCTTGTAGAACTTGCTCCAAACTATGAGATTGCTGCACTTCTTTAATTCACATGTTAGAAGCTAGGTTTGTTAACCTCAACCCCTTAATGCAAGTAATGTTTCTTAAGCTCAAAGAAATTGAAGACCCTGAAAAGGGGGAATTTATACTAGAAACTTTGTTTAAAGAGTTCTATGACGTTGCCAAAGAAGCTATGAAAGTCTTTGAACGTATCAATATGCTAGGCTCATGTGTAGATGTTGTTGGTACACGAGAAAAGATGAGCAAAACTGAACCTAATGGGGAGGAACCTAAGATACCAATACCCTTTAAACTAGTAGCAATACATGATGCCATAGAAAAGAATCTTGATTGGATTGTTCCTGCAAACCCTTTTGATGAGAATAGTGAACCCAAGAGCATTGAGAAAGGATCCTCTAGAACTTACTTGGATGATATACCTTGCCTTGTTGAAAATATTTCTGGTATTGATCTTAATGCTTCTTCATTTGAGAATACTTGATCCTTTTTCTTGCTTCTTATGCCTAACTTAAAGGCGTTAAAGAAAAGTACTTGTTGGGAGATAACCCAAGAGTTTTAGCTGAGTCTTGGAAGTAATTACCTCTTTAATAAACTCTCCTTATCATTTTTATTTGCTTTTTGTGCCAAGAGTAACCTCTAATGAGAGAGAAGTAATGATTGGGAAAGTTGCTGTCCTGAAACAGATTTCTGTGCTTCACTATAAACATTCCTGAGAGAGTTCTGTATGTCAGATTGAGCTGTAATATTTTGTGCTTCTGCCCCAGCTTGTTATCTAACTTTCGTTAGTTCAACACTTTTTTATTTGAGCAACATAAGGTCTTCGAAAAAATTCGTCTTTACCTGCTGGTCTGTTTTGACAGATTTCTGCCATTTTTCTGCATTTGCTTCTTGTTAGTTCCTTCTTGAGTTCCTTTGAGTAATTGAGATTTTTGAGGGAAGTGCTACAGTATCTAGTGTTCTAATTGAAGTTTATTTGGTGTTAGAACTGAACCTTGAGACTTATTTATCTTGAGTGCACTAATGTTGCTAATGAGATTGTGTGAAGTTTTGTATGAAGGAAATTTTCAGGTGTGTGGAAGGAATGAGTAATGAGATGAAGGATGGACTAAAGCTCAAGTTTGGGGATGCCACGCGTGTTATCCCAAGAAATATCCAAGAAGTACAAGCGTCAAAGCTTGGGGATGCCCAAGGCATCCCCTTCTTCATCAATAAAAATCCCAGGTTTCTTCCAAACGCTTCATTTTTATTGTTTCATGCACAGTTGTGTTTCTCTTGGAGCGTCTTCTTTTTCGTTTTTGTTTTGGTTTTTAGTTTGCTTGGTTTGCTTAGTGTTCTGAATAAATTGGTTGAACCCCCTCTTTCATACTTTGGTTTGCAAATATTTTGGTTTGGTTTGGAAAAGAGTAGGAAAGTTCATGCTTATGTGGTAAAAAGAGCTCGTTTTTTACTGTGTCCTAAGGAGTCAAGATGCTTATGTGGTAAAAAGAGCTCAGAGGAGTCAAGATGATTAGTATATGCATGTATTGCTTTCTCGGTGTTTGTCAATTGCCCCGCTCTAATTTGTTCACCCAGCATGTTATCTATCTAAGGAGAGCCACCTCTAGTGAACTATGGATCCCGGTCCTTTTACTTTACATACAATCTACAATCTTTTACTGCTTTGTGTTTATTTTCTGCAAACTTTTACTTCTTTCCATTCGATACGTTTAATCCTTTGTTTTCCGCAAAACACGGTGAGATTGACAACCTCATCGCAAGTTGGGGACAAAGTTATGTGGTTGTGTTGTGCAGGTCTCCACGTTGCTACTAGCACCGGTAGTGCGCCCTGCCAAAGCTCAGCTAGTAACACCTTTGGGGTGTTTCCTTGCTCCTACTGGTTCGATTAAACCTTGGTCTCATAACTGAGGGAAAACTTGCTGTTGTGCTCATCATACCTTCCTCTTGGGGTTCCCAACGAGCTCTACATCAATCACGAGCCAGCAGTCATCCCAAAAATAATGTCTAAGATCATAAAAGAATTTCTTCCTTTGTTGGTGTGTGAAATGTGGAGGAATTACTTTCCAACTATGAAATTAGCATAATAAGCAAACCATGGTGAAGCCATTCTAGCAGCAGATACATTAATGTTTCCTAGTTGTTCATTTGTGAAGTTATCATTAATAGGAATAGGGTCTACCAGAATGTTTTCCATTCTAGATAAATGATCTGCTACTGGGTTGTCCTCACCTTTCCTATCTACAATATGTAGGTCAAATTCTTGAAGTAAAAGAACCCATCTTATGAGTCTAGGCTTAGCATCATTTTTATTCATAAGGTATTTAATAGAAGAATTATCAGTGTGTACTATTACCTTAGAGTCTATGATGTAAGATCTAAACTTATCACATGCAAAAGGTATAACCAAGAATTCTTTTTCAGTTGAAGCATAATTTCTTTGAGCGCCATCAAGAGTCTTACTAGCATAATATATCACATTAAATTTTTATCCACTCTTTGTCCTAAAAATGCTCCTATAGCATAGTCACTAGCATCACACATGATTTCAAAAGGCAGATTCCAATTAGGAGGTTGAATTATAGGAGCACTTATTAAAGAATTCTTTAAAATATCAAAAGACTCTACACAATCGTCATTGAAATAAAATGGAACGTCATTTTGCAAAAGATTTGTTAGAGGCTTAGATATTTTATAGAAGTCTTTGATAAATCTTCTATAGAAACCAGCATGACCAAGAAAACTTCTTATACCTCTTATATCCCTAGGATATGGTAGCTTCTCTATCGCTTCTATCTTGGCGCGGTGCACTTCAATGCCTCTTCCTGAAACTCGGTGTCCAAGAACAACACCTTCTGCCACCATGAAATGGCACTTCTCTTAATTTAGGACTAGGTGTGGGTCCTCACAATGCTGTAAAACTTTGTTAAGATTGAACAAGCAGTTTTCAAAAGATGTACCATACATAGAAAACTCATCCATAAATACTTCCATAATTTTCTCAATATAGTCAGCAAATATAGCAATCATGCATCTTTGAAAAGTAGCAAGAGCATTGCACAAACTGAATGGCATTCTCCTATACGCATAAGTACCAAAGGAACACGTGAAAGTAGTCTTCTCTTGATCACCCTTATGCACCGGAATCTGTGAGAAACCTGAATAGCCATCTAAATAACAGAAGTGAGAGTGTTTAGATAATATTCAAGCATTTTATCAATGAATGGTAAAGGATAATGATCATTACGAGTTGCCTTATTGAGTTTCCTAAAATCAATGCACATTCTATGACCAGTAATAGTACGTTGAGCAACAAGTTCATTTTCATCATTTGGAACCACAATGATTCCACCCTTTTTAGGCACACAATGGACAGGACTTACACATTTACTATCATCTATGGGATAGATCATACCTGCCTCAACGAGTCTGATTACCTCTTTTCTTACCACTTCTTTCATTTTTGGATGAAGACGGCGTTGATAGTCAACAACAGCCTTTGCATCTTCTTCCAAGTTAATATTATGCATGCATAAAGCGGGACATATACCTTTCAAATCATCAAGTGAATATCCAATGGTTGGCCTATGATCTCTCAATACTTCAAGTAATTGTGATTCTTCTTCATCTGCAAGGTTAGCACTAATAATAATCAGATATATTTTCTTGTCATCAAGGAATGCATAATTCATATCTTCAGGCAATGGTTTAAGTTCAAAACTAGGATCTCCTTTAGGTGGTGGTAGTTCTCCAAGATTATTAGGTGGAATATGTAATTGTAGTTGTTGTGGTTGTTGGGACAGTATTTGTTCTAGAGCTTCTTTCTCTTCATCATTAAATGGCTCCTCTTCATTCAGCACATATTGTTCCATCGCGTTCGATGAAGCGAATGCCACTAAAGCAAGAGTCTCCACTATATCTTTAGAGAGTTTTTTCTTTTCTAAATGTTTATCAGTAAACTTTGAAAAATTAAACTCAAGTCTTTCACCAGCAAACTTAATGAATACTTTCTCTTTTAGCAAATTAATTTAGGCACCAACAATATGTAAGAAAGGTATACCAAATATAACAAGACAAAATGCATCTTTGGAGCAACCAAGCACAATAAAATCAGTGGGATATTTAACCTTTCCAATTAAAACTTCAATGTCTCTTACAATACTAAGAGGACCAATATACTCTGTATTAGCAAGTTGAATAGTTATACATGTCTCTTCCATGTGGATGGGATCAATATCAGGCTTGATCTCAAGATATAGAGAATATGGAATCACACTTATATTTGCTCCAATATCACAAATTCCATGATAAGATGTAGTCCCAATAGTACATGATATGATAGGTTTCCCAACTCTAGTGGTGTTACCTTTTATTACCTTAGTAGAATCTTCACATAGATACACATCACAAGGTGTTTCTTCATTTAATTATTTAATGACAGAAATTTGATGTTGAACTTGAATTTGTTCATATGGTTCATGACATCTTCTACCATCTTATAAGTAACAGTAGTGAGTAAATTTTTCTTCACCTTTCTAGCATAAGGAGGAGCTTCAAATATTTCTTCTATCTTAGGAGATGAGACTTGATGAACCTATTTCATAGCTTTAGAAACATATGCAAAAAAATTAAGAGGTTCAAAAGATACATTAAATCCTTTCTTTGGAACATTAAGATGGTTAGCAAAAGATTTAGCAATTTCTATTAAAACATCAGGGTCAACACCAAACCTGTTCTTAAGTTCCTCAAATAATATAGTAGTAGAGAAATTCTCTACACATGAATATTCATATTCAAAACCTAGCTTATTATTTTATCAAGATCCCAAGCTTCAGTATTCTGAGAAATAGTTTACAATAAATCTGTTGCCTCCATTTGAGTTCTATTAATGAAACTTTTTTCAGAAGAACTATACAGGTAGTCCCTAAGATGCTGAGGCAATCTCACATAAAAGTTTATTAAGATGATGCTTTCAGGAATACCAGGATGGGGATTTTTATGAATAAGACCCTTCAATCTCCCCCAAGCTTGAGCGATGCATTCTCCATTATGAGGCCAAAAGTTATGAATATGGTAGTGATCATCATAAGCTTCTTTAGGACTATAATATTTAAGATAGAAAGCCTTTCTCAGATTTTACCAATCAAGACGGTATTCATCATCTAGAGATCTATACCATTCACGAGCTTTAGCAGATAAAGATGAAAATAAAAGCTTCCTTCTTACTTCATTCTCATGAATACCTGCAAGTCTAAATAGGGATCATAATTCTTCAATTTCATATAAATATCCCATAGCAGTTTTTCTTCCATCTCCTTCAAAAATTATCTCTCAAGCTCTATCGACAATACCAATAGGAATCTGATATTCAACTTCTGGTTCAGCAGGCTTCAAAACTTTCTATTTATTCTTGTCATGAATGAACTCAAATGAGGTGAGTTGCAAATCTTTATGGTTTGAGAAAGCCATGACCAAACAGTAGTAAACAGATAAAAACATATTTCAAGTTTCCTTACCAAACAGCTTACCAATAGCACAACGCTCAGTGGCAACGGTGCTAGAAAAGTGTCTTGATGGCTCCCAAGTGCAGGAGATCAATTGTAGTACTTTTCAATAAAGAAAGTTTGTCGAACCCACATGGAGTTGAAGGTATTGGTTATCAAATTTGATAAAGGAAATAATAGTAAATTCAGTAGATTTGGTGTTTTGGGTTTGTAGTTTTGCAAGAAAGTAAAGTGTTGAAACTAAATAGCAATAAGTAAATGCTCTCAATGAGAGAAAGCCCAATCCTCTATGCAGAAAGAGGACAAGCTCAAGTGTGTGTGAACTTATATGTAATGAATCGTTCCCGAGGGCGGCATGGATTTGCTTAGCATAAAGATTTCTACACAATATGGTGAATATGTTCTCAAGTTTTATTCCCTTAGGGCAGAGCCTAATTAGGTGCAGCCATATGTATGGACTAAATACACCACTTATGATGGGTCCTAGATCCATTTAAATGAACATCTAGGAATCATTAAGACATACATGTCCCACCATAGTAATAGGTTCATTGGTCCCTGACATATAATCCCTCCAATGCAACTTAAAGAATTGGAAAAGCGGTTTCTATCAATTCCGTCCCTTCCAACCCCTATCATTGCATAAAATTATTCTCATATGATCCCATTGTAACATCCCAAGAATATCAATCAAGCTTATCAAGATCTAATCACCCAAATTTAGGATTAACAAAAACTTTTATTAGTAAACTTGATATGAGTGCATGTGTGATTTCCATAAATGCATGAATGCTTGAAATTGCCATGGTGGATTGCTACAAATGATTAGGATTAGTTTAAAGATGAATACATTTACAAACAAAATCCAATAAAAGGAAAATCAAAAATGAAGCATATGAACATATGGTCATTTTGGCCAAACTTAACCACTAGCCCACTTTGGGCATCTCTAGTAAAAGATATTCAACAGAAACAATTCCAATTCTTTTCACCCCTTTCTAGACCAAGTAAAAGTGAATCCAAGCAAACTTTACAAAATGGCAGAAACTATTTTTAATCTATTTAAGGGGCAATTCAAAATTGAATCAAGTGTATGTACCTAGATCATCACTTTTCAAAAACCACTTAAATCAACACCACTTGACAATTCCCATCAACCATAGACTACTAAGCATATGACCATCAGACTCACCAAAAATCATTCAAAAATTCCAAAGTTTATTTCATGCGGCCATTAAGTCGAACACATTGCAACCAAATTACAACCTCAACCACTATACATTGTTTTGATCTATCAATTGATCATCAAATGTACCCAATTCCACTCCACACTCCCCCATGATCATTCCTGGTACTTGGCCATTGCAGTGGAGCCTTTGCTTTGCGTCGTTGCACCAGTGCCATGACTGTACCAAGCCAGCCATGTCGGTCGACCATGAACCAGTCGATGCACGCCGTGCCGCCCTCTCCCACGACACCTAGAGGATAGATGTGACCTCACCGCCACCCCCTGTCCACCCCTCGACCAACAGCGAGAAATGGAGACACTGGAATCGTTGCACCCATTTAAGCCTCTGCCATGCCAAGAGCACGACAGAGCGCCGTAGCCGCCTCGCACGCACACGCCGCGCCTCGATCTCTCTGCTCGTACCCACAGTCGCCATGGCACATGTGACCTCGTACACATGATGGTTCACCGCCGCGCGCCCCGTGACCACCGTACTTAGTGACGAACACCCGCATACCTGAACAGAGCGCCGACGTCGCCTGTAACACCCTCGAATCGGTCCTATGCAAGTTTGAGCCCTTTCTGCCAAACCCGCATAGAAACGATTCAAGGACGCCCAACAGGCACTTTTGTGCAGGTGGAAAACAAAGTAATACCATTACACAACAGTCCTCGATGGGACCCACAGAACAGATATATATACAGCACGACTCCAAGAGCCAAGAATACAGATATACACTACAAAGATCCAAATCACCTTGAAATCGATGCAACATCCAAGTACGGATAAGAAGCAAATGGGGCTAAGAGCCCTGAAGAATAACCAATGGCGTCCATAACCCTGCCCAGGCCAAGCCGGAAGGGTAACCCTGCTAACGACGTCGATCTCAAACCTACTAAAACAAAAGGGGTGCCGACAAAGGGCAAAGGAAAAAGAGGAGCGTCAGTACTGAGGCCAGTACACGGCGAGGCTATAATTCGGCGGCTCTTGCCTACATAGGTATGGTGGACTGAAGCGGTAGCGTAGCAGCACTAATCAACCTATAGAGACTCAGTACAACTATCGGCTATTAGAGAGGGGTAAGAAAGACCTATCCGGATCCAACCTGATAGTAACACCAAACATACCCATCCTGGTATTCCCCCTCGAGACCAAACGAGGAGGTCAAACCGAGGAACTCGCATAGTTAGCAGTTTTATTCATTCGATTATAGTTGAAGCACTTACTAGTCAGATATTGATAGCATGAGTCATCTTGATAGCATAAGTAGTGGGCAGTTTTAATCACCATTCCATTGTACTTGGAACATTTACTAGTCAGATATAATTGTCCTGAGGAATCCCAAAACCCAGCAGTTGTTGGCACTTTTATCACATTAAATTGGAGTTGCAATACTTACTAGGCAGGTATAGTATGACACAGATCCCCACAAATCCACCAGTTGTTGGCATTTTTATTATCCATTCCATTGTAGTGAAGCTGAATTACTAGTCACATATTAAGTCAAATTTATAACATTACTTTAGTTATGCTTGTCTATGATCGAGATATTGTGCTCCAAGTCGTCCATAACCGGGAACACGGCTTTCAGAAAGATTTACCCTACAGGGGTGCACAAATAGCAACACACACACACGATCAACCTTGGAAAAACCAACTCAAAACCCAACGAGGCTTTCACGACAAAGCAATCATAGGATTCATAAAATATTTCAGGGGGCCACCCCACTAAGCTACCCGCAACAAAGTTGGCCAGCTCCGGAATGGACCCAGAGTTTGCGACATCGGCTGTAAACGACTGGGAACCCAAAAGTGTGACTGGGCTTGTCGATACGGCGAAAACGTGGCGCGATCCAAAACAGTACAGGTGCTCCACACACAACCTTAAATAAAGCAGTAACATGGCATAAGTACAGGATAGTAATAAAACCCCAAACTAGTTGTGGCCCCAAGAAATAGAAATGAATCAAGCTCTGGCTCAGGGGGATCCCATAGGGTCTCCCGGATGTGGATAAATAGTCAAGGAACAGGTATCAAGTACTCGGGGCCTACGGGACACAAGTGGACATAAAAACCAAATAGCATATATTGCCCACTGGTGCCTCTTTCATTAGTTATCCCAGCAAATTAATAGTTGTATTTAAAGTCATGATCATCTCCACCATAAACATCTGCCAGCATTCCAACAACTGTGGTACTCGACATCACGAGATCACACCTGAGCAAGCAACTACGACTCGCAAGGCCAGCTATCTACCAAACAACAAGTATTAGGAGGTGTCCATGGCAATATAGAGGCTGCACGGGAGATAACTGGTGCACAGAAACTAAAGCATCGTGACACGGATAGCAATAGATCAATAGGAGGAAATAAAGACTATAAATGCAAAATAGGTAGAAGGGGGAGAGATGCTCGCCTGGGAAACACTAGCGAAGGTGCATATCCGGAGGACTTGTTGATACTCGCATCAACTCATCGGTGTAATCCGCGAAGAAGCAAACACTAGAAGAAACATCGACTGCAATATTTAATACTACGGCAGAAGATCCGGCATGATTATGATATGATGCAGATGCGGTGCAATTAGGCAGTATTAAGCGGAACCGGGGTCCCGACAATTAATTAATAGGTTCCAGTTATTTTGCTACCCTGCAATTTAAATGTTGTCTTAACAAGGCAAAATAGGCATCGGTTCGCTACACAAGTTTAAATGGAGTCCGGAATAAGACTAGAATAGCCCACATATAGACTCCATATTTAATTTAGGTGAATCGACTATTTAACCCAACCCACCAGATGACATGTATGCAAGTATGAACAATTTAATATGCGACAGTTCATAATGTCATATTATAAAAATAGGGGCTTAGGGTCACACATCTAGGTTCGGAAGATCTTGGTTCCGGGGGTTCGGGGTTCGGACTCAGGGTTCAACGGGGACAGCAGGATCTGATACAAGATGGAGAACTTGTCATGTCGTGACGCAGAAGTTGGGTTCCAAGCGGTCGATCCTGTCGTCGATGGCGAACTTGAGTGGATCGGGTACCGGTGGTATTCGGGTCCGTGTAGACGGACATGGCGTCCGGGATGAAGAACTTGGCGTATCCGTGTCGACGACCTTGGCGTTCGGCGTCCTTCGGTTTCATGATGTAGAACTTGTCGGTTCCGTATCAGCGTACTTGGCGTTCTTGTCGAAGCCTCGAGTGACAATGTCGGTCTCGGGTCTCGGCACCGGACGGTCTTGATGTTCCATGCCGGAGAACTTGTCGGTTCCACGGCTTCGATTTTCGGTGTTGATCTTGAATTGGCGCGGGTGGTCGGAGTTGCGCTTGGTGCGGCTTCTATTCACGTCCACGCCTCTCCGAGGTATCATTATCTTGTCGGCATCTTCGAGTGTCCGATTCGAGTTCCGTGGATGACCTTGGTCCGGCGTCGCTTGGTGGTCTGGCCGGACGATCGGGTCAGCAGAACGAGACGGGGCAGGGGACGTTGCGTCTGCAAGCGCGGTCGAAGACCCATGTGGTGTAGGCCGTGCTCGAGAAGGGCGCAGGGGTCTGCAGGGCGACGGAGGAGGGCCACGGTGGCGCTGCCGAGCGGCACTGACTCGAGGAGGCGGACCCGGCGGCGGAGACTGGACGCTGCAGGGGCGGTGCAGGGGACGAGGCCGGGGGCGCAGGTGGCAGCCACGGAGCAGGTAGCGGCGACCTGGCAGAGATCGTCGAGGGGTGAGGCGGAACCGGCGAGCGGGGCCGGCGGAGCAGGGGAGGACCGAGGCGGACCTGGCAGTGGAGGCCTGATGCGGGGCAGACGCGAGCTCCCACAGGGGAGGGTGGTTACCTGACGGCAGAGGGACGGCGCGCACGCGGGGTCCAAGCTGGCGGCGCGGCCGTCGACGAGGAAGGCCGGAGAGGAGAGGCTATGGCGGCTCGGCGCGCGGGGCGCAGGTGGTCTGAGCTTGGACGAGGCGAGCCGGCCGCGGCGGCGCTTGCGTCAGGAAGAGAGCTCGGCCGGTGAGGAGGCCGGGCGACGCGGCGACGCGGCTACGAGAAGGTAGACGGAGACCGGCCGGCGACGAACAAAAGGGTAGCGAGGGTCGTGGGGCCGGGCCCGGAGTCGCAGGCGCTGGCGGCGGCGAGAAACGAGGAGAGGGAGAGAGAGACGCGGGGTGGGGGTTGGTGGGGATGGGGGCGACGCGTGAGCGGACTCGGGAGGAGGAGGTGGGCCCAGGGAGCTGGTTTGGGAACGTGCGGCGGGTCTACCATGGGGTGGGCGTGGGTTGGCGATCGATCACGAGCGGCGGCAGGTGGAAAAGGGCGCGCGGTACGAGGCGGTGGGGCCGGGGTTGCAGGAGTGCGGCAGGTGGATCGTGTCGGGTCCAGGATGGGGTTGTGGGAGATGTGGATAGGCGCGGGGGAATCGGTCCCGCCAGGTGGGCTCGGGACAGGTGAGCAGCAGGGAGAGCGCGCGTGTGTGGTGCAGTGTGTGCATGTGTGGCAGCGGCAGGGAGGGAAGAGGGAACAAGGTAGGTGGATTAGGGTTTTGTTCTGGTTTTAACTGGGCCGGGGTAGTAGGCTGTTGGCTTGCCAGGCTTTTGGCCTAGCAGGCTGGCGGCCTTCCCCGGTAAAACTTTTTATTTAAAAGATTTTTATTTTTAAAAGATTTTGTAAAAGTTTTTAGGCAAATAAAAGATCCGAATAAGACCGGGGGTTTTATGGTTTGAATAAAAGACGGGGCGTTTAGAAAACAAAAATAGGCTTTTCGAAAATAGTTTTTAAACAAACCATGAAAGATGATGACGATGCTCAAATGCAATGTGGCATGATGACATGAGCATGCGGTCATGATGATGCAATGCAAAAAACACCGCGATTTTCTAGTAGTGGTTTTAGCGGGATGCCACAATTCGACACCACTAACAATGGATCTCGCCCTCGATATCCGCCTCATGGTACCGGGAAGAAAGCCGATGATCAGAATCTTCTCGCTTCATGTAGATCCTCGCGACACCACTAACAAGAGGTCGTTGTCCGTGCTGGCCGAGAGAACACTCCAGGAACAAAGGGTGAAGGTAGAGGTATCAACAAATAAAGCCACCTCTAGCTTCCGTAGACGGAGTAAAATTGCTGGATCCACCGATTCAATAAACAAAAGCGAATGATAAGAGTAGTCGGATGGTGATCAGTCCATCGCGCACCCCAACCATTACTCTGCACACGAATTGGATAATTATGCAACCAACTCTCGGAATTAGACGGAAGATCTAGATAAACAAGGTTCAGAACAAAGGAGTGATGCAGGCTCTGCATCGGATCTGGCGTAGATGATGTCGTCGTGTCAGAAAACACCGGAAGGCACAAACAAGGAACAAAGAGAAGTCCAACAGAAGACGGATTCCTCATATAGCATGAAAACCGGATGTAGAAGCACCGTTACCAAAGGAGGAAGCGACACCCTGAAGGTACGACAGAAACCCAACAACAAGAATTCCTGGACTCGAAGAAAAGATAAGAGAGCAGATTCAAAACACGTGAAGGTAAGAGGAGAATAACATAGGGGTAAGGAGTAAAAGCATAGCTAATCAGATAGATTTAACCGATTTTCAAAATAGTTTTGACACTCTACAACGTCCGTTAGCTAGGTTATCCTACAGGCTGGACCAGTGGGGTATCGCAACTGCTGAGCTCTGATACCACTCTGTAACACCCTCGAATCGGCCCTATGCAAGTTTGAGCCCTTTTCGCCAAACCCGCATAGAAACGATTCAAGGACGCCCACCAGGCACTTTCGTGCGGGTGGAAAATGAAGTAATACCATTACACAACAGTCCTCGATGGGACCCACAGAACAGATATATATATACAGCACGACTCCAAGAGCCAAGAATACAGATATACACTACAAAGATCCAAATCACCTTGAAATCGATGCAACATCCGAGTACGGATAAGAAGCAAATGGGGCTAAGAGCCCTGAAGAATAACCAATGGCGTCCATAACCCTGCCCAGGCCAAGCCGGAAGGGTAACCCTGCTAACGACATCGATCTCAAACCTGCTAAAACAAAAGGGGTGCCGACAAAGGGCAAAGGAAAAAGAGGAGCGTCAGTACTGAGGCCAGTACACGGCGAGGCTAGAATTCGGTGGCTCTCGCCTACATAGGCATGGTGGACTGAAGCGGCAGCGCAGCAGGACTAATCAACCTATAGAGACTCAGTACAACTATCGGCTATTAGAGAGGGGTAAGAAAGACCTATCCGGATCCAATCTGATAGTAACACCAAACATACCCATCCTGGTATTCCCCCTCGAGACCAAACGAGGAGGTCAAACCGAGGAACTCGCACAGTTGGCAGTTTTATTCATTCGATTATAGTTGAAGCACTTACTAGTCAGATATTGATAGCATGAGTCATCCTGATAGCATAAGTAGTGGGCAGTTTTAATCACCATTCCGTTGTAGTTGGAACATTTACTAGTCAGATATAATTGTCCTGAGGAATCCCAAAACCCAGCAGTTGTTGGCACTTTTATCACATTCCATTGGAGTTGCAATACTTACTAGGTAGGTATAGTATGACACAGATCCCCACAGATCCACCAGTTGTTGGCATTTTTATTATCCATTCCATTGTAGTGAAGCTGAATTACTAGTCACATATTAAGTCAAATTTATAACACTACTTTAGTTATGCTTGTCTATGATCGAGATAATGTGCTCCAAGTCGTCCATAACCGTGGACACGGCTTTCAGAAAGATTTACCCTGCAGGGGTGCGCAAATAGCAACACACACACGATCAACCTCGGAAAAACCAACTCAAAACCCAACGAGGCTTTGACGACAAAGCAATCACAGGATTCATAAAATATTTCAGGGGCCACCCCACTAAGCTACCCGCAACGAAGTTGGCCGGCTCCGGAATGGACCCAGGGTTTGCGACGACGGTTGTAAACGACTGGGAACCCGAAAGTGTGACTGGGCTTGTCGATACCGCGAAAACGTGGCGCGATCCAAAAAAGTACAGGTGCTCCACGCACAATCTTAAATAAAGCAGTAACATGGCATAATTACAAGATAGTAATAAAACCCCAAACTAGTTGAGGCCCCAAGAAATAGAAATGAATCAAGCTCTGGCTCAGGGGGATCCCATAGGGTCTCCCGGATGTGGATAGTGCGAATAGTCAAGGAACAGGTATCAAGTACTCGGGGCCTACGGGACACAAGTGGACATAAAAACCAAATAGCATATATTGCCCACCGGTGCCTCTTTCATTAGTTATCCCAGCAAATTAATAGTTGTATTTAAATTCATGATCATCTCCACCATAAACATCTGCCAGCATTCCAACAACTGTGGTACTCAACATCACGAGATCGCACCTGAGCAAGCAACTACAACTCGCAAGGCCAGCTATCTACCAAACAACAGGTATTAGGAGGTGTCCATGGCAATATAGAGGCTGTACGGGAGATAACTGGTGCACGGAAACTAAAGCATCGTGACACAGATAGCAATAGATCAATAGGAGGAAATAAAGACTATAAATGCAAAATAGGTAGAAGGGGGAGAGATGCTCGCCTGGGAAACACTGGCGAAGGTGCATATCCGGAGGACTTGTCGATACTCGCATCAACTCATCGGTGTAATCCACGAAGAAGCAAACACTAGAAGAAACATCGACTGCAATATTTAATACTACGGCAGAAGATCCGGCATGATTATGATATGATGCAGATGCGGTGCAATTAGGCAGTATTAAGCGGAACCGGGGTCCCGACAATTAATTAATAGGTTCCAGTTATTTTGCTACCCTGCAATTTAAATGTTGTCTTAACAAGGCAAAATAGGCATCGGTTCGCTACACAAGTTTAAATGGAGTCCGGAATAAGACTAGAATAGCCGCATATAGACTCCATATTTAATTTAGGTGAATCGACTATTTAACCCAACCCACCAGATGACATGTATGCAAGCATGAACAATTTAATATGCGACAGTTGATAATGTCATATTATAAAAATAGGGGCTTACGGTCACACATCTGGGTTCGGAAGATCTTGGTTCCGGGGGTTCGGGGTTCGGACTCAGGGTTCAACGGGGACAGCAAGATCGGATACAAGATGGAGAACTTGTCGTGTCGTGACGGAGAACTTGGGTTCCAAGCGGTCGATCCTGTCGTCGATGGCGAACTTGAGTGGATCGGGTACCGGTGTTCTTTGGGTCCGTGTAGACGGACATGGCGTCCGGGATGAAGAACTTGGCATATCTGTGTCGATGACCTTGGCGTTCGGCATCCTTCGGTTTCATGATGTAGAACTTGTCGGTTCCGTATCGGCGTACTTGGCGTTCTTGTCGAAGTCCTCGAGTGACGATGTCGGTCTCGGGTCTCGGCGCCGAACGGTATTGATGTTCCATGCTGGAGAACTTGTCGGTTCCGCGGCTTCGATTTTCGGTGTTGATCTTGAATTGGCGCGGGTGGTCGGAGTTGCGCTTGGTGCGGCTTCTGTTCACGTCCACGCCTCTCCGAGGTATCATGATCTTGTCGGCATCTTCGAGTGTCCGATTCGAGTTCCGTGGACGACGTTGGTTCGGCGTCGCTTGGTGGTCTGGCCGGGCGATCGGGTCAACAGAACGAGACGGGGCAGGGGACGTTGCGTCTACAAGCGTGGTCGAAGACCCATGTGGTGTAGGCCGTGCTCGGGAAGGGCGTAGGGGTCTGCAGGGCAACGGAGGAGGGCCACGGTGGCACGGCCGAGCGGCACTGACTCGAGGAGGCGGACCCGGCGGTGGAGACTGGACACTGCAGGGGCGGCGCAGGGGACGAGGCCGGGGGCGCATGTGGCAGCCACGGAGCAGGTAGCGGCGACCTGGCAGAGACCGGCGAGGCGTGAGGCGGAACAGGCGAGCGGGGCCAGCGGAGCAGGGGAGGACGGAGGCGGACCTGGCGGTGGAGGCCTGATGCGTGGCAGACGCGAGCTCCCACAGGGGAGGTTGGTCACCTGACGGTAGAGGGACGGCGCGCATGTGGGGTCCGAGCTGGTGGCACGGCCGTCAATGAGGAAGGCCGGAGAGGAGAGGCTATGGCGGCTCGGCGTGCGGGGCGCAGGTGGTCGGAGCTTGGACGAGGCGGGCCGGCCATGGCGGGGCTTGCGTCAGGAAGAGAACTCGGCCGGTGAGGAGGCCGGGCGACGCGGCGACGCGGCCGCGAGAAGGTAGACGGAGACCGGCCGGCGACGAATGAAAGGGTAGCAAGGGTCGCGGGGCCAGGCTTAGAGTCGCAGGCGCTGGCGGCAGCGAGAAACGAGGAGAGGGAGAGAGAGACGCGAGGTGGGGGTTGGTGGGGATGGGGGCGACGCGTGTGCGGACTCGGGAGGAGGAGGTGGGCCCAGGGAGCAGGTGGAGGGAACGTGCGGCGGGTCTACTGCGGGGTGGGCGTGGGTTGGCGATCGATCACGAGCGGCGACAGGTGGAAAAGGGCGCGCGGTAGGAGGCCACGGGGCCGGGGTTGCAGGAGTGCGGCAGGTGGATCGTGTCGGGTCTAGGATAGGGTTGTGGGAGATGTGGATAGGCGCGGGGGAATCGGTCCATCCAGGTGGGCTCGAGACGGGTGAGCAGCAGGGAGAGCGTGTGCGTGTGGTGCAGTGTGTGCATGTGTGGCGACGGCAGGGAGGGAAGAGGGAACATGGTAGGTGGATTAGGGTTTTGGTCTGGTTTTAACTGGGCCGGGGTAGTAGGCTGTTGGCTTGCCGGGCTTTTGGCCTGGCAGGCTGGCGGCCTTCCCGGTAAAACTTTTTATGTAAAAGATTTTTATTTTTAAAAGATTTTGTAAAAGTTTTTAGGCAAATAAAAGATCCGGATAAGACCGGGGTTTTATGGTTTGAATAAAATACGGGGCGTTTAGAAAACAAAAATAGGCTTTTCGAAAATAGTTTTTAAACAAACCATGCAAGATGATGACGATGCTCAAATGCAATGTGGCATGATGACATGAGCATGCGGTCATGATGATGCAATGTACAAAAACACCGTGATTTTCTAGTAGTGGTTTTAGCGGGATGCCACGGCCCGACCGACTGAGACCACCCCTTTACATGTTGTCATGCGCGTGACGATCGCCGTAGTACCCCGCATCGACCCATGCCCTTAGCCATGCTTAGCGCGACCTGTAGCAGCGTCGCCGGAGAAGCCCGACCATCTCGCCCTGCCTCCAACGCTGGGGTATAAATAGAGGCCACCCCAGACCTCATTCGACACACCATCCCACTCCCCACTCACCCAGGAACCTCACCGACCCTTCCCCGGAGCAAGGCGAGCACCCTGACACCGGAATTTGACCGGAGTCCGCCGCTGTAGAGGAGGAAGGAAGACATCGATTGGAGCCACCCCAGGAGCCACCGTGACCGCCAATCGACCCGCCATCATCGACAAGCCCATTTTCCCCCATCGCCGACCTTAGCTGGAGCCCTGGTGAGCCTCACACGACCCCTACCGCCGCGTTAGGGTTCGTATCTCGTCGGAGCAGTTTGACGAACACGACGAACCTCAGCCGTAGATCATGTTCTAATCATAGGGCTAGTATTGAAAGATACTGTTTCGGTTTAGATTAGTCGCTGACACGTGGGACCGTTCTGTCAGCAGCCCGCTGCGCCAGCGCTGTGCAGTTGGGCCGGCCCATTTATTTTCCCGCGCAGAGCCCAGCAGTTCAGATAGAATTTTGCCAATTTAGCTAAAACCATATTCTTTCAGTAGATTCAAAATTAAATTCAAGGAGTTGTACTGACCCAAATTGCATGATTCAAATTTTTCTAGAAAGGTATTGAAAATATCTAATCACTCTCGTTGGATTCAAACCAATTGAAACTATAGATCACCTATACTAAAAATAACAAGACAGAGACTTGTACCACTTCAAACATTTTTAGAAAATCAACCATAAATGCTTTTGAGTTGATTCCAAATCTCAAAAATCACATTTCCATGCTCTACATAAATATGTAAAAAGATTTGGTTTTACAGATATGAAACATGGACTAGTATTAAAAGAATGATATATAGGCATTTCTAGTCACTTAAATATGATAAAATAATAATATTAAATCTTGTAATGCATGACCATCATTTTAAATCACATAACCAAGTATTGGAATATGTGGTTATGACATGTGTCAACATGATCCACTATTTTAAATTAGTGAATATTAAATCTTAAATAGATTCAATGAGTAGAACTTACTTTTCTCAAATTAGATAAATAAAAATGTGCCATTATTACATGTAATGATTGAGATGATGCTAGATCATCTAATATGAGCCCTTGTGTGCTAAATAGAAGTAGTTAAGGGTTGTTTGGTGTTTGTGTACATTGAATGTATTTATAGACGCTAGTACCGACCCGGGCTACAACAAGGAGGAGTACTTCGAGGAGGAGGAAGAAAACTTCAACGACTACAACCAACAAGGCAAGCTATCAGTGTAAGCTAGAACTATGCATGCTATCTATGCACGCCCCTTATACCAGATGTCCTAGGCATGCTGGGTTATGCAACTTTGAATATACCAATCCTAGTTTTTACTACCAACTTTACTTTCCATTTTACTGGCTAGTTAATGAATTGTGATTAGTGGAAAAGAAGGATGGATACCATTAAGACTATAGAACTAGTCCTGGATACCTATACTTGATTAGCACCCCCAATAGTGATACCCTCAAACATTAGTGGCTAGTGCTAAGCTAAAACTTGATCACTTTAGATGGGAATACTTGGTGAAAATGATTATGAAAACCTTGGAATGATACTTCATTCTATTAAAATGTTTTGACATGTGTTATGAAGCACAATGGTTTGATGATGAAACTGTTGAGGCATGAGCCTGGACTTTAATAAAAACTAATGGTTGGGTTTGGATGCGATACTATTCCAATTTTATCGTACAACCACATTACCTGAGTTGGATAGGGCTTAACTAGAAGTTTATATGTCTTAGTATGGGTTCCCTTGCAGAAGAGGTTGAGCTGAGGCTACCTCGTGATGAATGTCCACCTATGCAGTGCCCAACATGGCAGATGGCCATGGCTAGGAGGCCAAACTCATAGGGGAGGTGCCTATACTAGGGTGTGTAATTGAAAGGTTAGGATTGATTATCCACATACCAAGTATGATGATTCAGGGTTATCCCTGACGGATGTATCGAATCTTGTGGTGAAAGTGTACCACCTCCACAGAGTGTCAAACTATTCGAATAGCTGCGTCCGCGGTTATGGATAGTTGGAGTGGCCATACTGTTCCGTTGTCAGATGTTTTCAAAATACTTTGTGACTTGAACGATGACTTTGACCTGACCACAGTAGAGTTGTGGACATGAAAACTAGTTTCCCCCTTAAGTGATGTAGAGAACTAAATTAGGTCTTTACTCTTAAGTCTATATGAAGTAAACCTGGCTTTTTGCAAACAAACCTAGAGCTTAGGATTCCTACTAGCTTCTACCTTAATTATGCTAGTACTTAAAGAGTACTCATGGCTTTGTCCCTGCCTATTTCCATGGCCAGACTATGAGGAGGATTACCCGGAAGATGGACAACAGGAGGTCTATGACAACTAGGATCATCTCCCATCGTCAGCATTGCTTGTGACCCTGAAGACGGAGCCTACTACGTTTACTTTCTGCTACTTTGATTGTATTAAGACTGGATCCTGAGATCCTTTGTTTGTAAGACCTTTATTATGGTTTGTAATGGATGATGTACTATAGTACCACTTCTTTTATGTCTCGCAAGAATGGTAATCCTGGGATTGCGATGTTCGGCATAACAGGCATCTGGACTTAAAAATCTAGGTGTTGACACCCATGTAGGTAAAGTAATATGCAGTCAACGTTCGCATAAAACCATCATAGAACAATATAAAAGATAGAAAACTAGACCACATACTCATTGCATATTATATGGAATCAGTGGCATATGGATTACAACACAATCTGAAAATATAATCTCTCCACCAAATAAAGACAACATGCCAATCACAAACATGTAAATATCCCTTAAAACAATATCCGAGGTTCAATCAATCACAGACTATGAGGGGAATGAGATGGATCTTGGAGATGGTGATGGCAATGAAAATGGTGCTGATGGAGATGTTGATGGAGAGGCCTCCCCCTATGCCTAGGAGGAGTGGTGAAGACGATGGCGTCGATTTCCCTCTCACCAGAGGCTCCGGTGCGGTAGGATCTGCCCATCCCGTAGTAGGAGAGGACTTTCGCCTCCGCCGCCACCTTTGTAAATTGTGGGAAAAATATGGTATAGGTTTTCTAGTGATACGGAGGCGTCTGTTAAAAGGAGGAGCCGAGACGATGCTCGAGGGCCGAAAGAGCATGGGTCACGTGCCTAGGGGTGGGCGCGCCACCTGGCCTCTATCGATCCTCGTGGCTCCTCTCGCTTCATTATTTGGCCAAGTTGGTTCTCCTGGTGAAAAACTTGTAAGGTATTTTTTTCTTTGATTTATTGACATCCAGAAGGTCCTAAAACAACAAAAACATGAATATTTTGCCTCCCAAAAATTAAATACCAACAAAAGGGACTTTGTAGGAAAGTCCCATAAATCATCTAAATATGCAAAAAAAAGTAATGATGGATCAAGGTAAACATGATTCCAAATAGTGCATAAAGGTCCTAAAAATGATGATGCAAAATGCAAGTATCAATCACTAGGTAGTCTTGATGTTCAGGCATGATAGTCATGAGCTCGCAACACGCCCATCGAAAGATGAACGAGAGTTGCATGAACAATGTAATTGGAAAGGTGGCTTACCGTGTGAGGTGTATGTCATCTGAGATTTCACATCCTAGGTGCATCTCCTCCTCAGATCTCGAATCACTTAGTTGCATTAAATTAAGGATTAATGAACTTAGTGGGAGTTATCATTTAGAGAATTAAATTGTTTACTTCACCCAGTGGATTAATGTCTTGAATAGTCATCTCATAAACTTGTCTTTGACCTTATAGAGAAGATATATCCTAAGTTCTATAATCACAATACTAGCCCGACTCTCAACTCTGAAAAGTTAGATGCTGATGGGATTTGTTTTGTGGACTAGGTATACACGCTAAGGATGGTTCTTTGGAACATTGGAAAGGAATATGTACTGGTCTCCCCATCACCCACCACGCCACCTCTAGGCCATGTAAAAGCTAAGTTCGTTAAGGAACAAGATGATGAGATCATGGTCAAAACCCTCATGTTCTCTTGTATGACCAAAGATCCGAAGTATACGTTCTGAGGTTCTCGCCCTGCTGATATAATGCGAGCACTGCTTGAACTATTCCGGGAACATGGTCGCATTGAGCATTATATTTTGATTAAAGAAGTGAAGAACTATAAGTTAGAAGAGGGAGAATTGCTACATGATCTTGAGCTCAAGTTTGCTAGAATGTTTTTACACCTTGAATGTCTGGGAGTCAAGATACCCGATGAGTACAAGGTTGACATGGTGTTGGCCTCATTAACGTCGGGGTATCATGGTTTCATTGTGTGCTACCTCAAGCTGGGAGCTGTGAAACCTATGCATGAGATGTTTGCCATGCTGAAGATGGTGGAGAACGGGACAATGGTCTTGAATAACCATACTGAAGTTCCTGGCGGCACTCTAGAATTACCGAAAAAGGAGTTATAAAGGTTATACGAGATTATTAACAATTCTATTCAGAATTATTTTTTGAATATTTGGCATTTGATACTAATAACTTTGCATATGATGCGGGATGACGATAACTCCAAGAAGAGGAAGACTGGAGAAGAGTGAGCCACCGAGAAGGCAACGAGAAGGTGAAGACTACACTGGTCCCGACACCTGAAGATGAAGTGCTCAAGATCCAGCACCATGATGAAACTTGAGCAAGATAAAAGTTCTTTGTGCTTTCCATTTTAGAAATGAGTTATTCTTAGTGAGTTCGACAACTGTTGATCGATCGTTTTGAAAGTGTGTAATGGATTAAGCCTCTCTGTAGGCAGTTATCTTAATTTTATTACTTCTTGAATGAATGTCTTTAATTTCAATTATTACTATGTTTAAAATGTTGTGAGCCAAACACTTTTGGTGTAGGCGCCATGTAACTTTGGTCATTATCATGTGGAAATTGTATGCACTATTTCTATTTAAGATACAATTATGAAATTCAAATTCTCTTGTGCATATTGGAATTGTCCAATGAAATGACTAAGTCATAATTTACGAAGTGTTGTAAATAGGGATTGTTAATTGAAGAGATACATTATATGTATAAAGTTCAATGAACTTGCGATGATGGATGGCAAAGTGAAAATTAGTGAATTCTACAAATGATTGACTAGCGATGAGCGGATTCAATTCGTGCAGACTTCTAGACCAATTAAAAGTGTTCAAATAAGTTTTGGACTAAGTTATTCCTTTCATAACTGTGTTATTTGATCCCTATAATACAGATTCCTAGTGATTAAAGGAAATATTGCAATACATCGTAGTGATTATAAAAGGAGTTTTATAAGTATGCAATTGTTTGAATAACACAAGAGTATGTGTGAACCAATACTTGTAAGCAAATACATGTAGTGACATGTATGTGTCCACTATGAGCCTCGTAGAAAGTGTTGTTTGGAAAAGGACTAGAACATATAAAATAAATATCTTACTTAGTGTATTCTAAGTTTATTATCTATATCTATAGAAATGATATCATACTTGTAAGCAAATGTATGTCACAAGATAATTGTTACAAACTTAGAGTCGAGAAATTGACTTAAAGTCATGCTATCCTATAGAAAACATTGAATGATCCAAATATTGATTGGGGAGTCCATTCAAAAGTACATGTAATCATTCGATTTCATGGAACATACAAAGATGAATGAGAAATTCATCAAAATCTCAATCGTTTGAGAACAAAATTCAAAAGTTGAATGAGATGTTCAGTCTAGATACTATGAAGATGAATTGTATATGAGATATGATAAGAATGTTGGAATAATTTTCAGGACCACATCTTGGACACATTACTTCAATTATTCTGATAGTGAAAGAATATTTCAAAATGTTGAAATAATACATAGCTTGAGTCAATTTTCAGAAAGATCTGAAATTTAGTGGGAGTACAAATTTCTAATGATTTGAGAAATTGTTCAAAAGATCCTTGTTGGAAGTTATATTTATATAACTTACACCATGTGATTGATGATTTGCAAGAGAAATATATGGTGATATATTAGTTGCAAGTATCCCTGAATGGAAAGTTGTGCTTGAAAGGATTTTGTAAGAATTAGTTTTGATGAGCGAAATAGTGACATTGAGAATGCTAATTGTTTGTAGTTTTGCTTAAGTGTTAGCAGAAACAATAGAGCATTCTAAGATTGGATTATGAATATAACAATGGATTAAGAATCCACGTTTTCAGTTTTAGTCAAGGAGCGAATGCTTTCCAGAGTTCATATATAATAAAGAGTGCATTGTGAAAGTGCCTCACTCTAATTTTATTATTGACTTGAACAAAGCGAAAGATTTAAATTCAGGGTATTATTGGTTTTTGTGGATATTTACACATGCATTAGAAAAGTTCTATACAGTGTGATAGTGATCTCTACGTAAGTAAGTATAGTTTCCATAAATGGAAAAAAGTTTCAAAAGTCGAACTAGGTACTTTGAAATTATTATGTAGCTTCTACAATCAGTTGTTATGTAAGATCCAAAGACTATGTTACAACATTCTCGTATTGGTCCAGGACTCTGGTAGGATGAGGACATATTAGAAAATGATAAAAGTTTTCTATAAACGGTTCTGAGATGGTCAGACTCGAAGACGAATTCTATACCACGAGAAGACGAATTCTATACCACGAGAAGACGAATTCTATACCACGAGGGGAGTGTGCTGGGCACTGTAGTTCCATTGGTGCTTATAAATAATCATGCAAAGCTAAGTCATTGACTCTAGTGCAGGTGGGATACTGTTGGGATTATGCTCTTGAGACAATAATAATAATGATTATTATATAATCCCCTATACAATATATGGGTTCATCGAACTATGCTATAACTGCTCTAAACCTTGATTCTGAGAATCAAAGGCAACATCACATGCAAGTGTACTAAATATGAACCAATGAGATGTTCCTAGTCTAGCCTCTAGGACTAGCTCATGTCGTTGAGTGATGATCGGGTTTCCTGATCGTAGGTAAAGAGTATACCACCAACTATGGGAGAACATTATCTAGAGAGACAAGGATGTGGAACAGATCCAAATGATTTACTATAAGATAGAATCATGTTGATAATAGTAATATCATCAAACCATTATCTTATGCATGAATCCTCAAGATCATGAGAATATCAAGCACCCTCATACCATAAGGTTTGTCTTTGGTCTTGTCCCAATTCCATAGTGCATAGATGGTCATAACGGCTTTTCCGAGGCAAGCATGAAAGTATGTCTTAGGACATGGATAGTTCAATAAGTGGGATCACGCTCCTCCTGACGATGGAGAGATATTCTCTAGGTACTCGGTATTATGATGGCATCCAATCGTCTGCACAAACACCGTCATGATGAGATCATGAAGGATATCAAAATACAAACACGAGTTAAAGAAAGTGCAATCATAACAAGGATAACTAGTATATTGATCAAGAGTTGACCCATGAGGATACCAATAGCTCACCTCAGATTTTAACATGAATATCATGAAGCAGAAGGATTAGCCTATGTATAATGAGCAGGTTCTCACTCGATGTGATCTTTGCATAGTGAAGTGATAACCATCATGGGTGTTCAGGCTCCAGTGTTGGTTATTGATCTGATAAGTCTTTTAGACTCATGTCCACTTACTACCGAACCCGATCAGATCACACGCTTAAGGTCTCATGATCAAGTTGTTCCTATCACCTATATGGTAGGTAGTAGAGAGAGATGTTCAGAATAGTTTTCAGACATACCGAAATAGTTCTAGGATTCATTGAGACACCTCAGAGAGGAATCATAACTATTCTGGTGACATGACCTAATTCGGGAAGGTTGTTCCGAAGTCGTTGGTGGTGGTTTCACGGTTTTCCATAATCATCCTGAGACACTCGTTATGTCAGAGAGCTTTCGGAATCATTCTAGAATATATATATATGATTGAGGTATCGGGAGAATCTGAGAGAAACCAGAATCGAGACAGAGTGCCGAAAGGGATTCCAGTGGTTGGATTGGATAAGAGGGGGAGGCCCGTCCAAGGGGTGGATCCTAGGCCACCAGGTCCCACCCAGGGCTATCGCATGGGCCTAGTGGGTGCCACTGCGACTTTTCTAATATGTGCATTGCATATAAGAGGAAGGTATCCAATGAGATCTCTATTTATGGAAGGTTTTGATTAGATCTTGTAAATAAGGAATATATTGACATGAGTCATTCTTTCCAAGATTGCAATCATCTAAAATGGGAAGGAGATGATCTCCTAATTGGAGGAGATCAGGGAACTTGTCATGGGGGAGATTCTCCCTTGGTCGCAGCATTTAGGGGAGGGAACCCTAGGGCATGCCACCCCTCCCCATCATCCCCATATAAAGGCTCCCAGGTGCTCCTCCCAAGACACACAACAACTCCTTGTTGAGATCTCTCTATCTCCTGCTACACCATAGTAGTTTCTCCGGAAGGCCGTAGGACGGGCACCGTTGGTATTGATATCTGCACGGTAGAACACTGGTGGATCAGAGGACTGCACGCGTGCAATCCATGGAGGGATCGTTTGTTTGATCTTAACATCGAGTGGATAATCTCCTCGTGGCTAGGAGGGATACACATAGCTGTCGAGATCAACATGTTCATAATCAACAGACATTCTCTTCCGCATCAACGTCAGTATGAGATCTAGGTATGTTCTTAGTACTGTCTTCATGGTTAGATCTTGGTGGTTCATGTAGGGCACTTTTTTTTGCATGTGCAAACCCAAACAGTGGTATGGAAGCACAGATCCATGAGTATACGCTTTCAATCTTGATGTACATGTTGAAGATCCAATGTACTTGTTGCTTCCCATCATTTCTCTCAATCCCAACTCTAATAGCATGGTGGTGATTTACAAACTTCTGGCTATCCATGATCCTACCAATTTCTCCTGAGCATATCTGGTTGACGAATCAACGACATGCTTCAGTAGCTTTGGTTATTCCATAGTCATGATCATGGAACGAGAGTCTGAACGGGTAGTGGTTCGTCCACTCGAGGGTAAAGTGTAGAGGCGTAGTCTAGATGGTGCGACGAGATTATGAAGTTCTCTCCTTGTTCCATCACCCGAAGCAACTTGAACATCATGTCACTCTTTTGCATAGTTGTGCTATCATTTTAGTGAAACCCATAACCACGTAAAAGAAGCAAAGACAACGAGTAGAATCGCCTAACTTGTTTTTGCAGAATATGCATGTGATGTAGTATAGTCTTCGTTATTAATGATATTTTATATGAGATGCTATACTATGTAATATTATTCATGATATGCGTATCATGGTACGACATGATAGTTGGAGCCATGTGATTGTCTTTATGACCTGCGTGTCGCCTTTTGTATGACATGATTGACTTTGCTAGCTATAGTTGATAGTTCTAGTAGTTATTGTGGAGTTCAAAAGCGTGAAGATCACTTGGCGGAATCCTGACATATTGCCAGGAAAGGAGAAGAAGTTTGAGGTGCGTGCATAAGGAGTTGTGCCCATAGGTGAAAAGAGTCTTCTACGCCTACGATGAAGAATAAATACTATACCATATCACTGAATTATGAATTGTCTGTGATGTGTTTATTCGTTTCTTCTTACTTGTACTTTATTTACTCCTAGTCGTTTATATCATGTGTCCTCACTCTTGTTAGTGTTCTTCCTAGTGTGGCACCTTCAAACCTACTTGTCATATTGGGGTGCTCTCGGTCACCTGCGCACACGGTTTGTCATGTTTGCGGTGGATTTGATTTAGAGCATCAAGTAGCTATATCACTAGGTGGCACAAGGGCCAAGTGGGTGCCACCTCATACTTTCCTAATATGTGCATTGCATATAAGAGGAAGTTACCCAATTATATATCTATTTATGGAAGGTTTTGATTGGATCTTGTAAACAACGAATATATTGATATGCGTCATTTTTTCAAGATTGCAATCATCTAAAAGGGAACAAGATGATCCACTAATAGGAGGAGATCATAAAAACTTCCATGGGGGGAGATCCCCCCTTGTCTGCCGCCCCTCCTTGGCTATCGGCCCTAGGTTAGGGAACCCTACGGCGCACCACCCCCTCCTCCTATATAAAGGCCCCGAGGCCCTCCTCCCAAGACACACCACAACTCCTCCAGGCAGTTCTCTCTCTTGTGCTACACCATAATAGTTTCTCAAGAAAGTTGCAGGACGGGCACCATTGGCGTCGAGCTCTACACGGCAGAACACTGATGGATCATAGGACTGTACGCATGAAATCCACGGAGGGATCGTCCGTTCGATCCTAGCATCGAGTGGATATTATCCTCGCGGCTGGGAGTGATACACCTAGCTCCAGGGATCAACACGTTCGTCATCAACATCTACATAAACTAACGTCCTCTTCTATGTCAACATCGGTATGAGATTTAGATCTATTCTTACTATTTTCTTCATGGTTAGATCTTCGTTGTTCACGTAGGATGTTTTTTGCTTTGCTTGCGTGAACCCCAACGACAATCGGGGTTTAGCTTCTTCCATAATGCAAGGAACAAAATGTGATCAACCAAACTAGTTGCACAACAAGATTTAGAGGTTACTGTTGGAGATATGCCCAAGAGGCAATAATAAAGTGGTTATTATTATATCTTTATGTTTATGATAAATGTTTACATCTCATGCTATAATTGTATTAAACGGAAACATTAATACATGTGTGTTTTGTAAACATGTGAGAGTCCCTAGTAAGCCTCTTGTTGAACTAGCTTGTTGATTAATTGATGATCATGGTTTCCTGATCATGGACATTAGGATGTGATTAATAACAAGGTTATGTCATTAGGAGAATGATATGATGGACACACACCCATAGTAAGCGTAGCATAAGATCAAGTCATTAAGTTCGTATTGCTGTAAGCTTTTAAATGCATAGTAACCTAATCCTTCGACCATGAGGTTGTGTTAATCACCATCACCGGATGGGTACTTTGATGACATCAAACACAGCTTCATAACTGGGTGGTCATAAAGGTGTCATTGGGTATTCTGAAAGTATGTGTTGAAGCACATGAACCAAGATTGGGATTTGTCCATCCATATGACGGATAGATATGCTCTGGGACCTCTCGGTGGAATGTCATCTAGTTAGCTTGCAAGCATGTGACTGGATCACAAGGGATGACATATCACGGAACGAGTAAAGAGTACTTATCAGTAACGAGGTAGAACTGGGTATGGAGATGCTGACGATCAAACCTCGGATAAGTATAGTATCGCGTGACAAAGGGAATTGGTTTCGTATGTAAATGGTTCAATCGATCACAGAGTCATCGTTGAGTATGTGGGAGCCATTATGGATCTCCAGGTCCCGCTGATGGTTATTGATAGGAGATGTGTCTCTGTCATGTCTGCATATTCACGAACCGTAGGGTGACACATTTAAGGTTCGAAGTTGTTTTAAGTAGATATGGAATATGCGTTGGAGACCGAATGTTGTTCGGAGTCTCGGATTGGATTCGGGACATCACGAGGAGATCCGGAATGGTCCGGAGAATAAGATTCATATATAGGGGATCATTTTCTGAGTTAGGAAATGTTCCGGAGTGTTTGTATGAGGATTCTAGAAGGTTTTGGAATGTTTCGGAAGGTTCTAGAAGATATCTTGGAGTTTGCTTGAAAATCAAGATAGGGATCAAGGAGTCCTGGTGGGTCAAGACAAGGAGTCGTGGGGGAGGAGGACTCCTCCCCCCACTCCCCAACCCGCCGGCCATAGAGGAGGGGAGTCCTACTAGGACTCCCCCTCCCCAGGCGCGCCTCCCCCCCTTAAATAGAAGGGCAGGGGCGCCCCCTCCTAGCCCTCTCCTACAACACCCAATCTCTGCCGCCTCTCTCCTCCACCTTTCTTCTGCACAGGCATAGGCGAAGCTCTGCAGAATTCTCTACTCCACCACCACCACCACGCCGTCGTGCTGCTGGGATTCCGTGGAGAAGATCTACTACCTCCGCTGCTCGCTGGAACGGGGAGAGGAAGGTCTGCTTCGACTCCGCACGTGTGACCGACTGCGGAAGCGCTGCCGAATCGTGGCGCCGGAAGGATCGTCTACTTGACCGACTACGGAAGCGCTGCTGGAACGCGACGCCGGAAGGATCGTCCACACGATCTTGAGATCGGCAAGTGATCGACTACATCAACCACGAGATCTAATCTCGTTAACGCTTTCGGATCTATGAGGGTTAGTTCCTATCTATCTCGTTGCACATGTCTAATAGATTAGATCTTGGCTTTTATCTAGATTAGATCTGGGTTTTGTTCGTTCTTGCGGTAGAAAATTTTTGTTTTCCATGCTACGAACCCTCAGTGGTATCAGAGCCGTATCTATGCGTAGATCTGTTGCACGAGTAGAACACAATGTTTTTGTGGGCGTTGATGTTTTTGTTGTCGGTGTCTTAGCGTGTACTTTGCATCTTGCGGCATGGTGGGATGAAGCGGCTCGGGCTAACATTACATGTCATCGCACATGAGACTTGCTCCACGCTTGACGTGCAACTTGCTTTGCACAAGTGGCTTTGCGGGTGTCTGTCTCTCCCACCATAGTTAAGATTCAATTTACAATGAGCATCTGACAACACTTGTATCAACGTTGTGGTTCTTGTTCGTAGGTAAGATCGGTCTTATGCGAAAGCCCCAAACCACGTAAAACATGCAAAGAAAATTAGAGGCGTCTAACTTGTTTTTGCAGGGGTTTTGTGATGTGATATGGCCATCATGTGATTATGATTATATTTGATGTATGCAATGATCCTTGTTGTAATATGGCAACCGGCAGGAGCCTAATGGTTGTCTTTTAATTCTATTAAGACCTGCGTGTCTATTCATCTTGTAATAGCTTTATTCCAAGTAGTTGTAATAGTTACTAGTGATGATGGACAACCATGAAGCAGCGCCACTGACCTTGACGCAATGCTGGTGATGATGGAGATCATGTTCGTGCTTTGGAGATGGAGATCAAAGGCGCAAGAAGAAAGGGCCATATCATATCACACTTATTATGAATTGCCTGTGATGTTAATCCTTTATGCATCTTGTATTGCTTAGATCGCGACGGTAGCATTATAAAATGATCCCTCTCACTAAATATCAAGTAATAAAGTGTTCATCCTTAGTTGGCACCGTTGCTAAGACTCGTCGTTTCGAAGCATCTCGTGATGATCGGGTGTGATAGACTCTACGTGTGCATACAACGGGTGCAAGCCAGATTTGCACATGCGGCAACTAAGGTTAACCTTGACGAGCCTAGCATGTACAGACATGGTCTCGGAACACGGAATACCGAAAGGTAAAGCATGAGTCATATGGATGATATGATGAACATGTTGATTGTTCGCCTTTAAAGCTACATCATCTCACGTGATGATCGGACTTGGTGTAGTGGATTTGGTTCATGTAATCACTAAAACAACTCGAGGGATGTTGTTTTGAGTGGGAGTTCATTTGTAATTTGGATTAGTCGAACTCAATTTATCATAAACACAATCAAAGTGAATTTGCATAGTTTGTTGTAGTCATTGGCATCCATTCACCACCTTACGCTTAGTTATAGTTGAGATAGTGGAACTATAGAAATTCTGGATATTTACTTTACGAACTGGTATCGTATTGTTTTTTGAGTGTCAATTTAAAGTTTATAAGTCCTATTGCAAACTTTCAGCAAACTCTATTTGCTCCATGAAGTTTAATAAGTAGTATTAAATCAAGAGTAACAATTCCAGTGTTAGTATCTAATGTATCATGTTTGCCTCCATGATTCTTGATACTCAAAAGATTGTTTTTAATATCAAGTTTATCTAAGAGCTGAAAGCAATGTTTCAGAAACCATCATATGTGAAAGGTATTGCGATATCTAAAACAATGTGTTGGTTACAACATGATAGAGTATACGTCCTCATATTTGATGAGAATTTGTGAAGGTTGGAGACGCTAGTCGTCCTAATCCTCCAAAAGGTTTTGAAAAAGAAACATTATACTCGCATTTCACCTTTATAAGCTATAGCAGCTTGATCATGAAAGTTGTCATGATAAGGATGAATAGAAGATGTAAGTAAAATGTTTACTACACTAAAAAATTACTAAAGAATGGATTTTTGAAAGAACACCAAACATTTGATGATGGTGATCCACCTCAAAGTGCAAGTCCAAAGGTATTAGTAGTTGACTATATACGCTTTGTACCATGTGTCATGTTGATGACACCATTGTTGATGTTGATAGATTCTTTTAAAAGAAAAGGAATTACTGAAAGAAAATCTATAAAATATTTGGCAAAAAATAAAAGGTTGGAGATGTCTAACTTAGGCATATAGAAGATATACATGTTATGGTTGTATTCCTTGCTTGTTAAACAATGTGGTTCTCCGGTATTGGATACCGAATTGGTTGGTATGAAGTGTCATACAGGACAACACAATTCATGAACTGCAATGGCCTAAGTAACTAGCAAGAGAATATGTGATGATGTTTATCGAAAACAAACAAAGGGTTGTTGTGTTGCGCGTTAACATCAAAGCTTGCCTTCAAGATTTGTTTCAACAATTGTTATTTTGATCAGGTATTATGATGACAAAAGGTTGTTCAAATAATTACCATATTCCATAATAGATGGATGATATACAAGTCTGGTTGGAGAAATAACGACCATAAAACTAATGCTAAAATGTCGCAAGACAAATGATTGAAAGATCACTTGCGAAGTGACATCGCCGTTTAAATTATATTGAAAGGGATACATGAAGAAACTCCATGTTGATGGATTTTTGGAGTCTTTGATTTGGATCAAATGACGCTTGCGATACTTTCCTGGAAATAATTAAAACTCCGTTCGTAGGCCAAAAGAGGAACGGACGACTAACTGATTGGAATTTGTACATATTGATGTATATAGTCCATTATGTGTAGTCGTGGGCGATGGATTTCAACTTCATATGCTTTCTCCAAAGATTTGAATGAGTATATGTATGTACTTACTCAATAAGGAAGAAGTATGAAATATTTGAAAAATGTTCAAAGACTTTCAAGATGAAGTGGAAAATCATTGTAACAAGAAAATAAAAGAGTTTATGATTGGATCATAAAGAAAGATGTTTGAGTTACAAGTTTAGCAAAACACCTAAGATTTGAGGAATCGTTCCATGGATTTGCATTTTCCAAAACACTATAGGAGTATGAAGTGTTCGAGATATGTAATGAAACCTTGTTTTACATGGTAAGATCAAAGGTGTCATTTATAAAACTGCCATTATATTTTAAAGATTAAAGCTTTAGTGACTACCGCTTTTACACTGAAAAGAGCTCCATCGTGATCCGTTGAAATGACACCATATGAGTTATGGTTTGGGATAAAACCCGAATTGTCTTTTCTTAAATTTTGGTATGCTATGCATAAGTAAAATGTTTACAACCAAAGTCGGATAAGCACGTCTTTGTAGGTTATTCCAAAGAATTTGTTGGGAATTTCTCCATAACGCCAAGGACAAAAGAGTTTGTTGCTTGGAACGTCAAGTTTCTTGAGAAGGAATTTTTCGTGAAAAGTTAAGTGGGAGGACAATAGAACTTTGATAAGGTTGTTGAACCTTAGCTATATGTGCTAAGTAGCGCAGCGCCGGAAAGTGTCCCGGTGGCGGCCACAATGCTCATGGGTCTCGTGATTACAAAAGGTGTGATCTCGGAGATTAGAGTTCCTATAGAACCGTGTGGGTCGGTAAGAATCAAATAGTAAGATTTGATAAGCAAGTCGTTATTGTTTTGACAATGATGAACCGACTACATGCAATGAAGCAATGATGGGCCCTGACTCCATAAAATTACTAGAAGTCATGGAATCCGTGATAGTATTCATACACGAGAAATCAAGTTTCTGAACTTAGAAGACCCTCCGGAAAGGCGTGAAGCCTATCGGTCGTGTTTGGATCTATAAAGAAATAGACATGGATGTTTCAAATCTATGAAATAGTCGACATGTCGGAAAGAGTTTACGACAATGTTCAAGGAATTGACTATGATAAGATTTGATCTTTCATAGCGATATTTAGTCTAGACGGATTAATGTAGCAACCACTACATATATTTTGGTATATGGTAGTTGAACAAACAAAACAAGTTCTTCTAATAGAATGGTTACCTAGGACGTGTACATGACACGATCCAAAGGGTTTTGTTAATTCAAAGGATGCTAAAAGAGTATGCAAAACTTCAATGGTTGAAGTGAGCATCGCGGAGTTGGAATCTTCACCGTGATGAAACCGTTAAAAGGTTTAATTTCATCAGAGACAATGAAGATGTTTGCATTTTGCAAGAAATTAAGTGGGAGCGTTGAGACATATTTCTAATACATTATGTGAAAGACATATTGTTGATTAGAAATAATGTATCTTTTATTGACACAGGTTAAGAATTTCATTTCGATGAAAGACTTAGGCATAACTCAAGAATTAGGCATCAATGTCTATATGGATAGATTGAGGCGCTAATATGGTTTTGCCAAATGTACATAGATAAGATGTTGAATGAGTTCAATATGGAAACAACAAGAAAGGTTCTTGACGCACGGAAAGGACTAAATCAAGATTCAAGTGTGTTGACACGAGATTCAAGTGATTTTACACTTGGTGAAATCACAAGAATATTTTGATCGATCATTCTTTGAGATGTACACATCCAGATATGTCCTATGCTCTAAATGTTATGAGCATATACTAGAATGATTCATAAGATGATCATTGGACAATAGTAAAGATATTCTTATGAGCTTTGGAAGAACTAAGAATATATCATGTATAAGTGACAAATAGTTAAAGGTAGTTCATTGTAAAGTGTTACATTGATACTAGTTTTGTCACAAGATACAAATTAAATTTATCTCAATTTAGACTATGGGTGGCACAATATAATGGAAAGGATGTTCCATGATGGATTTGGATGAGTTCCAAAGTTGAGATATTGTGACGGATACTACAACAAAAGGCTAAGTATATAACTACTATAGTAGCAGCAAAGGAGGGCATTTGTGTCAAGTAGTTTGTTATCAAACTAGGTGTGGTTCATAGCGGGATAATACTATGAAGATACATTGTACGACATCGTTGAGTACGTGTGAGCCATTATGGATCTCCAGGTCCCGCTGATGGTTATTGATAGGAGATGTGTCTCTGTCATGTCTGCATATTCACGAACCGTAGGGTGACACACTTAAGGTTCGAAGTTGTTTTAAGTAGATATGGAATATGCGTTGGAGACCGAATGTTGTTCGGAGTCTCGGATTGGATTCGGGACATCACGAGGAGATCCGGAATGGTCCGGAGAATAAGATTCATATATAGGGGATCATTTTATGAGTTAGGAAATGTTCCGGAGTGTTTGTATGAGGATTCTAGAAGGTTTTGGAATGTTTCGGAAGGTTCTAGAAGATATCTTGGAGTTTGCTTGAAAATCAAGATAGGGATCAAGGAGTCCTGGTGGGTCAAGACAAGGAGTCGTGGGGGAGGAGGACTCCTCCCCCCACTCCCCAACCCGCCGGCCATAGAGGAGGGGAGTCCTACTAGGACTCCCCCTCCCCAGGCGCGCCTCCCCCCCTTAAATAGAAGGGCAGGGGCGCCCCCTCCTAGCCCTCTCCTACAACACCCAATCTCTGCCGCCTCTCTCCTCCACCTTTCTTCTGCACAGGCATAGGCGAAGCCCCGCAGAATTCTCTACTCCACCACCACCACCACGCCGTCGTGCTGCTAGGATTCCGTGGAGAAGATCTACTACCTCCGCTGCTCGCTGGAACGGGGAGAGGAAGGTCTGCTTCGACTCTGCACGTGTGACCGACTGCGGAAGCGCTGCCGAATCGCGGCGCCGGAAGGATCGTCCACTTGACCGACTGCGGAAGCGCTGCTGGAACGCGACGCTGGAAGGATCGTCCACACGATCTTGAGATTGGCAAGTGATCGACTACATCAACCAAGAGATCTAATCTCGTTAACGCTTTCGGATCTACGAGGGTTAGTTCCTATCTATCTCGTTGCTCATGTCTAATAGATTAGATCTTGGCTTTTATCTAGATTAGATCTGGGTTTTGTTCGTTCTTGCGGTAGAAATTTTTTGTTTTCCATGCTACGAACCCATCAGTTACTCCCTCCATTTCAAGATATAAATATTTTAGTCTTTTTCTAAAACACATGTATCTAGACATGTTTTTCTAAAACATATATATCTAGACGTATTTTAGTGTGTAGGTTCACTCATTTTTCTTTCAAGCTACACGCTAAAAAGCGTCTTTAATACATGTATTTCAGAAAAATACTAATACATTTTATATTTTTACAGTGGAGGGAAGTATATGCATGTAAGCAGCTTCATTGGAGCCATAATCGATGCGATAAACCAATCATGCTCTTATAGCATCTCCACTCGGGGGTCCTAAAGGTCTATCGGGGGCGCCAAAAAAATCTTTTTCCACACCGGCACAACCCGTTTAGTTATCCTGCGCCCACAGACCGAACCCTACACACATGGGGTCAAGTGGGGGCATCAGATGGAGCTTAAAACGACGTGGGCTAGCCCTAGCAGTGGGGAAAAGCTTCATTCCTTCCCTTTCTGCCGCTCCCCGCTCCATCTTCCCGCCCTTTTCCCCGCTATATGTAGGTGTCCCTCCCTCCCTCGCTCCCCCTCCTGTCGCTACCACCATGTTTGCGGTGGGTTTGATTTAGAGCATCAAGTAGCTATATCACTAGGTGGCACATGGGCCAAGTGGGTGCCACCTCGACTTTCCTGATATGTGCATTGCATATAAGAGGAAGTTATCCAATTATATATCTATTTATGGAAGGTTTTGATTGGATCTTGTAAACAAGGAATATATTGATATGCGTCATTTTTTCAAGATTGCAATCATCTAAAAGGGAACAAGATGATCTACTAATTGGAGGAGATCATAAAAACTACCATGGGGCAGACCCCCCCTTGTCTGCCTTCCCTCCTTGGCTGTCGGCCCTAGGTTAGGAAACCCTACGACGCGCCACGCCTCCTCCTATATAAAGGCCTCAAGGCCCTCCTCCCAAGACACACCACAACTCCTCCATGCAGTTCTCTCTCTCGTGCTACACCATAATAGTTTCTCTAGAAAGTTGCAGAATGGGCACCGTTGGCGTCGAGCTCTACACGGCGGAACACTGACGGATCATAGGACTGTACGCGTGAAATCCACAGAGGGGTCGTCTATTCGGTCCTAGCATCGAGTGGATATTATCCTCACAGCTGGGAGTGTGATACACCTAGCTGCGGGGATCAACACGGTCATCATCAACATCTACATCAACCGACGTCCTCTTCTATGTCAACATCGGTATGAGATTTAGATATGTTCTTATTATTGTCTTCATGGTTAGATCTTTGTTGTTCACGTAGGACGTTTTTTGCTTTGCTTGCGCGAACCCCGACGACACTCGGGGTTTAGCTTCTTCTATACTGCAAGGAACAAAATGTGATCAACCAAACTAGTTGCACAACAAGATTTAGAGGTTACTCCCTCCATTTCAAGATATAAAATATTTTAGCCTTTTGTAAAACACATGTATCTAGACATCTTTTTCTAAAACACATATATCTAGACGTCTTTTAGTGTGTAGGTTCACTCATTTTGCTTTCAAGCTACACGCTAAAAAGCGTCTTTAATACATGTATTTTTAAAAAATACTAAAACATTTTATATTTTTATAGCCAAGGAAGTATATGCATGTAAGCAGCTTCACTGGAGCCATATTCTCCGTATGACCATAATCGATGTGATAAAACAATCGTGCTCTTAGAGCATCTCCACTCGGGGGTCCTAAAGGACCCCTAAAGGGCTATGGGGGCACCGAAAATCTTTTTCCACGCCGGCGCAACCCGTTTAGTTTTCCGGCGCCCCCAGGCCAAACCCTACACACATGGGGGCAAGCAGGGGCGCCAGATGGAGCTTAAAACGACGTGGACTAGCCCTGGTAGTGGGAGAAAGCTTTGTTCCTACCCTTTTCGTCGCTCCCCGCTCCATCTTCCCGCCCTTTTCCCCGCTATATGTAGGTGCCCCTCCCTCCCTCGCTCCCCCTCCCGTCGCCACCACCATGGAGAGGCCCAAACTCAATTTCTACAAGGCCGTGATGTTCGCCCACTACGACATCCTCGCGCCGCCATGCGCGAGGCTTCCGGGAGGCTTCGAGCTCAGCTACGCCCGCGTGCCCCGTGGCGCCGAGTTGGCGATGCAGACAGAGCGCCGCCGCGAGCTGCCAAAGCGGAAGAGGGCGATGGCCCGATACGCACCCACGAGCGCGTACTGCCCGAAGCAGTTCAAGAAGGAGCAGACGAAGGAGCTCACGTTATGCCGAGCTCATCGGTGGCAGCTCCACCCGGATCTGCGCAACCCCGAAGGGAGGGAGCGCTTCTGGCAGTGCGCGGGTGTACTATCTACAATGATATCAACGATGCGCGACGTCAAGCCAAGGCAGCACGCCCTGAAGAATTAATGAGGAGGGTGGAGGCCGCCGGGATTGTCAACCTCGATTCCGACATGGAGGAGGAGGAGGACGGCAACGCGGCGGACAACATTGATGCCGAAGACGGCGACAGCGGCATAGTTGATTAGGACGACGCGGAGTTGGCGATGCAAAATCACCCTTCGTTTTTATCTATGTAGGTGAATAGTTAAAATAAATTGAATATATAAACTATTGGGGGGCGTGACTGAGTACCCCTTTAAATCGAGAAAACAGCCGGCGAGTCTTCTCATATTGGCTAAAAATTGCTGCGAGCCCATACGGAGGAGTGAAATGCTCTTAGCATAGCAAGAAGCATGTCAATCAGGACGATTGCAATTCAGAGCGACCCAAGTACCCAACGACAATATTCTTCTGCGAGAACTCTTCTTCGCAAGTTTTGCCAACCAGCAAGTCGCACCTACATATTCTATCCCCTTTCCCATTTAGTATCCGTGACCCTGGCCCAAAACAAAATCGAGCATCAAGCCATCAAAGACCTTTATTTTAATCTATATCTATATCTATACCTAATAATAAAAGAGGAAGTGTTTCTTCCGGTCTAACTCTTTTTTGGACGGATTTGCCCTCCCACCGTCAGAGCAATTAAATCTATACCTAATAATAATCTATATACCTAATAATAAAGGACGAAGTGTTTTTTCCGATCCAACTCTTTTTTGGACGGACTTGCCCTCCCACCGTTAGAGCAATTAAATCTATACCTAATAATAAAGGACGGAGTGTTTCTTCCGGTGTAACTCTTTTTTGGACGGACTTGCCCTCCCACCGTTTGAGCAATTAAAGAAAAAAATTAGCCCCATCCAGCAATGGGCCGGTCGGAACCATCTGAGCAATTACCCACTGTACTGTACGTAGCCTAGAAAAAAAAGTTAGCCCAATCCAGCAAACTGGGCTGGTCGGAACCATCTGAGCAATTACCCACCGTACCGAAAAAAGAAAAAAGTTAGCCCAATCCAACAAACTGGCCGGTTGGAGAGAATTCCCCCCCCCCCCCTCGGGGGAGGGGGGGCTTTGTGTCCTTCTAATCGATAGATTTTGACTACCTGTCCGATAGATTGGCGTTGAATAGTCCCACATCAATTCCTCAAATCGAGTCCAACCGATTCATATATTTTGGCCGATTAGATGCCAACAAGCCAAGCAACAGGAGCTCAATGAGATAGAATTGGGTGGCTGGACGGAGAGGAAACAGAGGATGATTTTCAGAGTGGGGAGCGGGCGGGGCAGCTCTAATGAACTGGCTGGCGGAGGAGACAAGATTGGCATGGCGCTTGAAGCTTGAGGCGACACGGAGCTTGATGGCAAACAGTATCCAATGGGGAAGAGGCGTGACCAGCCCTCAGAGCAGAGGGGGGCGCTTGATGAAGCTTGAGGCGACACGGAGCTTGATGGCAAACGGTATCCAATGGAGAAGAGGCGCGACCAGCCCTCAGAGCAGAGGGTGAGGTCTTATTCCGAATTCCTATGGTTGTCATTATGTTCCAGCGAGGAAATAGTCATTCTTTCATTCCGAGCATTCGAGGTTAAATACCTCCAGAGTCCTTCTTTAATTGCTTGAATGACTCTCTTCTCTCGGTGCCTCATGGATGGGATGAGCCTCAGCGGGTGGAGGCGGAGCCAGGGACGTCGCCGCCGAGCCTTTGGGCAACGGGATGCACTGCTGTGCGTCGCCTCCCATGCTTCCCAAGTACCCCGGCACCACGCGGGGTCCAGAGTTGGCCAAGCTCCGCGGATGCCGCCACGTTCCCATATCCACCCAACTGCACTGCTCCGTTCAACCGCCCACAGCTTTCCTCTTCGTCATTTGGCTCCACTGCCAATCTCACATAAAAGAGCGGTTGTAATCCAACGGAAAGAGCGGCGCCACTCCGGTGTTTTCCACCAGCTTTAGATCTAAACGATGGAGACGAGGCGAGAGGCGTGCTCTATAGTGAGTACTACAGTAGGAAAGCAGCATGGAAATTCTATCTGGTAAAAGGAGCTTCGGGAAGAACTAAAGGATGGGGAAACGAGAAAGTGTCTCCCGACATGTCTACACGCTGGAGCATACCTGAATTTTCTAGACTCTAGCTCAGCTATATGATTAGACTCCACACATGTTGTACTCACTCTGACGTGTTACATATACTACATGTATACACTATACACGTCTTGTTGTGCCAGGTTATCTTACATAAAGAAAGGTTAAGTTAGATAAACAAACCGAAGTTTGCCTGTATTATAATCATCCAATACTTCTTCGTTCCTAATAATTCTTAAACTCAGTTCATTTTCTGGCCGTTTTGACTTATGACGTGATTCAAACTATTTCATGGCCTTTTTGTCCAAGTGTGCAGTTTTGAACAATTAAATGATCTATAAGACGAGAAATGTTGGTCTGAAATGTAAGGTGCAAAATTTGAAGTATCCCTTGATATAAAATGAATTTATTTTTCTACGTCTCTCACTGCCTATCCCGTGCTTGACAGCCGCAAAGTTGAAGCTACGGTCATCGCCAGCGTAGAAGGGTTACAATGTGCCTCGGATGAAGATGATATCTCGGTCCCCTAATGAGACATGTACCCTTGCTTTCTTTTGCGTCTCTCCGCGCATGGAAAGCGACCAGAATAGCCATCGGATCGGAATTAGGGGAGTGACAACAGCGACAAGTGGTATATTTGTCCCAAATTTGTATCAAGCCGACATACAAGATTAGATGAGACTCATCTTATAAAAGGGACAATATCTCAAAAGATGTTAGAGCTGAATGAAAATCCACCTTTCTTTTTTTCTTATGGCTATATTTATATTCCGCTGCGCGGGCATTTTCCTAGTAAAGGGAAAAGGACAATCTCACTGACATACGTGGCCCCACTTGTACGTGTACGTGGTCCCCCCTGGGTCTGCTTTATTCATTGGTCCACGTTTCCCTGAATCTATAGGGTGTAGGCGCGTAGCCATAAATATCGCGTCACCCTACCCGCGGGGCTGAGCAAACCAACCCCGTCACCGCGAGGTGGGTCCCGCACGTCATAAGCTCGCGTCCCGCGCGCCCGGACCGGCTCGCGCTGGAATCTTCACCGTCAGATAGCGATCTGACGGTCGGCCGGTACCCGAACCCGATAAAGCGACCCCGCCTCCGAACGCAAGCCTCACACACCCAACCAACCTCCGCACCCGTCGGCGCCTCCAAATCGCCATGGCCGCCGCGCTCTCCCGGCGCTGAGCGCATGCTTCGTCGCGCAACAGCTCGAGGAGCGCAGATCTAGGGAAGGGAACGCGCCTGGTCCGCGGGCCCCATGGTGCGGGGATCGCCGTGGTGGACGGCGCTGCTCCTCCTCCTCGCTGCCGCCGTGGAGGGCTGCTCCGCCGCCCCGGCGACTACCGAGGGGTGCCTGGTGCCTAGTGTGGCGGAGGCCATACTTGGGCCTTCGAATACGTGCTCGCCGCTGGATCGCCGCCTCGGCGACCCGGTCGGCGTCATCGAGGTGAGCTATCCTGACGCTTTCATAAAATAGTCGCAGCGAATAAATAATTGCCGAGGTGAAAAGTGGGGGTTGTGAAATTAGGAATTCTCGATGGTCCATAGATACTATGAAGGGTATGAATAGTTGCTTCTTCCTATCAATCGATTGGTTTATGCATTAAGCTGAGAAATTTGTGCCATGTCCCTAAAATCCAACCTCGGTTTGAAATTCCTTGCTCCGCGCTACTCCCACGTCACCTTCTTGTACTGAAATTTTGTGTTATCTATGTCGTATCGTTTGGTTTCGTGCCATGTCACTAAAAGCCAGCTTCGTACTGGTTTGAAATTCCCTCCACTGTCCTGCTCCTGTATTACCACGCTGTGCTGGGTCAATTGGTTTTTGTGGCATGTACACTTTCGGATAATCAGAGATACTATGTACGCTTCTTCCAATTTGGTCGCATCGTGGAAATTAATGGTTCATCATACTTAGAGAAAAGAAAATCTGATGAAAAATTGGGTGTAGTCTTCCATCCCGGTCTCTTGTTTTTGTCTTTAATTGTAAAACTTGAAGCGCGAAGAGAAAACATCAATAGCAGGGCTCCCGCTGCATCAAAGTTGAGTTAAAAATAGTTCGACAACTGTACTAGTACATAACTAACTTGTTACCCCCTCCGTCTAGAAATAACTAACTTGGGTTTGTCTAGATTCGAATGCATCTAGACACATTTTAGTGTATAGATACATTTGAATCTAGACAAACCCAAGTCAGGACAGAGGGAGTATTTATTTCTGTCATTTTATTTTGTAGCATCTGTTTGTCCCTCCTTCCTTCGTGAGCACATGGATATTCTATCTGTTGTGAAGCCGACTCTTAAACTTCTTAACACTACAGGGAGATGAGGCTACGTTGGCAAGGGCAGTTAACCTTCTTCACATTAACAAAGATGAGTACATTGCTGTACTTTTCTATGCCTCATGGTGCCCATTTTCACAAGAGTGCAAACCTAATTTTGAGACATTAGCTCACTTATTCCCAACTATCCGTCACTTTGCATTCGAGGAATCTGCAATTAGACCAAGGTATGCCTACCTACAGAGTGAAGAAAAATGTGTTTCTTACTTAGTAATACATTATTTTTTATGAAATGTAAGCCATACATTTGAAACTGCAGCATAATATCAAGATATGGGATTCATGGGTTTCCAACACTATTTCTCTTGAATTCAACAATGCGAGTGAGGTACCATGGACCACGGACTGTTAAGCCATTAGCTGCTTTCTACAGTGATGTTTCAGGTGTGTAAAATGTTGCATGCTGACTCTTGTTTATTCTTTCATTACTGTTTCATCTTCTCTTTTTGGCGGTGTGTGGTAGTTTTGCTTTGCACGCTTATCAGAGTTCATTGTTGTATACTGAACTATGCATTTGCATTTTCCCACCAATCTTGTGGTATGAGGTGTCTTTATTCCAAATTAGTCACGCAATGTTTGGACTTGGAATATATTGTGTTATCTTTTGTGGCTGTATCTGTTCTGCTAAATGATTTGCTGATGGTGAATTATGTGATGAAGGCATCAGTGCATCAGTGGAGTCAACTACGGGGGAAGCCATAGCACATCCATTAGATGAAATTGAGCCTAAAAAGGATGTTGAACTGGAAAATTGTCCATTCTGGTGGGCGCGTTCACCAGAAAACATACTTCAGCAGGATACTTATCTAGCATTGGCAACCTGTTTTGTGATTTTGCGGTTGTTATATCTTCTATTCCCAAAGATAGTTTCCACAGCAAAATGGGCATGGAGGAGACACACTCTTTTTGCCAACTTGATGGGTGTGCATGAGTATTTCTTCACCTACCTTGAGCAAGCAAGGCAGAAATTCAACAGGCTATACCCTTCGAAGCGAGGGAATTTACAGGAGGGGGCAAGGAGTGCCACTGCTTGGGCCTCCAAATCATTAGCATCCGTGTCGATTGGAGAACCAAGCACTATCGGAAGCACAAACTCCACGAATGACCTAAGGTGAAGTTGAAACTTTTTTGTCCGCAGGGATATATGTACAGTAGAGTGATCAGGATATGAACACCAAGAATGTGTTGTAACCGGCTTTATTAGCTGTTGTAACATCACCATTAGAATAAGCACCTACCCCAGTATTGTTGCCTTCATAACCTTGTCTTGAATATCTGTTGCCCAGATCCATACTCTTGGAGGAAGAAACCTTGATGTATTTCACGATACAACCAGTCCTTAGAACTAGGAGTTTGAACTTTGTCTGCCCTTGTGATGATTCAGTAAATGAGCAGCATCCATGCATAATTCTTATCAACTTGTTCGTCATTGATAAGCCATTTATTCTGTCCAACTGGTTCAGTTTGTTACTTCGAGTAACAGCAAAAATCTGGTTCTACTATTCCTCATGAGACAGGGTTTCAAAATTGCACTGTCTATGAGCAAACAAAATGCAGAATACACAAGTCCGTCTTGTGATTGTTCAGCTCGGGAGCCAAAAACAAGTTTTCGGTGATTGTTGCTACTCCCTCTGACCCATATTACTTGACTTAGATTTGTCTAGATACGAATCTCCCTCAGACCCATATTAGTTGACTTGGATTTTTCTAGATTCGGATGTATCTAGCACTAAAACATGTCTAGATACACTAGACAAATCCAAGTCAACTAATATGGACCAGAGAGAGTAACAAGTTTTAGTCAAATCCAAGTCAACTAATATGGGTCGGAGGGAGTACTATACTTCCCGGCCTCTGCATCAATTGATACTCCCATTCAGCTATCCTCCCTCCTTGTTGGAAGCATATAAGATTTTTAAAATGGCAAACGTTATCAACTTTGAACAAGTTTATTGAGAAAATTGTCTATATCTACAATACTAAATGTATACCATATGAAATATACATTATGATGAATCCAGTGATATTGATTTTTTATTCTACATGTGGATATTTATCTCTACATACTTTTATACCAAATGTATACCAGCATCGTTTCGACTTTTAAAATATCTTTTTATGCACTACATTTTGGCGAGGTGGGAGTACTCCACGTATATACACAAGGAGTAGCAGGTAAGTGAATCACAGTATACACTTGAGCGCCAGCCAAAAATGCTCCGACCTACGGGCCGATGTTGGTTTACGCGAGGAGCTTGCGCGACTCGGCGTACCATCGCGTGTAGCAGCCCTCGAGGTTGGGCCAGTCGGTGTCCGGGCAGGCGGCGAAGTGGTGCAGCCACAGCGCCAGAGCCTCCTCCTGCTGCTCCCACCGCAGCTTCTCGATCAGCTCCTCCAACACTGTCACCATCTCCGCCCTCTCCCTGCCGCTGAGCACCGGCGCGTCCGTCCCGTTGCTGCCGCGGCACAGCAGCGGCAGCCACGACCGAAGCATCGCCATCCTGTGCTCTGCCACGGCGGCCTTGTCACCTTCTTTGTCGCCCGAGTGCTGCTCGAACTCCGCCGAGTTGGCGTGCCTGAACAGGAACACTGCAAAATGGCGATCGAACGGTGAGCTGATCGAAATGGCTGTGCCGCCTGGCGGGTTTCGCACCTACGTATAACGTACTATACCTGCTAGCCGGAGCAGAGCAACCTGGAGCGTGGGTTCGGCGACGAGCGCGCGGCTGCCGAGGTGCGGCGCGGCCCCGAACTGCACGGTGGCCTCGCGCGCCGCGCCGCACGCAGCCATCTTCTGTGCGAGCCACAGCAGCTCGGCGGCAAGCTTCTCCACCGCGGGGCCGCCGAACGCCTCGCCTTCCAGTGGGGCGACGGCCTCCGTTGGCCTCCACCACCGGAGGCCCGTCCTCACCGCGCGCGCGGCCAGCTCCATCGCGGGCCAGTCCCCTCCCGCCGCTGACGCCTCGAGCTGCCGCAGCGTCCGCTCGAACGCCCCCGATAGCGCGGCGCGGCTTACGGCGGCGACCCGTGCGCTCACGTTGTCATCGTCGAGGAGGCGCTCCGCGAGCCCCCGCACGAGCTCGTACTTGCGGGAGGCCACGGGGAGGCGGGACGCCACCCAGAGAACGTGCCCGAGCGCGCGGCCCACGCTGCTGGTACCAGCCGCGGCGGCCGACGACCCCTGCTGGTGCGGCGGCGGCAGAGAGGGCGTGAGCGAGGGGGGCGGCGGAGGAGAGAGCGCAGAGAGGAAAGCGAAGAAGACGGAGATGAAGGCCTGTGTGGCGAGCAGCGCGAGTCGGCGGAGCACGGACAGCGCGCGCGCCGCGGCCACTGGGAGCGGCAGGAGCAGTATCGTGGAGATGGCTGCGCCCTGCTCGGTGGGCGAGGACGGCGAGAAGGCCGAGAGGAGACTTCCGGCGAGGGACAGGATCGGGTCTATGGGCGTCCGGAGCTGGTGCCGGCGCTGCCGCGTCTGCGTCTCCATTCGATCGATACAAGACAGTCCAGACCAAGTGATCTGTGGGGGCACTGTGCAAGAGTCGGAGGCGCTTGCTCACTTATCCAAGCGGCCGAGCCGCAGAAACACGCAGGTCGCGCGCGGAGGAAGGATGGGACAAACTGGTGGTCGCCGTCCAGCGCCGGCTACGTGTTGGGCGGGGGCGGTTCATCGGTGCAGTTTCGGTTACTTGGTGGTAGCCGCTCGGGCTCTCGAGCTGTGAGCGATTGTCCCTTTGCCGGCTATCCGGGGAAAATCGTGGTTCATGTGTTCGCGGCTCTACGTGTTCCATGCTTTCTACTAGTGTTCTGTGAGCCCTGTAATTATCCTCTTCTTCTGTGGTCACGTTTCTAGGGACAAACGTGGCAGGCATTATCGGGTCCGCGGCGGTGGGATTGAGCGGTACAAATTGAGTCGCCACTTCTTTTGGATCTTCATTGCATGGCACTACATGGAAATAACGAAGTTTGTGCATAGGCCACCACACATCCACACTGGACGGCCTTATTCGCTGCACTAGAATCGGAAGGCTCTCGTGTGATACCGTTATCACACGTTGCCGTATTGGATGGCACCAAGCAAGTTTTACAAACTCAACCAAAAACTTCTTGTTGCTACAGCGACAGTATTTCAACGTGCCAGCTTCTGCTGCACTGAGAAGACGCCAATATGTTGGCGAATTCATGGCAAAAAATTTCATTTCAATCTCACGAACAGTTCTTCCCTCACCGCGCAGAGGGAGTACATTGATCAAAACTTCCTCCAGCGTCTCCCAAAAATTCACCTAGTTGGAGGTTCGAGCTCCTCCTCTTGCATCACCTGAGATGTTTCTGTATTCTCCTCTCTGCTGCAAGGGCTGCTTTGTTCTGCGGCTCCAAAGCTAAAGCATGCCTGAAATCTGTACATACCAACAGGTGATGCAATGAGATTATCTTACTGTACAAGAGTATCTGAGAAAAGGTGAACACACTATATGGAAACAGATGCTCCGCTTCTGCTGCCAACTGGTTCGACAGATCATCTAAGTACAATAAAATCAACTCTGTTCTGGGCTCGCTCCTCAAAAAGCAAGTACAACCAGGCAACTCGATGTTAAGCCTAGCTAGCCACTTGCCAGTAAAGCTGGCTTCAGCACTTGTCCAGCTTTACTGGATGCGAGCGGACCAGCAAGAATATCAAGAAAGATCCACACTTTCACTGTAGATACCACGAGAGAAAATTGACAAACCTTGGAGAGCTTCTTGGTGATTCAATACCCCTTCTTTTGCGGCACCTCGTCGTAGATATGCTTTGACATTCTGAGGCAACAACAGCATAAAAGAAGAATAGTGAATTTCTTATGTTGCCATAACAGCAGAAGACTAGTGATATGTAACGATGGAGAAGGGCGAGAGACTAACAAAAAGTCACTTACCTTTTTGTCCAACAGTAAGGCCTGGTCGCAATCTGCCTCAGCTTGCTTGAAACTGCATAAGATTCAATGTACATAGCTTAAAGTGCTGATTTCAGACAATTGTGGTCAAAGTGAATTATACAAAGCATACCGGCCAAGTTCCAGATAAGCAGCTGCTCTATTGCAATAGTATGTCGCATTTGTGCCATTCAATTCAATTGCCTCAGAATAGAATTCAATCGCCTTGCTCCATTGTTTTCTTTTGAACGAATTATTTCCCTGTAAAGTGCAGAAAACTAATTTGTAGACGCAAGCTACGAACATGACATAAAATCAAACAAAAAAAAAACTTAAAAAGTAGTTCTTCTGTTTTAAATTTATCTTGGCATAGAAGAGGAAAGTACAAAAAAACATTATTTTCAGAGGAAAAATCAACCATTTGGTTGCTTTTATTTCTCAGCATAAAAGGGGGAAGCACAAAAACATTCTGAGGGAGAGAGACAGTGACTTAAAATTAGAATGGAATATTAAATTTGCAATCAGCCTGGAACAGAGTAATGGTCAACTTTTAACATTAAAACTGTTGAGTTTTGCAAAAGATTTAACACATGAAAGCTAGAAAAATGTCTTGATTTTCCAGTTCTTGGTAGTCATTGCACCCTCTTCTAATGTATCTATACCACATTACCACTCACAGCTACAGACTCACACTCGGAGTCAGGATACAGGAGCAAAAACTACTGGGACTCATTAATTGCTAAAATCAGTGTGTAGGACAAGACAGAAAACAGGCACAACTAACAGAATTGTACACTGGCTCACTCAACTTCCCAGAAATACCACATAAACTTTGATTATTTCCAACAAGAAGTAGCAACAACAAAGACTGATATAGAAATCAGGTCATATAGAGTAAGCTTGCAGATGCCAGATGAGTCAATGACCAAGTGGGAAAGATAAAACTTTATTCTAGGATAAACTAAGCATGTCAGCTCATCACACCAGAACACCAAAACAAACTGAACAAAATGTTTCAAGCCTCACCAATAATTACCAACTCATCATCATCTACAAGTTTCTTGGCCTATGTCCAAGAAGCAGCAAACGAGGCTTGGACGATGCACAGTGCAAAGTGCATCCACTTGCTTAGAGCAACTCTAGCAGACACCGTATCCGCCGAACCATAAAAAGGCGTTTAAGGGTCGTGTTTTTGCTCGGTTTTACTCGGGTTTGCTCGTGGCCAGAACAGAAACCACAAATCCAAACCATAAAAACTTGATTTTTGAAAATTCACAGGAGATTTCAGATGTTCATACGTACATAGCCAGGATCGTAGGTACAAAACGCACAAATTAGACTAAATTAAAGGGGGATCTGCCGTCACCGCCGCCAAACCCTAACCCGCATGCAAAATCGGGCTCACCGGAGCCTCATGGAGCGGCGGCGACGCTTCCGTCGGCAGATTCAGAGCTCGTTGTCGGAGAGGCCAAGGTTGGGGAGGCCAGAGGTGGTGTCGGAGCCGAGGTCAACGTACTTGTCGTCCCGCGCCGCCCGCAGGAGGTCGCCCTGGAGCTTCTTCGCGCGGTCTTCGCGGTCGTGGGCGAGCAAGATGTTGTCAATGTCCTCGTCGCAGCGAGCTCGAGCGGCGTCGACCTCGGCCTCGGCGACGCTCCGCTGCTGGATGACCTCCATCAAACGCTCGAGGGCGGCGCGCTTGCGCGCCCCGTCCGCTCGGACGCACCGACAACGCTCCTCCTCCTGGGCGGGGGTGAGGCCATAGTAGCGCGAGGAGGAAGGCGGCGTACGGCCGCGGCGGAGTCCACAACAGTCCATCGGCGACTACCGGTGGTGGATCTAGTGCGGGGGCCGAGGAATTTCTCGCCGAAGCTCGGCGATTTGAGCGGCGGTGTGAGCAAATGCCCGGCGGAGGCGTGGAGGGGGCGGTGGTGGAAAGAGGGGTCGAGATCCACAAAACGCCCTCGGAACCAGAATTATATAGTTCGAGGGCGTGGATTTGTCGGCCCCCGTAAAAAAATCTGGGTCGGGCTCCGTCCGTTTGTGGTGTCTGCTCGGGCCAAAAAACACGGGTCGGCCCGTAAACCCGCCGGAATTATATGGGTCCGGTGGTTTTCTGGTTTCTGCTAGAGATGCTCTTACCATCTCCTATACCCAAATTACTTGCCTTCTCCCTCACCGCTAACATTAGCGGCAATGGCATCGCCCTCAGCGATCCACCACCCAACACATTTTCCCACACACCCCTTAGCTACCAAGGTCAACATGCCATTCATAAGAAAAACTTTTTAGCAGCTATGACACATCAACATCACCACCGGTTACTGGTGAGAGTACCAACCTGGATGCATAATTGCTTGAAAGGGAAAAATGCATATCCAAGGTAGCATGAAGAATGAATTCATCTGATCCATATGCTGCTACAAATGAAAGAGATGTACCTTTTCTTTCAACAGCTCTGATGCATCAACATCACAGTTGATTACTGGCGGGGGTGCCAACTTTGATGCCGAAGCTACTTGTTCCTGGATGGTAGAATACATTTCCAATATAGCACAAAGAAGGAACTTGTCTGATCCGTGAGCTGCTACAAATGAAAGAGATATTGGGTGATCATTGTGATTTCCCAAGGGAACAGTAGCCTGTAAAAGCAAAAAGGGTCATAATTTTATACGGAAACAAAAGAACAACTTGAAAGGAGTTAAATAAAGTACCTGGCAACAGCCTGAAACTGCAGCAATGCTGACAAATGCATACATTTTATCTTCAAATTCAGATGATAGTCTATGTTTGGAGTTTCTTTTTAAAGGATATCCAGCTATGGTTGGCAGAACTAAAATTCCAGTGTCCTGAAGGGCAACACATGAAAGAAAAAGCAAGCGGAAAAAAATCATGAACACTTATCAGCCAATGGCAAACTTTTGGAAAGGAATAATGTTGAATTAAATTTACCATGAAAGCTTATGGTGACACAATGTGTGATAAATGGCATTTCATGCAAGAAATTGATGCTTTGTCATGCAAAGAAATGGTTATAACCAAATTAAGTTATGCACAATTCCAGTGTTACCCTTTTCCAAACTAACATAGAAAGATTCTATATCAGTTCCTTCTTCACATAACCCAGTCCATGTAAGAACAGGTTGTTCTAAAACCGCCCACCATGGTCCGACTCCTGTGGGTGGAAATTTATTCCCTAGAGTGACAGTTTGTTCTTCTTTGAACAATGCCACCAGGAGCTAGTGTCTGGTTGGTCGAGTAAGGACCAGTTTTTGCTGTCCAAGTACCAAACAAGATAACTCTCATAGTCACTAATTACCGCAGTGTGATCTACAAGTTAGCTCCTTATAACAAAGGACCTATAAAATAAGCGTAGCTGAGTACCTGTATTGTAACCATGAGAACTAGTAAAATATAGAAGTAAGAAAGTAGTCAAACAGTCTCAAGCCACAACTAAGGAGTCAAGTGGCAGAATACCTTTAGAAGATTCTTGAGTGCAGATCGCCATTCACTTCGTACAATGTACAGAGATTTCATGTTATCGTCTCTGAAATTTACAGCTTGTAGTACACGAGTAGTGATTTCAAGACCAAGCTTGGGTTTTACAGTGTTAACCCAATCCTCATGGTTTGCTTTGAATTCATATCTGAATAGTTGATTGACATAGAAATCTCAAGGTGATTAGTTCATGTTCATAAGCAATTAAGCAAAGAGTACAATACTAAAAGAATGGTAGATGGCAAAAAAGGTAATCGTGTCATTTTACTGCATCGAATCATTGAACATTGTGCATGTATCCAAGAAAATTTAAGCTGCTTGCTGGAAAGTGATATCTAGTGATAGATGGTGAAAACGGTGCGGACACCCGCTCAACAGAAACAGAACATTTGCTGTTATCTCGTAGAAAAGCATCAATGAACTAAGGCCCACAACAGTAGATCTAAATCAGCAAGCCAGGAAGACAAGAGTTCAGAAACTAAGGTAACTCATGGACACTATTCTTTCTAGGATCTCGCAACCAAATATTGAATGCATAAGGTACAATTCAACTAGCAGACATGGTGGTCGTGACCAGCTTGAAACCGATAGCTTACTCATTTAACACAGGATGAACCAGTAAACAAGCACTTCTATCATAAATACCTACACAACTTGGCATGTCGACAAATTTAACACTTTGGTCTGTTTACATTCAGGCCACAGAGAGGATACTAGTATGACCAGTGATTCAACAAACATCGGTACATGCCAACAGTACATCATTACCAGCATTAGTGTAATCCGCATTCTTGATAACAAATGTTCAATCCTTCAAGGTCCTTACTGTGCTTTCTATCATTTTCCGGAATATTTTTTGGTATTTCATCGGTTGATTCTACCGGAGATCAAGAATTATTGAAAACAAACCTCTGTAATAACAGCATAACCGTGCAGAGAGCTTTCAAGGCCGAATTTCCTTCTTGCAGCTTTGTAGAGGGTTCACAGAACTCCTTCAGGCTAGGAACATTTGAAATGATATACTGGCCAATATTGATGTGCTTAGGTGGCTGATCTGCAATATATATGTGGAGTTGAATGTCTCACATCTGGTTGCATAAAATAAAATAAACTAATCATAGATGTGTTCAAGAAAAAGAGACATCAATATGGCTTACATCCAGGTAATGCATGGACAGCACTTTCTATGACATCCACAGTTTTATGGTTGGGGACCTTTAGAGACTCAAAGCAATCATCAGTAAAAACCAACTCCTTTTTCCCCTTAAGTCCGCCTGCAGCAGCAGGCAAAAGAACATCTCCAACACGATGCAGAATACGAGGATCTCGTGCAAGCCATCCTAACAAGGATCAGAAAGCCAGTGGAATAAGAAACAGTCTACATGGAAGTCCAATGGAGAAAACAAAGCATGCAATGAAAGGTATCTTAGCTCTTAGTGGAGGTTGGTCTTCTAATCTCTAGTCACAGTATTGTACTTTGTAAAGATGCAGCAGTTATCATAATGTTAACTCTATATCATTTATAGTTTGAGAACCCTCAAAATAATGGGTGTTCTATTCTCACGCAAAACAGTTCAATGTGAAATGATGAGGTTTGCATCAGAATAATTTTCATTAGTTTATGAACAATACTAGTCGTCTGGTCATATATTTTACAGCATGCTTATCCTTGTTTGTTGGGTACTATGTTACATAAGTTCTGCTACAGGACACACAAATAATTGAATATACTTAAGCAATAAACAATAAAACAAAAATAACTTATAAGGGTAAGAAAGTACCAATAGTATCTAAACTTTGTGAATTTGGTAAGGTCCCAAGAGTAGACACAACCCCATGAGAAGGCCGGAAACAAAGTACACCACAGAAAGATGCTGGAATTCTCAAATCACCAGTTGTATCAGTACCTAGAGTTTCAGTGCTTATCAGGTCAGTTTGCATGTGGAAGATGAACGCTATCTAAAAGAGCCAAACATGCATAATAACCAAGCTGAGTTTGCATCAAGAACTTATCCATGGAGTAAAGGAGAAAATTGGATTGGATGGAGTACTAAAATAATCATGCACAATAAAAGTATCATGACATATGAAAAGGAACAAACATAAGAGAGTTAATAAATCACAAAGATGAAAGGACTAAACATAAGCAATGTAAAAAAGCCAATTTGTTTTGGTTTTACCATCAAGCAGGACCATTCTGGACAAGTACTCCATCCAATCCAACTTTTATAAGGCCCAAAGATTTCCAAGATTTATCTTTGACCAGGAATCTGGTCCACAATATTTTGATAACGTGATAAAAAAATTATAGCATTGGATTCAAATTAAAAACGCATTTTACTGATATAGATTTTGTATCAAATAATTCAAATGGTAGTTGGAATTACAGTTTGTCAAAGTTAAGTTTTGGAGAACATGTGTGCCTTCCAGAAAAGAAGGGAGGAAGTATAATACACATAAGAGTGTAAGAAAACTAGATAAACACAATTGAGTACAAGAACAGATGCCAGAGCCATTTTCACATATGAAGGTTGCGCGTTTTTTATGAAGAAACAAAAGCATATCACGGAAAAAGTTCCATTACATGGATAAGTAAAAATACAGGCCAAGGAAATCATAAGTGAGTAAAATCTTCAAATAAAATACCAAGAGCAAAGTCGACAAGCTGTGCAGAAACTGCGACAGCTGAGCCACTGCAAGACCCTCCAGGGACAACTGATGGAGATGCTGGGTTAATTGGTGTTCCGCAGTGTAAATTTTCTCCAGTAACACTGTAAAAACATGTTAAATGATGTAGTGTCAGAATTCTTTATCGATCTAATGCAGAAATCCTATAGATAGATGTCTGGCGAGTTTTAACTGAAGCCTGTGGCTTGTTAATGACTAAAATGACAAAAGAATATTTCTAATGATTTAAGCACGTCCATTGTAAATCTTAAGTGGATAGCTAAAAAATACTAACTATAGGTGATGCAAAACTTACACATAAAATAGAACATGATTTACTATGACTCAAACAGTTAACTTGAGAATTATTTCTATGATGCCCCCAATAGGTAAGCAACTTTGCTATCTTTGCTTCCATCAGCTGGCCATCAACCAAATGGACACAGGGGTTGACTGTCCAAAATGAATCTATCTTCCATCTGCTGAAGCTTAAAATTGTCACCGCGAACACCCTTGTCCCCATTTTACTGACATCATACACCTACTCCAACACTTCAATCAATAGCAAATAAGGCTCCATGCAGTTTGAGCCAGTTATGTGCTTCCTCCTTGAGTTCCATTTACTTGCATCAAGTTTCCAAATATACAGACTTAAACAAGCACACCTCAAGTGAAAACACCAATGGCTTGCCCTTTTTTTTCAACGCAATAATCCCACCTCAACATTATCTACAAAGTCACCCTGAACCAGCAATTTTTGTAAAACAATTATATTTCTATCATTTTCCGTGCAAACCCCTATACGAAATCAAAAATTTGTAAGGATCACGACATTGCAAGATACTTGAGTTGTATAATTACACGACAGTGCATTTTAGAATGCCTTCGAGGGAATTGCCTGAGCATGCGGCAAACTGAACGCTTTGTTTTCTGTTTGAAATAATGCAGAGGAGAATGCATAAAATTTGGGTTGCATTTCCAATTATCGAAGCCTTTACTTTTTTACTGAATTAAGAAACAGGGCAGAATGAAATGGGGAACAAAACATATCAGTTTTTCTTTTAATTTTTTGCTGGGAGCAGGATAGTTTTCAAACTCATGATGCTGCACACTTCACCATTTGTTGACCTTCCCCTTACAGTTTCCAAATCAGATATAAACCTCCGTTCCAAAATATAAGCCTTTCTAGCAGTTCAACTTGCACTGCTAAAAAGGCTTTACATTTTGGAACGGAGGGAGTACATCATAAGCTCACATCTATAGGTCTCTAAATAGTCATAACGACTCTCAGTAACCTGACACCAACGAGTCTGTACAGTACTAATCATTCCAGTCAAGCAAAATCTATCAAATTTGAGCTAATAAAGAAAGTACGAACCCAAATCCGAGTTCATCCATGACTGTCCTGCCGACGCAGGTAGCCCCCTGCTTCAGCAGGTTCGTGACGGCCACCGCCGTGCGGTTCGATGCCTCGTGCGTCCTCTTCCAGTCCGGGTTCCCAAAGCCGGCTACATAGCCCTCGACCTCGAAGCTAAAAACACAATAAAAAGGGGATCAAAACCAATGCAGTAAACCCATGATCCCGCCGAACAGTGAAGCAGAGAAGGAAGCATAAAAGACTCACTTGTCGCTGACCGCGAAGGTGAGGTCCGAGAGTTGCTGGCGCGCGGCGGGAGGCGGGGCCTGCGGCGGCGGGGTGAGCTCTAGGCTGTCGCAGAAGGCTCCGGAGTCGGGGGGCGGAGTGGTGGACTTGCCGCGCAGCCACCTCCGGCGGCGGCGCGCGGCTTCAGCGAGGACGATGACACCGGCGACGGCGACGCCCGCAACGATCCAGGCGCGGGGATTTGAAAACGCCGTGATACCGCCGGCGCCCGATCGCGCCGAGGAATCCATGGACGAAGCGGAGGCGGAGAGGGGATTAGGGTTCTAGGAGGGGTTTACGCTTGCAGAGTACTGCTCTGGGAATCAGCGCGGAGTGGGGAAGAAGAAAGAAATGTTTTTGCGGTTGTCTCTTGTTTTTGTGAGCGGTGGTGAGCTTAAAGTGCTTATTATCTCGGGCCCAATGTCAGCGGCACGCGAACGAAGAGTCTTCTGCTTGTTTGACAAGTTGATGGTGGAGTCAGGTGGGCGGTTCAATCCAGTGGGTTTATGGTGGGCTAGGTCTATGAGATGCAATGGCGGCCGTCAATACGGGCCTTGTCGGTCTGATAAAGGCCGAAGAGAAAGAAGAGTGGGCCTTAGATTAGCCCAGAGCTAAATAGATTTCTCTACGATCATGTGGTGGTTATCCTAAAAAAGGATTAAGGGCATCTCCACCGCGCCCAAACGCGTGACCAAAACGGTCCGTTTCTGTTTGTTTGGATCGGCTCGCGGTCACTATGGAATCGCGGTCCGGTCTATCTGTCCAGTCGTGCCCAGCGGCGTGAACCAAATGTCCGCGCATGGCCATATTGTTGTTTTTTTAATTTAAACCGGCACGATTCACGCGTAAAATAAACTGGCAAAGTTCATTCATAATTATACAAAATATATTACATTCAAAAAGATTAAAAAAAGGAAGACAAAAAACTGGCCCTGGCCCTAGCCCTAGCTAACGACGATCTCCCCGTTGTTGTCGCCACCGTTCCGTCCATCTATGGATCGAGGTCGATGCACTCTGGCGGTGTTCAGAGGTGCGGTGGCGGCAGACCCGGAGCTAGCGCCGGCGCGGGAGGTGCCGGGTGGTCGATCACCTGGCCTGGCCACGCTGGCCACGCGTCAGTTTCTGCCGGCGCGGGCGGAGCGTACCACCTCGGTGCAGGTGGGGCAGACCACTCTGACGCGGACGGAGCAGCCCACCCCCGTAGCGGCTGCGATGGGGGCGGTGACAGCGGCTGCCTCGCGTTCACCTGCGCCACCAGGCCGGTGAGCTGGACGGCCTCTTGGCAGCCGGCCCACATGGCCTCCTCATCTTGGCGCTGGCCGCGATGGCCTGCTCGAGGATGGCGTCCTCATCGTAGCCCCGCGCCAAGACCGCCTGGTACTCCGGGGGCAGGTATGCGGCGACGAATGCGGAGGATGACCCCTTCGCCTCGTCTTCCTCCTCCTTGACGATGATGTCGTCGTCATCGCCGCCGAGGTCGGCATCGGAGTGGTTGACGACACCATCGGAGGCGGCCTCGATGGCGGGGAGGTCGCGGGGCCCAATGGGTTGAACTCGCCGCGGTAGGTGTTGAGGCGGCGCGCTGGGTGCTCCCAGTCGAGGAACTTCCTCCAGAAGACCGGGTTGTGGTACGCGCGGTCGTATCGGAAGGCCTGTGGGAGCTTGCGGATGCGGTGGGCCATCTCCACCGCCAGTGCCTTGTCATCCTTCGGGGCGGGCGACAACGGCACCCGGTCCTGGTTGAGGTGTCATCCTGTGGGGAGGGAGACATCATGGTGGGTGATGCCTCTCCCCTCCCTCCACCGTCGCTCGCACTCCGCAGTGCCGAAGTACCGGTTGTCGCGGGCTTACTCCGCATCCTCCCAGTGCTCGGCTCGGACGCTGACGAAGTCTTGCGCCCGGGCGGCGGTGGTAGCACCCCCCGAACGAATGCTGGCGTGCCGCTCTAGCGGCGCCGGCCGCTCGAGCGGATCCGTCGGCTTTGTGGTCGTTCTTTGACTTCTTGAACCACCCCGACTTCTTCATCGCGGCGGTGGTGGTGCTGGTGGCAGTGGTTGTAGAGGCTAGTTGGTCAGTGGCTATGGTGACGGCGACGACGATGGCAAGAGGAAGGGAGGTGTGCGGCACCGACGGCCACTGGGGGCAGCTTAAGTAGCCCCTATCAGTGGGAGCGCGTGCAGGTTCTCACGCCTTTGCCATCAATGCCGGTGCGGGAACTCAGGCGATGCCCCGTCCCATCGTCTTTGATGGCGAAGACTGCCGCGGTTGCGTCTGACTCGGTGCCGTCGTTCAGCCAGCCGCCCTGAATCGCTGTCACGGCCTTTGTGTATGAATCGGTGCCGCGGTTGCGTCTGAATCGGTGACATAGTTGCGTCTATCACTGGCCGGTGGGCCACTACTGTAACACCCTCAAATCGGCCCTATGCAAGTTTTAGCCCTTTGCGCCAAACCCGCATAGATACGATTCAAGGACGCCCACCAGGCACTTTCGTGCGGGTGGAAAACGAAGTAATACCATTACACAACAGTCCTCGATGGGACCCACAGAACAGATATATATACAGCAACGACTCCATGAGTCCATAATACATATATACAATACAAAGACCCAAATCACCTTGAAAACGATAGAGCGTCCGACTACGGACAAGATGCAAATGGGGCTAAGAGCCCTGAAGAATAACCAATGGCGTCCATAACCCTGCCCAGGCCAAGCCGGAAGGGTAACCCTGCTAACGACGGCGATCTCAAACCTGCTAAAACAAAAGGGGTGCCGACAAAGGGCAAAGGAAAAAGAGGAGCATCAGTACTGAGGCCAGTACACGGCGAGGCTAGAATTCGGCGGCTCTTGCCTACATAGGTATGGTGGGCTGAAGCGGCACCGCAGCGGCACTTAACCACCTATAGAGACTCGATACAACTGGCGGTTATCGGAGAGGGATAAGAAAGACCTATTCGGATCCAACCTGAAGCTAACACCAAACAATCCCATCCTGGTATTTCCCCCTCGAGACCAAACGAGGAAGTCAGACCGAGGAACTCACACAGTTGGCAATTTTACTTATTTGATTATAGTTGAAGCACTTACTAGTCAGATATCGATAGCTTGAGTCATCCTGAAGCATAAGTAGTGAGCCGTTTTAATTATCCTTCCATTATAGTTGGAACATTTACTAGTCAGATATAATTGTCCTGAGGAATCCCAAAACCCAGCAATTGTTGACACTTTTATCACATTCCATTAGAGTTGTAGTACTTACTAGGCAGGTATAACAAAACAACCCAGGTCCACCAGTGGTTGGCATTTTTATTATCTATTCCGTTATAGTTGCCTCTGATTACTAGTCACGTATTAAGTCAAATTTATAGCACTACTTTAGTTATGCTTGTCTATGATCGAGATACTGTGCTCCAAGTCGTCCATAACCGCGGACACGGCTTTCAGAAAGTTTTACCCTGCAGGGGTGCACAAATAGCAACACACACTCGATCAACCTCGGAAAAACCAACTCAAAACCCAACGAGGCTTTCACGACAAAGCAATCACAGGATTCATAAATATTTCAGGGGGCCACCCCACTAAGCTACCCGCAACGAAGTTGGCCGGCTCCGGAACGGACCTAGGGTTTGTGTCAATGGCTGTAAATGACTGGGAACCCAAAAGTGTGACTGGGCTTGTCGATACCGCGGAAACATTCCACGTTCCAAAACAGTACAGGTGCTCCACGCACAATCTTAAATAAAGCGGTAACATGGCATAGGTACAGGATAGTAATAAATCCCCAAACTACTTGTGGCCCCAAGAAATAAGAATGAATCAAGCTCTGGCTCAGGAGGGTCCATAAGGCCTCCTGGATGTGGATAGTGCGAAAAATCAAGGAACAGGTATCAAGTACTCGGGGTCCTACGGGACACAAGTGAGCGTGGAAGAACCAAATAACATATATTGCCCACCGATGCCTCTGCATTAGTTATGTCTAGCATTTTAATAGTTGTATTTAAAGTCATGATCAACTCCACCATATACATCTGCCAGCAATAAACATCTGCCCGCATTCCAACAACTGTGGTACTTGACAACACAAGATCGCACCTGAGCAAGCAACTACGACTCGCAAGGCCCGCTATCTACCAAACACAGGTAATAGGAGGTGTCCAAGGCAATATAGAGGCTGCACGGGATATAACTGGGATACGGAAACTAAATCATCGCGACACGGATAGCAATAGGTCAACAGGAGGAAATAAAGACTATAAATGCAAAATAGGTAGAAGGGGGAGAGATGCTCGCCTGGGAAACACTGTCGAATGACCATATCCGGAGAACTTGTCGATACTCGCATCCACTCATCGGTCTAATCCGTGAAGAAGCAAAGCACTAAAAGAAACACCGGATTGCTATTTAATATTACGGCCGAAGATCCATCCCGATTATGATATGATGCAGATGCGGTGCAACGAGGCAGTATTAGGCGGAACCGGGGTCCCGACATTTAATTATATGGTTCAAGTTATTTATCTACCCCGCAATTTAAATGTTGTCTTAACAAGATAGAACATGACATCGGTTCGCTACACAAATTTAAATGGTGGCCATATGAGACAAGAATAGTCCGCATATGGTCTCCATATTTAATTTAGGTGATTCGACTAAATACCCCAAACCTCATGATCCGATGTATGCAAATATGATCCATTTATGTGCAGCAGATAGATATTATATATTATAAAAGAAGGGGTCTCGGAAAAGGGTCACACATCATGGTCCGGAGATCTTGGGGCTAAAAGGGTTCGACGGGATCAGTCTTCGGACGCCAGGATCGGTCTTCGGGGCAACGGCCTTCGGCGGGATAATCTTGCACACCGTCTACTCACATGTTGTCTTCTCTTGGCCACACCACTACAATATCGCATCAACCATCACCCGAGAGTGCCCCACGGATTCAATTGCACAATCTCAGTACCACCATCTCCACTACAACGTCTGTAACACATGGCACCTCCAAAAACCAACAAGGAGCCCATCAGCCACAACCGTATCACCGAGAAACCCAGCAGGGACAGGACAAGCACACATGGCAGCAGAGAGCAACCTGACAGTGGATGTTGCCGCGCTAGAATGAGATGAAGGCCGAGCACACGCGACGTGGAGGGAGCAGCGGCGGCGACCGCGGGCTCGGGTCGCGCGTGGGACCGGAACAGGGGCGCAGGTCGGCAGCGGTGACGTGCGGGGACGACAGCGACGGGGAGCAGGCCGGAGGTGGAGGCGTCGGGGCGGCTCGCTGGCGGCGGGGACAACGGCGACGACCGGAGCGGGGGCCGAACAGTGGCGGAGGACAGGGTGGAGGTCGCCCGAGCGCCGGGAGCGCGAGCCGGCGACGAGGAGGTGCTCGCGGGGCTTGGGCGGGCCGGCGGGAGGCGGGATCGTCGGAGGCAGAGGAGAGGCGGCGGACGCGGGGCTCAGTCAGGGTGGGGGCGGAGGTGCTCGGGGCGGGGACGGCGGCGGAGGACGAGGCCGGTGCCTGGCGTCTGAGGAGACGCGGCGGCGGAGCGAGCTGGTCGGCGGGGTCGCGTCGGCAAGGGTAGGCCGAGGTCGGCCGGCGGCCGACGGGGAGAGGGAGGCGACGACGGCGAGGCGCGTGGCGGCCAGGGAGGAAGACGCGGGGGAGAGAGAGAGGGCAGGCGCGGGGCGCGGGGCGCGTGGTGGGACGCGGTGGGGCCAGACGCGGGGGACCCGAGGCGGGGTTGTCGCCTGGCGAGGCGGCCTGCGTGGCAGGTAGGGTGGGGACGCGGGCCAGGGGGCGGCCGGTCGGTGAGGTGGTGGCCCGGCACGGTGGACTGCGCGTTGGGGCGCGCGCGCGGGCGGGAAATTGGTGGCGGGGTGGGCCTGGGAGTGGCTGGCTGCGCGCGGCGTGTGTGTGAGTGCGTGCGTTGCCGCGGGTGGGGGCTAGGGGGGCGACGTGGCTAGCACCGGTTGGTGCAAGTGGGGTGGAGGTGTGAGGTGGCGCATGGCTATTGGGCGGGGTGAGGTGGCAGGGGCGGGGTAGATTAGGTTTGGGTAGTTTTAGGAATTTTGGAGGTGGCCGGTCAGACTTTCGGGTCTGGCGGGCTGCCTCCTAAAAATAAAAGCAAATATTTTATTATTTAAAACGGGGCTTTTGAAAACCATTGGTAGACAAAATAAAATATTCCGGAGACCCGGATTTTAATTTTGAATTAATGTCGGGGTGTTTAGAAAACAAAAATTAGACTATTCGAAAATAGTTTTATGCAAACAAATGCAAGATGACATGACGATGCTCAAATGCAAGGAGGCGATGACAGGAGAATGCGGTCATGACGATGCAATGCACAAAAACAACGCGATTTTCTAGTAGTGGTTTTGGCGGGGCGCCACAATTCGACACCACTAACAAAGGATCTCGCCCTCGAGATCCGCCTCATGGTACCGGGAAGAAGGCCGACGACCTGGATCTTCTCGCTTCGCGTAGATCCTCGCGACACCACTAACAAGAGGTTGTCCGTGATCGTCGAGAGAACACTCCGGGAACAAGGCAAAGGTAGAGGTATCAACAAATAAAGCCACCTCTAGCTTCTGTGGACGGAGTAAAATCACTGGATCCACCTATTCAGTTTACAAAAGGAAATGATAAGAGTAGTCAGATGGTGATCAATCCATCGCGCACCGAAACCATTAATCTGCACATGAATCGGAGAATTTAGCAACCAACTCTCGGAATTAGATTGAAGATCTCGACAAACGAGATTCGGGAAAACAAGGAGGGATGCAGACTCTGCATCGGATCTGGCGTAGAGGATGTCGTCGCGGCGGAAAACACCGGAAGGCACAAACAAGGAACAAAGAATGGTACCTCAGATAAAGGATCACTCAGATAGCATGAAGTCCGGAGGTACAAACACCATGGCCAAAGGAGGAAGCGAAACTCTGAAGGTACGACGGAAACCCAACCACGAGAATTCCTGGACTCGAAGAAAAGATAAGAGAGCAGATCCAAAACACGCAGAGGTAAGAGGAGAACAGCAGAGGGGTAAGGAATAAATCAGATCTAATCAGATCTATCCAACCGATTTTTGGCAAAAATAGTTTTGACACTCTACTTTGGCCGTTAGCTAGGTTATCCTACAGGCTGGACTTGTGGGGTATCGCAACTGCTGAGCTCTGATACCACTCTGTAACACCCTCAAATCGGCCCTATGCAAGTTTTAGCCCTTTGCGCCAAACCCGCATAGAAACGATTCAAGGACGCCCACCAGGCACTTTCGTGCGGGTGGAAAACGAAGTAATACCATTACACAACAGTCCTCGATGGGACCCACAGAACAGCTATATATACAACAACGACTCCATGAGTCCATAATACATATATACAATACAAAGACCCAAATCACCTTGAAAACGATAGAGCGTCCGACTACGGACAAGATGCAAATGGGGCTAAGAGCCCTAAAGAATAACCAATGGCGTCCATAACCCTGCCCAGGCCAAGCCGGAAGGGTAACCCTGCTAACGACGGCGATCTCAAACCTGCTAAAACAAAAGGGGTGCCGACAAAGGGCAAAGGAAAAAGAGGAGCGTCAGTACTGAGGCCAGTACACGGCGAGGCTAGAATTCGGCGGCTCTTGCCTACATAGGTATGGTGGGCTGAAGCGGCACCGCAGCGGCACTTAACCACCTATAGAGACTCGATACAACTGGCGGTTATCGGAGAGGGATAAGAAAGACCTATTCGGATCCAACCTGAAGCTAACACCAAACAATCCCATCCTGGTATTTCCCCCTCGAGACCAAACGAGGAAGTCAGACCGAGGAACTCACACAGTTGGCAATTTTACTTATTTGATTATAGTTGAAGCACTTACTAGTCAGATATCGATAGCTTGAGTCATCCTGAAGCATAAGTAGTGAGCCGTTTTAATTATCCTTCCATACTAGTTGGAACATTTACTAGTTGCCGCGGGTGGGGGCTAGGGGGGCGACGTGGCCGGCACCGGTTGGTGCAAGTGGGGTGGAGGTGTGAGGTGGCGCATGGCTATTGGGCGGGGTGAGGTGGCAGGGGCGGGGTAGATTAGGTTTGGGTAGTTTTAGGAATTTTGGAGGTGGCCGGTCAGACTTTCGGGTCTGGCGGGCTGCCTCCTAAAAATAAAAGCAAATATTTTATTATTTAAAACGGGGCTTTTGAAAACCGTTGGTAGACAAAATAAAATATTCCGGAGACCCGGATTTTAATTTTGAATTAATGTCGGGGTGTTTAGAAAACAAAAATTAGACTATTCGAAAATAGCTTTATGCAAACAAATGCAAGATGACATGACGATGCTCAAATGCAAGGAGGCAATGACAAGAGCATGCGGTCATGACGATGCAATGCACAAAAACAACGCGATTTTCTAGTAGTGGTTTTGGCGGGGCGCCACAACTACCGCGAGCGCGGAGGACACGCGCGGGTCCGCGGGCGCAGAGGACACGCCCGCAACCCGCGCGTGTCCGGGCCGACCTAGTGGTCACGCAAATTAGGTGCACGGATGGATCGAGCCGGACGCACCGGGACGGGTCGGGTCGATCCGGTGGAGATGCCCTAACACCGTCTTCCAAAAAAAACTTTAGATCTCGCAGCAGAAAATCAATTTTTCCTACGATGTAACCCCAAAACTGCCTAGGATCTATCTATGTAGTAATGCGGTAACAGCCGGTGCGTAGAGAATACATACCCTTGTAGACCGTACGTGGTTAACGTTCCGCGGGGAACGTGGTTGAAGTAGTCGTACTCATAGCCGACCTCAAGGTCGCGAAGCTCCTCGCGGGTCACCCCTTGCTCCTTCTTCATCTTCATCGTGCAACAGCTCCGGCTCACGACATTTAAGCGCCCCAAGTGTTGCGCCTCGTGTCTTCGTACACATCCAGTGCACGATGAGACCTCTGGCTCCCCGATCCCACCGGAAGTGCGGAAGTTGATATCCGGCTAGGAATCCCTACAGCGCAACGGGGTACTGCAGATGTGCCTCGATCGCACAGCTCAGACTTGAGGCCATGGTCACAAGGTATAGAGAGAGGGAGGGAGAAAGTCAACCAAAGGACTTCTCCAATTATGTGTTTTATCCCACCCATGGGCACCCCTTTATATAGGCGGAGGGGGGCGTGCCCTCTCCCCTAGGTGCCCCATGTGGGACTAATAAATAAAGAAAAGAGGCAAAAGGAGGCACTCTAGCCGGCTGGGCCACAAGGGCCCAGCACATCATTCTGCAGCGGCCAAGAGGACCAGCAGCAACTCAGCCCGGCGGGTGGGCCGGCGAGCCCACCATGCGGCCTACCAGCCAGCCTTCTAGAGGCAGCAGCGGCCAGCGGTCCGGTTGGGCCTCAGTGCCCCCGGCGGCCCACGAATTGGGCGATGGACAGGCGCGGCTCCCGGGCGGGCCAACCTCGACCGCGCGGCCCGTCTCGCAGCCCGGGTGACCTAGTACAATAGCCCTTGACCCCCCGGTCCTGATCCACTAACTCCAGCACCTTCTACTTCCACTGATCTGACATGGGCTATCCACCACCGGCGGCCTCTGGCTCCCCCGCGAGCCCGCGTGGGCCGGGGTTGAGCTGGCTGGCCCCGGTGGCTGGTTAGTTGCCACCCACCCCCGTGTGGCGGCTAGTATCTGCCGTCCACGTGGGCTTTTGGCTGTATTTCTATTTTCCTTTTTCCCTTTATTTTTTCTACAGCTTTTATTTTAGGCTATTTCCCTCCGGGATTTGGCCTAATATAAAATTTGCCTTTATAAATATTTAATCTAAATATTATTTAGTATATATTAATTCATAATTAACATATAATAAATATATATTCAAATTCCTATTTATCCGAAAAACACTTTTCGGGGTCTTTTCCTTTATTCTTTCTCCGAACAACTTCGGATCTTTCCGCGGAACATTTCTGGCTTTCTCTATTTCTCTACTATGATTCCGTCTTACGAATGATCACTCTCATCGTACCCTTAAGTGTATCCTCTCACGGCTCGGGAATGCTCTAGACATGATTTAAATCAATGATCAACAGAGGGACCAGGGATATCCATGTGACCCCTATGCATTCCTGATGACAATGTCGTTTGAACCGCTAAATGTGGCATCCTCTTTCTTTTGTTTCTCGATACGACTTGTTCGAGATCCAATCATTGGTATTCCAGACCTTGTGCAATCTCGTTCACAACAAGTTCTGTTTTCTTGTTACCATGATATTACATCCCCATGACCGAGTCACATGTTGCAACATTTATGGATGTAATGTCACCAAGCCGGCCGTATGTATCTTAACTCGTCTTGTGGGTGAACAAATCTTGGTCTTGCAGTCACATGTCATCTACTGTTCCTTTGGAATACCTAACGTACACCTTTATAACCACTGTATTACCAAGTGGCGCTTGATGTAGTCTAAGAAGCCTCGGAAAACAGTGAGTAATATGAGCTCACGGTCTAAGAAGAAGGAGTCTAGGTATAGCTGTTGCAACAATGAACTATATGACTTGATCATGTTGCAATCCTTCGAGGAATGTCCAATCACATCATTCTCCAATGATATCATTCCGTTGTCAGTCGGCATAAATGCCCATGATCTTGAAACCCAGATCATCCTCATGACCACCGAACTAGTATGAATAGAGGCTACTAGGGACTTTGTTGTTTCATACCACACATATACCAATGTTTCTACTTGGCACAGTTCTAACACAATATGAAACTATTATAAACTAATTGAGATATGACAATAAAAACCTATTTATTATTTGCCTCTAGGGCATATCTCCTTTAGTCTCCCACTTGGACTAGAGTACAAATAACCTAGCTCGCATTTTACTCATATAAACCATATACCATATGCGTTTACAGATCATGCATGCTTATGAGAAACACATGTCCATGTTCTGTTTTACCAGATCATTATGTCTTTTGCAAATCGTTGATGTCTTCCTAATTTCGACATTCACACCATTATCACATAATGGGTCGAAGTATTTGTTTGGCGACAAAATGAGACTTTGTTTCTAGTGTTTACGATGACGGTCGTTTTCATCGTTGTCATCTAAACTTCGAAACACACTTTGTTATCCTTTGTGTATATACTATAGTCATGGCAGCAGAACGAGGCCGGATTTCAGGAGCTTACAGTGACTTTAGATCAACCTCGAGGGCTTTCTCATGGGCACTGAGCCCTGGGACACATCATTCTACGTTAAAAGCGAACTAGCCCCGCCATAACATTATATATCACATCAGATGAAGCATTTATACTTTTATATCTATGTAGATCCTAGTGCATGAAATGCAACTATGCCACTTACATTGTTTTTTGTTATTTAAGTACAAACTTAATTCTGGTTCAGTGATCAACTCAGGTATCACTTAAAGACATGTTCTTACAGTTAAGACTTTGTCCTACCAACCAGAACTGCAGGTCACTTTTTGTCGAGTATACAACATGGTTGAATGGAAGAACCTATGACTGAGGCATAGGAGATGCAACACATCTCTTTCTTCCAACCATAGATGCAATACTAACTCAATGCTTCATATAGTAAGAACTACCTTCTTACCTTGTTCCATTCTGTGCTTCTTCAGAATCTTGCTTAGGACTTTCTGAACATCTTTCAGAATCAAGTCCAGAAAGCATTTGACATTCAGTGTTTATTAAACTTACCAATCTATCTCGATAGATCTTATTGTTTAATAACTTCAACTTCATCCTTATTTATCTAACTTAAACATTATTAACACCAATCACATCATTCATGTATGTCGTCCACATATCCCAAAATGATTTCACGCTTCCACTCAAATCTAGGTCCTCTTGATAATCTTGGACAATCCAAAATTCTTTGATCACCATCAAATCGAGAATTCCACTAACGAGATTTCAATGACCATTCATTTCTCGTATTAGGTCCATCACGCTTCTTTGTATTTCATAGGTATGTCTTGTTCAAAACATGACAAGTGAATCAACAATATAATTCCACAAACTTGTTAGAATATATAGTTGAATCCTACTTTCTTTAGTAAAAGTATTCACTGAAACTTTATGATTATTATCAATAGTTTCTCCTCTATTTGTAGAGTTTGGTTCACGAAACAAATTTCGCTGCGCCACTCAACAATTCGGAGGTAAGGTCTAATACCTTGTTTTGATATTTTACTTTCTTCCACCTGTACCTTCATCAAGACACATCGACTTAGGACAACAATAGGTTTGCCCCTTGTGGAAGATGTATTCATAGCTTTCTAATAATGCTCTACAAAGACTTGTTTATCCGCCACGATTTCGACTTATCGAAATCTCCAGAAACTCAAACTTGTCATAACACTTATGGTGTTGTTTCCACAAATCTTTTAGATGTTCCTTTGTGTTTCAAATGAGTGTTTGCTTATTTTGATGTCTAACTCTAAACGACAACTATAACCCCTATAAGAGATAATATTATACCATATGTATCTTAATACATAATGATTATGATGTTTAGATATTTCAACATAGTTTGAATTCGTCCAATTATCATAATTTGTGAAACATCTTTCACAAGGTCCCTTTTATGATAAACTTAACTTGAATACTTCAGTCATGTCGATCAAATTGAAGAGACTTCGTATTCTTGTTAATTTCGATATCCTCTTATTGTTGTGAACTCATTTGAACAATTCAAATCATTTCAAAGTTCATGTTTCATTAAGTAAATACACTTATTCACTTAAGTCTATAATTACCTGATGATTTCCACTACTTGTTGAAAATATGATACATCACTATCTATAAGATTAAAAAATTCTTCGCATATCACCGTTTTACCAGAATGTGGAGTTTTAGTCATTTTGCCCAAGCGGCATGGTTTTGCAAAGTCTCTAGATTAAGCATCTAGGACCCCGATCTTCATAAAGAACATGCAATAACCAAAATGACTTAAACTATAGTGTCATCTCATTATTAAACTTTGGATATCTTTTAGCATCCTAATCCTTTTATAAATGTTTAAACTATTATCATTAACATAGTGATAAGAATAACTTGTTTGTAATCATAATGTGACCATAACGATATTGTTCATAAGAATAGTACAAACTGGCTTGTAACTTGTTCGTATGAATAATCGTCTCGCCAAAAGCAAGACACACATACAAGGATTACAAATTATATTCAAGTCCACTAATCCAAATGATAAACTTTGAGGAAAGAGGTGATGCCGACCATCAACTGTTTTGATTGCCGTCATCAAGTCACGTTGCCTCAAAGACAACAATTCTCAAGCAGATCATCCTGTTTTCACAAAACAGGACAAGTATCAAATACTTTGCAAACTGCAATGAGTTTTGCAAGAACCACATTTATAATTTGTGTATCTTACATATACCTTTTTATCCATGACCTCCATCTGCAATCAAGTCCTTCCAAGAGTTCTCAACTCTAATGCATGATCTCTAAGTGTTTTTCCAAACATTCCGGAGTCATCAAATTATCTCCTAATGGTTATTTTATCAAGAACAGAAGATCACCTTTTACGAGGATATCCCTCAAGCGTGGGTATTAATCTATGAAGTTGGACCCTTTTGCTAAGTACCAGATTAAGCAATATATTCCCATGGTCGCAAAGGACCTCAATGGGATAGGCCAAGGTCTACTAAGATATTTGCAAACAGACATCTAGACTACGTTTATAATAAGAGATCAATTTATAATTGGTCTCCACTAAAATTGTCATCCCCTAGACGATTTTAGTGATCGCATGATCCCTATCCTCTGCACCTCCCCTGATCGTCACGGCCATCAGTGCAGTATCAAAGGTAGACATTCACTAATGTCAATCACATCATCCATGTGACTCATGCTCGATCTTTCGATCTCTTGTGTTCCGAGGCCACGCTTCTCTAACGTGCTAGGCTCGCCAAATCTAACTTGTGTGTATTCGCTGTGCAACATGGCTTACACCCACTGTATGCGAACGTAGATATGTCTGACCCCTACTCACCGCAGGGCGCCTCATACCGAAGAACTTTCTTGGTGGTGCACACACAGGGGGAACACGGAACATTGGAATTAAATAGGGATTATCTTATTTGCTACCGTTGAGTATCTAAATACTAGCACACAATAAGATGTAAAACAGGTATCAACATCATATGTATAATGTGATATGATATGGTCTTTCTTGCGCCTTGATCTCCATCGAGCGCTCCGGCATGATCTCCATCTTGCCCTTGGTTTGACGCCAAGTCCACGACGCCGCCACCAGGTCGTCCATCGGAACAATGACTATTACTATACTACTTAGTAACAAAAAAGTAAACTACTTTGCCTTCGTAACGACCAATGCCATATCATAATCACATGCCCCCTGCAAAATAAAGTTAGACGCCTCTACTTTATATAATGCAAGTTTTACGTGGTTGTTAGGGCTTTTGCAATAGAAATGTTTCTAATCTACGAACTTTCCAACCACAACATGGATCCAACAGTTGTCTCTATTACACCCCTTTCGGGGCCCTCCGTTGTAAATGCTATATCAACTATCGAATGAGAGACAGACACCCGCTAGACACTTATACGGTACAAGCCATATGTTGAGTGTGGAACCAGTCTCACGTACGAATATGTGTAAGGTCGATCCGGGCCGCTTTATCAAACAATATCACGATATAAACAAGTACACGTTAGAGGGTAACAACTAAGGGATCAATTCCCACACAATACTTGTGTGTACTGGCCGTACATCACTCCTACGCATAGATCGACTCTGATACCACTGTAGGGGATCGCAGCAGAAAACAAAAAATTTCCTACGATGTAACCCCAAAACTGCCTAGGATCTATCTATGTAGTAATGCGGCAATGGCCGATGCGTCAAGAATACATATACTTGTAGACCGTATGCGGTTAATGTTCTGTGGGGAACGTGGTTGAAGTAGTCATACTCGTAGCCGACCTCAAGGTCGCGAAGCTCCTCGCAGGTCACCCCTTGCTCCTTCTTCATCTTCATCGTGCAACAGCTCGGGCTCACGACATTTAAGCGCCCCAAGTGTTGCACCTCGTGTCTTCGTACACATCTGGTGCACGATGAGACCTCCGGCTCCCCGATCCCGCCGGGAGTGTGGAAGTTGATATCCGGCTAGGAATTCCTGCAGCGCAATGGCGTACTGCAGGTGTGCCTTGATCGCACAGCCTAGACTTAAGGCCATGGTCACAAGGTATGGAGAGAGGGAGGGAGAAAGTCAACCAAAAGACTTCTCCAATTGTGTGTTTTATCCCACCCATGAACACCCCTTTATATAGGCGGAGGAGGGCATGCCCTCTCCCATAGGTGCCCCATGTGGGACTAATAAATAAAGAAAAGAGGCAAAAGGAGGCAATCCAGTCGGCTGGGCCACAAGGGCCCAGCACAGCAGCCTGCAGCGGCCAAGAGGACCAGCAACAACTTAGCCCGACGAGTGGGCCGGCGAGCCCACCATGCGGCCTGCCAACCAGCCTTCCAGAGGCGGCAGCGGCCAGCGGTCCGGTTGGGCCTCAGTGCCCCCGGCGGCCCACGAACTGGGCGCTGGCCAGGCGCGGCTCCCGGGCGGGCCAACCTCGACTGCGCGACCCGGCTCGCAGCCCGGGTGGGATGGCTACCCCCGACGGCCTACTGGCTCCCCGCAAGCCCGGGTGGGCCGCGGTTGAGCTGGCTGGCCCCGACGGCTGGTTAGTTGCCACCCAACCCCGTGCGGCGGCTAGTATTTGCCGCCCACGTGGGCTTTTGGCTGTATTTCTATTTTCCTTTTTCTTTTTCCCTTTATTTTTTCTGCAGCCTTTATTCTAGGCTATTTCCTTCCGGGATTTGGCCTAATATAAAAGTTGCCTTTATAAATCTTTAATCTAAATATTATTTAGTATATATTAATTCATAATTAACATATAATAAATTTATATTCAAATTCCTATTTATCCGAAAAACACTTTTCGGGGTATTTTTCTTTATTCTTTCTCCGGACAACTTTGGATCTTTCTGCGGAACATTTCTGACTTTCTCTTTTTCTCTACTGTGATTCCGTCTTACGAATGATTACTCTCATCGTACCCTTAAGTATATCCTCTCACGACTCGGGAATACTCTAGACATGATCTAAATCAATGATCAACAGAGGGACCAGGGATATCCATGTGACCCCTATGCATTCCTGATGACAATGTCGTTTGAACCGCTAAATGTAGCATCCTCTTTCTTTTGTTTCTCGATACGACTTGTTCGAGATCCAATCATTGGTATCCCATATCTTGTGCAATCTCGTTCACAACAAGTTCTGTTTTCTTGTTACCGTGATATTACATCCTCGTGACCGAGTCACATGTTCTAACATTTATGGATGTAATGTCACCAAGTCGGTCGTATGTATCTTAACCCGTCATGTGGGTGAACAAATCCCGGTCTTGCAGTCACATGTCATCTACTGTTCCTTTGGAATACCCAACGTACACCTTTATAACCACTGTATTACCAAGTGGCGCTTGATGCAGTCTAAGCAGCCTCGGAAAACAGTGAGTAATATGAGCTCACGGTCTAAGGAGAAGGAGTCTAGGTATAGTTGTTGCAACAATGAACTATATGACTTGATCGTGTTGCAATCCTTCGAGGAATGTCCAATCACAGCATTCTCCAATGATATGATTCCGTTGTCAGTCGGCATAAATGCCCATGATCTTAAAACCCAGATCATCCTCATGACCAACGAACTAGTATGAATAGAGACTACTAGGGACTTTGTTGTTTCATACCACACTTGTACCAATATTTCTACTTGGCACAGTTCTAGCACAATATGAAACTATTATAAACTAATTGAGATATGACAATAAAAACCTATTTATTATTTGTCTCTAGGGCATATCTCCTTCAGTCGCGTCTACGGCCAGTTCTGGCGGTGGTGGCAGTGTTGCGATGTCAAATTTTGTAACATCTCAAAACTTTTCAAAATTTATAGTAGCCTTCGAAAACTTTTCGGTGTTGCGCTACTCTTAGCATGTCACTTATCTTAAAATAACCATATCATAGTTTCTATTGTCCTCCCACTGAACTTTTCACGAAAAGTTCCTTCTCAAATAACTCACTGTTTTAGCGACAAACACTTTTATCTTTAGTGTTACGGTGGAGAAGTTTACAATGATTACTTTTAGGATAATCTACAAAGACGTGCATATCCTCTTTTGTTTTGGTAAACATTTTAAATATGTCTTGCGTACCAAAATTTAATAAAAAGATAAACTGAGTTTTACCCCTTGCCATGTTAACAGATCACGATATTGCTCTTTTCAGTATAAATGTGGTATGTCACTATAATATAATCTTTTAAATCATAATGGCAGTTTATATTTGATCTCACCAAATTAATCTAGGTTCTATTATATTCTCAAAACATTCCTTACTACTATGGTATTTCAAGAAACTCTTTATGAAACAATTTCTCAACTTTTAGATGTTTGCTAAACTTATAACTCAAAATCTTTTTTATGATCCAATCATAAACTCTTGATTTTTTTGTTACGATGATTTCTACTTCACGCTAAAACCTTTGAACATGTTTTAGATGTCTTATATTTTTTCCTCATTAAACAAATATACTCATATATCTATTCAATCCCTCGGTAAAAGTATATGATGTGGAATAATTCACCACACACGGTTTTATATAATGGACCACATACATCAATATGTATTACTTCCACTAAGTTAGCCATTCGTTCGACTTTTGCCCGTGAATAGAGTTTTAGTTATCTATAAAAAAGTCTTACAAGAGTCAATTCATTCTAAAACAACTTGACTCCAAAGTTTCATCAACATGGAGTTTTTTCATATCTTTATTTCCAATATAAGTTAAAAAGTGGTGTCACACTTAAGTGAAATTCCAATCATTTCGTCTTGCGACGTTTTTAGCATTTAGTAACCAAAAAGATTTATAATGGTTCATCCATTATCTATGGCATATAGTAATTATTTGAATAATAGCTTGTTCTCATAATACTGGAATCAAATAACAATTATCGGAATAAATCCTAATGGCTTGGTTTTTTATGTACATGACAAACATAATAATATTTTTTTTTTATCGATGAACATCATTACCATGTTATTTTGCTAGTTCTTTCGGACCATTATATTTCTTATATTGAGTTATTGTATAACATTTCGTACCAACCAATTCAGTATCTAATACCGAAGAATTGCATTAGTTTAACATGCAAAGAATACATTCATAACATGTATATCTTGCATATACCTGAGCTGGACAATTCCAATTCATTAATTTACACTTTGAAGTGGATCACAATCATCCATATGATTCGTGTTCTTCCGGATTCATTTATTAGTGATCTTTTAGTACAGTAAACATTTTACCTATGCCTCTTATTCATTCTATCATGATAGTTTTTCATAATTGAACTACTGTAGTTCATAAGGACGAACGTTCGTATAATTTTAGTTCGCAAACCTATTTGGTGATAGGTACACCTAGCATCACCATCATTCACAAATGCTCGTCCAATATGAGAATCCGTTTCCAACTAAAACATACTTTATCATGTTGATTAAACAATCTTTTAAGATGATTTCTAAAACGAATCTTTCAGCACCTAGATAATCTTGATAGAAAGAACTTTCTTTTTAAATATCAAGTATTATGGAGGCAAGCACAATTTTCTAATACTAACTTTGGAATCAATTACTCTAGAATTAATACACTTATTTAGCCTTATGAAGTAACTGAGGTTTACTTGAAAGTCTACTTTAGGATTTTTATCTTTAACTAGCACATTTGCTCGTGTGTTGCTACGGTAATCAAACCAAATTATGTGCTCATAAAATTGAACAATGATCAGATAAAAAAACTGAATAATGATAATCAAATATACTCCCTGTCTTAAAATAGATGTCAAAAATTTGTCAAATTTTGGATGCATCTATATATTAAATAGTGTCTAGATTCATCCAAACTTTGGCAAATCTACGACATGTATTTTCAGACCAAGGGAGTATTTTATACCGCTCAACCAAAATCCAAACTATCCAGAAACATTTGCATCTTTGTGAGGTCTCTTGTGACGAGCTATATTGAATGATCAATTCGAGTCGTCCATGAAGTTTCGGTTGACCGCCGCAGCCATTTCTAGCCGGTCCGATGTAGACGCTCCTCCCTTCTTCGATGTTGCTCTAGATGCTGATCCTCCCTACTCTTGGGCATGCATGCATGCATGTGGAGCAAGCTAGCCAAGCAATGATGGATGTAGTTGGATGCATCCCCGCATGCACATGCGCGTGGGCGAGCTGCATGCTAGCTCTGGCCGGATCCAGAAACTCACGTAGATGTCCTGCGATTAACTAATCCGGTAATACATCATGTCGTAAGTCAAGGACTCAAGGAAATCGAAAACATGGTGCTATATATATGCGCGTGTTTATGAAAGCTTGTTCAGCTCGTTCGATGTCTGAGGTGTAGATAAAATTGGACTTCCTGCAGTAGAGTAGATGATGATGGCATCATTAGCCCTAGTGTTGACATTGCCGTGACACCACTCAATGGCGTTGGACGTAGTCATGCGTGGTCGGGCTCGTCGCCGCCGGCACGACAGCCCTCGACTCCGGGCCTCGGCTGCAGTGCCCAGACCTTTGGTACATAAGAAATAAGAACTGCAAGTAGTTGGTAGCACCTTCACGGCGGATAAAACGATGATGGCCCACTGCTGCACTGCCTCCAGCCAAATTTCTCCCTTAGTTGCTCATTGCAACGTGAGACAAACATCTGCACCTCCAGTAGGACAGATCGGAAGGTACAAGCAATATCATGGAAGAGCAATACCAGATCGCGGAAGATGATGCTGCACGGACGAGTTCAGATGTTGCAGGCGAGGTGCATGGGACGGCCGCAGTCGAAGCTTGCTTGGAGGTGGATGGTATTAGCGTCGGCTCATCTTCTCCATGCTGCTCGTACCTGCGTATTTCTAGGACACCGCGTGACGTCAAACACAAGTCTCGTGGGCATGATCTAGACTCCATCTCGGTGCCGCCATCGTTGCCTTTCACAAGCATGTTGGCCAAATCGAGAGGCATCAAGATACCAGGCCGGTGGAAGCGATGGCAGTTGCGATGAGAATAGGGTGGGTTCGCTGCTTTTATTTATTTGTAGGTGGATATGAAGAGGGCGTGTCTTGTGCTGATTCTTTTCCTTCTCCTAACCGGTTTGCTAGCGTTCATTGTTTGCTTTCCGGGTTATCCTACGGTTGACGCCAGGATGACCTACGGAAAAATCGAACCGATTTTACTTGCTGGTGGTATTGTGGTAGTAATATTTGGTTTAGTGGGAGGGATAGATTAGTTAAAAAAGTATTGGACGAACAAGAAACCTTCCTTGCTTTATTATTAGGTATAGATTTGATACTCAAACAATATGCTACTAGTCTATAAAGTAGGTATCTAAAATACTATAGTTTTATTATCTCAATTACAACTAAGTGCAAGGTAATCTATAACGAATGCTAACTACAACAACATATGCAAATTCACTTAGATTGTTTAGTTCATAATATGAGTTCAATACAAGAACTCCCACTTAAATGAACATCCCCAACATTCATTTAGTGATTACATGATCCTTTTACACTATATCATCCCCGATTGTCACGGGTTTTGTTTTGATATAGCTGCCAGGGTAGATAAATATATCAATCACATCACCATGTGACTCGTGCTTAACCTTTTGATCATATGTATTCTGAGGCCATGTCTGTACATGCTAGGCTCGCCAACTTTAACCATAGTCTAGTGTGGTGCATACATCGCTTACACCCACCGTATGCGAACGTCATATGTCTAGCACCCGATCGTCATGGTCTGCTTCATAACGAAAAACTTTCTTGGTGGTGCACACTAATGGGAGAACACGAACATTGGAATTATGTTGAGGGATCATCTTATTCTATCGTCATAAGTCTAATACTAGCATAATAAGATGCACAACAAATTAATATCAAATGTAAACAGTTTATGCGATGTGATATGATCGTCGTGCCTTGATATCCATTGAGTGCATCGGATTACACCAGGTTCATGGTGATACCTTGCCTTCGACACTCATAAACACTTACCTTGACCATACATATCACAAGTCCCTGCAAAATAAAATTAGACGCCTCTACTTAATCCATGCATGTTTTACGTGGTTGTTTAGGCTTTCGCACAAGAACTGCTTCTTACCTACGAATATCAACCACAGCATGGATTAACTAGTTGACGCTTTAAGTCCCTTTTTAGGGTTGTCCTTTATAAATGTCATATCAACTAATGTCTGAGAGACAGACACCCGCTAGCCACTTATATGGTACAAGCCATATATTGAACGTGGAACCAGCCTCACATAAGATTCCGCGTAAGATCGGTCCATGCCGCTTCATCCGACATTGCCGCGATATGAACAATTACACGTTGGAGGGTAGCAACTAGAAAATCAATGTCCACACAATCAACATGTGTTCTACTCGTACCAAACATCTACGCATAGACTGGCTCTGATATCACTAAAGGGATTCTGCGGTAGAAAACAAAAAATCCTACGGTGAGAACACACCTAGCCAAGATCTATCTATGCAGATGTAAGGTAACTAGAGGGATTCAGTGTTATACCTTCGAAGAACGAAAGCGGTTAATGTTCCGCGGGGAACATGGATGACGTAGTAGAATGACGTAGCCAACCTCAAGGCCGTGTAGACGTCCAAGCTCCAAGCTCCAAGCGAATAGCACCACAAGTGGTGGTGCCTCGTGGCCTTACACATATCTGATGTAGAGACGTCTCCCGGACTCCGGTCCATCAAAGCAGCAAAATAAGATTGATCTAGACCAAGACTAGCAACATGATGACATGCGTATGGTGGAGAACCCCTATCTCCGTATGTAGTTCCAATCTTGGGAACCACATGTGAGGGATAGGGTGAGAGAGAATAGGCAAAGCCAATTGATGAGATTGATTTGGAGAGAGGGGTGCCCCTCTTTATATAGGTGCAAGGGAGGCACCACCTCCCTCAAAGTCCCAGGGTGGGACTAATCAAGAGGGAGGAGATGGAGGGGCATCCGGCCAGCCCCCACATGGGCCCCACGCAGTGGGATGGCCCACTAGGGCCGGCGGCCTCCCCTGTCCTTCCCTAGGGCGTGGCCCCCTCTTGGGCCTCCTCCGGTGAGGCCCATTTATGTAGCTTTCCCATAAATCCATTTAAAAATATATTTTTAATATTAATTCATTTAATGATGGGGATATGCCGAATAGGGTATGCCCAGCAAGACGTTCCGATTGGGCCAAAGGTCTCACGAGTGGGCCTGCAGGACGGCGACTGGAATGCGACTAAGGTAAAGGCCCGGCGACTGGAGACTAGAGGCCCAGAAGCATACTAGAAGCCTAGTCGGATTAGGTCAAAGCCTCTGAACCCATATACTGTTCGGTTGTAACTTGTAAACCCTAGCGAGGTGCCTCATATATAAACCTCCCTAGGGTATACTAAGGACTTACGTTCTATCATACACCCCTTCAAGCGACTCGCTGCTGAGACGCCGAGCTCGCCACCCCTATAACTCGCTCTCCATCAATCCAATCTAGCAGGAGTAGGTCTTTACCCTCCGGGGGCCGAACCTGGGTAAACCATGTGCATCCGACCCCATCTCGCACCGCAGATGGCCGCCAGCTCTTCCCCCTGTTTCAATCAATCGCTGCCAGTAGCAGCGACTGTCGTGGCCATTTCCACAATAGTTGCGCCCACCATGGGGCATAGCCGGACTGGCCTGAGTTCTGCGGCGAGACCCTACTCGCCAATCGATCGGCCGCTCGCCACCGGCCGCATGATCGCCATCGGTGGGATCTTACAGATCCTGCCCAGCAGCTACATCCCGACGTCGCCCCCGATCACCCACGGCATGGTGATGCCGGTTGGCTCCATCAACCTCTTCGTCGGCTTCACTACCGCGGTCGACCCAACTGCGACGGTGATCGTCGGCGGATCGCCGCCGCACCGCGATCTGATCTCGGAGGAGCAGGGCCGCTCCATCAGGAGCCTCGCCACCAAGTACGACTCAACTGCTAGTAGCGCGGCCGGGACCAACACCGACATGGACGATGCGGCCCTCCATGATAACCCCGACTCCGCGACCCCTACCTCGGTCGACGGATCCATCACCGCAGCATCATGGGAGGACTCCATCACACAGGTCTCCAACCCCGAGGACTTCGAGGACTCCTCCATCCTGGGATCTTCGACTCTGATTCCGGCTCGGAGTCCCCCAAGGATTTCTGCGCCAGATCCAATCGCTTCAACGCGATCTACATGGCGGGCAGCATGGCCGCTCCGCCAGATCCATTCTCCACACCGATCCCACCAACCGCCACAGCCATAAAGGTGGAGGAGGCCCGCCTGCGACTCGCGGAGGCACAACGCAATGAGCTCGCCGAACGTGAGAGATACTGCCTCGAGCGAGAAACGGCGCGGGAGCTATCGGTTTATCACCAGCGCCGCATTAGGACACGCCTAAACTCCAATGTCCAGGGCCGCGTCCTACACTTCAACGACGAAAGCGACCCCGCACGCACGGTCGAGCGCGAGTACTGCGAGAACGCGCCACCAGGTGGAAGCAATCGACCACCACCCGGCGCACCGACGACCGGGGCCCCACCACCACCTATGGGCCGCGCGCCCCCGCCGGACCAGCCGCGGATCATCATCTCGCCACAGGCCCGCGACGCCAACAGACTCCCACTCTACTCCACACCGATGGACAACGTCATCGCGGTCGACGCCGCGGTCGCCCACCTCGACGTCCAGGGAGAAAGCGCGCTGCAAGTCCAGTACGCCAAGGCTCTACTCACTAGGGCCGTCGAGCAGCAAACCACGGGAGTCGATCCGCGGGGATGGATGTACTCCCGCTCCTCGGCAAGCAGAGCGGCCTCAAGCGGTCACCCCACCGTCGCCAACGCATTGACCTGCCCCCACCGCAGCCCCTGGCGAATCAACCACGGGCCGCCAACCCCGTGCTATCCACCAACAAGCCTCGACCGGCGAACAACACGGTCGCCACCAATGGGCAGCCCATCGATGCCTGAACGCACATCGTCAACAACTAGGCCTGGCGGGCGCGCCAGCCCAACGACTTGAGGCACACCCTCACCAACCGCGGCAACTTCGAACCAAGAGGCTCACTTAGTAGAGTCGGACCCCAATGGTTCGGGCCCATGATCCGAGGGGAAAAGTACCTCGCCAACTTCAAGGCACCTAAGGAAATTAAAAAGTACGACCCGATGTACGATCGACCTATCTGGCTGGACACATACCTCATGGCGATGGGAATCACCGGCCACACCGACCTGCTCGCCGTTCACTACCTCCCCTGGAGAATATCATTTTGTGGCCCGAAAGTTGGGTCGCCCAGGCAACGCAGTACCCAAGTTGATTTTTATCACTGCGATTCAAAAAGTTGGGGCGCCAATTGCTGCGAGGGGTCTTTCGAGTGAATGATGGCCAAACCCAATATTTTCAAATCACGCCCGTTAAGTCAAGATATTCCGTTACACTAGTTCATGCTGTGCCCCTTCTTCGCCGGTCACTCTTCTTAGCCCCTTCTTTGCCGGTCACTCTTCTTAGCCACACTATTGTAACATGCCAATTTAGTCATTGTTGCAGCGGTAGAAGGGCTCTCTCTCTCTCTCTCTCTCTCTCTCTCTCTCTCTCTCTCTCTCGCGCCGACGCCGACACTGACGCCGTCGCCTGCAATGACGCATTCGCCATGCTGTCCTTGAACGGCGAGGATGACCAGTCGAGCAGCGACAGCCTTCTCTCCGACTTCGAGTATTCCTTCCATGATGTGAGTTCCTTTGTTTTCTCAGGCTAGGGTTAGGCAATGGTAAATCTCTCGATCTGAGCTCCATATGTGCATGCAATCGTGTTCGATTTCAGCTTTGCGTTTACCTATAGGTACCACAGACGATCTACGACTCTGAATGGAAGGGCCTAGATCTCGATGGAGAAGTGCCATGTGACCATGGGCTAAAACTGAGGAGATATGTTGCATTCGAAGGCAGTAACACTGGGAGAAGGTTTTTGGGCTGTACAAATCAGGTTTGTTTACATTATGTGCAACCGTGACATGAAGTAAAATGTATCGTGCATGTTCATAACACTATAGTGTGTGTGTTTTTAGGTTGGCCCGGTGTGTAAAGCAGTAGAGTGGGTGGATCTTGAGTGGCCAGATGCACTTAAGAAATGTTTGGCACAGTTATGGGGGATGTATGAGTTGGAAAGGTCAGGTAGATTTACTGATGTAAGTGATGCAGCTGAAAAAAATTACAAGCTGTCGGTACGAAATAAGGAGCTGGAACAAGAATTCAAGAATTTGCAGTCAGAGCTAACTGACGGAATCGATGGGAGCTTGGTTGTTGGAACTGCAAAGAAGCTTCAGGATAGTCACAGGTTGCTGATTCATGATGCAGAAAAGGAGAGGGATCAACTCAGGGAAGACAAGAAGAAGCTAGAGTACCACATTGCAGATCTGTTGAAGGAACTGAAGAAGGCGCGCGAGGGTGAACAATGACAGACTATAGAGGATAAAGGAAATTCGAGATGAATAATTTATGTTGTGCTAATGCCTAAAACTAGTTAACTGTAAGACTTGCAGTTGCGCTTTCCTAACTAAGCCAAACTCAATCCTCGAGCAAACTAATTTCAGACGAACACACATATCGTGCATAGAGTTAAGTTCACGCTTACAAAATCACCACTGCAGAGGATAAACCAGGCAGTTCAGTACTAAATAGACATATGTTGTGTTCAAGCGAGCCTAGCCCGGAGCTGCATGTTTTCCTCCCTAAGATTGGCTAGCTCCTTCAGTACTATGTCGTGCTTCAGCTGTAGGTTCCAGCGCTCCGTCACGGATTGGAGAAGTTGGTCCGTAGCCATACGGTTTTCCTTCAAGATCCCTTTTATGATCTCTGTCTGCTTCCTAGCCGAGGTACTGTGGGGTTTTCCAGCGCTCTGTCGACTAGTGGCACTGTCGTAATTTCAATTTCAAAGATAAATAAGATTTATCTGCAGTTTAGTGTGCTGTGGGGTTTTCCCAATATCACCAAATAGTAGTGGGAGAGTGGCAAACTCATAATGCAGAAACCCATGTCCAGATACATAATGGAAAGAGCACATGGTGTCCATTCATGAACATGAACACCAACACATGTCCAGATAGATAAGGAGTTGCCCTAGGATTCTTATTGCACCCTATAATGTGAAGCAGACTTGGGCATTGCTCCCTAAACCCTAAATATTACAAAAGGAGTGGAGGACGAACTGATATTCGTGTCCCCGCTAACGGGAATCAGACTTGGCCATTGCTCCGATACGCCTCTAGACATGCCCTTAGCTCCTCGTTCTCTTTCCAAACACCCTCGAGTACGGTGATCCCTCTATTCATGTCCGCCTTCATCTCCTTGACTGCATCCAGGCAACGGTTCCTGTCATGGTAGGCTCGGATGGTAGCCTTGGTATCCTCGACGCGTCCTCTGAGTGCCTCGCTGACTTCGTCCTGCAGGAGAATGCACCTTTCCACGAGATTCTTCTTCTCCTCCGTGAGCTCGTTGATTATCTTGATGGCCTGTTCTTGCCTATTCAAGTTATGGTCGAGCACTTTCTATAGCCTAACGACGTCACGTGCAAAATCTAGCGAGATCTCCTTCTGCACAGATAATTTCTTGCGTAGGCTCTCATTAGCTTGGGTGAGGGAGCGTGCAAGCTCATGTTGGTTGACAATCTTGGAACTGATCGCAGCCACCTTATCACGGTACTCGGCCTTTGATCGCTGCATCGTTCATGTTAATTGAAATAGGGATTCTATAATTACACTCCAGGTCCCAGGTGAATACTAATACGGATCAAAAAAATCCCCGTTGAATCTATTGACCGCAGTGTTAAAAAATGGACCTAGAGATCTATTCATGACCATGATAAACTAATCCTAATCACAAAAAATCCATAGTGAATCTATGAACAGCGGTATTAAGGAAAGACCAAGAGATCCAGTCATATTCATGAAAACTAATACAACTCACAAAAGAAGAAGAAAAACCAATGCGGGGTGGACAGGATCTAAGAAATCCACATCACAACTCGGAGAAATAACAGCATGGAGATTTGCTACCTCGCTGAGTGATGGCTCAGTGTTGATGTACAGCTCGTTGGGGAACCCCAAGAGGAAGGTATGATGAGCACAACATCAAGTTTCCCTCAGTTATGAAACCAAGATTTAATCGAACCAGTAGGAGCAAGGAAACACCCCAAAGGTGTTGCTAGCTGAGCCTTGGCAGGGCGCACTACCGGTGCTAGTAGCAACATGGAGACCTGCACAACACAACCACAAAACTTTGTCCCCAACTTGCGATGAGGTTGTCAATCTCACCGGTTTCGCTGAAAACAAAGGATTAAACGTATCGAATGGAAGGAAGTAATAGTTTGTAGAAAGTAAACACAAAGCAGTAAACAGTTTGTAGATTGAATGTAAAAGAAAGGACCGGGGTCCATAGTTCACTAGAGGTGGCTCTCCTTAAGATAGATAGCATGCTGGGTGAACAAATTACAGCGGGGCAATTGCAAACACCGAGAAAGCAATACATGCATATACTAATCATCTTGACTCCTCTGGAACTTGATCGGGCATTACAACATTATACTAGACCGCCATCCAACTACATCTATGACTAATAATCCACCTTCAGGTTATCATCCGAACCCCCTCCAGTATTAAGTTGCAAGCAACAGATTATTGCTTTACGAATTGCGTGTAATGTAAACAATACGATTGTTCTATGAACAAAGGATTGTTGTTTTCTCCCTAGTAGCAACATCACATCTAGTACCTTAGAGATTTCTGTCACTTCCCCAGATTACCAGAGGCATGAACCCACTATCGAGCATAAATACTAACTCTTGGAGTTGCTAGCATCTACTTGGCCAAGATAGCTACTAACAACGGAAAGCATGCAAGATCACAAATAACAAAGACATGATAAAATCAATAATAAATCTGAAATAGCATCTCAATATCCATCGGTTCCCCGCAAACACAACATGCAAAATTACAAATAGATGATCTTGATCATGAACGGAGCTCATAAGATCTAGACATGAAAGCACAAAGGAGGAGAACCAGCCATCTAGCTACTACATGGACCCGTAGTCTAGAGATGAACTACTCACGCATCACACCGGAGGCTTGCATGATGATGAAGAAGGCCTCCAGGGTGAATTCCCCTCTCCGGCAGGGTGCCGGGAAGAGCTTTAGATCCCTCCCGATCTAGGGATGGAGATGACTGCGGCTATAGACTCTTTTGTGGATTTTTGATCAGGTACTTAGGGTTTTCGTCCCGAGGGCAATATATAGGCGGAAGGAGAGGCCGAGGGGGTGCTGGGGTCGGCCAGACCACCCCCTGGCGCGGGTCAGGCCTGGCCGCACGGCTAGGTGGTGAGGCCGCCCCCCGGCCCTTCTTCGTCTCGTGTTCTGGCATCAGATGTCTTCCGAAAAAATAGGCACTCTGGCTTTTGTCCCGTCCAATTCCGAGAATATTCATTTTTTGACTTTCCTGGAACCAAAAACAGCAGAAAACAGGCAGCTGGCACTGTGGCTCTTGTTAATAGGTTAGTCCAAGAAATCATATGAAAAGTACTCCAAAGTGTGGACAAAACACAAGAAAGTAGATAAAACCAAGCATGGAATATCAAAAATTATAGATACATTTGCAATGTATCAACATCCCCAAGCTTAACTCCTGCTCGTCCTCGAGTAGGTAAGTGATAAAAAGAAAGAATAATTTTAGAGGTGACATGCACCATCATAAACTTGATCAAAATATTTGTAAAACATTCAAGGCTGGGATCATAGTACTTCAATCATAACATGAAAGACAAAGTTCTAGAAATAAGACAAAGAAACTATGATGCAACATGAAAAGGCACAAACAAAAGATTCATGAATAACAATGCTCTGCAAGACATTTGTTTGTTTCACATAAAGAAAACATAGCATAATAGTATTCAGCTTGTCCCTCATAGAGTAGAAAATATAAATGCATAGGACACCTTCAAAGTTCATAAGAGTGACTAGATACAAATAGTTTAAACAAGAAATATCAAGTTATGCATCAACCAACAAGTCTTGGGACAATGCACATAGACCTAAGAATGGCCACTATGCTCTCAAAGTAGGTGTATAAAGGTAGAAGGTGGAGACTCAATATAATGGTGGAAGAAATGACTTCATAGAAGGAAGTAGGGATTCAAGTCTCATAAAGAGCTTCGAAAAATTATGGTACTTATAGCTTTCAGCTCTCATTGCCCCTATCATAAGCATCTTGAAGGTGATTATGGTTAAAGTGACACAACTAAGAGGATATGCTTGACAAGTTATAAACCGAAATCTCATGCCCCTTACTTACGAAGACCGAACCTCATGCTACTCAACTTTAGTCACGAGTAAGCTCTTGTCATTATAAGTACATATGTATCATAAAGAACCGCCAACGGGGTACCCCTTGCACATGATACAGGAGCTATCCCATAATCAAAATGACAAGGCAAGCAGACAATGAGCATCTCAGTGATCTTTTTATTTGCTATTTGCATAGGTTTTTATTGAGTATGCTTCATAGAGTGCTCATTATGATGATGATTCAAGTTTCCACCATGATTAGGCATGGCTTAGGCTAGCGGCCCAGGCGTTTCTCTAACACACATACAAACTCCATGATCTTACAAGTTCCACTTTTATTTCACACCGCCGGGATCCATAAGCAAAAGAACATGATATCAACGGGGTACGAAGTACAAGTGCAACGCTGAAAGCGTTCCCCATGATACATGGTTCTGCTAACTTCAACTTATAAAGCGCAAGCATATACGCAACAAAGAAGGACCCAATGGTTCAAGTTTATTAGATGCAAAAAAGTAAAGTGTGCCATCAAGTTCGTGAGAGCTTTAATCACTAGTTTTCTCATAACAAGTTTAGTTTGGAAGATAAACAAAAGCATGAATATACTTGGAATAGCATATGCTAATAGGTAGGTATGGTGGACTCTTTGGAATAACTTGGTATAGGGAGTTGGACGCATGAGTGGAATGATGGGTTCGTAGCATGGAAAACAAAAAATTTCTACCGCAAGAACGAAAAAAACCCAGATCTAATCTAGATAAAAGCCAAGATCTAATCTATTAGACATGTGCAATGAAATAGATAGGAACTAACCCTCGTAGATCCGAAAGCGTTAATGAGATTAGATCTCGTGGTTGATGTAGTCGATCACTTGCCGATCTCAAGATCGTGTGGACGATCCTTCCGGCGTCGCGTTCCGGCAGCGCTTCCGCAGTCGGTCAAGTGGACGATCCTTCCGGCGCCGCGTTTCGGCAGCGCTTCCGCAGTCGGTCACACGTGCGGAGTCGAAGCAGACCTTCCTCTCCTCGTTCCAGCGAGCAGCGGAGGTAGTAGATCTTCTCCACGGAATCCCAGCAGCACGACGACATGGTGGTGGTGGTGGAGTAGAGAATTCTGCAGGGTTTCGCCTATGCCTGTGCAGAAGAAAGGAGGAGGAGAGAGGCGGCAGAGATTGGAGTTATGGAGCAGCGGTGGAGGGGGCGCCCCTGCCCTTCTATTTAAAGGGGGTGAGGCGCCATGGGAGGGGGAGTCCTTGTAGGACTCCCCTCCCTCTAGGGCCGGCGGATTGGGGAGGGGGGAGGAGTCCTCCTCCCCCACGACTCCTAGTCTTGACCCACCAGGACTCCTTGATCCCTTCCTTGGTTTTCAAGCAAACTCCAAGAAACCTTCCAGAACCTTCCGGAACATTCCGAAACCTTCTAAAACCCTCATACAAATACTCCGGAACATTTCCTAACTCAGAAAATGATCCCCAATATATGAATCTTATTCTCCGGACCATTCCGGATCTCCTCGTGATGTCCCGAATGCAATCCGAGACTCCGAACAACATTCGGCCTCCAACGCATATTCCATATCTACTTAAAACAACTTCGAACCTTAAGTGTGCCACCCTATGGTTCGTGAATATGCAGACATGACAGAGACACGTCTCCTATCAATAACCATCAGCGGGACCTAGAGATCCATAATGGCTCCCACATACTCAACGATGACATCGCGATCGATTGAACCATTTACATACGAAACTAATTCCCTTTGTCTTGCGCTACTATACTCATCCGAGGTTTGATCGTCGGTATCTCCATACCTAGTTCTACCTCGTTACTGATAAGTACTCTTTACTCGTTCCGTGATATGTCATCCCTTGTGACCTAGTCACATGCTTGCAAGCTAACTAGATGACATTCCACCGAGAGGGCCCAGAGCATATCTATCCGTCATATGGATGGACAAATCCCAATCTTGGTTCATGCGCTTCAACACATACTTTCAGAATACCCAATGACACCTTTATAACCACCCAGTTACGAAGGGCGTTTGATGTCATCAAAGTATCCATCCGGTGATGGTGATTAACATAACCTCATGGTCGAAGGATTAGGTTACTATGTATTTGAAAGCTTATAGAAATACGAACTTTAATGACTTGATCTTATGCTACGCTTACTATGGGTGTGTGTCCATCATATCATTCTTCCAATGACATAACCTTGTTATTAATCTCATCCTAATGTCCATGATCAGGAAACCATGATCATCAATTAATCAACAAGCTAGTTCAACAAGAGGCTTACTAGGGACTCTTATATGTTTACAAAACACACATGTATTAGTGTTTCCTAATAATACAATTATAGCATGGGATGTAAAAATTCATCATAAACACAAGATATAATAATAATCACTTTTATTATTGCCTCTTGGGCATATCTCCAACAGTCTCCCACTTGCACTAGAGTCAATAATCTAGATTACATGGTAATATACCGAACACCCATGGCGTTCTGGTGTTGGTCATGCTTTGCCCTAGGGAGAGGTTTAGTCAACGGATCTTCCACATTCAGATCAGTGTGTACTTTGCAAATCTTTATGTCACCATCTCGGACATACTCGCGAATAGCGTGGAAACGTAGCTTGATGTGCTTCAGCTTGCTATGTGACCTTGGCTCCTGTGCATTAGCTATGGCACCTGTGTTGTCACAGTAGATGGCCATCGGGTCCAATGCACTGGGAACCACGCCAAGTTCAGTAATGAATTCCTTCATCCAAATGGCTTCTTGTGCAGCCTCCGAAGCAGCTATGTATTCCGATTCAGTTGAAGATTTCGCCACAACGCTTTGCTTCGCACTCCTCCAGCTCACTGCAGCACCATTCAAAATAAATACGTATCCCGACTGTGACTTCGAGTAATCCGGATCGGTGTTCCAACTAGCATCGGTGTAACTGTTTACAACAAGCTGTTCATCACCTCCATAAGAAAGAACCATATCCTTAGTCCTATTTAGGTACTTTAGGATATTCTTGACCACTGTCGAGTGCTCCATTCGAGGATCACTTTGATATCTGCTAGTCAAACTAACAGCATGTGCTATATCCGGTCTTGTACACAGCATGGCATACATGATAGAACCTATGGCCGAGGCATAGGGAATATTATTCATTTTCTCTCTATCTTCTGCCGTAGCTGGACTTTGAGTTTTACTCAAGGTCTTACCTGACAACATGGGCACGAACCCTTTCTTGCTATCTTCCATTCTAAACTTCTTTAGAACTTTGTCCAAGTATGTACTTTGTGAAAGCGCTATTAGGCGTCTTGATCTATCTCTATAAATCTTGATGCCTAGAATATATGCCGCTTCGCCAAGATCCTTCATTGAAAAACTATTATTCAAATAGGTTTTGACGCTATTAAGAAGTTCTATATCATTCCCAATCAACAATATGTCATCTACATATAGTACTAGGAATGCTACAGAGCTCCCACTCACTTTCTTGTAAATACAAGCTTCTCCATAAGTTTGTATAAACCCAAAGTTTTTGATTACTTTATCAAAACATTGATTCCAACTCCGGGATGCTTGCTTCAGTCCATAAATGGAGCGCTGAAGTTTGCATACCTTGTCAGCATCTTTAGGATCGACAAAACCCTTGGGTTGTACCATATACAACTCTTCCTCAATGTCACCATTAAGGAACGCCGTTTTGACATCCATCTGCCAAATCTCATAATCGAAATGTGCAGCAATTGCTAACAAAATCCTCATAGACTTTAGCTTCGCTACTGGTGAGAAAGTCTCATCATAGTCAACTCCTTGAATTTGTCGGAACCCTTTCGCGACAAGTCGAGCTTTATAGACGGTAACATTACTATCAACATCTATTTTTCTCTTGAAAATCCATTTGTTCTCGACAGCCTTACGGCCATTCGGTAAGTCCACCAAAGTCCACACTTGGTTTTCGTACATGGATCCCATTTCGGATTTCATGGATTCTAGCCATTTGTCGGAATCTGGGCTCACCATAGCTTCTTCATACGTCGCAGGGTCATCAGCGTTGTCCACCAACATGACGTTCAAGGCAGAGTCATACCAATCAGGAGTGGTACGAACCCTCGTTGACCTGCGAGGTTCAGCAGTAACTTCGTTTGAAGTTTCATGATCATTATCATTAGCTTCCTCTCCAATTGGTGCAGGCGGCACAAAAACATCTTCCGGTGCTGCGCTACTCTCAAATCCGAGAGAAGGTTCAATAACCTCATCGAGTTCTACTTTCCTTCCAGTCACCTCCTTCGAGAGAAACTCCTTCTCAAGAAAGGATCCATTCTTTGCAACGAAAACTTTCCTTCGGATCTATGATAGAAGGTATACCCAATTGTTTCTTTAGGGTATCCTATGAAGACACATTTCTCCGCTTTGGGTTCTAGCTTATCAGGTTATAACTTCTTTACATATGCCTCGCAACCCCAAACTTTAAGGAACGACAACTTAGGTTTCTTACCAAACCACAATTCGTACGGTGTCGTTTCAACGGATTTAGATGGTGCCCTATTTAAAGTGAATGTGGCTGTCTCTAATGCATAGCCCCAAAATGATAACGGTAAATCTGTAAGAGACATCATAGACCAAACCATATCTAAGAGAGTTCGATTACGACGTTCGGACACACCATTACGCTGTGGTGTTCCCGGCGGTGTCAACTGTGAAAGTATTCCACATTTCTTTAAATGCATGCCAAACTCATAACTCAGATATTCACCTCCGCTCAGAATGCAGAAACTTAATCTTCTTGTTACGATGATTTTCCACTTCACTTTGAAATTCCTTAAACTTCTCGAAAGTTTCGGACTTATGTTTCATAAAGTAGACATACCCATATCTACTTAAGTCATCCGTGAAAGTGAGAACATAACGATATCCACCACGCGATGCTACACTCATTGTACCGCACACATCGGTATGTATTATTTCCAATAAGTTTGTAGCTCGCTCCATTATTCCAGAGAATGGAGTCTTAGTCATTTTTCCCATTAGACATGCTTCGCATCTTTCAAGTGATTCAAAATCAAGTGATTCAAGAAGTCCATCTGAATGGAGTTTCTTCATACGCTCACTCCAATGTGACCAAGACGACAGTGCCACATGTATGTAGAATTATCATTCAATTTTATTCGTTTAGCATCTATGTTGTGAACATGTGTATTACTACTATCGAGATTCAGTAAGAATAAACCATTCATCTCTGGTGCATTACCATAAAAGATATTACTCATATAAATAGAACAACCTTTATTCTCGGACTTAAAAGAGTAACCGTCTCGCAATAAACAGGATCCAGATATAATGTTCATGCTTAACGCAGGCACCAAATAACAATTATTCAAATTTAAAACTAATCCCGAAGGTAGATGTAGAGGGAGCGTGCCGACGGCGATCACATCAGCCTTGGAGCCATTTCCAACACGCATCACCTCGTCTCTTTCCAGTCTTTGTTTATTCCGCAGCTCCTGTTTCGAGTTACAAATATGAGCAACCGAACCAGTATCAAATACCCAGGCACTACTATGATTACTAGTAAGATACACATCTATAACACATATATCAAATATACCTTTCTTCTTGATGTTGCCGTTCTTCAGATCCGCCAGGTACTTGGGGCAGTTACGCTTCCAGTGACCAGCTCCCTTGCAGTAGAAGCACTCAGTTTCAGGCTTAGGACCAGCCTTGGGCTTCTTAGCAGGTGCGGCAGCTCTCTTGCCGTCCTTCTTGAAGTTGCCGTTCTTCTTAGGCTTGCCCTGTCTCTTGAAATTGGTGGTCTTATTGACCATCAACACTTGGTGCTCCTTCTTGATCTCCACTTCAGCAGTTTTCCGCATGGACGATAGTTCAGGCAACGTCTTGTTCATGCAGTGCATGTTGTAGTTCATCACAAAGTTCTTGTAACTTGGTGGCAGTGATTGAAGGAGACGGTGAATCCCCAATTCATTAGGAATCGATATTCCCAACTCTTGGAGCTTGTTTGCGTACCCAGACATGGTGAGCACGTGCTCGCTAACGGAGCTTCCCTCTTCCATCTTACAGTTAAAGAACTTTTCGGAGGCCTCATAGCTCTCCATGGCCACGCGAGTCTCAAAAATTAGCCTGAGCTCCTTAATGATCTCGAACGGGTCGTGGTGCTCAAAACGCTTTTGGAGCTCCGCTTCTAAACCGCACAGGATGGCACACTGAACTGTGGAGTAATGATTTTTCCGAGTGGCGTAAACATTCTTTACGTCATCGGTGGCATCATCTGCAGGTGGGTCACCTAGCGGTGCTTCGAGCACATAGGTCAACTGACCAGCCCTGAGGACGATCTTCAGTCCACGGAACCAGTCCGTGAAATTGCTTCCATTGTTCTTAAACTTTTCTTTCTCTAGGAACGCATTGAAATTGATGGAGGGGGTCGCCATAATCTACAACAATTTGCAAGTAGTTTAGACTAAGTTTATGACAAATTGATTTCAAATTTAATTCTTAAACTAACTAGGTGAACTCCCACTCAAAACAACATCCCTCACATTGTCTTAGTGATTACATGAACCAAGTCCACTACACCAAGTCCGATCTTCACGAGAGAAGATGTAGTTTCATCGGCGAACAATCTTCATGTTCATCATATCATTTATATGACTCATGCTCTACCTTTCGGTATTCCGTGTTCCGAGACCATGTCTGTACATGCTAGGCTCGTCAAGATAACCTTAGTTTCCGCATGTGCAAATCTGGCTTGCACCCGTTGTATGCACACGTAGAATCTATGACATCCGATCATCACGAGATGCTTCGAAATGACGAGTCTTAGCAACGGTGCCAACTAAGGGTGAACACTTTATTACTTGATATTTAGTGAGAGGGATCATCTTATAATGCTACCGTCGCGATGTAAGCAATACAAGATGCATAAAGGATTAACATCACAGGCAATTCATAATTAGTGTGATATGATATGGCCCTTTCTTCTTGCGCCTTTGATCTCCATTTCCAAAGCACGAACATGATCTCCATCATCACCAGCATTGCGTCAAGGTCAGTGGCGCCGCTTCATGGTTGTCCATCATCACCAGCAACTATTACAACTACTTGGAATAAAGCTATTACAAGATGAATAGACACGCAGGTCTTAACAGAATTAAAGACAACCATTAGGCTCCTGCCGGTTGCCATATTACAACAAGGATCATTGCATACATCAAATACAATCACAATCACATGATGGCCATATCACATCACAAAACCCCTGCAGAAACAAGTTAGACGCCTCTAATTTTCTTTGCATGTTTTACGTGGTTTGGGGCATTCACATAAGACCGATCTTACCTACGAACAAGAACCACAACGTTGATACAAGTGTTGTCAGATGCTCATTGTAAATTGAATCTTAACTATGGTGGGAGAGACAGACACCCGCAAAGCCACTTGTGCAAAGCAATTTGCACGTCAAGCGTGGAGCTAGTCTCATGTGCGATGACATGTAATGTTAGCCTGAGCCGCTTCATCCCACCATGCCGCAAGATGCAAAGTACACGCTAAGACACCGACAACAAAAGCATCAACACCCACAAAAACATTGTGTTCTACTCGTGCAACAGATCTACGCATAGATACGGCTCTGATACCACTGATGGGTTCGTAGCATGGAAAAATTTCTACCGCAAGAACGAACAAAACCCAGATCTAATCTAGATAAAAGCCAAGATCTAATCTATTAGACATGTGCAACGAGATAGATAGGAACTAACCCTCGTAGATCCGAAAGCGTTAACGAGATTAGATCTCGTGGTTGATGTAGTCGATCACTTGCCGATCTCAAGATCGTGTGGACGATCCTTCCGGTGTCGCGTTCTGGCAGCGCTTCCGCAGTCGGTCAAGTGGACGATCCTCCCGGCGCCGCGTTTCGCCAGCGCTTCCGCAGTCAGTCACACATGCGGAGTCGAAGCAGACCTTCCTCTCCTCGTTCCAGCGAGCAGCGGAGGTAGTAGATCTTCTCCACGGAATCCCAGCAGCACGACGGCGTGGTGGTGGTGGTGGAGTAGAGAATTCTGCAGGGCTTCGCCTATGCCTGTGCAGAAGAAAGGAGGAGGAGAGAGGCGGCAGAGATAGGAGTTATGGAGCAGCGGTGGAGGGGGCGCCCCTGCCCTTCTATTTAAAGGGGGTGAGGCGCCATGGGAGGGGGAGTCCTTGTAGGACTCCCCTCCCTCTAGGGCCGGCGGATTGGGGAGGGGGGGAGGAGTCCTCCTCCCCCACGACTCCTAGTCTTGACCCACCCGGACTCCTTGATCCCTTCCTTGGTTTTCAAGCAAACTCCAAGAAACCTTCCAGAACCTTCCGGAACATTCCGAAACCTTCTAGAACCCTCATACAAATACTCCGGAACATTTCCTAACTCAGAAAATGATCCCCAATATATGAATCTTATTCTCCGGACCATTCCGGATCTCCTCGTGATGTCCCGAATCCAATCCGAGACTCCGAACAACATTCGGTCTCCAACGCATATTCCATATCTACTTAAAACAACTTCGAACCTTAAGTGTGTCACCCTACGGTTCGTGAATATGCAGACATGACAGAGACACATCTCCTATCAATAACCATCAGCGGGACCTGGAGATCCATAATGGCTCCCACATACTCAACGATGACTTCGCGATCGATTGAACCATTTACATACGAAACTAATTCCCTTTGTCTCGCGATACTATACTCATCCGAGGTTTGATCGTCGGTATCTCCATACCTAGTTCTACCTCGTTACTGATAAGTACTCTTTACTCGTTCCGTAATATGTCATCCCTTGTGACCTAGTCACATGCTTGCAAGCTAACTAGATGACATTCCACCGAGAGGGCCCAGAGCATATCTATCCGTCATATGGATGGACAAATCCCAATCTTGGTTCATGCGCTTCAACAAATACTTTCAGAATACCCAATGACACCTTTATAACCACCCAGTTACGAAGGGCATTTGATGTCATCAAAGTATCCATCCGGTGATGGTGATTAACATAACCTCATGGTCGAAGGATTAGGTTACTATGTATTTGAAAGCTTATAGCAATACGAACTTTAATGACTTGATCTTATGCTACGCTTACTATGGGTGTGTGTCCATCACATCATTCTTCCAATGACATAACCTTGTTATTAATCTCATCCTAATGTCCATGATCAGGAAACCATGATCATCAATTAATCAACAAGCTAATTCAACAAGAGGCTTACTAGGGACTCTTATATGTTTACAAAACACACATGTATTAGTGTTTCCTAATAATACAATTATAGCATGGGATGTAAACATTCATCATAAACACAAAGATATAATAATAATCACTTTTATTATTGCCTCTTGGTCATATCTCCAACATTCTCCCACTTGCACTAGAGTCAATAATCTAGATTACATGGTAATATACCGAACACCCATGGCGTTCTGGTGTTGGTCATGCTTTGCCCTAGGGAGAGGTTTAGTCAACGGATCTTCCACATTCAGATCAGTGTGTACTTTGCAAATCTTTATGTCACCATCTCGGACATACTCGCGAATAGCGTGGAAATGTAGCTTGATGTGCTTCAGCTTGCTATGTGACCTTGGCTCCTGTGCATTAGCTATGGCACCTGTGTTGTCACAGTAGATGGCCATCGGGTCCAATGCACTGGGAACCAAGGCACATTAAGCAATCTCAATTGTTTATAACAAGTCATGCTACAGCAAAGAATACTAAGCATAAAGCCAAAACAATATCAAGCATGGCATGACAAAGCATAGGCCATAGTCAAAAACAAGCTCTCTTTAACACTTAAGCATGAACTTTCCTACTCTTTTCCGAACCAAACCAAACTATTTCAAAACCAATGTATGAAAGAGGGGGTCCAACCAATTTATTCAGCAAACTAAGCAAACAAAGCAAACGAAAATGAAAAAGAAGACGCTCCAAGAACAACACAACTGTGCATGAAACAATAAAAATGAAGCATTTGGAAGAAACCTAGGATTTTTATTGATGGAGAGGGGGATGCCTTGGGCATCCCCAAGATTTGACGCTTGTACTTCTTGGATATTTCTTGGGGTGACACGCGTGGCATCCCCAAGCTTGAGCTTTGGTTCATCCTTCATCTCATTACTCATTCCTTCCATACACCTGAAATTTTTCCTTCATAAAAAACTTCACACAATCTTTATTAGCAACATTAGTGCACTCAAGATAATAGGTCTTAAGGTTCAGTTCCAACAACAATAAACTTCCATTAGAACACTAGCTACTGAAGCACTTTCCTCAAAAAGCTCAATTCACCAAAACAACTCAAAAAGGAACCAACAAGAAGCAAATGCAGAAAATGGCAGAAATCTGTCAAAACAGACCAGCAGGTAAAGACGAATTTCTTCGAAGACCTTATGTTGCTCAAATCAAAAAGTGTGGATCTAACGAAAGTTAGATAACAACCTAGGGCAGAAGCACAAAAATTCACGCCTCAAAAGGACGTTCAGAGATTTTACACGAATTGTTACGGTGAAGCACAGAAATCTATTTCGGGACAACAACTTTCCCAATCATTACTTCTCTCTCATTAGAGGTTACTCTTGGCACAAAAAGAAAATAAAAAGGATAAGGATCGGTTATTACTGAAGTAATAACTTCCAAGACTCATCTAAAACTTTTGGGTTATCTCCCAATAAATACTTTTCTTTAATGCCTTTAAGTTTGGCAATAGAAGCAAGAAAAATAATCAAGTGTTACCAAATGAAGAAGCATTAAGACCAAATTTTGTTTTCATAGGAGAAGCAAAAGAAATCTTCTCTCTCTTCTTAGAGAAGTGTTCTATATCTTTGTTGAGTGGGAGTTGATATTTAATGGTGCCTTCTTTTATATTAATAATGGCACCAACAGTTCTAAGAAAACGTCTTCCCAAAGTAATAGGACAAGAAACTTTGCATTCAACATCCAAAACATAGAAATCAACGGGGACATAGGCATTGTTAACCATAATAAGAACATCATTAAGACTCCCCATGAGTTTCTTTTTAGCATTATCATCAAGTGGGACATTCAAATAACAATCTTCAAGTGGAGGCAAATCAAGCATATCATAAATCCTTCTAGGCATAATAGAAACACTACTATCACATAAAGCTTTGAAATCAAAATCATTCACTTTCATATTAATGATGGGTTCCCAACCATCTTCTTGTTTTATAGGAATAGAAGCTTTATGTTTCATATTTTCTTTTTTAATCTTTATGAGAGCATCAGTAATGTGTTTTGTAAAGGCCATGTTCATAGCACTAGCATTAGGAATTTTAGCAAGCTTTTGTAGGAACTTAATAACTTCAGAGATATTGCAACCATCAAGATCAAAATCAAATTTATCATCTAAAGTAGTAGAACTATTACTAGCCTCAACACTAGTGGTGGTGATAGTAGAAACACTAATGTTTCTAGCAATTTCATCTTCTCTTTTCCACTTAGCATGTAATTCAGATAATAGTCTAACATTTTCATCAATTCTAACTTGTATATCATTAGTGTAGCGCCCCCGGTAAAACCACTACTAGAAAATCGCGTAATATTTTTAATTTGTGCATCATCATGACCGCATGCTCATGTCATCATGCCACATTGCATTTGGGCATCATCATGTCTGCATGCATTTGTTCGCCTAAAACTATTTTCTAAAAGCCCACTTTTGGTTTCTAAAACACCCCTTCTTTATTTCAAACTATAAATCCCGGTCTCTCGAATCTTTTATTTGTCTAAAAATTATTTACAAAAGTCTATTTAAAATAACATAATTAATAAAACATATTTTTATAAAAAACTGGGGAGGCAGACAACCGGCCCGGCCCGTTGGCCCAACCGGAGTCCACCTGCGGCCCAGCAACCGAACCTTAGACCTGACCCTAACCCTAACCTACCCAGCCGCCGCCACCTACCAAACCACACCCGCAAGCACGCACGCACGCAGAGCACGCGGTGCACCTCTCCTCACTCACGCGATGCAGCACGCACACCACCCCACCCCACCACCTACCGCACCGACACGCGACAACCCCACCCCACGCCCCACCTCGGCCCTACCTACCCCGCCTCACTCGCCCCACCTGTCTGCTTGTCCGACACGCCCACCCCGACACGTTCCTCTCCCCGTCCCCGATCCCCACGCGGGTCCCACCCTCGTTCGACCCCGTACCTCGCTTCTCACCCCCGCTCGCTCACAACCCCCGCCGTCGTGATCCCCTCTGCCTCGCAAGCGCTCGCCACCGCTCGCTGAAAGGCCCGTCCCTCCGCCGGAGCCGTTCCCGCCTCTAGAGCTCCTCGTCGGCCGCCCTTCCTCCGCCCCGGGAACATCCCCAAGCTCGCCGGGCAACTGCCCGCCGCCAGATGCAGCGCCGCAGCGCCATCCCCTCCTCTGTCCCCGTCAACCTCGAACCTGCCTCCTCCGGCGAGCCGGCCTCCCTGCCTTCTCTGTCGCCTCACGGCTGCGCCCTTCACCGACCGTCGACTGCCGGTCTCGCTGCCCTCCAACCTCTGGCCGTAGACCTCGCCGCCTCCGGCCGTGGTTTCGCCACCATGGTCGCGCCCCCAAGCTCGTCATCGCCTCGGCCATCCTTGCCCTGCAACACCCTCTCTCTCGGCGACGCCCGCCTCAACGCTTCCTCCGCGAGCGTCGCTGCCTCCGTAACTCCCCTATTGGTCGTTGATGCCGAGAAACTGCATGTTGGTGTTGATGTGATGTGGTATGCTGTAGCTCAAGACCAAGGCCTTCTGATGGTCAAGTAATTAAAAGTTGGAGAATGTCATCGCCAATTTCTTCGGTCCTTACCCATCGTATGGGATCTCCGTCTAGCCGTGTGTGCCGCAAGACGCCAAGATCTTCATGAACATCAAGACCTACTTCGTGGTACCTCTTGAACTCTTTCCTGATGTCCTAAGATCGAGCACCGAAGACCGATCCCGGAGTCCTTCGACCGAGCCCGGACACCTTGGAATGCCAAGTTCCCCTTCACGAAACCCGAAGATCACCCATGTCGAACCCCGAGACCCCCGGATCCGAACCTCCGATGTGTGACCCCCTTTATCCGAGACCCTTATTTTTATAATATGATATTTGTCTTGTTGCATATAAATTGTACATGCTTGCATACATGTTTTGTGGGTTGTGGGTACTTTGTCGATACACCTCATAATTAATTATGGAGACTATATGCGGACTATTTTAGTCTTATACTGACTCCATTTAAATTTGTGTAGCGAACCGATGACATGCTTTGACTTGTTAATACAACATCTAAATTGTGGGGTACCTAAACAACATGAACCTATTAATTAATTGTCGGGACCCCGGTTCCGCTTAATATTTCCTAATTGCATCGCATCTTTGCCATGTCATGCATCATATCATAAACATGCCGATTCTTCTGCCGTAGTATTAAATAGTGCATCCGGTGTTTCTTTTAGTGCTTTGCTTCTTCGCGGATTAGGCCGTTGAGTGGATGCGAGTATCGACAAGTTCTTCGGATAATGTATCTATAGTAGTGTTTCCCAGGCGAGCATTCTCCCCCTTTCTACCTATTTTGCATTTATAGTCTTTATTTCCTCCTGTTGATCTATTGCTATCCGTGCCGCGATGCTTTAGTGTTCCGTACCAGATATATTCCGTGCAGCCTTTATATTGCCTTGGACACCTCCTATTACCTGTTGTTTGGTAGATAGATGGTCTTGCGAGTCGCAGTCGCTTGCTCAGGTGCGATCCCGTGTCGTGAAGTACCACACAGTTGTTGGAATGTTGTCATATGCTTTACGGTGGAGAGGATCATGACTTTAAATACAACTATTAAATTGCTGGGATAACTAATGAAAGAGGCACCGGTGGGCAATATATGCTATTTGGTTTTTCATGTCCACTTGTGTCCCGTAGGCCCCGAGTACTTGATACCTGTTCCTTGACTATTCGCACTATCCACATACGAGAGACCCTATGGATCCCCCTTAGCCAGATCTTGATTCATTTCTTATTTCTTGGGGCCACAAACTAGTTTGGGGCTTTATTACTATCCTCTACTTATGCCATGCTTTACTGCTTTATTTACGATTGTGCGTGGAGCACCTGTACTGTTTAGGAATTGCGGAGTGTTTTCGCGGTATCGACAAGCCAAGAAACACTTTCGGGTTCCCAGTCGTTTACAGCCATTGGCGCAAACCTTGGGCCCGTCTCGGAGCCAGCCAACTTCTTTGCGGGTAGCTTAATGGGGTGGCCCCCCTGAAATATTTTATGAATCCTGTGATTGCTTTGTTGTGAAAGCCTCGTTGAGTTTTGATTTGGTTTTTCTGAGGTTGATCGTGTGTGTGTTGCTATTTGTGCACCCCTGCAGGGTAAATCTTTCTGAAAGCCGTGTCCGCGGTTATGGATGACTTGGAGCACAGTATCTCGACCATAGACAAGCATAACTAAAGTAGTGCTATAAATTTGACTTAATATGTGACTAGTAATCAGCTTCACTACAATGGAATGGATAATAAAAGTGCCAACAACTGGTGGAACTGGGGTGTATCGTGTCATGTTATACCTGCCTAGTAAGTATCACAACTCCAATGGAATGAAATAAAAGTGCCAACAACTGCTGGGTTTGGGATGTCACATGCTAATTGTATCTGACTAGTAAGTACTGCAACTACAACTGAATGGTTAACTAAAACTGCCCACTACTTATGCTATCAGGATGACTCATGATGTCTATATCTGACTAGTAAGTGCTTCAACTATAATGGAATGAATAAAACTGCCAACTGTGTGAGTTCCTTAGTTTGACTTCCTCATTTGGTCTCGAGGGGGAATTCCAGGATGGGTATGTTTGGCGTTAGTATCAGGTTGGTTCTGAATAGGTCTTTATTATCCCTCTCTAATAGCCGACAGTTGTATCGAGTCTCTATAGGTTGTTTAGTGCATGTTGCGTTGCCGCTTCAGTCCACCATACCTATCTAGGCGAGAGCCGCCGAATTCTAGCCTCGCCATGTACTGGCCTCAGTACTGACGCTCCTCTTTTTCCTTTGCCCTTTGTCGGCACCCCTTTTGTGTTAGAAGGTTTGAGATCGACGTCGTTAGCAGGGTTACCCTTCCGGCTTGGCCTGGGCAGGGTTATGGATGCCATTGGTTATTCTTCAGGGCTCTTAGCCCAATTTTCTTCTTATCCGTACTCGGATGTTGTATCGTTTTCAAGGTGATTTGGGTCTTTGTATGGCATATCTGTATTCTTGGCTCGTTGAGTCATTATTGTCTATATATGTGTTGTGGGTTCCATCGTGAACTATTGTGTATTGGTATTACTTCGTTTTCCACCCGCACGCAAGTGCCTGGTGGGCGTCCTTGAATCGTTTCTATGCGGGTTTGGCGGGAAGCGGTGAAATCTGCATAGGGCCGATTCGAGGGTGTTACAATTAGTAGCTGCAAAGGGATTATCATTAGTTTCAGGTTTTGCAGCCATTTTATTGATCAAAGAGGATTGAGCTTCAGACAAAGATGATATGTTTCTTTCAGCATTAGAGAGTTTCAATTGTAAACTAGGAATTTCCCTATTTAGACTCTCAAGTTGATGGCTAATGTTCTTGAAAATGGTAGATTGTTCCTCCATAGTCTTAGTGAATAGTTGATTTTTCTCATATTGCATTTGCATGAAATTCTTAGTGGCTCTTTCAACTTCTAAAATTCTTCCTTCACTAGGTAATCCAGGTTTACCATTATAACCATAAGTATTACTAGGAGGGTAAGGCCTATAATTGTTATTACCATAAGTATTGTTGCCAAAATTATTATTTCTTATAAAGTTCACATCAACTTGCTCTTCTTGAGCAACCAAAGAGGCTAAAGGAACATTATTTGGATCAATATGGGCTTTCCCATTAACAAGTATGGACATAATAACATTAATCTTATCAATCAAGGAGGAGGTTTCCTCAACAGAATTTACCTTCTTACCTTGTGGAGCTCTTTCAGTATGCCATTCAGAATAGTTAACCATCATATTATCCAGAAGCTTTGTTGCAGCACCCAAAGTAATGGTCATAAAGGTACCTCCAGCAGCAGAATCCAATAGGTTCCTTGAAGAGTAGTTCAATCCTGCATAAAAAGTTTGGATGATCATCCAAGTAGTCAGTCCACGAGTGGGACAATTCTTTACCAAAGATTTCATTCTTTCCCAAGCTTGAGCAACATGTTCATTATCAGATTGTTTAAACTTCATTATTTTACTTCTCATAGATATAATCTTAGCAGGAGGATAGTACTTTCCAATGAAAGCATCTTTGCATTTAGTCCAAGAATCAATACTATTCCTAGTTAAGGAATTCAACCATTCTTTACCTTTTCCTTCAAAGAGAAAGGAAACAATTTCAGCTTAATAATATCACCATCTACATCCCTATGCTTTTGCATCTCACAAAGTTCAACAAAGTTATTTAGATGGGCAGCAGCATCTTCATTACCAATACTAGAAAATTGTTCTCTCATAACAAGATTGAGTAAAGCAGGTTTTATCTCAAAGAAAGTAGCTTCGGGCACAGGTAGAGCAATAGGTGTGCTCATAAAATCATCGTTGTTGGTGCTAGTGAAGTCACACAACTTAGTGTTTTCAAGAGTAGTCATTTTTTTGGGTTTTCAATAAAAAAAGCAAACTTGTAAAACTATTTTTTGTGTGTTTTTGATAAATAAACAAGCAAACAAAAAAAAGTAAACTAAGCAAAATAAAAATAACAAAGTAAAGAGATTGGTTATGAGGGACTCCCCTTGTGAAGATGTCCTTGACTCCCCGGCAACGGCGCCAGGAAAGTGCTTGATGGCTCAGTGTTGATGTAGAGCTTGTTGGGGAACCCCAAGAGGAAGGTATAATGAGCACAACAACAAGTTTCCCTCAGTTATGAAACCAAGGTTTAATCAAACCAGTAGGAGCAAGGAAACACCCTAAAGGTATTGCTAGCTGAGCCTTGGCAGGGCGCTCTACCGGTGCTAGTAGCAACGTGGAGACCTGCACAACACAATCACAAAACCTTGTCCCCAACTTGCGATGAGGTTGTCAATCTCACCGGTTTTGCTGAAAACAAAGGATTAAACGTATCGAATGGAAGGAAGTAATAGTTTGCAAAAAGTAAACACAAAATAGTAAACAGTTTGTAGATTGAATGTAAAAGAAAGGACCGGGGTCCATAATTCACTAGAGGTGGCTCTCCTTAAGATAGATAACATGCTGGGTGAACAAATTACAGCGGGGCAATTGACAAACACCGAGAAAGAAATACATGCATATACTAATCATCTTGACTCCTTTGGAACTTGATCGGGCATTACAACATTATACATAGACCGCCATCCAACTTCATCTATGACTAATAATCCACCTTCAGGTTATCATCCGAACCCCCTCCAGTATTAAGTTGCAAGGAACAGATTATTGCTTTATGAATTGCGTGTAATGTAAACAATACGATTGTTCTATGAACAAAGGATTGTTTTTTTCTCCCTAGTAGCAACAACACATCTAGTACCTTAGAGATTTCTGTCACTTCCCCAGATTACCAGAGGCATGAACCCACTATCGAGCATAAATACTAACTCTTGGAGTTGCTAGCATCTACTTGGACAAGATAGCTACTAACAATGGAAAGCATGCAAGATCACAAATAACAAAGACATGATAGAATCAATAATAAATCTGAAATAGCATCTCAATATCCATCGGATCCCCACAAACACAACATGCAGAATTACAAATAGATGATCTTGATCATGAACGGAGCTCACAAGATCTATGATCCGGTTTCCGTGATCATACTGTAGAGGTCGTGGAATGACATACCCCTACCGGCCAGCTTCCGCCATCGGGGTAGACTGTGACACGTAAATCTGGATGCGGTGATCGAAGAGTTTGGTCGAATCGAAGTTTGAATCGGATTTGGGTAAAATTGTTTTATCTGATGATGAAATCCATGTTCGGAATATAGATGAGATCTGCGTTTCTAGAAAAATCGTAGCGCCTTAGATGTCGTTACGAGTTTCACAACACCGGTAGATATCATATCTATGCATAACTTGATTTTGTAGGATGATGTTGTGAATGTATGGCTTATGTGCATGTGATGTGTATAATCCATACGTGATCTGCGCATCACGTTTTTTGTGAACCGGCTGGAGCCTAGGTGTTGTCATCTTATTGTATAACGACCTACGTGTCGGATTCTCTATGTATTACTTTACTAGCTAGTGTAGTTGTTTGGAGAACCCAGATGGCATGCGAGTCGATGTACAAGTCGGCTACATGGTGTAAGGCGGCACGTGACAAGAGTTGGCATGAGCCAGATTACAGGCTTTGTGGATATGGAGATCGCCATGAAGAGAGCCATACTGAAAGGATTATTTTCTCTCCGTATGTTTTTGGTGTTGATGATAACTCCTTTTGTGGTTTAACCGTTTGTCTGAGTTTCAGGTTTTATCTTCGGACGTGTTCGTGGATGTTGTCTCTCAAGGAAGAGCTTGCAGTCGATAGCTTTTATTTTTCACTTTCTCTTGTTTACATTTTAGGCTACCGTACTATCAAGAGGGAGTCCATCTAGGAAGGTTGTGGGAAATCAATATTTCATGCACAGACCATATATGCACCTCCACAGTCATCCCAGTTTTCGAGTGAGAGAGAGGTTTCTGAGCTGTTGGAGGGGTTTCTGCCCTGACCGGTAGTACCGGCCAGGCGGCGGTAGTACCGTCCAGGGGTTTTCCTAGGGCTGTTCGAGCGATACTTCCAATCGAAGATCCGGTCCTATTTCTGATGAAGCCTATTTGGGCTCTATAAGACTTCTGTCTAACTTTGCCTATTTGTCGGAAATAGCGTCGGATCTTGGACCGGTAGTACCGGCCTGACCAGCTCCTACCCCCTTGAGCGGTAGTACCGCTCCCTCACCGGTAGTACCAGCCAGCTTCGGGGACCGGTAGTTCCAGGTCCAGGTCCGGTCATATTTCCGACGCTGGGCAGTGCGGGTCAGATAACCTTCTGCCTCGCACTACCTATTTGGCAGAAATAAGGGCGGAACTTGGACCGGTACTACCGGCCAGCCCTTTTGGGTCCACCGACAGTCGTATGACCGTTACGTGGCCTGGGCTGGTCCGGTGGTGGGTCGCTCGCCGGTACTACCGGTCAGTCACCGGTAGTACCGACGGCGTCGGGCCAGGGCAGTTTCTTCCCGTTTGAAGGGGTGCTATTTAAAGCCCCCTTCTTCCTCCTCCAACCTGATCTCTTTGTTCTCTCTCTCCACCATTTTCACAAGAGCTTGACTTTGCTAGATCTCTCTCCCTACCCACTCAAATCTCTTGATCTTTTGCGGATTGGGAGAGGTGACCTAGATCTACACCTCCACCAAAGGAATTTTGATTTCCCACACTCATCCTTCGTGGATTTCGTTTCTTGGGTTCTTGGAACCCTAGACGGTGTAGGGCATCCTCGGAGCTGGGGCATTTGTTGTAAAGCTCCGGGGTGTCGTTGAGGGCCTTCAATTGAGTTGTGAAGCCACCCCTCAACCTCATTGTAAAGGTTTTCGGTTGGCGCCTTCAAGGTCACCGGTTAGTGGATTGTGAGGCCACCTTTGTGGTGGTGCTCACCGGAGAAGAAGGTGAGGCCTTTGTGGCACTCGGGAGACCTTGTGTGGCCCCGACACCTCTCCAACATAGACGTAGCTTCCTTGGAAGTGAACTACGGGAATTACATCTTCGTGTCCCCTTGCCGGTTCTTTCGCTCCGCTCCTTTACTTCTTGCATTTACTCTCTTGTTTTCCTTTGTGCTTCTTGTCATTTAGGGTGTTCACGTAGTTGCATCTCTAGTGAACCTTACGTTGTGCTTAAGCCTTAAAAGTGGGATAAAAATATAAAAATTGGTAGTCTCCTATTCACCCCCCTCTAGTCGACCTAAGTTGGGCCTTTCACATACCATTTCACATTATAATTCTTTATTTTTTGTTATTGTTATGTCTTTGTTCTTACCTCTATTAGATAGTTGGTAGAAATTAATCCCTCAAAGAAGGTCTAGTAGGTTTCCCCGCCAGTGCTACACCATCACAAGTCGGACATTTTTGGTAGTGGGCTCATAAAATTGAGGTGCTATCAATTCTTTCCGACTAGGTGGGTTCGAGTCAAACTCTTACAACAGAAGCACTCGGTAATCTAGATGGGTTATCACAACGGTTGTGGGACTTGGGGAAAAGTCGGATGGGAGCCGGGGCATGTGATGCCACCCGTCCAACTGGAGTCCTATGAGATGTGATTGATAAGGAGTTGTCTACCTAGATCACTTGACGGCCAGCGGTGATGCTAAAGCTCACCAGTCAGCTTGCTTATTTAGGATCCTGAATCACTTAGTAACCATCGGAGGGGTGTTGGTTCTAGTGGGATCATAAGTATTAAAGTGTTTAATATGCTTGCTCTTTTATGGATACATGTCTTAAGTGTTTTTGCATTATTTTTCTGTTGTGGATCAGTGGCACCTAGCAGTCTTTCTCAGTTATCCATTTTTGCTTTGAGAACCATCTTAGAAAAAGATAAGCTAAATGGAACTAATTTCACCAACTGGTATCGTAATCTGAGAATTGTTCTCAAGCAAGAAAAGAGGGACCATGTCCTAGACAACCCTCTTCCAGCTGAGCTGAATGAGAATGCGAGTCTCGCAGCCACCAATGCCTACCGTAGGACTTGTGATGAGTCTACAGAGATTAGCTGTCTTATGCTTGCTCACATGGAACCGGATTTGCAGCAGCAGTTCGAGAATGTTGAGGCCTACGATATGATCTAAAGCCTCAAAAGTATGTTCCATGCTCAAGCAAAGACTAAGAGGTATGAAGTCTCTCAGGCTTTGTTGAGTTGCAAGCTTAAGGATGGCGATCCACTGAGTCTACATGTGATCAAGATGGTTGGTTACGTGTAGTCTCTGGAAAGGCTAGGCTACCCCATTAGCGAAGAGTTCGCTACGGACATAATTCTGAACTCTCTTCCTAGTGCGTATGGTTAGTTCATTTTGAACTACCATATGCATGGTATGGATAAGAAGCTCACTGAATTACATGGGATGCTCAAGCAGGCTGAGGCGGATCTCAAGAAAGGCGCCAGTCAAGTGTTGATTGTGCAGAATAAGGCTAAGTTCAAGAAGAGTTCTTGGACTAAGAATAAGAAGGCAAAGTCGGGAGGTAAGGCCGAGGACCTAGTCCAAAGCGCTTCCTCAGGGACTAAGCCATCTCCTGCAGCCGGATCCACTTGCTTCTATTGCAAGGCAGATGGCCACTGGAAGAGGAATTGCAGCAAGTATCTGGATGACAAAGCCAAGAGTGGAGGTGTGACTTTCATCTCAGGTATGCTTGTTTGCAATGTTATAGACATTTATCTTGCTGATGCACCTGGTAGTTCTTGGGTATATGATACCGGGTCAGTCATTCGCATCTGCAACTCGTTGCAGGGACTGGTAAGAACTAGGAGCATGGCGAGAGGAGAGGTTGACATTCGAGTCAGCAACAAAGCGAGAGTCGCTGTGTTGGAAGTCGGCATGATGCAACTTTATCTACCTTTTGGATTCTTAATGGAGCTAAATAATTCTTATTATTTTCCAGTGCTTAGTCGAAACATTATTTCTGCCTCATGTTTGATGAGACAAGGCTATGAGTCGAATATTAAGAATAATGGTTGTTCTTTGTATTTGAATGATATGTTTCACGGCTTTGGGCCCGTCCAGGACGGGTTATTTATTTTGAATCTTGATGGTGAGTCTGTCTATAATATAAATGTGAAAAGGTTGAAACCAAATGATCTGAATATGACTTACTTTTGGCATTGTCGTCTTGGTCATATAAGTTGGAAACACATGAAGAAGCTCCATGATGATGGACTCCTAACTTTGTTCGACTTGGAGTCCTTCGAGACATGTGAATCCTGCCTACTCGGTAAGATGACCAAGACACCTTTTGCAAAGAGTTGTGAAAGGGTGTCCGACTTATTGGGACTAGTACATAGTGATGTATGTGGCCCAACGAGCACGACAACCAGAGGTGGTTATGAGTACTTCATTACCTTCACTAATCATTTGAGTAGGTATGGATATATCTACTTGATCAAACATAAGTCAGAAGCCTTTGAAAAGTTCAAGGAATTCCAGAATGAGGTATAGAATCAACTCGGCAAGAAAATAAAGTTTCTTTGGTCGGACCGAGGAGGCGAGTACATGAGCCATGAGTTCGATGAGCATCTAAATAGTTGTGGAATACTTCCCTAGCTCACTCCTCCAGGAATGCCGTAGAGAAACGGTGTGTTGGAAAGGAGGAATGAGACCTTGTTGGACATGGTACGACCAATGATGAGTCGGACATATCTGCCTCTATCATTTTGGGGTCATTGTCTAGAAACTGCAGTGCTCACACTAAACAGAGTACCATCAAAGTCGGTAGAGAAGACACCGCATGAGATGTGGACTGGCAAGAAGCCGAGTTTGTCTTTTCTTAAGATTTGGGGTTGTGAAGCTTTTGTCAAGCGACTTCAGTCGGACAAGCTTACAGCCAAGTCAGACAAGTGTATTTTTGTGGGGTATCCGAGGAAAACCTTGGGTTACTACTTCTACAACCGAGAAGAGGGAAAAGTGTTTGTGGCGCCTTCAATTGAGTTGTGAAGCCACCCCTCAACCTCGTTGTAAAGGTTTTCGGTTGGCGCCTTCAAGGTCACCGGTTAGTGGATTGTGAGGCCACCTTTGTGGTGGTGCTCACCGGAGAAGAAGGTGAGGCCTTTGTGGCGCTCGGGAGACCTTGTGTGGCCCCGACACCTCTCCAACGTAGACGTAGCTTCCTTGGAAGTGAACTACGGGAATTACATCTTCGTGTCCCCTTGCCGGTTCTTTCACTCCGCTCCTTTACTTCTTGCATTTACTCTCTTGTTTTCCTTTGTGCTTCTTGTCATTTAGGGTGTTCACGTAGTTGCATCTCTAGTGAACCTTACGTTGTGCTTAAGCCTTAAAAGTGGGATAAAAATATAAAAATTGGTACTCTCCTATTCACCCCCTAGTCGACCTAAGTTGGGCCTTTCAATTGGTATCCGAGCCTCGGCTCTTACTTCGGGCTTAACCGCCTAAGAGACTATGGCCGACGAAGAGGGAAGTGTGGGTGCGGCCCCCAAGAACTTGGCCTCCATGGATGACCTCAATCGTTTGGAGACATCCATGATGACCAAGTTTGAGGAAATGATGACTCTTTTGCAATCCCTTAAGCCTACCCCCATGCTAGAAACCCCTCATGCTGCATCTCTTGAGGCCGAAGCCCCCTCCGCTCCCGTGGAAGTGGTTGCCCCCGGGGTGATTCCCGCGGCAGTCCCAAAGCACTTGGGTCTAGGCTTTGTGGCTCAAACCACCAAGCTCCCAAGCGAGATCTCCGAGGGGCTAGGTGACTCCTTCTCCAAAGAGGGAGTCAAGGATTACTCGGCGGTACCACCACCATTCAAATATACGCCGGATCCTCCTATTCCCATGCCGCACATCATACCTCAAGGATCACCTCCTATACTAGATACTTCTAACTTCGCCAATTGGCAATATCTAATGCAATCTCATATCTCCAGCTCCTCTATTGAATTGATGAGGATTGTGGAGGAAGGCTTCTCTCCATATGATGCTAAGAAGTTGACTCGGGCCGAGGTCGTGGACAAGCAACTCAATGCTACCGCCTTGGGTATGATTCAAAAGGCGTTGACCCCCAAGGAATTTGCTCACATTCGTCAATTCACCACCGCCAAAGAAGCTTGGGATCATCTCACCGAGTTGTATATTGGAAATGCGAGTATTCAAAGCTCCAAGTTTGATGAAGCCAACAATAAGTCCGATGGCTTTGCAATGCAAGATGATGAGACACCCGAAGACATGTATCGTCAGCTCAAGGTTCTTTGTTGTACCTTGAGGGACCTTGGAGCTACCTATGTTGACGACAAGTTTATGAAGAGGAAGTTTGTCCAAGCTCTTCTTCCCTTCGAGGAACAAAAACTCAACTCTATCAAGGGGAGAAGCAACTACCATACCATGTCCTCTCAAGAGGTGCTGAGTGAAGTCATTGCCATGACCATTGCCAAGAAGAATGCGGAGTCAGCTCGTGCTCGTGCCTATGGGTCTCAAAAGCTGAACCTTTCCTTGAAAGCTCAAGTGGTGGAAGTTGATGAAGACGACAACTCAAGTGAGTGGTCTCAAGAGGACATCAAATATGCTTTCAATGAGCATTTGGCTCTAGCATCAAGGGCGTTTTGGAACAAACCGGGCATGAAGTCAAGGTCAAGGGACAACCCAAGATTCAACTCAGCCATGAAGACTCCAAAGACTAGATCTTGTTACAATTGCAATGACAAGAGTCACTTTGTAGCTCAATGCCCCTTTGAGAATAGAGAAGACAATGGAGGTCGCCTCATTCGCAAGAACAAGCCAAGAACTCCTCATCCTTTGAACAAGAACTTCCACAACAAGAACTCACCTAACAAGGAAAGGGCAATGGTGGTCCATGAAGAGTACTTTTCGAGCGATGATGATGATGTTGAGAATTAAGGTCAAGGTGGAGAGATCGTGGGGGTTGCCGCTATTGCTACTTCATCTACTCCACGAGTGTCTCTCTTCGACTCCCCTAACGAGAACATCACCAACCGCAACCAAAAGTGTCTCATGGCTAAGGCCACTGAGGTAACTCCCGCTTCCAAGTCCTCCCCAAATGAACTTCCCTTGCATGATCTAGATGGTTTAGAGGTTAAGAAAGAGATGGTGAGCATGTGTGAATCCATGGAGCATCTAGATGATGATACTAGGATGTGCTTTGAAACACTTGTAAACCAACTTGACCATGCTAGGGAAATGCTAGATGAGAAAGAGGAAGTTATTGACATGTTAGGTAAAAATGAGAGAGAGGCCGCTGATGAGATTGCCTCTCTATCCCAATCTCTTGAAGATGAACATAACATGAGAATAACTCTTGAGGAAAGTGTGGCTAAACTTGTTCATGACCATAATGCCTTTATATCGCAACTTGTTAAAGAACGAGATCATGCTATTGCTTCATTGAATGTCCTTAAAAATGAAAAGGTTGATTTTGGTGTTGGTCATGAATGCCTCAAGGATTTTGAGAAACTCAAAAAGGAACATCATGCCTTGGAGAGTAAATTCTCAAGTATCTTTGAGGCTCATAAGCAACTCCAAACGCAACTAAATAATGAACATTCAAAGTCTTCCGCTACGCCTATTGTGCATTTGTCTTGTTCGTCTAACCCTTGTTGCAAGCATGGGGATCTTGTTAAGGAGAACAAGACATTGAAAGATCAACTTGCAAAAGGGCAAGCCACTATCAAGAGGAAGAACAAGAGAAGGAACAAGAAAAGGAAGAAGAGCAAGAACCTTACTCTAGTATCCTCTCATGATTCTATCCTTGTGCAAAGTGATAACTTTGCTGGGAAGAATAACCCTTCCTACATTCTTTGCAAATCTTTTGATGGTCATGTTTATGCTAAGTACATTGGAACATCTTACACTCATCATTATCATTGGAACATTTGGGTACCTAAGACCCTTGTGACTAACAAAAGGGGACCCATTGCAAAATGGGTACCTAAAACCAAAGCTTGATTTTCTTGTAGGACTTTGCTTCCGGAGGTGCAAAATGGGTGCTTGATAGTGGAGCTACAAGCCATATGACCGGAAGCAAGTCTATCATGTCGGAGATTAGGCCAAAATTTGCCAATACTTTATTCTCCTATGGTGATAAAACAAGCTCTCAGGTATTGGGTTTTGGTAAGGTGGTAGTTTCCTCGGATGTATCCTTGGTAAATGTCATGCTTGTCAAAACCCTTGGCTACAATCTTCTTTCCGTTCGTGCTCTTGCTATCATGGGTCTTTCATCTTTCTTTAGTGAACATTCTGTGGTCCTCATGTGGGGCAAGTCTCTCATGGCGCCTTTCGTTGGATACGTAGAGCATGACTTATATGTAGTGGATTTCTCCGGAAATCCATCTACACATGCTATATGTCTCTATGCAAAAGCCGGCGTGGGCTGGTTGTGGCATCGCCGCCTAGCCCACGTTAACATGAAGGCTTTGCAAAGTCTCTACATGGGGGGCCACATCCTTGGACTAAAAGACATTTCCTTTGCCAAAGATCGTGTGTGCAGGGCATGTATAGAAGGGAAGATGCATGAGAAGCCCCACAAGATTCTCAATCAAATCACCACTGAGCGGTGCCTGGAGCTTCTTCACATGGATCTCTTTGGGCCTACATCTCAGGATAGTCTTGGTGGGAAGAAGTATTGTTTGGTGATTGTTGACGACTTTTCACGTTACACTTGGGTCTACTTCTTCAAGTTCAAGAGTGAGACTCAACAAACCGTCATCGACTTTGCAAATCAAGTGCAACGGCAACTCAATTCCACCATCCTCACCATTAGAAGTGACAATGGCACCAAATTCAAGAACTACACTTTGGATGAGTTTCTTAGTGATGAGGGGATCAAACATCAATACTCTAACCCCTATACCCCTCAACAAAATGGTGTTGCCGAAAGGAAGAACCATACCTTGATGGATGCGGCCCGGACCATGATGGCGGAATTCAAGTCGCCATATAACTTTTGGGCCGAAGCCATTTCTACTGCTTGTCATGCAACCAATCGCCTCTATATACGCAAGAAGAAGAACAAGACTTCATATGAGCTTTTCACCGGTCACAAGCCAAATGTCAAGTACTTCCGAGTGTTTGGTTGTAGATGCTTCCTCCTCAAGAAAGGTGTCCGCTTGTCAAAGTTTGAATCTAGGGCTCAAGAGGGGATCTTTGTTGGGTACTCAAATCAGTCCCATGCCTATCGAGTCTACAACAAAGCAACAGGAAGGGTTGAAGAATCTAGCAATGTCGAGTTGGATGAAGATCATGAGTCTCTTGTGCGGCAAGATGATATTCGTGATCCAAGTGATGAAATTCCTCCCCAAGCCATAAGAAGAATGGGTGTGGGTTTCTTCCACCCCATTGAGGATCCCCTTGTGGCCGAAGGAGAAGGACCAAGCTCCACTCAAGTGGAGCCTTCACTCTCACAAGACCTTCTTGCACCTCAAGGTCAACTTAATGCTTCTCAAGCTTCGACAAGGTCCTCTCAAGATCTTCATGCTCATGACTCTTCAAGTCCAAGTCTACCTCAAGTTGATCAAGCTCAAGTTGATCAAGCTCCTCCCCTCCAAGTTGTGGAAGCTCCTCATGTCAATGACTCTCTAGGTCAAGTTGAAGATTGTCAAGTTAGCAATGACCAAGGCCAAGCAAGTGTCTCTCCGCCAAATGATGATGTCTCTCCCTCGGTTGATGTTGATGAAGATAGTGATCAAGTTCATTCATATTGTCAAGGAGGGCTCTCGAAAAGATGGACATATCCTTGATAATGTTTATGGAGATTTCAATAGGGGCTCCACTACTAGGAGACAACTAACCTCTTTCAGTTCTCATCATGCGTTTATTTCTCATGTTGAGCCCCAAAAGGTCTTCGAAGCTCTTGAAGATGATGATTGGCTCGATGCTATGAACGAAGAACTCCACAACTTCAAGAGGAACAAGGTGTGGACTCTTGTGAAAAGACCCAAAGATTGTCAAAATGTGATTGGGACCAATTGGATCTTCAAGAACAAGAAGGATGCAAATGGTATAGTCGTCCGCAACAAAGCAAGGTTAGTTGCCCAAGGATACTCTCAAGTTGAGGGCATAGACTATGGTGAAACTTATGCTCCCATTGCTCGTCTAGAATCCATTCGCATGCTTCTTGCCTATGCTACCCATCATAATTTCAAGTTGCAACAAATGGATGTCAAGAGTGCTTTTCTTAATGGTCCTTTAAAAGAATTGGTGTATGTCAAGCAACCTCCAGGCTTTGAGGACCCCCTCTTCCCGGACCATGTCTACAAACTCGATAAGGCACTATATGGTCTCAAGCAAGCCCCTCGTGCTTGGTATGAGTGCCTTAGAGAGCTCTTGTTAGACCGTGGTTTCGAAGTAGGCCTCATTGATCCCGCTCTTTTTACTAAGAAAGTTGGAGGAAACTTGTTCATTTTCCAAATCTATGTTGATGACATTATTTTTGGGTCAACTAACAAAGCTTTAAATGAGGATTTTGCTAAGCTCATGACCAACCGCTTTGAGATGTCTATGATGGGGGAGTTGGAATTCTTTCTTGGCTTTGAAGTCAAACAACTGAGGAAAGGGACTTTCATCAACCAAGCCAAATATGTCCAAGATATGCTCAAGAAGTTCAACCTTGATCAAGTAAATGGAGTCAAAACTCCCATGCCCACAAAGGTTAATCTTGATCTTGATCCCAAGGGTAAGGATGTGGATCAAAAGCTTTACCGCTCGATGATTGGTTCTCTACTCTATCTTTGTGCTTCTCTACCGGATATTATGTTGAGTGTGGGTATGTGTGCAAGATTTCAAGCCACGCCAAAGGAAAGCCACATGGTGGCGGTCAAGAGAATCTTTTGATATTTGGTTCATACCCCTAACTTTGGGCTGTGGTACCCAAAGGGGGCCAACTTTGATCTCATTGGTTACACTGATTCGGATTGGGCAGGAGATAAAGTGGAGAGAAAATCTACTTCCGGTGCTTGTCAATTTATTGGGAGGTCCTTGGTGTGTTGGTCCTCGAAGAAGCAAAACTGTGTGTCTTTGTCCACTGCCGAAGTTGAGTACATCTCCGCCGCGAGTTGTTGTGCTCAATTACTATGGATGAAGCAAACCTTGAAGGATCTTGGACTCTCTTTTGACAAGGTGCCACTTTGTGTGACAATGAGAGTGCTATTGCTATTTCTCACAACCCAGTTCAACACAACAAGACCAAGCACATTGAGATTCGCCATCATTTCATTCGGGATCATGTTGCTAGAGGAGACATTTCTTTGGAGTATGTTCCTACCAAGGCCAATCTTGCGGATCTTTTCATGAAGCCTCTTGATGAAGCAAGGTTCCGGGAGTTGAGGCATGAACTAAATATCATTGATTCAAGCAACGTGGCTTAAGTATCTTGCGCACATACCCGGGTCTCAAAGGATATCTTGTTTGGAGGTACGCATGGTTTTAGGGGGAGTGTGCTTCCTCCAATGAACCATCACTCCTCCTATTATGCACACATTAATGTATTCATTCTCTATGGTCTCTCAAGGAGACAATTTGAGCTTAAATGATGAGTTTTGGTAATGAACCCAAGATACATCTTCGCGGTTTCAAGCCAAGTATACTCATATATGGTGGCCTAGGCCACCGACTTTCTGCTTTTTGACTCGCAGTCGTTGTTTTGAGTTTATTCTTTCGGGTGGTTCTGGTTCTTTTCAGTTTTTGCTCAAGGTCGTTTTTCCTTGCCAATTATAATCTGGAGTTTGCTTTCTGGGAATCGTCGGTAGTTCCGGTCTGAACCAGTACTACCGGTCAGGGCTAAAATTTCTCTGAGAAATTCCGCCTTGATCGGCGGTATCTTCTCCCAGAACTACCAGTGTCGTCGGTAGTTCCGGCCTCTGGCCGGTACTACCGGTGAAAGGGCCCCCCGTTAAGTGACGGGCCAAGGGGGGGGGGCACAGGGTCATCTTCCCCACTTGCCTCCCCTTGACCCCATCTCAACACCCCTAGTTCTCAAGGAGCACTCCACGGTGACGCCGCCTGCCACACCGATTCTAGCCGTCCCTCATCAGATCAGCTCCGTGGGTTTCTTCCCGTCCTTGATTCCCCACCATGGACTCTGGTATTTGCTCCTCTCGTGCTCCAATCATGGAGATCTAGTCACTTTTGTGCTTGAGTAGGACATGTCATGTCTAGGGCCCTTCTTTGGCTAGAACTTCTATGGGGAGTCTTGGTAGGGATAGGATTCTACTTTAGATTGTATTACCTCAGTACATAGTCTAGATGTCATCGATTTGTGCATCGAGTTTCATCGAATCTGGGATTTGGACCCAGTTTTGAACTGCCCTGTTCGTGCCCTGACCGGTACTACCGGTGCGGATTCGCCGGTACTACCGGCGTGGTCCTCTCACCGGTACTACCGATGAGGCAGCGGTAGTACCGACCAGGGGCAGGGCATGACCGGAACTTCCGGTGCATCCCATGCGATCGGTAGTTCCAGCCGCTAGGCGGAACTTCCGATGCACCAATTTCTGATATCTATCTCTGTACCGTGTCAATTCAGTCTAGTTGCTTTCGTTTTTCTTCGACCTTGTGCACTTATCCTCTAGTTCCTCCTTTCTATTTGCTTTTCTCTCAGGGCAAGGGGGTTCCCGTGGCAGATCCAAGCGGTGTCGTGCTCCCTCTCGTGGACCATCAGAGATTGATGATGATGATCTTGAGGTTGTGCGCCCTCCTAGTCAGACTGCTCATTAGAGGGCTGCAACTGAGCGTCGTGCTGCTGCTGCGGAAGGCAAGAGGCATGTTCTAGCAAGTCAGAAGAAGACCACCTCTGGGCCGGATTCTAGCACGAAGAAGATTTCCTCTTGGCCACAGCTTGCCTATGAGGAGTTTCGCAAGATTGATCCCTACACTGTTCCTCGTGACTGCCTGGCTTAGGATCCTTTCTTCCACACCGTGCGTCAACATGAGATCTATTCTGAGGTTTATGCTACTAAGAAGAAGAATGTGTGTGCTCCTCAGAAGTACATCAACATTGCAAAGATGGAGAGCAACCCTGAATACTTTGGTGAAGCTCTTGATATGTGCATGAGGTTTGGGCTCATCAAGCTGATGCAACACCGTGAGAACTTTGATGAGAGGGCCATTGCTCAGTTTTACTCCACTCTCTACTTTGATACTGACCCTGATGATCGAACCATGAAGTGGATGACCCAAAACCACTATTTGTCTGCTAAGTGGTCTGAGTTTGCCGCCCTTCTTGGCTACCCTATTCAGGAAGGCGGCCGTCGTGCCAATGGGTGGTGGGTGCATAGGGGGAAGGCCTCCGAGCCGGAAGTTCTTGAGCCTCTTTACATTGAGGGCCGTGGTGTTGCTAGAAACGTTTCTCATCTCCTTCCCACCTATGACATCATGCGCAAGGTCTATCAGAATACCATTGCTCCCAAGGCAGGTAATTTTGATCAGCTTCACGCCTTCCAGATTGATCTCATGTTTCAGACTTACCGCCACAGAAACTCTCATGAGCCCCTTGATGTTATGGATTACATCTTTGAAGAAATCTGGTCCGCTATGACTAAGAGGTCTTGTCCATATGCTCCGTACATCCAGATTCTTATCAATGCCAAGTGGAGGGACACAACTGGCTCTATCTACCCTCAGGATGTTCTCACTATTCATGAGGAGAAGACTCTCCGTGTGATGAAGCACAAGCCACCTCGCTCTCAGGCTGAAGACGACGTTGTTGCTAGTAGGACTGCTTCAGATGCTAGTGATGGGGACCGTGCTGAGGCTTCTCCTCCACCCCGACTTGTGAGGCAGCCCTCTTGGGCTAAAAAGCTGTTGAAGAAGGTGAAGAAGACTTTCTGCTTCATTCAGGACCGTGAGTATCAGTCCTATGTTGCTCAGAGGCACAGTGTTTGCCGGGAGAAGGCCATCATGAGGAAGCTTGACATTCCTGTGTCACCTGAGTCTAGCTCCGTCACCGCGCCCAAGCATGAGTGGATCAACACGCATTGCAAATGGACTGATAGTGATGACAAGCCAGAGATATCCAGTCAGTTCCCGCCCGCTTGGAACAATGCCTCTTGGGACCCCGAGCCGCCTCCTCCGTTCGTTGGTGGGTGGGGCGCGTAGTTTGGCTTCTTTGTCCCTTTTTGGCGTCTTGATGCCAAAGGGGGAGAAAGTGCTCTGTTAGGATCTCGGGATTTGCATGGGTTGTGTCACGAGCTCGCTTTTTCTTTGATCTTTTTATGCTCGTCCACACTTTATTCCATTTTGTAATGGTTGTGGACCTCCGTTATTGTCTGTGGACCTCTTGTATGGTTGCTACCTTGTTGGTGAATCTATGTGGTAAGGTATCTCTGTGGTATTCTCCTAAGGTTTTGTGGTGGGCTATTCTTGATTGTCGAATCTTTGTCTCACCACAATTGTGTTGGTGCAAGGTATGAGCTCTACTCTTTTCTCGGTTGGGAGGGCTCCCTCCCATTCTTCAGGGGGAGCCTCTTTCATCTTTAGTTGTATTGCCTCTTTGTGCAAATCTTGTGGGATTGTCATCAAGCACCAAAAAGGGGGAGATCGAAAGGATTATTTTCTCTCCGTATGTTTTTGGTGTTGATGACAACTCCTTTTGTGGTTTAACCGTTTGTCTGAGTTTCAGGTTTTATCTTCGGACGTGTTCGTGGATGTTGTCTCTCAAAGAAGAGCTTGCAGTCGATAGCTTTTATTTTTCACTTTCTCTTGTTTACATTTTAGGCTACCATACTATCAAGAGGGAGTCCATCTAGGAAGGTTGTGGGAAATCAATATTTCATGCACAGACCATATATGCACCTCCACAACCATCCCAGCTTTCGAGTGAGAGAGATTTTTCTGAGCTGTTGGAGGGGTTTCTGCCCTGACTGGTAGTACCAGCCAGGCGGCGGTAGTACTGCCCAGGGGTTTTCCCAGGGCTGTTTGAGCGGTACTTCCGATCGAAGATCCGGTCCTATTTCCGATGAAGCCTATTTGGGCTCTGTAAGACTTCTGTCTAACTTTGCCTATTTGTCGGAAATAGCGTCGGATCTTGGACCGGTAGTACCGGCCTGACCAGCTCCTACCCCCTTGAGCGGTAGTACCGCTCCCTCACCGGTAGTACCGGCCAGCTTAGGGGACCGGTAGTTCCGGGTCCAGTTCCGGTCATATTTCCGACGCTGGGCAGTGCGGGTCAGATAACCTTCTGCCTCGCACTACCTATTTGGCAGAAATAAGGGCGGAACTTGGACCGGTACTACCGGCCAGCCCTTTTGGGTCCACCGACAGTCGTATGACCGTTACGTGGCCTGGGCTGGTCCGGTGGTGGGTCGCTCGCCGGTACTACCGGTCAGTCACCGGTAGTACCGACGGCGTCGGGCCAGGGCAGTTTCTTCCCGTTTGAAGGGATGCTATTTAAAGCCCCCTTCTTCCTGCTCCAACCTGATCTCTTTGTTCTCTCTCTCCACCATTTTCACAAGAGCTTGACTTTGCTAGATCTCTCTCCCTACCCACTCAAATCTCTTGATCTTTTGAGGATTGGGAGAGGTGACCTAGATCTACACCTCCACCAAAGGAATTTTGATTTCCCACACTCATCCTTCGTGGATTTCGTTTCTTGGGTTCTTGGAACCCTAGACGGTGTAGGGCATCCTCGGAGCTGGGGCATTTGTTGTAAAGCTCCGGGGTGTCGTTGAGGGCCTTCAATTGAGTTGTGAAGCCACCCCTCAACCTCATTGTAAAGGTTTTCGGTTGGCGCCTTCAAGGTCACCGGTTAGTGGATTGTGAGGCCACCTTTGTGGTGGTGCTCACCGGAGAAGAAGGTGAGGCCTTTGTGGCACTCGGGAGACCTTGTGTGGCCCCGACACCTCTCCAACATAGACGTAGCTTCCTTGGAAGTGAACTACGGGAATTACATCTTCGTGTCCCCTTGCCGGTTCTTTCGCTCCGCTCCTTTACTTCTTGCATTTACTCTCTTGTTTTCCTTTGTGCTTCTTGTCATTTAGGGTGTTCACGTAGTTGCATCTCTAGTGAACCTTACGTTGTGCTTAAGCCTTAAAAGTGGGATAAAAATATAAAAATTGGTAGTCTCCTATTCACCCCCCTCTAGTCGACCTAAGTTGGGCCTTTCACATACCATTTCACATTATAATTCTTTATTTTTTGTTATTGTTATGTCTTTGTTCTTACCTCTATTAGATAGTTGGTAGAAATTAATCCCTCAAAGAAGGTCTAGTAGGTTTCCCCGCCAGTGCTACACCATCACAAGTCGGACATTTTTGGTAGTGGGCTCATAAAATTGAGGTGCTATCAATTCTTTCCGACTAGGTGGGTTCGAGTCAAACTCTTACAACAGAAGCACTCGGTAATCTAGATGGGTTATCACAACGGTTGTGGGACTTGGGGAAAAGTCGGATGGGAGCCGGGGCATGTGATGCCACCCGTCCAACTGGAGTCCTATGAGATGTGATTGATAAGGAGTTGTCTACCTAGATCACTTGACGGCCAGCGGTGATGCTAAAGCTCACCAGTCAGCTTGCTTATTTAGGATCCTGAATCACTTAGTAACCATCGGAGGGGTGTTGGTTCTAGTGGGATCATAAGTATTAAAGTGTTTAATATGCTTGCTCTTTTATGGATACATGTCTTAAGTGTTTTTGCATTATTTTTCTGTTGTGGATCAGTGGCACCTAGCAGTCTTTCTCAGTTATCCATTTTTGCTTTGAGAACCATCTTAGAAAAAGATAAGCTAAATGGAACTAATTTCACCAACTGGTATCGTAATCTGAGAATTGTTCTCAAGCAAGAAAAGAGGGACCATGTCCTAGACAACCCTCTTCCAGCTGAGCTGAATGAGAATGCGAGTCTCGCAGCCACCAATGCCTACCGTAGGACTTGTGATGAGTCTACAGAGATTAGCTGTCTTATGCTTGCTCACATGGAACCGGATTTGCAGCAGCAGTTCGAGAATGTTGAGGCCTACGATATGATCTAAAGCCTCAAAAGTATGTTCCATGCTCAAGCAAAGACTAAGAGGTATGAAGTCTCTCAGGCTTTGTTGAGTTGCAAGCTTAAGGATGGCGATCCGCTGAGTCTGCATGTGATCAAGATGGTTGGTTACGTGTAGTCTCTGGAAAGGCTAGGCTACCCCATTAGCGAAGAGTTCGCTATGGACATAATTCTGAACTCTCTTCCTAGTGCGTATGGTTAGTTCATTTTGAACTACCATATGCATGGTATGGATAAGAAGCTCACTGAATTACATGGGATGCTCAAGCAGGCTGAGGCGGATCTCAAGAAAGGCGCCAGTCAAGTGTTGATTGTGCAGAATAAGGCTAAGTTCAAGAAGAGTTCTTGGACTAAGAATAAGAAGGCAAAGTCGGGAGGTAAGGCCGAGGACCTAGTCCAAAGCGCTTCCTCAGGGACTAAGCCATCTCCTGCAGCCGGATCCACTTGCTTCTATTGCAAGGCAGATGGCCACTGGAAGAGGAATTGCAGCAAGTATCTGGATGACAAAGCCAAGAGTGGAGGTGTGACTTTCATCTCAGGTATGCTTGTTTGCAATGTTATAGACATTTATCTTGCTGATGCACCTGGTAGTTCTTGGGTATATGATACCGGGTCAGTCATTCGCATCTGCAACTCGTTGCAGGGACTGGTAAGAACTAGGAGCATGGCGAGAGGAGAGGTTGACATTCGAGTCAGCAACAAAGCGAGAGTCGCTGTGTTGGAAGTCGGCATGATGCAACTTTATCTACCTTTTGGATTCTTAATGGAGCTAAATAATTCTTATTATTTTCCAGTGCTTAGTCGAAACATTATTTCTGCCTCATGTTTGATGAGACAAGGCTATGAGTCGAATATTAAGAATAATGGTTGTTCTTTGTATTTGAATGATATGTTTCACGGCTTTGGGCCCGTCCAGGACGGGTTATTTATTTTGAATCTTGATGGTGAGTCTGTCTATAATATAAATGTGAAAAGGTTGAAACCAAATGATCTGAATATGACTTACTTTTGGCATTGTCGTCTTGGTCATATAAGTTGGAAACACATGAAGAAGCTCCATGATGATGGACTCCTAACTTTGTTCGACTTGGAGTCCTTCGAGACATGTGAATCCTGCCTACTCGGTAAGATGACCAAGACACCTTTTGCAAAGAGTTGTGAAAGGGTGTCCGACTTATTGGGACTAGTACATAGTGATGTATGTGGCCCAACGAGCACGACAACCAGAGGTGGTTATGAGTACTTCATTACCTTCACTAATCATTTGAGTAGGTATGGATATATCTACTTGATCAAACATAAGTCAGAAGCCTTTGAAAAGTTCAAGGAATTCCAGAATGAGGTATAGAATCAACTCGGCAAGAAAATAAAGTTTCTTTGGTCGGACCGAGGAGGCGAGTACATGAGCCATGAGTTCGATGAGCATCTAAATAGTTGTGGAATACTTCCCTAGCTCACTCCTCCAGGAATGCCGTAGAGAAACGGTGTGTTGGAAAGGAGGAATGAGACCTTGTTGGACATGGTACGACCAATGATGAGTCGGACATATCTGCCTCTATCATTTTGGGGTCATTGTCTAGAAACTGCAGTGCTCACACTAAACAGAGTACCATCAAAGTCGGTAGAGAAGACACCGCATGAGATGTGGACTGGCAAGAAGCCGAGTTTGTCTTTTCTTAAGATTTGGGGTTGTGAAGCTTTTGTCAAGCGACTTCAGTCGGACAAGCTTACAGCCAAGTCAGACAAGTGTATTTTTGTGGGGTATCCGAGGAAAACCTTGGGTTACTACTTCTACAACCGAGAAGAGGGAAAAGTGTTTGTGGCTTGGAACGATGTCTTCCTTGAGAAAGAGTTTCTCAGTCGGGGAGTCAGCGGGAGCACGGTGCAGCTCAAAGAAATTCGAGAGGTACCGGCTAGCATTGAGTCGGCAAAAGCCTTAGAGGTTGAGCCGGTCGCGGTACCTGAGCCGACAACTGCACTGACACTACGAAGATCAGCCATATTGCGAAGTGTTTGTGATGTGTTGCTGTTGGACAGTGATGATCCGGCAACTTATTCAGAAGCGATGGTGGGATCTGGTTCTGACTTGTGGCTTGGAGCCATGAGATCCGAGTTAAAGTCCATGGATGAAAATCAAGTTTGGAACTTGGTTGATCTGCCAGACGATGCAAGACCCGTCGAGTGCAAATGGGTCTTTAAGAAGAAAACTAATATGGATGGAAATGTTTCTGTCTATACAACACGGCTTGTCACGAAGGGGTTCCGACAGGTTCAAGGAGTTGACTATGATGAGACTTTCTCTCCCGTGGCGATGCTTAAGTCAGTTCGAATCATGTTAGCAATATCAGCCTATTTCAACTATGAGATACGGCAGATGGATGTCAAGATGGCTTTCCTCAATGGAAATTTAACCGAGGATGTGTATATGATACAACCCGAGGGTTTTATCAATCCATCTAATGCTGACAAGGTATGCAAGCTTCAAAAATCCATTTATGGGTTGAAGCAAGCATCTCGGAGTTGGAATATTCGCTTTGATGAGGTTGTCCAATCGTTTGGCTTCATCAAGGGTGATCATGATTCTTGTTTATACAAGAAGTTTAGTGGGAGCAAAGTAAACTTTCTGATCTTATATGTGGATGACATATTACTGATTGGAAATGATGTCCAGATGTTGCAAGAAACCAAGGAATCATTCGAAAGGAGTTTTTTGATGAAGGACTTAGGTGAGGCGACTTACATACTAGGAATCTGGATCTATAGAGATAGATCAAGGCGGCTCATGGATTGAGTCAGAGTACATATGTGGACAAAGTGTTGAAGAAGTTCAACATGGAATCGTCTAAGAAGGGGTTCTTACCAATGTCCCATGGCGTAAAACTTAGCAAGACTCAGTGTCCTTCGACAACTGATGAGCAAAGTCGGATGAGTGCGATTCTGTATGCTTCAGCAGTCGGATCCATCATGTATGCTATGATTTGTACTAGGCCGGATGATTCCTATGCTCTAAGTGTAGTGAGAAGGTACCAGGCTAACCCTAGAGATCTACTAGGCAGAAGCTAAAAATATCCTTAAGTACTTGAGAAGGACTAAGGATATGTTCCTAGTTTATGGAGGTGAAGATGAACTCAGTGTAAGGGGTTACACGGATGCGGGTTATCTCACTGACTCGGATGATTCTCGTTCGCAATCCGGATATGTGTTTGTGATAAACGGAGGGGCTGTGAGCTGGAAGAGATCCAAGCAAGAGATGGTGTCTTCGTCTATGACGGAGGCTGAGTATATTGTTGCCTCGGAGGCAACAAAGGAAGCCATTTGGATAAGGAATTTCCTCATGGATCTTGGTGTGGTTCAGGGATCGTCCAATCCGTTAGACGTGTGTTGTGACAACAATGGTGCTATTGCACAAGCCAAGGAACCTAGACAACACCAGAAAAACAAACATATACTCATGCGAGACCACCTGATTCGCCAGTTCGTGGATCATGGTGATATCAAGTTATGCAAGGTACACACATATGCAAATGTTGCAGATCCGTTGACAAAGCCACTTCCACAGCCTAAGCATGAGGCGCACGTAAGAGCCATGGGCATTAGATGCCTAGACATGTGATGTCGGGATGATTGACTCTAGTGCAAGTGGGAGACTGTTAGGAATATGCCCTAGAGGCAATCATGGTTGATGATATTTCCCAAAGTGTTCATAAAGTAAAGTTGTCCTTGTATGAACATCATATATGTATCACTGAATACGTGATTCAGTTGTGGAACTATATATTCATGATTGTTCATACTAGATTGTCCTTGGTCGTTGAGGTTGTGATGGACACACAACTTAGACCAATGTGCAAGTCGGCTGATGACATGGTTCCACTTGTCATGGGCATGGTGATGCTATTCCGACTTACACTGATTCGGCTAAAGAGTTTAGCGAGTCGGACTGACCCACAGTTGAGATGCAACGAGCATGTTGTCATTTGCAATCTCAAGCAATGGAATCCTTTGACCTGAGGTGATTGCATGATCTGAGTTGTGGATCGCCAACTTAGGTTCTATCAAACGTTGTTCGTAAATGGGCAGTTATAAAGGTAGAGCTCGGGTTGGTTGTGAAGCAAGCTGCGTGACGTGGATTACCAAGATGGGATTTACCCCTCCATAATGGAGAGATATTCTCTGGGACCTCTCGTGTGATATGATTCGGAAGCATGGCCATGCGCTACTTAGTTAAGTGTTAACTGAGGAGTCAGACTAAGAGTTAGTGCAGTGAATCACATATCATGGTACGAGAAGAGAGTTAAGCTATTAAAGGGATGGAAACTACTCACCTATATCTTAACAGATATATCATGTGGCAAAGGGACTTGGACGAAAGTCACATTGAAGGTTCGTCTTCTGACTTTGCGGCACTTGGGAGTTGGCATGTCTTGCTAGAGGCCGCTACCATCTATCGACTTGAGACCGAGTGTTCATGGGAGTGAGTTGGACTCAAAGCCATGATGGGATACTTGGAGGAGTAGCTCATGTCGTGTCCAGGTGTACGTGAACCTACAGGGTCACACACTTAAAGGTAAGGAGCCCATGTGGATTAGATCCATATGGAGATTGGAGTACAACCTAGATGGGCCTCAAGCGTTGATCCCAACTAGGAGTGTATATAAGTGGAGTGACAAGGGATAGTCCCTGACCTAGCCGTCACTTTATCCACTTCCATTTCGGGCTAGATAGGATCTAGCAATCCTCTGTCCGAAGCTCCTTCCTGTATGTGTGGATACCGGTAGAGGCGTTGCACGTGCGGCGCTAGAGACGGGGAGTTCGTGGGGATCTGGTGAAGGAGTTCGTGGGATCCAAAGAAGCTATCCGTTGAATTCGGAGGGCTGTCCGAGGGATCGTTTGGCACTGCTTCGACGTGCTACATCAACTTCCGCATCTGCGCGTCTAGCGGTAATCTCGTGGCCTATAACCTGAGCTGGATCTTGGGAGTACCGCGTTAGGGAAAAGTTTTCTTTATCTCTGCATGGCCCAACAAGGAGGTCTTCCTTCTTCTCCATCTCATTGAGACGGCGACGGACTTCGACGCGATGGAGTAGCTCCTACTTTTGATATATCTCTAGTGCTCGCACGCGATCCTTGGTCCTGGGGACATCTTCTTCTTCCTCATCCATAATTGATGGATCGAGGAAGTGGAAACCATAACTCCACACTTCTTGAGGTTTAACCTTCATACGAGCACCAATGGTTGGCTTCGAGAGTGGGACCTCCCCTTCCTTGCTAGCACCTGCACCAATATTAGATAATTCCTTATGCTTGTGCGGCCTTGGATCCGTGGTGATGAACTTGACCGTCCCCACACGTCCTTTTCCATGTGGCTTGCGATCTTCTCTCTCTTGTTGAGCTTTATTCATCACCGCCCAATTGATCTCAAGTGGATCATAGACGTTTCGGTGGATGTAGACGGCAACCACGTCATCTTTGGAATCATTGTTGAAGTAGCTTGGCTCGACGTACTCCTTGTACCTCGGGCTAAACCTCTCCATCTCCTCGTCATCGTCCTCCATGGATGGGCTGCTAGATCGGTCCCTGGAAGGAGCAATGAGCCCCATGGGTTTCCCACGGCCTGGGACAGGATAACGCATTGCTAGATTTTTTCCTGTAGATTGTGATTAGAGAGAGAGACAATGGCAGTATATAAGGGGGGTCAGAGGTTGGTATAACTCGCGAGAAACACCAAATTTTCGTCCAAGAAAAGAATCTTAACAGTACAGGGAAAGAAATCATGGATTTGGAAGTGTCTTGACGTATAACGACCAACTATACGGGCGCGACCCATATAGGTTCGACCATATAGTTGGTTCCGGGCAGATATTTCCAAATATCTCGAGTCCAGGTCAATTAAATCACGACTCGAAACCGACAATAACACCTTTTTTTATCAATGAAAAGCAAACGAAAAGTGTCTGAGAGTTTAACGACCAACTATACGGCCAATTTTTTGCTCCGGTCATATAGTTGCGACCGTATAGATACAAACACCAAAAATCAAAAAGTGTATGAGAGTTTAACGACCAACTATACGACCGGAATTTTTTCTCCGGTCGTATAGTTGCGACCGTTAGATACAGACACCAAAAATCAAAACTATCTGAGATTTCAATGACCAACTATATGGCCGTAATTTTTTCTTCAGTCATATAGTTGCGACCATATAGGCTCAGATATCAAACACAATTTTACAAAGATGATACAGAGAGTTTAGCGACCAACTATACGGTGGGATCTCCCTCTTCGGTCATATAGCTCCGCCCCTATAGTTGGTAAAACCCCTCTAAAACTTTAGAAAAACACAAGGGTTTCAAAGGCAGAATTTTTAGGAGTAAAATTTGCGAAAACAAATCACTTATTTGGGTAAGAACACTTACCTTGCACTTACCATTTACTTATTTGGGGATGAGAAAGTTCTTCCAACAACAAATTCTTCTTCTCCCTTCAAGGAATTGACCTTAATTCGTTGAATAATTCTCATAAACAAAAATCACCAGGACTAAAGTTCCTCTTAACAAGATTTGTGTCTTGCTAGGCCATCATGGATACTGCATTTAACATCTTTATTTCCTGCCTCTGCATAATCTGCAACTCAAATTCTTGAAGTGAAAGAATCCAACGGATCAGTCTTGTCTTATGTTCCTTCCTTTCAAGGAGTTCTTTTAAACCATCACGATCCGTATGAACTCTTACCTTTGCATCAACTATGTAAGAATGAAATTTATCAGAAGAGAAAAATACAACAAACAATTCCTTTTCTTCCTTTGGATAATTCTTCTGAGCACCATTTAGAGTTCTACTAGCATGATGTATAATATTAAATCTATGACCAATATGTTGTCCCAGAGTTACTCCTACAACATCATCACTAGCTTCACATATTAAGTCAAAGGTTGTATCCCAGATAGGTGGTTTAATGATGGGAGTACGAGACCAAGCATTTTTTAGTTGTTCAAAGGCTTCAAGACATTTATCATCAAAATTAAATCTTACTCCTTTTTGCAGGAGGTTAGTCAAAGGTTTAGATATCCCAGAGAAATTTCTAATGAACCTTCTATAAAAACCCACATGACCAAGGAAACTTCTTATACCTTTAATATCCCTAGGTCGTGGCATTCTCTCAATTGCCTCAACCTTATCTCTATCAACTTCAATTACCTTACCTGATATCTTATGTCCAAGGACTATACCTTCTTTGACCATAAAATGGCATTTCTCCCAATTTAGAACAAGGTTGGTTTCTTTGCAACGCTGCAAAACTCTTTTGAGATTACCCAAACAACTCGTAAACGAAGTTCCATAGATAGAAAAGTCATCTATAAATACTTCCATTATAAGTTCTATGAAATCAACAAAAATAGCAGTCATGCGTCTTTGAAAAGTAGCCGGAGCATTACATAAACCAAAAGGCATACGTCGGTAAACATGTAAATCGTAAGGACTAACTAAAGTGGTCTTAAGTTGGTCATTAGGATGAATAGCTATTTGAGAAAAACTAGAGTATCCGTCCAGGTAACAAAAATGAGTATGGTTCGCTAGCCTCTCTAAAGTTTGATCTATGAACGGTAAAGGATAGTGATCTTTCCTAGTTTCTTTATTTAATTTTCTGAAGTCTATGCACATCCTATGCCCAACAATAGTTCTAGTAGGTATCAATTCATTGTTTTCATTAGGAACAACAGTGAAGCCGCCCTTCTTAGGGACACAATGAACAGGACTTATCCATTCACTTTCTTTAACGGGATAGATTATACCTACGTCCAGTAGGCGTACAATTTCTTTTCTTACCACTTCTTTCATTCCAGGCTTCAATCTTCTATTAAATTCCGCAACTGGTTTAGCACCTTCCTCCATGAATATTCAATGGATGACTATCATGGGACTGATGCCCTTCAAGTCATCCATTGAGTACCCAAAGGCCTTGCGATGCTCCTTAAGTATCTCCATCAGTTCTTCTTCTATTCCTGAAAGTTTAGCACTAATAATGACAGGAAATTTACTTATATCATCTAGAAACCTGTAGTTGAGATTATTTGGTAGAGTATTCAACTCTGGGGGTGGTAGTTCCTCGTCCCCTCTCTTTTCTGGCTCTTCAAAAGCCTCATCGGTTGGAGGTCCTATTATGGGAAGTGAATAAAATTCATCTTCTAGTTCTTCCAGGGACTTGTCCTCCATAACTATTTCTTCATAATTTGGATCTTCATTTATTTCTTCTTCTTGATTACCAAAGAAAAGAGCCGCCATTTCTTCAATAGTTCCCTCTTCCTCTTCTTCTTGTATTTGTGGAGGTATATCTTTAAATTTGGAAAAATGAAATTTATTTTTCGTTCCCCCAAGCTTAAGAGACACAATGTCCTTGTTGAAATTAACATAGGCACCTATATCACCCAAAAAGTTTCTTCCAAATATAATAGGGCAAAGAGTGTCAGCTGGCATAGAAACAACTACAAAATCGATGGGAAAGAATGTGCTTTCGTGCAGTGTTAGGAAAATGCATTTCATTTATTGGTTCTAAAGAGGCCAATGTTGTTTTATCTTCTCTTTTCTTCTCAGGTTCGGGTGGTGGATCATACTTGACTGGTCCCTCTTTTGGAGCTTTAATATGTTCTGTAAAAGCTTTAACAACTTGCAACACAAGATCTGAATCCAAGTAAAGTTCCTTAGAAAATTCTTTAACATGGCCTTTTCTATTATAGTCATGAATACAATCATGTTCTAATTCTAGGCCTCCTTCACTTCCTAGACCAAAATTCCATGAAACTCTATGATCACGAATTGTATTAAGTAAAGCCCAAGCTTTAGGTATAGGAAGAATCATAAAGGCTCCTTCAGCGAAAGAGTCTAGTTCAATTTTATTAGATTCAATTAAACCGCCATAAAAGATATGCAATAAATACCATTCAGGTAAATCATGATTAGGACATAGACATAGTAAACCTTTAAATCTGATATAAGCTCTTACTAGTCCTTCATTAAAACAGATTTTCCAAGTCATTATAAGACGCCTGATTCCAAAAGATTTTGACAAAGGGTAATATTTTGCTAGAAATTTATAGGCTAGATTATCCCAAGTAGTAGTGGCTTCAGGTGGTAGAGATATATACCATGAGAGAGCTGTACTAGTCAAAGTCTGACTAAAAAGTTTAACCCTTACCTCATCAGCGGTATATCCCGTTAATATAAAAGTGCCACATATATCTTTGAAGAATGCAATATGCTCATATGGATCGGGATCTTCTTCATCTCCAGTGAATTCCTTCTTATGTAGAATACTAAGTAGTAGAGGATTTATTTCAAACCCCCTTGTCTTCTCATTGGAGTTGTTTCTTTTATAAATATCATAGGGCTTCCCAAAGCAGTTGAGTGGGTTAGCACTAGTCATATGCTCAAACTCCATCATGTTGGTGGGCACCTGTAACTCAAAAACAAAATTTAGCAAGACAAAAATAAATAAGTAAACACTAAAAGACCTACTACGCTTAGCTCCCCGGCAACGGTGCTAGAAAATAGCTTGATGAATGCAAGTGCATAGATTGTTTGTAGCTAGTTTCGAAATAAAGATATCGATCCCATAGGGAGCAGGAATCTGAAGTCTAATAACTCTTGAAATAAATATTACAATAGAAATACTAGATTAAGTTCTAAGTAACAAGATAAAATGTGAGTATTGTGTAAGAGGGTATTTTGGGGTTTTAGGTATAAGGGCAATAATAAAGTAAAGCAAAATAACTTAATATAGAAAGTAAATATATGTAAGAAAGATTGGAACTGCAATAGGGAAAAAGCGTTCTCAGGGAGTAGCGGATACACCACTAGTATTATGAAGATCAAAGATAAAGATTATGATCATGAACATTCTCAACTATGTATGTGTGGGAGGAAATCCGTATGTGGACAATTAGGCAGCAACCGCTGCTCACATCATCCTCATAACTATAGCAGTCAGCAATCCATATCAATCAAGTTACTGCGCTATTAAGGGACGTAATCCCGTAGGACGTATCCCATGGCATGGATAGTGTTCCGTGAGTTTCCTCGGATTCCCAATTTGATACGTAAGGGGTGCCACCAGCTTTGTAGTCGCTGTAAGTGCTAGCACACTTCCGTCTACCAACTAGTAGTTCCCTCCATCAAGTCCCCACGAGAGGCAAATATTGAGCTCTCAACATCAAGATGTAGAGAATCTAACACATGGTCACAACGATGAATATCATAATAGACTTTATCTTATTTCAATCTCATACTAGGGTTTCTCCATGTCCCCAAGAACTAAAGATCTACTCAGACATGGAGGCAATCAACATCATGGCAATGGTAATGGAAACAATCATAGATGAATAGTACTTGTATAAATCCACAACGATTACAGGAATTATAACAAGATCTAGACAAGGATGTAGATGGGATGGATGTAGATGGTGGTGATGCAGCGGTGGATTATGAAGATCGATGCCTTAGCCTCCCGGATCTGCGCAGGGCGAAGATGGATCCCTGTGGGTGAGTTCACCCTCCAGATGCCTTCCGGAGGTGAGGTTTCTGCAATTTCTGGGTGTTCTGTATGTCGTCTCCCCGAACCAATTGCACGGGGTGAAACTATTTGACGAGGCGGAGGCGGCGCCAACTATACGGCCAGAAAATTTGCTCTTGTCGTATAGTTGGTCGTTGAACCTTCTGCCTCCCTTGTTCGCTTCTGGTTTTCTTCTGGTATTACTAATATTTCCCAAATAAGTGATTTACGTTGTTTTTAACTCCTTTTCATCATAGTACAACTGCTCCAATAATTGTATCCATTGGATCCATCATCTATCCTGATCCTGGTGAAAACAGACATAAAATATGCGCGCAAGCACCGTAAAATACCAAGATCCTACATCTACAATGCAAAATAATAATATAAAACATGATGTAAATATGCACTCATCAATAGCACACTGTAACAATCCCAAAACAAACCAAATTGGAATCATTCTGATAGGCCATGTCAGCACTTCAAATTCAATGGTAGTACAAAGAGAAGGAGTTGCATGCACTTCCGACGTGGTAGGAGAAGGAGAAAGGGGCTACGACCAGACATTGAGGACTAATTTGCACCTACAATATCGAGGAAATTATGGGAACCGAATCGATTAGGGTGGGTGGAGAAGGAGCAGAGGTCTTAGCAAGAACTACTAGCAATTGTTGCGACTGTTTGTCGAGCTATGGCGGCGGAACCAAATCTCGATCATCGTGGGCGGCGGACCTACCTACGGTCGGTACTGTCTCAACGTACAATGCGTGTGGACGAAACAAGTGTCGGAGCCATGGTTGAGGTGCAGTGCAGCAGTCCGTCCGATACCGCCGTTGGATAGATCTGGCAACGCACCGACGCGTCAACGATGGCTGCTCTATCCGCCGGTGGGATAGGAGCTGCTCGGGTCTGGGGGCTAGGAGCGAACGAGAGAGAGAGCCGACGTGTCATACATGACCCCACCTGTCAATTATTTTATATTTGCCAATTTTGCATATCTGCCAAAATTTTTCTTTGAAATCTGCATATTTGCCACATGACCACCACATGTCAGTGACACACAAAATGGCAAATATGCAAGTTGCAAAGTAAAACATGGCAAATATGCAAATCCCCCCTCCGGCCCCACATGACGGACCCACCGGTCATTGGCTACGATGGCCCCATAGAACGGCTCCACATAGCGGCCCCATCGTTCATTGGCTTCGACGGCCCAACAGAATGGTTTCATTTGTCATTGGCTGCACCAGCCACACATCAGGAAAAACAGGACCCACAAGTCAGCGAGAGACGGATGGCTGGTCCGCCGTGTATCCTAGATCCACCTGTCAGCATGTAACGGTCGAGGCGACATAACGTAATTCTCAACGTAGGACCCGCCCCAACGCAGTCCCACCTGTCAGCATGTAACGGTCAAGCCTTTGACCTGACGGCATCCCCCCGTCCGAGCGCATGTGAGGGTTCCAGAATGGAGGGAGGGGAAAATGAGGAAAAACTAAGCGGCTGGGGAAAACTGAGTACAACTAATGAACCAGGGGCACGAAAATAGAAATCCCTAAATAGAAACAGCAAAAACACGCCAACGGAAACACTGTGCCTTTTATCCCGCAAGGACATGGTTCACGCAAAAATTGCTAACACTTCCTGCCACACCGCCTGCATTCAAGAATCCAAGATGCATTTCGTTGATCATCAAACGGCGGGTTATATTGGTGGTTATTGGTTGCGGTCTCATCGACTGGCAATTGGCACTCGTGGGGCTATCCTGCTATTGTGGGATGTTGACTATGTTGGCATCTCAAGTATCCACATTGGCACTCACCTTATCTCGACTAAATAGGTAGTCTGGGCCTATGGGACTTCTTTCAAGCTCACGATTGTTCATGGCCCAACAAATGATGCTTAAAAAGAGGGTTTTTGGATAAAATGATTGCTGTCTCGCCTGCTGACAACTCTAAGTGGCTTATCCTCGGCGATTTCAACCAAATTTATCAAGCCTCCGACAAGAACGATGGTAACATCAACTATCGGCAAATGAACCAGTTCAGGTAGGCTCTTAATGCCTCTCAGCTTTAGGAAAGTAAGCTGCAGAACAGGAAGTTCACTTGGAGTAACGATCGGGATAATCCTACTCTGGAGAGGCTGGATCGTGCTTTCTATAATGCAGGATGGGAGATGGATTTTGAACACCACACAATGCAGGCCTTGTCTTCATCCCTCTCAGACCACTGCCCGCTTTTGCTTTCCAACCAAAGAGGACCTCACAAGCCTGCTACTTTCCGGTTCAAGAATTTCTAGACAAAGATGCCTGATTTTGCTAAAGTCTTTCTTTCTGCATAGATGGAGCAATCCACTCACATGAAACTAGTTCACATCTTGAATCACAAACAAAAGGTCACTACCAAGAAGCTTCGCGCCTGCAACAAGGGCCTATTTTCAACCATAAGCAACAGTTGCTCATGGATCTTGATGTCATCCTACAGCTTGATGTGGCCCAGGAGTCGCGCGGCCTATCTGAGCAGGAGAAAGCACTTCATGCTTCTTTGAAGCGTCGTGTCATGGGGCTGGCGGTCCTGGAGCACTCTCATAAATGACAAGATTCAAGAATATCCTATCTAAGAGAGGGTGATGCCAACACTAAATTCTTTCATCCTCGGGTCAACTCTCGCCGGCGAAAAATGCCATCCAAAGGTTAAAGCGAAATGGGGGCTGGGCCACTTCCCATGTTGAGAAGGAACAACTTATCCACAATCATTTCTCCACTGTGTTGGGGCTGCCAGAACTACGCTCTGTTGATTTCAACTGGGAGGCCATCAACCCTGCTTTTGAGGGATTGGATGACCTGGGCCTGCCTTTTCTGAGGATGAGATTAAACAAGCCATCCATGATATGCCGCCTGATAAGGCGCTAGGGCCTGATGGTTTCACTAGGCGTTTTTCTGCTCGTGCTAGGATATTGTGAAGGAAGATCTCATGCATGTCATCAACGGATTCTCTGAGCCGTTGATAAACAACTTCCACATCATCAACACTGCAAGAATTGCTTTGCTCCCAAAGAAGGATGTGGTAGATTGCGTTTCGGATTTCAAGCCCATTAGCCTAATCCATATGATCCCAAAAATCATAGCTAAGGCAATGGCCATGCGTCTACACCCTAAGATGAATGCCATTATTTCTTGTAGACATAGTGCTTTCATCAAATCCTGTAGCATCCATGACAACTTCATGTTCGTTAGAAATGTGGCTCGTTAGCTCCACAAGAAGCATACCCCATCTCTTCTCATCAAGCTTGATATTGCTAAAGCCTTTGACTCAGTGCGCTGGGATTATATCCTCGACCTCATGCAGCGCAGGGGTTTCCCTCCTAGGTGGCGGGCCTGGGCCGCCTCTTCTCTACTTCAACATCTTGAGTTCTGCTTAATTGGCATCCAGGCAAAGACATTTTCCATGGGCATGGTCTAAGGCAGGGTGATCCCCTCTCGCCTCTTCTGTTCGACTTGACAATCGATCCTCTACAGAAGATTTTGGAGCTTGCCATGGAAGCTGGCCTTCTCTAGGCTCTGCCAGAGGATTTCATGAAGTCCCGAATTTCGTTATACATTGATGACGTTGGGATCTTCTTAGCCTCTGTGGCCCAAGATATCTCAAACTTGGCATTGATATTGCATAATTTTGGGGAGGTCACTGATACGTCCATAAGGTATCTATATTTTTTGATGGTTTTATGCTAATAATATGCTTTTGACACTCCTTTTTCTATAAAGTTTATGATTTATTTGGAATAACCTACTAATAGTTGCAAAAGTGCACAATGTTCTTGTTTTACAGTTTGATGTGTAGGAATTACCAAGAATACAAGTGAAAACCTTGTTGGAGTCAAATTGGGATTTTTCCAGAAATCTGTCTCAGAAATATTTTTGAAGATGGTCACGCTTCGGGTCGAAGCCGGCGTTAAACGGAAAACTCTTCAACTACAAAGTTGTTATAAATTTCGCGACAAACATTCTAGACATAAAATAGCTGATTCCGAGTTCGGACGGGCCATTTAGGCCTGATTTACTGCAGCCCAAGATGGGGTGACGGGAATCCAAGAAGCTATATAAAGGGAGGAAACCTAATTCGCCCAGGGCATCTCGACCCATGAATTTGCAGCAACCAAAGCCATGTTTTTGCCTCCCCTTGGATCCCATCTCCGTGGGGGAGGGCTTCCAAGAAGCCATGAAGGAAGGGTGCTAAGGGGCGGTGCTCCCCCATGATACCGGCGGCGGGAAAGGAGTCCCCCGCGCCGGCGCCGCCCTCTTCACCATCTTCACCGCCATCTCCATCACCTAATCTGCCTAGTATGCAGTGGTTCATCCTCCCACACACCTCTGTATCGTCCTATGTAAACATGGTGTTTGATGCTATAAGTTATAATCCTATGATCTATGTCATGTTTGCATAGTTTCTTTGTTCTTAGATTGAATGGTTGAACGTCTTTGGTTCATTAGAGTTGTATGTTGATATGGTACAGCCCTTTGGTATCTATTATATTTATGCGCGCATGGATTAAACATCATAGCGTATGTAGTATGTGTAAAAGGAAGGGGAGAGTTCTGCCGGAGTGACAAAACCCGAGGACGCGAACCGGAACGTTGCACCTATGGGAGTAAGACGACTATTAAACTTAAGGCTATAGTTGGGGAAACCTTAATACATTGATTAGTACTTACGGATGTTTGCTAACAATCCAATCATATAGTACATGTAATTCCAAGTAGTGAAGCGCATGTATATTTAGTCTCTCCCACATAGAAAACTGCATCGAAGACAATGAACCTAATCTATTCGCTATTTACACTTGGACAAAGCCACCACAATTACCACCACTATTCCACACTCATGGTTCTATTAGTTTAGTGTATTTTATTGCTGCAGCAACTAGCTTTACTTTCTTGTTATTTATTATCATGCAAAGCTATCCCTATTACTTGTATTGTTGCTCTAGTTTTATTTCCTAGATAATTCAAACGTTTAGTGTGGGTAGAGTTGTATCAATGGTTGATAGAACTTGAGAGAATATTTATCCTACCTTTAGATCCTCATTGGGTTCGATACTCTTACTTATCAAAAATGCCACACATGATCCCCTATACTTGTGGGTTATCAACACCTTTTCTAGCGCCGTTGCCGGGGAACAATAGCGTATGGGTGAATATTCTTGTGTGCACTTGTTTGTTTTATCTCTATGTAGGTTTTACTTTCAGTTTTAAGTTGTTCTCTATCTTAGTATGGATAGGGAATGCGAATTACAAAAAAATTAGTTGTACTTGTTACCTAAAAACATTTTCAAAAAGGAAAGTGATTGGAAAGATGAGTAATGGTTAAGTGGGGGTCGACCTTGAACACTTGTGTTCATGCCTACGATACCAAAACAAATCTTTCCATGGAAGCTTTTCAGTTAAAAACTTGTAGGAATGCATGAAGCCTTGAAGAAGAAAGATATTTCTAGTATTGATCTTAATGCTTATTCATTCGAAAATACTTGAATCTTGCTCCTATGCCTAACTTAAAGGCGTTAAAGAAAAGTACTTATTGGGAGATAACCAAAAAGTTTTAGATGAGTCTTGGAAGTTATTACCTCTGTAATAACCGCTCCTTATCATTTTTATTTGCTTCTTCTGCCAAGAGTAACCTCTAATGAGAGAGTAGTAATGCTTGGGAAAGTTGTTGTCTCGAAACAGATTTTTGTGCTTCCCTATAAAAATTCGTGTAAAATCTCTGTACGTCGGTTTGATCTGTGAGCTTTTGTGCTTTTGCCCCACGTTGTTATCTAACTTTCTTTAGTTCAACACTTTCGATTTGAGCAACATAAGGTCTTCGAAAAAATTGGTCTTTACCTGCTGGTCTATTTTGACAGATTTCTGCCATTATTTGCATTTGCTTCTTGTTGATTCCTTTTTGGGTTCTTTTTAGGGAATTGAGCTTTTTGAGGGAAGTGCTACAGTAGCTTGTGTTTTAATGGACATTTTATTGGTGTTGGAAGTGAACCCAAAGACTTATTATCTTGAGTGCACTAATGTTGCTAATAAAGATTGTGTGAAGTTTTGTATGAAGGAAAAATTTCAGGTGTATGGAAAGAGTGATCTAATGAGATGAAGAATAGACTAAATCTCAAGCTTGGGGATGCCACGTGTTTCACCCCAAGAAATATCCAAGAAGTACAAGCATCAAAGCTTGGGGATGCCCAAGGCATCCCCTTCTTCATCAATAAAAATCTCATTAGGCTACTGAAAATTATTATGAGAGAGGAAAATATGGTTGTAAAAGCTTTCATGATACTGAAACACCTCTCTATTTCCTGAAAGTTTTGAAGTTACTCTCGTTTTATCTTCCTATGCCTGTCACTTTGTTCTTTGTGAATTTATTTGCGTAAAAGATTCCTATGCATAGGAAGTGGGTTAGACTTAAATGTGTTTTGAATTTGCTTCTTGATGCTCTCTTTTACTTCAATTCATATTTCTTATGTGAGCATCATCGAATTTCTTATGCCTAACTTAAAGGCGTTAAAGAAAAGTACTTATTGGGAGATAACCCAAAAATATTAGATGAGTCTTGGAAGTTATTACCTCTGTAATAACCGCTCCTTATCCTTTTTATTTGCTTTTTGTGCCAAGAGTAACCTCTAATGAGAGAGAGAAGTAATGCTTGGGAAAGTTGCTGTCCCGAAATAGATTTTTGTTCTTCATCGTAAACATTCATGTAAATTCTCTGTACTTATTTTTGAGGCATCAATTTTTGTGCTTCTGCCCCAGGTTGTTATCTAACTTTCCTTAGTTCAACACTTTTTGATTTGAGCAATAGATGGTCTTCAAAAAAATCGTCTTTACCTGCTGGTCTGTTTTGACAGATTTCTGCCATTATTTGCATTTGCTTCTTGTTGGTTCCTTTTTGAGTTCTTTTGGGGAATTGAGATTTTTGAGGGAAGTGCTATAGTAGCTTGTGTTTTAATGAAAGTTTTTATTGGTGTTGAAACTGAACCCAAAGACTTATTATCTTGAGTGCACTAATGTTGCTAATAAAGATTGTGTGAAGTTTTGTATGAAGGAAAAAATTTCAGGTGTATGGAAGGAATGAGTAATGAGATGAAGAATGGACTAAAACTCAAGCTTGGGGATGCCACCCCGTGTCACCCCAAGAAATATCTAAGAAGTACAAGCGTCAAAGCTTGGGGATGCCCAAGGCATCCCCTTCTTCATCAATAAAAATCCCAGGTTTCTTCCAAACACTTCATTTTTATTGTTTCATGCACAATTGTGTTGTTCTTGGAGCGTCTTCATTTTGGTTTTCATTTGCTTAGTTTTCTTAGTTTGCTTGAATAAATTGGTTGGACCCCCTCTTTCATACATTAGTTTTCAAATAAGTGTGGTTTGGATTGGAAAAGAGTAGGAAAAGTTCATGCTTAAGTGGTAAAAGGAGCTCGTTTTTTACGGAGGCCTATGTTTTGTCATGTCATGCTTGATATTGTTTTGGCTTTATGCTTAGTGATTTTTGCTGTAGCATTACATGTTATAAACAATTGAGATTGCTTAATGTGCCTTGAAAGAATCACGCGTTGTTTTAGCATATTAAAGCATAGTATTGTGGTATTCTCCTTTGATGCTTTATTTGGGTTGACTTGGCGCATGCTCACACCATGTTATGACTATCCCAAGTAACCATAGCCTTTATGATCCTTTGGTTTTTGACTTGTAATATCACTTTATGCTTTAATTAATGATGTTTTGTCGCTTTGCATGATTATGGCCATTATTGCTCTTTTAGTTGGTCGCTCTCAGTCTTTTGCTAGCCTCCATAACCAAGTATGAGTTTCAGTCATGCATCCAACTCCAAATAAAACCAAGTTTTTCCAAAGAGTCCACCATACCTACCTATTAGCATTTGCTATTCCAAGTATATTCATGTTTTTATCTACCTTCCGAATTAAACTTGTTATGTGAAAATTAGTGATTAAAGCTCTCACGAACTTGATGGCACACTTTACTTTCTTGCACTTAATAAACTTTAACCATTGTGTCCATCTTTGTTGCGTATATGCTTGTGCTTTATAAGTTGAAGTTAGCAGAACCATGTATCATGGGGAACGCTTTCAACATTGCACTTATTATTCCGTTGATATCATGATTCTTTTGCTTATGGATCCCGACGGTGTGAAATAAAAGTGGAACTTGTAAGATCATGGATTTTGTATGTGTGTTAGAGAAACGCCTGGGCCGCTAGCCTAATCCATGCCTAATCATGGTGGAAACTTGCAACATAACCATAATGAGCACTCTATGAAGCATCCTCAATAAAAACCTATGCAAATAGCAAATAAAAAGATCGCTGAGATGCTCATTGTCTGTTTGCCTTATCATTTTGATTATGGGATAGCTCCTATATCATGTGCAAGGGGTACCCGTTGGCGGTTCTCTATGATACATATGTACTTACAATGACAAGAGCTTACTTGTGACTGAAGTTGAGTAACATGAGGTTTGGTACTCGTAAGTAAGGGGCATGAGATTTCAAATTATAACTTGTCAAGCATATCCTCTTAGTTGTGTCACTTTAACCTTAATCACCTAAAGATGCCTATGATAGGGGCAATGAGAGCTGAAAGCTAATAAGTACCATAATTTTTGGAAGCTCTTTATGAGACTTGAATCCCTGCTTCCTTCTAAGAAATACTTTCTTTTATTTTTATGTTGAGTCTCCATCTTCTATTTTTATGCACCTATTAAGAGAGCATAGTGGCCATTCTTAGTTTAATGTGCATTGTCCCAAGACTTGTTGATTGATGCATTACTTTGATATTGCTTGTTCTTAAACTATTTGTATCTAATCACCCTTATGAACTTTGAAGGTGTCCTATGCATTTATGTTTTGCTACTCTATGAGGGACAAACTGAATACCATTCTCATTATGTTTTCTTTATGTGAAATAAACAAATGTCTTCCAAAGCATTGTTACTCATGAATCTTTTGTTTGTGTCTTTTCATGTTACAACATAGTTGCTATGTTTTATTATTAGAACTCTATCTTTCATGATTCATGTTTAGAGTAGCTTAATCCCAGCTATCAATGCTTTTACAATAATGATGATCCAGATTGTGTTGTCTGCATGTCACCTCAAAAATTATATTGTTTTGATCATTTACCTACTCGAGGACGAGCAAGAACTAACTTGGGGATGTTGATACGTCCATAACGTATCTATAATTTTTGATGGTTTTATGCTAATAATATGCTTTTAACACTCCTTTTTGTATAAAGTTTATGATTTATTTGGACTAACCTACTAATAGTTGCAAAAGTGCATAATGTTCTTGTTTTACACTTTGATGTGTAGGAATTACTAAGAATACAAGTGGAAACCTTGTTGGAGTCAAATTGGGATTTTTCCAGAAATCTGTCTCAGAAATATTTTTGAAGATGGTCACGTTTCGGGTCGAATACGACATCAAACGGAAAACTCTTCAACCACAAAGTTGTTGGAAATTTCGTGGTAAACTTTATGGACATAAAATTTAGCTGATTCCGAGTTCAGACGGGCCTTTTAGACCCGATTTACTGCAGCCCAAGATGGGGTAACGGGAATCCAAGAAGCTATATAAAGGGAGGAAACCTAAATCGCCCAGGACATCTCCACCCACGAATTTGCAGCCATGTTTTTGCCTCTCCCATGGATCCCATATCCATGGGGGAGGGCTCCCAAAAAGCCATGAAGGAAGGGGGCTAAGGGGCGGTGCTCCCCCATGATACCGGCGGTAGGGAAGGAGTCCCCCGCGCCGCCGCCGGTGCCGCTGCTGCCCTCTTCACCATCTTCACCACCATCTCCATCACCTAATCCTCTTAGTATGCAGTGGTTCATCCTCTCACACACCTCTATACCGTCCTATGTAAACATGGTGTTTGATGCTATAAGTTATAATCCTATGATCTATGTCATGTTTGCATAGTTTCTTTGTTCTTAGATTAAATGGTTGAACGCTTTTGGTTCATTAGAGTTGTATGTTGATATGGTATAGTCCTTTGGTGTCTATTATATTTGTGCGCGCATGGATTAAACATCATAGGGTTTGTAGTATGTGTAAAAGGAAGGGGGAGTTCTGCCGGAGTGATAGAAACCTGAGGACGCGAACCGGAATGTTGCACGTATGGGAGTAAGAGGACCATTAAACTTAAGGCTATGGTTGGGGAAACCTTAATGCATTGATTAGTACTTACGAATGTTTTCTAACAATCCAATCATATAGTAAATGTAATTCCAAGTAGTGAAGCGCATGTATATTTAGCCTCTCCCACATAGAAAACTGCATCAAAGACAATGAACCTGATCTATTTGCTATTTAAACTTGGACAAAGCCACCACAATTACCACCACTATTCCACACTCATGGTTCTGTTAGTTTAGTGTATTTTATTGCTGCAGCAACTAGCTTTACTTTCTTGTTATTTATTATCATGCAAAGTTATCCCTATTACTCGTATTGTTGCTCTAGTTTTATTTTCTAGATAATGCAAACGTTTAGTGTGCCTAGAGTTGTATGAGTGGTTGATAGAACTTGAGAGAATATTTATCCTACCTTTAGCTCCTCATTAGGTTCGACACTCTTACTTATCGAAAAGACTACACACGATCCCCTATACTTGTGGGTTATCAGTCACCGGGTTAGTGACTAATGTGGCGAAAAGCTCGGTGGTTCCTATTTTGCTGTGAGGAAATCAACATATATGCTATTCTGCAGGATTTCCCTGCAACCTTATCTCAGTTCCCAATCAATTACTTGGGACTATCTCTGGTCTTCGAAAGGTTGCGGCGCATCAAACTTCAGCCCCTCATTGACAAGGCCACCTCCAGACTCAGCCCCTAGAAACCAAGATTCCTAAACGTTGTGGGTTGTTCGGCACTGGTCAAATCTGTTCTCACGGCACTCCTGATTTTTCTGCTCACTGCAATCAAAGCAGATAAGGCAACAATAAAAGCTCTGGACAAGATCATAAGGGGAATGCTTTGGGATTGCAAGGCCTCGGTTAGTGGTGGAAAGTGCAAGGTGAGCTAGGCAAAGGTTTATCATCCAAAGAAGCTTGGAGGATTGGAAATTCTGGATCTAGAGAAATTTGCTAGGGCCCGTAGATTGCGGTGGCTTTGGCTTGAGTGGACAGCGCCAGAGAAGCACTAGGTTGGAATCGAAACCCCAAATGATGATATTGATATAGTCCTCTTCAATGCGGCCAAAAGAGTTAGCATTAGTGATGGTAAGAAAGCTTCTTTTTCGAATTCCTCTTGGATCAATGGATCCTCACCACGGTCTCTGCCCCCCCCCCTCGTTTTCGCGGTGTCAAAACAAAAAAACGCCTAGTGCATGACGCCCTGAAGAACTCCAAATGGATCGCGGATATTTGCGTGGACAACTTCACTATTGAGCACCTGTCCCAGTACGTCGCCCTTTGGGGTATGTTGCAAGACACTGTGCTTTTGACAGGCATCGAAAACACTATCACCTGGACCCTCACGGCCTTTGGATCATACACATTGGCATCTACCTACAAATCTCAGTTCATTGGTTCCATTCCATGCTCCTTCGATTAGATGGTATGGAAGGCTTGGGCCCCTCCCAGTCATTTCTTATCTTGGCTTGCCGTGTAGAATAGGCTTTGGACCTCGGATCGTCTGGCTAAGCGGGGCTGGTCGCACCAGCTGACTTGCCAGCTATGTATGTGTCATGCTGAGACTACCAGGCACATCCTGTTTGAATGCCGCTACTCCAGAAGAATTTGGCAGGCCACGGCTTCCTGGCTCGATTGCCCTTCCCTTGTGCAGAACATTGGAACGGGCCGCTCCATAGTTATTCAATATTGGAAGGCCTCCACTTAGGCACCATCTGCATGTCCACTGGGTCGGAATTTGGAAATTTGGAAAGAGAGAAATGCCAGGGTTTTTAACAACACATTCGCAATGCCTGCGGTCCTCATCCAGAAGATAAAATATGAGAGAAAAAGTTGGTTTTTGGCTGGTGCCAAACATCTTCAGGAGATTACAAGCTAGTGTGTTTTCTCCCCTTCTATGGGGTTTCTCTTTTGGCTGAAACCACCAATGTTTTCTCCTACTTTATCAATATAAAAGGCAAAGCTTTTTGCCTCGTTTCAAAAAGAATCTCCTAATGACTACAATCATTCACAGTGATGGTCTTCTGCACCAACCTGCATGGCAGCTCGTCTGGTCCCCTCTATCTCTTGCAGCCTCTCAAATTTTTCTCTAGAATACAAGATATCATATTTCATAGAAGAAAGACCAAAACATCGATACAATGTGCCGCGTAGAGGCTACAACTCCACACATCCCACCAGCCATGCGGCTTACAATGCACCTAAACAAACGAATCGACGAAAAACGACATGCCTTGCCCAATCTGCAACCAAGAATGGTGAGGAGATGGCGCACAGAGCTACAAGACCACATAACAGTACAAGCAAGACACCATCATAGTAAGACGACGACTCTGGGGCACGAACCAACACACCTACCCCCCCTATGTGCCTAAGAGTCACCGAGTAGGATGTAGGACCTGGCCGGACTCAAGGAAGGCGTGGACTAAGTTGCATTTGACATGCAATACATTGCGCCCTAGAAGCCCGCGCCTTATGTAGCAGCCAACAATGGCCGCGCATCACAACACCCCGAAGCATCGCCCATTGTCACATCGGCGTCCCTTTAGGGGCGGAGCCAGGATTTCACGATAGGGGGGCGAGGAAGATGACGGCCATGAAATGGCATGGGAGAAAAAAAATAGGCAGGACTGAATGACACATGTGATACTATATTAGAATATATGATATCTTAAATATAACATCATTATAAAACTATTAAAATGTGACAAATAACAGGTAGCGGCGAGAGCTATATGCTGAGACGCAGGCACAAGGGGACGTACAGTTTCGAACAATAGTCTATTGACAATAGACGGTCGATCGATTTGTTTTTTTAGTGGTATCGATCGAACCGCTAATTTCGATGAATTGAATACATGAATCGACTTTCATCGGGGATAACAAGGCCATACGGGGAGATGGGCTACTGTGCTTTAGTTTGGAAAAGATTTGAATAAATTAAGTATGGGCTAGTTAATCATTCTTCTCTGGCCATTAGCGCATACTACTTACCTTTATACCGGTACCAGGTACTACCGTGAAATGTTGAGGGGGGCGGAAGAGGAGGCTAGGATTGACCATGCCTCTAGGAAGGAAGCGACCTCTGCAGGCGTCACGGTGACCCACATCAGATGATACTGAGGAAGGCTTTCGTCGGGCCCTTCCCCATGACCTGATTTTGCTGGAGTCAGATGACTTGGGGACGAGGATGCAGTCGCAGGCTTTAACCAACACTAGAGAGGCATGAAGCAGTGGCGGCCTCACCGTCGAAGAAGAGGGTCCGCCTTTTATTCAGTTGTTATATTCAACTAATATTAGAATATGCTACCCTGAGACATCTTCTAAAGTTTTAATGAGCTTTGAACGATGATCTAATGATGCACTGATAAATGGGAACAACAAGTTCAAGTTCACATTTGCACATGACAACAACGAAAATAGGATGATTACCGTACTAAGGCTCAAGAAAACCACCTTCTCCAAAGATATACTAAAGGAAAACAGGGTATACGCGATTTAGTGTGAACACCATTAATTAGCCTTGTCCTCCCACGTCGCATAGTCAAAGGGTTTGTTTATGTCTCGGTCCATTGAGATTTCTTAAAATGCAACCGTAGTTAAAAGAAATGTACAACTCGTTCTACTTGTACTTTTCTGGTAAAAAAATGCAATTGTATTTTTTTTAAACAAACGGTTGCATTTTTTTTAGGTGACCGAGAGTTAAGAAATTCTCAGTCAACTGAAAAATAGCAAAACCGATAGTCAATTGATTGAAGGGTAAATTAGTCACCTTTTATACTCAAATAAATTACTATGTGTAACCGGGATTTCTTCTGCTCTATATAGAGGAAGCTGTGTTCCGGTGACCAGCCATCCTTAGCACGGGAGACCCCAAGGACCAAGCTAGTGAGGCAAATAGTTTGTCTACCTCCTTCCCAGCCGCATAATTCATTCGTTCCCGAATCCTATTTCAGTCCGATCAACGGGTAGGTCACCTTGCTGCGACGAGAATGGTCTCAAGAAGGGCCCTTGGGCAGCTGAAGAAGACCAGAAGCTCACGGAGTACATCGAGAATCACGGCCATGTGAGCTGGAGAGCACTGCCGAAGCTTGCAGGTACGCGATGCACGTGTATAGTTTCTGTCTCAGAGCCTGCCACAAATATCGTCGTCTGATTGTCTGAAATGTAGGCATGTAGCTCATGCATCTAGTCTCATTTCACAGGACTGAATAGATGCGGCAAGAGCTGCAGGCTGAGATGGACGAACTACCTCAGGTCAGATATCAAGAGAGGCAAGTTCACCCCTGAGGAAGAACAGACCATTCTCCAGCTACACTCCGTCCTTGGAAACAAGTACAGCACATCTCTTCCATATACTACCTCTGTCTGTCTGCATGTTAATATATTCTTCAAAAAATCATTATTTCTGGCACCAATCGGCTGTCTGCATGTTAATATATTCTTCAGAAAATCATTATTTGACATGCGGCGCTCTTGCTGATCAAACCAGGTGGTCAGCCATCGCTAAGCACCTCCCCGGACGAACCGACAACGAGATCAAGAATTTCTGGAACACCCACCTGAAGAAGAAGCCGATCCAGATGGGCTTCGATCCGATGACTCACCGGCCCAGAACCGACTTCTTCGCCGCGCTGCCACAGCTCATCGCGCTCGCCAACCTCCGCCAGCTAGTGGAGCAGCGCCCATGGGAAGACAACATCGGCAGCCAGCTGCAAGCTGATGCGGTCCAGGCAGCAAAGCTTGAGTACTTACAGTGCCTGCTCCAGTCTGCAGCGGCCATTGCGACTAGTCCCAGCTCCAGCAGCATCAACACCATCCCCACTGACCTGGAGCAGATTACAGGCCTCCTGAGTCCTTCGCAGATGTCTTCCTTGTCATATCCAAGGATCCTGGAGGGTATCAACGACCAAGACGTAGTAACTGGACAACTGCCAGATACCTAGTAGCTCGTTCTTCGAACAACCCATCATCAATGGTACCAACCATAACGTAGGTTACACTGCAAATAGCGGTGAGGGTGAGCATGGCACCAAAAAACCGCTGCTTCTGTCAGAGAACTCCCTTCCGGCCCTCGCTGACTTCTCTATTTCCAGCCTCGGCGATGCTTGCAGCACATCAAGCTCTGACGCTGACGGCAACATCGCTCAGCTCTCTATTTGGTCCGACTCATTTTATGATCAGTTCATGACCGAGTTTGCATGAGACCGAGTTTGCATGAGTTCTGACTGAAAGTGTGTGGTACTCTTCCATTTGCTTCTCTCCGTTGGATGCCTGGCTTGGAGAATCTCTAGCAGGTACCGTAAAAATGCCAAACCTGTAAAATTCCAATGGGTTTACGGTTTTGGCCGGGTTTTTTTGTCTACAACAAACATGCTAAAAGTCCACGAGCGTGTAAACATTTTATGGACACCCAAAACGCGAGCCTCCAATCACTATATCTACATATCCAAGGGCAGTATACAGTCCACAAACTGATCAGATTCCACATCATCGCCGCCCGTGCCACCGCCGTGCAACCGTCTCATCGTCGTTTAAAGATTCGAGCGCGCCATGTTGACATGTGGTGGCCCCTGCACTCCGCCAATGCATTTGTAGACAAGTTTCTCACCAACGCGACGAGGAGGCAGCAGCCGTCCGTCGAATCTGCCAATGAGCTAGTTCAACTCACGGCCGCAGCACACATAAACAGTACTGGACACATGGTCGATTCTTTTTATTAGGTAAGCCGCCAGGCCACCGCTGGCCGGACCTCCCCTCCCCTCCCCCCCCCACCCCACCTCCCGGGTTAGTCGCGTGTGGGCAACTCCGGAGGAACCAACCCTAACCTACAAAACTCTCTCCAACGGTCTTCTCCGGCCGCTGCCACCGTGGTGCAGGCGGTGGCAGCCACGCCTAGCCTCCAAAATATCATATTTTTTGTTGTACCTCGTCACTAATTTATATTCTCCTTAAACACTGCATAGAAATAGTTTGTGATAATGATTATGCCATTGATTATGCTCAGAGCACTCTTGCTGCCATAAAACGTACTAGTAATGTTTTGCAAGAGGAAGATGCCCATGCATTTCCAAGTACTAATATTTTGAATTCAGTTTATTTTGTAATTGGGGATTTTGTACTAGCATAATTTGGAGAGCTAAGTTTAAATTTTGCAACTTCCCTATTCGTGAAAGTTCATACTAGAGCCCATGTAAATTAAAGTTATAAAAATTATAAAAGTCAAGATTTGAGATTTTTTTAGACACCAAATACAACATAGACACACAAGCACACACTCCCTTATCAAAGACTGGAGTAACAAAGCTCTAAGATGGTCGGTGACACCACATGACTTAGACTACACACAATGTGAGTATCATAGGTGGTATCATGCACTACATGCACGCAAAACGCCGACGTGTCACTATAATTAATGATGAAAGAAAGCATAGTGATATCATAGGTAGATACCATATCATATCACATAAAAGTAGAAAACCTAACGTCAAATAAATTTACATTGAGATTTTACAATTAAATAAATATGATAAAATCATGATACTATTACATGATATCAAGCATTGTGAGGTATTATCATACACTAATATCATGTGCATGATAGTTTGGATAGCTGGTGGACTTGAGATGCAACCACATCAACTAGCCATCCTAGATATAGTTAGATCTGAAGTTAAAGTACTATTAAATTATTTGTTAGTTCCTGGTCACACTTTTCACCCTATCTAGTCGGCTTGCAGTTACCGAGTGTAACATCCCAACATTAGAGCTTAGAAATAAGCTGAGATGAGGTGTGTGCATTGCATTCATGCATAGAAAATCTGGATAATTTTCGTGTTTTTAAAATAAAACTTGTCAAAGTGATTGAAGCTTCTTTTAACTTGGTGGACTGAAGTAGATCATCAAGCTGACTGCGATAAGTTTCAATCTGACCATTGCTAAAACCTTACTTTGGGTAATATAATTTGATCTAAGGGTAGATCAAATGTAATAAAATTAAGTCACAACACACTACTTAATAAGGAGTACTAGATCTTCTAGAGATCATTACATGGTATTCCATAGAACAACTTAAGGATGAATACTTAATATTCCAAAGATGATATCAAGGTATTATCTACCACAAACCCTGAATAACAAGTTAAGTATATAACTTAAGTAAAGAAACTCTATAACTAAATCTTGATACACTGTTTGCCATAGATATTCCTACCATGAGCATCATGGTAGTTCTTAAACATTAACTCTTATTATTAATAGAGTAGGAAGAAAGTCAAGCCAAGACCACTTGTCATATACATTTGTTGTCATATTAACATATGACATTCCTAAATAGATAAGTCCTAGTGTCTATTGATCTTCAATGTTGAGTGATCAATTCTTGACCTAGCACTTATAGACTCATAGTCTTTGACCTATTATGTCAACCTTCCAAAGACCTTAAGTAAATTAATAAGAAGAAGGAACTAGATATGGTAGGGTGTGCCATCATCAATGGAATGAGATCCTTAGTGGTGATCAAACCATTTGGTGTTGGAGGAGTTAACTCACTCTTGAGTTAACTAGAAGAAGTATCTAAACCTAAGAATTAACTAATACTTGAGAAGTTATAAGAAAGCTAGTAGTGTTAGAGTATCAAGTAATAACCTTGTTAAGCTAAGTAGGTATAAACCTAAAGTAAGTTTCCTTAGCAATATAAGCCTTATAGAAAGACTAGTACAAGTCTACTACTTAGAGGATAATAGATCTTGATCAGACAATTAGAAGCTTAAGCTTTGCTTGATCAAAGGCTGATGGTCATTATTCTCAAGTCATTGGAGAATAGATGACCAGTTGATGAAGAAGAGTTGTGAGTATACCAAATTAGGCAAAATCCTAGTAAGCTGAATCACCTAGCTTGATCATGAGAAGTCAAGCTAGAGTATGATGAACTATATAACATGAGTTGTATGGAGTAGTTGGAGGCATAGTAGTTTAACCAAGGTAATACAAGAACAAACTTGTATTGTGGAGAGTAGTACCATACCTCTTCTAGGATTGTTACCACACGTGATGTAGAGAGAACTATAATCTTGCAAGCCTTGGAAGTAGTTGCAAGATGGATTTAAAGGAGTTAATGGATGGAGCTATAAATAACTACATTGATGGATTCATCAAGAGTAGTTTAGAAAATGGAAGTTATATTAGGAGAGGAATGAAGGAGGAATAATGTTGAAGTGGAATGACCATGTCATCATATAACGATGGGTATGGTAGAGTCAGATGATTGAGTTATTCAGGAAGATGTGATATTTGTGAATAATATAAGAGAGAGATTTATAGAGTATATTTAGGAAAGGAATTCCTTAAGTATGAACCAAGCTTAGTGAAGTGTGAGGATAGGAATTCTTGAGAAACCTTCAACCAAGGTTTTATGAAGCCATGAAAATAACCATGTTTACTTCAATATTCATAACCTTAGAATGAAGTTAGCAGTGGGATCAATTTCTATTTTTTCGACAGCTAAAGAATAGTATCCCTTAGTCAAAAGAAGTTTCTAAGAGATAATTAGAGAACCAGATGAGTGATCATGTATGAAAGCCTTGTCTATTTTAATATCTAACCCTAATAGAAACCTAGACCCATGAACCAACAAGATTGCTCTAGGTAGTAATTCCAATATCTTACTCTAAGTTGAGATATAAACCTACTCATAGATTTAGAAGTAATACCCCTAAACCTTGATCCTTATCCATATTCATAATAGAATATGAGTCTGTTAAAACCTTCCTAAAACTCATGGCAGTTATTAATGATTGCTATTCATGCTTCTTGACTTCACCAAGGTTGTCCATGGTAATCCTAAACACTATAAATCAAGTAGGATTTGAATAAGAGAAATCACCAAATATGGAGAACCATGAAAATCAAATCATCATATTAAGAACCACAAGGTTTAATACCTTATAATGAATATAAATAAATCCTTTATGAGACTAAGTATGAATAGAGTCCTATATATATCATTCACAATTTTAAATCCTTACCATTACAATTATCAAGTGAAAATGGAATTATTTTTATAATCTTATTATAAGAAACAAATCTCTAAAACCCTAATCCTTAATTACTTTATTTAATAAATGCTTACCTATATAATAGTAGATGTTGGAATGCACTATCATGAATAGGTCAACCAACTAATGTCAGGACCTCTGAAATATTTGTAATATTGTACAAAAGTTTTGGAGTTCAAATGAATTGAAATTCAAGTTGAAATATAAAGGAGGAAATAGAAACAAAATAAAGAAAAGGAAGAAGAACTGCCTGCATAACCGGCCCATGGCCCATTCCCTCCTCGCTACCCATCGCCGCGTGCGTGTCGCGCAATCTCTCGCTCGCTTCGCCATGGCCCAGCAGCAGCCTGGCCTAGATACCGATTCGCGTCGTGTTCTTCGACGTCACAAGCTGCTCGCTGGAGATGGCGCTGCTGCTCGATGCCAATCACCGGCGTCAGCACGAATCAACCGCCGCGATGCCGACCGATGTTCTCGACGAGGATAAGAACGCCATCGCGAGGCTCCTGCCCATCCTCATCCTCTCACTCTCTCGCGCTCTCGCTCTCTTCCTCTCTGCAACCCGAAACCCTAGCTCGCCGGAATTCGCCGTTTCCGCCACCACAGACCACCTCCGGACCAACGTGGGGCACCGTCGTGCTCGCCCCGGTCTCCTCGTTCATCTTCGACCAAGCTCGCAAGCAAGCGCACCGTGAATCATGCAGAATCGAGCTTTGCATCCTACTGGTCGTCGCAGACATCACTGTCGATTCGCCGTCTTCCGAGTTCCTCTGGCCTCAGCAATCCCTCCGCTTCGACCCCGGTGAGCCAGCGGTGCTCAGGCACCATTTCAATATCTTCCTCTTGCCCTGGATCGATCTTGTCACCATAACCCGCCGTCCGCCGCCGCGGTAGCTAGCTTTCATCGTCGCTCCGGTGATCGTTTGCTAGTAGCGCCGCCACTGTTAGGTTTCCCGCGTTGCACTCTTTCCAACAACACCAAGCACACTTGCTGAGTCACACTAGATCATCGCCGCCGCTCGTTGTCTGTGCATCACTGGCGAGGTGACGTCATGCCGACGTCGGGCTTGCGTCATCTTTGATCGAGTCCGGGTATTGACCAGTCCACGCCCACGTGGCTATCAACGTGGCCACTGGCCCACACGTCAGTGGCTGTAGACTAGAATTATATGCGGTGTAAAAAGATTTAGAGTGACGCTGACGTCAGCACTGACGCAATAAAATATTTAAATATTTTCTTTTAGAATTTCAGAAAATTATTAAATCTTGTTAAATCAATATCTTTTGTTTCATAATTTAGAAAATTATCTATTATATATCAAAACATTCAGAAAAACAAAATATATAATATAAACCTATTATTATAATTATTTTCCAAATAAAATAAAATAAAATAATAGTATTTATTAGTAAATACATTATTAAGGATAAATCTTAAATAAACATATTCTATTATTTAAAAAATTCCCAAAAATAGGTATAATATATCAAAAGTCTTAGTAAAACAAAATATAGATTTATAAACTTGTTTTATACATTTTTGTATAACTTAGATAATACTCATTATTTATTTAGTATTTATAAAGTGATAAAACTTATAAAAATCATATCACAGAAATACATATAATATGCCAAAATGATCACAAAAATAAAACCTATACTTTCAAAATATCATATTTCATAACTGAAGTAAAATAAAAGGTAAAGGACTAATAAATCCTATTTAAATCCTTTTATTTTATTTTAACCCATTAAAAATATAAAAAAAATTCCCAGTGCCATTATCATTATTTAATTAAAATTTAAAAATATAATAACAAGTTCCATTAATATTTAAGTGAAGTTAAGATAGGTCTAACCATTTTAAGTTGTACTTACTAAAACTACCATTTAAAATTAAGTAAATCTTACTCTCCAAAATTATTTTATCAATTATAAAATCATCAAGATTTGAGTATTAGTTCTTTTACAAGTTTGGGAATCCACTTTAAAAACTAAACAAAGTTTTTAAGTATTTAACATGATGCCATTCCCATGTTTATAGAGATAAGTATTAATTCTATAATAAGTAAGTGATTCTATTTACTTATAAAATCAAGAGAACACCACTTCCATAAAGGCATAATACTTTTGTTTCACCTTCATGAAGTGTTAAAAGTCTCCACTCGCTAGTGGAATAGCTATTCAAAAATACTAATTGTTTTCTACTTTAATACTTGTAATTAATAAGAAAACCTTAAAGTGTTAGCTTTAAATTTAAATGCTTTTTACTTTGTAAAGTAATATTTTCCTCAAAAGTTATTCTTCCAAGAAGTATCAAAAGTAATCCTTAAGCATTTCTGTGAAGACTTTAATGAATTGACAATCCTATTCAAGCAGTTCTTATGTGCCATTCCACATTTGAGTGCTTTAGTACGGTATGCTACTTACTGTATTTACCTATTGTTTCACACACACTTTCACAAGCCTTAATAAGAAGCACAAGTATGAAATTGGTATAAAAGTGCAACTCATCACAAGCTTCAAACCTTAGATCAGATACGATTAGTCCAGGGATTCGCGTTTATCAAACTGTATTACATTACTTATGTATAACTTCATCTTGCTTATTTAACAATTTGTCCTTACCAGACCAATGATGTTGTTTACAGAATTTGGATCTTCTATTGTCTTGAAGACCGTGATTGCATAATCTTGCAATTACAAAAGGCAAGTTCGCACTTGCTCATGTCCTTTGATTATTTTCTATGCTTGTAACTCAATTGTTGTCATCCTCTGCATTTCAAAAAGGTCGAAAACACTATTTTCATAATTAACTTGACGTATCGGTTACTGGTCCAGGGTGATCAGCTAATCTATCATAACTGGCAATGGAAACGCCATTGTACATGAATGTATCATCTAGGACTTAACAACTAATGTCACCAGTGATTCTAGCGTCGTATATTACGTGTTAACCATGATATTTGGAATATGACGGAGAAGTCAGCTAGATCTTCATTTCACATGGACGGATGACCTGATCATGAGGCTGAGGATTTGTCGTGGAGAAACCTAGCACATGGGTGGAACCCCTTAGTTTTCCATGATTTTAGTGTCTAGATTATCTTGAGAGGCTGCCAGTGGTTTAGCTAGACCTTTAAGGGAGCTTGCTAGGGCATAACCACCTCATAGAGTCTTCAGGTGCCAACCAGAGTTATAGCCAGTCCTATAAGAGGCTTGACAGAGGTGGGGCATGTCCTGGAGGATCGTGTCTTCATGTGGGGTCGCGAAGAAGGGCAGCGATTGGCTTGGATCTTAGATTGGGCCTCATACCAAGGAAGTGTGAACGAGCCTATAACTCGGATGTGCAACAAAGCTAAGGTCTATCGTGGGTAAAGCAACGCACCTCTACAGAGTGTAAGAACTGTGACATGTTACTCCATGTTCTAGGAAGGAGCTATGAACGTGGCAGGACAGGAACTCCATGAAAGTTCTGGTCAACCTGTAAAGGCTATCGGACATAGTTTTTAGAATAAAAGCAACCTTTAAAGAAATGTTTACAAAAACGTGCATTGCCTACGACCTTTGGTCTATGGCTATAGAGATAGTGCATCATACACTCATTTTTAGTGAACTTTCTGAGTACGCTCGTACTCAACCGTACCTTCTTAACCCTTGCTAGGTTCTAAGCCATTGAAGACAACGTCAATATCAACTTGGTGCTCAAGAAACCATCATCGGTAGCTCAAGTTCTTCAATAAAGTCAGCATATATAGCAGCTGAAGTAAAGACAAAGTTCCAGATTAGCTAGGAATAGATTCTCTAGCCACAAAACCTACTTCTGTAGAGCAATGCAATAGCAGCGTTTGCAAGCCAGATAGTTTAGATGCTAGTTTTATTAGCCAGTTAGCCCTGAGTTGTTATTTCTGGTTCTTCTATGTAAGAAGTTTCTTTCTCTCTCTTTAACCTAGAGTGTTCTTTAGGTCTTTTGTAAAGAGTCGAGTTGTAATCTATAGTCATGTCTTGGACCTGCTGTGTTTTTGTTGTACCACTCCGAGGGATGTAATACTAGTGAACGGTGTTTCATTGGTGTTATGTCATCGACTATAGTGTACTACATCATGCATTGGTATGCTGGGTCACCGCATCGAGGCTATATACAAAATAGACCAGAGTATAAGAGAATAATATATACTAGTTTCATAAATATCTATGAGAATTCAAGTGAATTAGTAAATCTTCTGCTAGAAAAAAGGTCCGGCAGAGTTTCAAGCGGGACGAGTTGGTGAAAAAACGCTCTCTCGTCCCCACTTTGCCTCCCCGAGCGAGGCTACCAGGGGCACCTTCCCCTCCTACTCTCCCGAGCCTCTCCCCACCCTATCCCTATCCCGCCACGCCAGGCATTGCATGCGTGGTGTCAGCGGTGGTGGGCCCGCTTTTCCCTTGAGCGGTGCCCATGCTCGAGAGGATGCAGCGGCGGGGGTGTTCCCATTCAAGCGAAGGGTCTGATGGTGGCATGCCGACCCATGGTGGAAGCTCGGCGGTGGCAATGTTGGTTGATGGTGGGGTGAGGCTGCCCACGCGGCTGCCGACGGTGACTGCTCGGCCAGATCTATGCCCTTTGGGTCCGATTTGGGTTTAGGCGGGCCGATAATTTTGCGGAGAGGTGGATCTTCATGGAGGCGGTAGAGACTGGATGGTGGAGGCGTTGTCAGTTTGTGGTGGCACATTTTGGTGGGCGGCATTGATGGGTGGAAGACTACGGATCGTTCGGGATATTGTATTTTTGGGGGTCAGAAGAAATTCCTATCGGTCTTCTGATAGTGAAAGAATGACAAATGTGGTTGTCGTTATTCCTTCCTGAAGGGAATCGGGTACCCCTTCCCCACTCACCTTCGCGTATACGGGAAACCCTAGGACATGTCCGGCTAGCAGTGTCGTCATCGTCACATTCCTTCTTGAACGTGTTGCTTGATACGCGATGTTTCAAAGTTCTAGGAGCGCGGTGGGATATCTTTAGAGGACACAGCGGTTGTGATCCATCTCCATTTCATCAATTTGCCGTTGTTGGCATTGTTTTCTCTTTTTTATCCATTTTTCAGTTGGGCTTGACTGTGTTGAGATCCCAACACTAATATAGCAGGACAAAAGACTGTTTCAAGGAAAAGTCCCCGGAATATCCAACACTTGCACAATGTAATTCTGGGAAGTCATCAAGGAGGACCTGATGAATTTGTTTGGAATTTTGCAGGTTGGTCAACTCGATCTTTTTAGACTAAATTTTGGCAACATAATTTACTGCCTAAGTTTAATAATGCAGAACATATACAACAGTATCGTCCAATCTGTCTTCTTAACGTTAGTTTTAATTTTTTTACATAAGTTGACATAATTAGACTCAATTTAGTGGCTGGCCATGTTGTCCGTCCTTCTCAAGCTGCGTTCATGCAAGGTAGAAACATCTTGGATGGTGTAGTAATCCTGCATGAAACAATCCACGAACTACACTCCAAAAACTAAATGGTGTACTATTCAAAATTAACTTTGAGAAGGCGTATGAAAAAGTTAATTGGTCTTTCCTTCAGCAAACAGTCTGTATGAAAGTTTTTTCGGAGGAGAGGCATGCTATCATACGGTCTTTTGTGTCTGGTGGTAGTGTTGCCATAAAAGTAAACGACGGCACTAGCAATTACTTCCAGACCAAGAAGGGATTGAGACAAGGAGATCCACTATCACCTAGACTATTTAATATAGTGGCAGATATGTTGCCTATCCTTATCGAGAGAGCCAAGGCTAATGGACAAATTGAAGGATTAGTTCCCCATCTTGTTGATGGCGGGATCTCTATTATTCAATATGTTGACGATACAATCTTATTTATGGAACACAATCTGGAGAAAGCTAAGAATTTTAAATTAATACTATTAGCATTCAAGCAACTCTCTGGATTGAAAAATAACTTCCATAAGAACGATTTGTATTGTTTGGCGATGCTCAAAACGAGGCCCACCTATATGCTGAACTATTTGGCTGTGGCCAGGGGCAATTTCCAATCAACTATTTGGGAATACAGATTCACTATCGATGTCTCACAATTGCTGAATGGAAACTCATTGAGGAAAGACTCCAAAACATCTTAATAGTTAGAAAGGAAAATTGTTATCCCTTGGGAGAAGACTTGTACACATTGATTCAGTACTTACCAACATGGTATTGTATGATGTCATTTTTCCAGTTATCAAAAGGTGTCTTGAATAAAGTGGATTATATCTGATCAAGATTCTTTTGGCAAGGGGATAGTGAAAACAAGAAATATCGACTGGCCAGATGGAATGTAGTTTACCGACCGAAAGAATACAGTGTACTTGGCATACATGATTTGCAAGTCAAAAACACCGCACTTCTGGGTAAATGGCTTTTCAAACTACTTACAGAAGTTGGTGTCTAGCAAACTATTCTATGGAGGAAATATGTTGGCTCCAAAACTATGTCTCAAGTGGTTTGGAAACCCGGTGATTCACATTTCTGGGCTAGACTAATGACGTCCAAAAAGCATTTCTCCCGTTTCGGTGTTTTCAATATTAAGGATAGATCGCAGATTAGATTCTAGGAAGATAAGTGGCTAGGCTAAACTTCTATTTGTGAACAATATCCAACTCTATATTCCATTGTTAGGCACAAAGGAGATGCACTTTTCACGGTAATTGAATCTAATCCTCTGAATGTGTCTTTCAGAAGAAGAAGTCTTATAGGTCCCAGACTAGTATCTTGGAACAATCTATTACTACGATTATCCACGATACAACTGTCGAATGGTGTAGACGAGTTCAAATGGAAATTACCAGAGAGTGGTAAATTTTCAGTTGACTCAATGTATAGAGCCTTGATCCAACCTGATATTCTGGTCTATGATAATAGTAAAATTTGGAAGATGAAAATACCCCTAAAAACTAAGATATTCACTTTGTATCCCTGTAAGGGAGTAATTCTTACAAAAGATAATCTTGTTAAGAGAAATTGGCATGGAAGTACACAATGCATTTTTTGTCATCAGGATGAGACAATCCGACATTTATTCTTCCAATGTAAATTTGCTCGTTATATATGGTCAATCATGCAAATAGCCTCTGGTTTATCTCCCTCATGTTCAGTGGTGTAACATCCCAAATCTTTAAATCAAGGTAATCAAGATCAAATCTACCTAATTTAGGGTTAACAAAAACTTTTTTTTGTTTAAATTTTTTAAGCATTTATATGTGTGTGCATTTAAAATAGGAGTTGTTTTGAATTGCCATGATTGAGTGATCTATTGGTTGTAAAATGACTCTAAGGTGAATTACACATCATATAGATAATCCCCAAGCAAATCTCAAAGAAAAAGAAATCAAAAAGAATTAAATAAGGGAATGGTCACTTTTGCCATTTTAATCAACTAGCCCACTTTGGGTGTTTCTAGCACTCAATTTCCAACAGAGATAATTGTGGTTCTTTGCACCCATTTCTAGTACAAGTAGTGATGTGCCAAGGCCCACTTTGTGATCTTCCAAAAACTTTCAAACTCTAATTTGAAATGGCAATTGAAAATGGAATCTAGTTCATATGTCTAGATCCCACTATTTCAAAAACCATCCAAATGAACTCCATTTAAAAATCCCAAGCAACCACAAATGATTAAGCATGAGACCAACAACTCCACCAAAAATCATCTAAAAATTTGAAAGTTTGGTTCATGCGGCCATTGTGTCGAGCACCTTGTGAGCAGAATCAAACTGGCCTAACTAATACTATTTTGGATCAAAAATTCTCGAGTCATTTGAGCCACATTAATCATCTTGGTCTCCCCCAGACCCAACCAGACCAAAACCAGCCCATCCCCTAGCCCCTGGCGCCAGTGCAACGCCGCACCAAGGCCATGATCGCCGGCCGATCGTGCACAAGCCGCAACAGACCGCCAGCCCCTCTCCGCTACTCCATGGAGCAAGGCGTGACCTCACCGCCGCCCACGGTCCACCCCACGGCCCCTGCTAGCCACTGGACCACCCCAGAGCAGCGCCGCACTATCCTATCTGTGCGCGCCAGAGCATGCCAGAGCACCTTCATCGCCAGCATGCCACAAACCATGCCTCGACTGCAGACCACGCACGCCGCTCCGCCTTGACCACCTCACCCCACCAGACACGGCTGTGCATCGCCGCGCGACCCACAGTCGCTAGGAAACCCGTCGAGCACCGCCCCTGTCTCCTAGAGCGCGTGATGCTCCCGACCAATTGCCACTGCCCCTAGCTGCGCCATAAAGCTGTAGAGAACCGCCAGGAGGCAAGCCACCATCCGCCTACGTCGCCCATGCCGATAGCGCCCTGTATCATCGTCACCGACGAGCTCGCTGTCGCCCCTTCGGTCCCCTCCTCGAACCTATATAAGGGGGCCTTCCCCAGCCTCAATCGCCACACCATTCCACTCCCCTCTCTCCACCAGTCCTCCCAACCTCTCGCCAGAGCAGCTCGAGCAGCAGGCCGCCGGAATTTCACCGGAGGCATCCGCAGCAGAGGAGGAGACGTTGCCGTTGATTTCGTCCACCCTAGCCCCTGCCGCAACTTTGCCTGAGCCCGTCGTCATCGTCTCGTTCGTTTGCCCGCCTCGCCACACCAGCTGGAGCCCCGGTACGTCCCCACTGCACCCCCCCACCGAGCCTCTAGGGTTCAGTCTCGCCGGCGACGAGTCCGTCGTCGACGACGACCGTGCGTTGTTGATCTAATTCTAATCATGCGGTCCATATCACCCCATACCGCTTCGCGTGAGATGTACCACTGACATGTGGACCCCCTATCAGTTGTCCCCTGCTTCGCGGAGTGTACACGGGCCGGCCCAATTAGTTTCCCCCGCTGGCCCTGTGATTCAAATAAATCTTTTGCTTTTTAGACTTAGACTTAGTTCTGTCCCTTAGTTTAAAAATCAATTCAGAGAGTTTTGCAAATCCACATTGAGTGATTCCAATTTTGTTGGAAAGCTAATTAAAATATTTATCCAAGCCCGTTGGATTTAAATCATTTAGAGTTAGAGATCTCTCCTAGTAAAAATAACAAGACATAAGCTTTTGCACATTCAAACATTTTTCTAAAATCAACCATAATGGCTTTTGATTCCAACTTTCAAAAATCACATTTAACCATACCTATCTGAATATGTAATAATATTAAGGTTTACATGTAGTGACTTTGGACTAGTACCAAAATAATGCTATATAGGCATTTCTAGTCACTTTAAATCATTAATTATTAAATTTAAACTTATTAAAATGTGATCCAACCTTTAAATCACATTCCCATATGTTAGAATATGTGTTGATGACATGTGTACACATGATCACATATTTTAATTGGAGAATATTAAATCTTAGTTAATTTCAATGAGTAGAAAGTACTTTTCTCAAATAAAATAAATGAAGCTAGTTCATTAAACCTTGTGATGATTGTGATGATACTAGATCATCAAATGTGTGCCTTAGTGTGTTAAGTAGACTAGTTAAGTATTGTTTGGTGATTATGTATTCCGTATGTATTTATAGACGATAATACCGACCAAGTCTTCGAGGAGGAGGAAGAGAATTTCAACCACTGCACTACACAAGGCAAGCGTAGCACTTCAAGTAAACTATGCAAGCTATTATTGGCAAGCTAAATCTTGCAAGCCATCATTAACAATGCAAGCTAACCCTTGCAAGCTAGATAACCTAAGCAAGAGGCAATAGGCATGCTTGGTTATACCCCTTTGACTTATACCTACTCCAAGCTTCATTTACAAGCTTTACTTTCTTTACTTTACCAAAGTCCTTTACTTGTTTAAAGGTAGCATAAAGAGTATAAAACTTGACCTATCTAGTTAGACTTAGATGTCATTCTATGGCATGAGATTGAGATTAGCATCCCACATTAGTGAACACTCTTAACTTAGTAGTTTAGAGTTAAACCCAAAACTTGATTCACTTTAGATGGGAATACTTGGTGAAAATGACTTGTGAAAACCTTGGGATGATTAGTTATTCTATTGAGATGTTTTGACATGTGTTGAGAAACACAAATGGTTATGATGATGATGAAAATGTTGAGGCATGAGCCTTAGCCCTTTTATAAAAACTGATGGTTGGGTTCAAATGCGATACCATTCCAATTTTACCGTACAACCACAATACCTAAATTGGGTAAGGCTTAGCCGGAAGTTTATATGCATTAGTATTAGTTCCCTCGTGGGAGAGGTTTGAGCTGAGACTACCTCTCAATGTTGTCCACCTATGCAGTGCCCAGGATGACAGATGGTCATGGCTGGGAGGCCATACTCATAGGAGAGGTGCTTATACTAGAGTGTGTAAAGGAAAGGTTATGTTTGATTATCTGCATACTAAGTATGATGATTCAGGGTTATCCCTGACAGATGTATCGAATCTTGTGGTGAAAGTGTACCACCTCTAAAGAGTGTCAAACTATTCGAATAGCCGCGTCCGCGGTTATGGACAGTTGGAGTGGCCATACTGTTCCGTTGTCAGATGTTTTCAAAATGACTTATGAAATAAATTGTGACATGACTTGACCACAACAGAGTTGTGACTATGGCAACTAAGTTCCCACTTAGGTGATTTCAAACTTTATTTTATCTTTCTTTGTTTCTGAACTCAGATTAGGTTTCAAACTTAACTTGACAAGTAAACTTAGAGTTAACATTTCCTACTAGAACTATCTTACTTGTTAGTGATAGTTTGCGAGTACTTAAAGAGTACTCATGGTTTTTGTCCCTGGCTATTCCTGTGGTTAGACTATGAGGAGGACTACCCTGAAGGAGGACAGTAGGACGACTACGACAACTAGGATCATCTCCCATCATCAGCATTGCCTGTGACACTGAAGATGGACCCCACCGCTACGCTATTTATTCCGCTGTTTGATTATACTAAGACTGGATCATGAGATCCTTTATTTGTGTAAGACCTTATATGGTTTGTAATAGATGATGTACTGTGATATCTAATCTGTTATGTCTCGCAAAACTGGTAATCCTAGGATTGCGAGGTATGGCATAACAGGCATCTGGGATTAAAAATCCGGGTGTTGACAAGTGGCCAATGTATTTGGTAACTGGTTGTATCCGGATAAATACATGACTTTGTTTAGGTGGGAGTGCTTGCCATTATTTGGCACTTTAGCTATGTAGAAATGACAGGATTTTTAATAGCATTATGTCTTCTTCCCTGCAGGTTATCTATCGGGCCACGGCTATTCTCTAATCATGGACTACTATCCAACGTATGTAGTTTTGCGACTTGTTTGCGGAGGGGTGTACGCGATTGGAGGACACGGCGAGAAATATTTTCTCCGGACATGAATGACCGTGTGATTTGCGGATTGACTTGCCATAGATCGAGGCCGTTTATTTTCATCGTGTTATTTGTATTTTCTAGTCGTGTGGATTGATCAGCTGTGTACATCTTAGTTATGCAGAGACGGTGTAAACATTACTCTAAATAATAAAAGCGCCCATTTCCAAAAAAAACTTCATAACCAGAGTTAAAACTTATGCAGTCCACTTCCACTGAAAAAGAAAAAAAATTTATGCAGTCCACTTGAAAATCAATTCTGTTCTCGCCAACTCGTGTCACGGTCTCGTCCGTTTGGTACACAAAAGGTTCGCTTTGTTTCTCTTTCCCTCTTCTCTCTCAGGGTTGCAAGTCAAACTTGCAATGTCATCACGGATACGCTGACAGTTTAACTGTCGTTGACATTTTGTTAAGGGTACCACTCGCGATGCACTAGTTTTAACCTAAAATGTGACGCATATGCCTTATCTCTAGGGCTGCGACAACTTAATTATCCTTTCTGTTTAACAGACTGACAGCTCGATTGTAGTAAACTGTATACTAATCGTCTACAATCTGCATACAAAATTAACTCGGAGTTGCGACAGGGGTTGAATACCCGAAAGCAACGAGTGCATACAAAATTATACTAATCGTCTACAATCTGAACTTTCTCTATACATGTCAGGATAGATATTCTCTGTGCTGTGTTGTGCTTGTGCAAGGTGATGATCGAGCATCGCCAATGAGTGGGATAGCAGAAAGTTTCAAACGAGAGAGAGGAACAAAGTGATTTGCTGACGGTGACCAAGAATGGTTTGACAGCTAGCTGCAGCCACGTCCACGTACGTATGTAGTGTCAGCAGTCAGCCAGTCACCTGCGGCAAGTGGCCGGGCTAGCTAGCTGTAGAGAGAGCAGCAGTTGCAGCCAGGACAGCGACTGAATGTACTATTTGCCAGGTCGTAGACGGTCGACAAGTAGCGGTCAGGAAAAAAGAAGTCAGAGCTTTCCTGCAAAGTTGGACATAACAGTTGGGAATTACACCCGTCCCTGGAATGGATGCTATTGCTACGGATGGATTACTCACTACGGCCCTATCTGCATGAGTTTCTCGCGACCTAGGAAAGCAACGTGCTAACAGCCATGGCCATGGGTATCCGTATATATGGTGGTGTGCCCTACTGAGACTCTGAATATATCTAGGAACTCGATTTGAGAACTACAATGGTACATGCAGTATTGAGCAAGGGAACAGTATTAGCAATTAAGAACACTGATGCCGTCACACACTCACACTACACTACAGTGCAGACCCGCGCACACGGCCTCTCTCGGTTGTCTGTACTGAACCCGAGGGTAGGAGTTAGCTAGGACACTGTGGGTCGCTCCGGTCTGATGATCATCAGCGCGTGTCTCCATTCCCTTGTCAGTTACAGTGCAGTGATGCACGGATTCGTGCCCAGGACTCCACCGGCGACAGCGATCGACGACGGCTCAAAGTCACAACCACCGCCGTGGAACCGAACCCCGGAGTTGACCTAATCATGCATCGGCCTATCTGCGCACGAAAGCTCCACTTGATTAGTAGCTTCGCCCCGTTGTTTTCCGTCGTGGAAGCAGTAAGCAGACCAGATCGAAGCTACCGTATTATACTTTTCGATTGATCTCGTTGACGACACCGTACTTCATTCACAGTCGACGTATGATCATACGTCCAGCTAACCAACTGATTGTTATATACGGGGTTCAAATAATGTGGGGGTAAGTTAATACTATCATGGAGTAGAGAAAACAACAGTCGATTTCTTGTTCGTTAAATCTGGCTACGCATCACCAGACAGTGCTGAGACAATACGGTTTACTGAAGCAATAACATATACATGGCGCATGCAGTCAGAAACCCATGTCTAGAAGGAACCATCTCTGTTGAGTTAGACGGACACAATGGATATGTACGTCCTCCCTGTCACCGGAGACTTTTGGCATATCATCGTGAATACAAAAGTAGATGGAAAACAGGGACATCGGGTATTAACGTGGAAAATAATCTGCAGGCCGGGTGCGAAGACGATTTTCACTACTGTATCGATCGGAAGGGAGTTTGCAAACTCATGGAAAAATATCAGGGTGGTAGTTTGAAGCTTCAACCAAGAAGGCAGCAGCCTCTGTGGAGCAGGAGGACGTACCAAAGAGCAACTTTATCTTATTGCTTAACTTGTTGTCAATGGAAAGTGACGCCATTGTGTAGAGAGAACGAAGCAGACAAGTCGGACAGGACACATCAGCTAGGTGAGAAAGATTATTAGGGACCAGAAATCCTCTATCCCCTTGTGTTTGTCTTCTTCCATCGGTTCCATCTTTCTCTGTTGCACCTAGACTGGACTGGGCCTGTGTATATAACTAATTACATGCATCTACATCTATGCATATCTGGCTATCTTTATGCCCGTCATCATCTTTTGCAACTGCGTACAACAACTACATGCAAAATGTTCCAAGGAAGAATGTGTATATACATTTCCATGTTGGTCTGCATATTATGTACATAGCTGGTGAGTGAGTATCTGAACGTCATCGGCACTAGATCCTTCAGAATTGATGCAGATGGCTTGCACCAGAAACTGACAGAAGGAGATCGATGTCCGAGAGGCTCTCCAGAGCTTTAATAAAGGGAGGTTGGTGCATGTGTCTCTAACTATATATATCAACCAAAGCCAGCAATTCCTCTGGCACTTTTGGATGCATGGTCACTGTGGTTAAACCTCAAAGTGAGCATGGTCTCTGGCATTTGGCATGTTCTGACGATGACGGGCCGAACGCTAAGAAAGAGTGTTGAGGTGGCCAAATATCGTCATCGATCGACTGGAAGAATGGGGGGAATATTTGAAGGAAACAAAACTTGGGACAAGTTCTTGAGTTGTGAAGGAAACAATACTTGGGACAAGTTCAAGAGTTGTTGGCTGCACCAACTCCCACACACATATGTCAAACTGGAGGGGTGTGTCACTTGGCTGTCTAAGTTTATATGGAAATGGACCTGTCCTATAGTAGTATTTCCTTTTGATGAAACAGGTGTGCACCCCAAGCCTCTGTTCAAGGACACGTTGCTCTCAGTCGTCTGTTGGATGCAACTGTATTCTCAAAACAATGGTCAATGGGCCAAGGAAACTACGTACTTTTGACCCATGTAGCAGTCTTTGGGGTTCGAATTTGTAACACCATGCCCGCAAAGTTCGCCAAAACGCAGCTGCGTAGGACAGTCAACTTAATTTGAACCAAAGGGTTACCACGGATCCAAGTAGTACTACTTTAAATGAGTTTGGGGGCAAATGCATCAGAGGTCTCAAAACAATTGACTTGTGTCAAATCAGTCCTAACTCTACAAAATTGTAGATTCAAGTCCAATAGGCCTAAACATATTCACCATTGGTCCTATAGGCCCAGTTGGTCGCCTCTGACCTTGCGAGCCGGTCAGGGAGGGACCTAGGCTGCTTAGGACCTGGATTGAATGACTTAAAAAAATTCGGATCTAAATGTGCACTTTTAAAAAATTAGGAATAACTTGACAACCGTAGATGTTTTTGGGACCTCAGGTGTATTTCACTGGTAAACTTCAGGGCATTGCATAGGGGGTTTGCGAGGAAAGGAATAGGAGAGTTTTTCACAAATGAAGCGCTTCCGCTAAATGATTTATTAGGTTATTGACAATGAAATAGTCTGAGCAGAGGGCACATGCCTTCACGGATAACCCCGGAGACCAGGCACCTTTGTAGCTTCTAGTTTGAGTCTTTTCTTGGCGTCTCTTTGGAGGTGATCCTAGATTATATTCCTTCATCTTTCAAAGCGAATGGCAGAGTGTCGCTTTTATTTAAAAATATGATTTTCATTTGAGAAATTTGCCTAATCTATGTTCTTCTGATTAGTCTTCATCCACAAAGCTCACTATCTTTCGTAATCAGGTCCCAACTCTCATTTTACTGCCTGGCCCTAGTTAGTTCATCTCCTAGATCCTATACACATCATATTGCAGCCATGTCCCTACAGGTTCATCCCATGCACGAAAGAACATCATTTAGATCGTCAGCATGTTCTCTTCCTTATTGTTCTTAAGTATTGCATGGATGAATTCATGTATTAGCTAGCTAGAAGCTACCCAGCGTCAGCAAAGATATCATAAGATCAAGGGATGATTAAATTATGCAGCCTATGATAGAACGAGTTGTTGAGAATGTGTGACTCTTTGTCATTTATGTGTTGGACCATGCATGACTCATACAAGATCCAAGAATCTTCAGCCTATACGAGCTAAATTAGAGGCATACGTCTATGCATGGCTGCTGTCATTTAATTTGGAGAATCCTGGTTACACCGGTGCTAATGGAATATCTTCCCACATGCATGCTGCATGCAAATTAAGTTACTCATTAGCACATGTGTTATGCCACTCCTCCATCAATGTTCTAGCATGTTCTTCTAAAATTTGCAATTAAATTCATCTCTCTCAAGTAAGAAAGTATTTGGTGGCATATTCAGCAGGTGGTCCTTTTTGACAATTCAGTCGGGCATGTTGGCCTTTTTGCCCAAAAAATCCAAAAAATGATCACTAGCTAGTTCTAGCTTCAAAGTAGAGAAATCTCCATGTGGCATATCTTATCTTTGGTTTATGGGACATGTGCAAACACTACTACATAAATCCCCATCCAGAACTTGCAATCACATGTGCAAGCACTAGCTACTACATGCAACTCTAGAGAAAAATTTCCTAGGTCTAACCTAATGAACAATTTCCTTAAGTTCAGTGACAACTATGACATGCACCTATTATCCCGCCAAACAAATTCATACATTTTTCCTTTAATGCAACCAAAAAACTTATAGTACTAATTCATGTGCCTTTGATTATGTTCATTTGTCTTCAAAATCCTACGAATAAAAAGCCATGAATACTCATAATCAATGTCATGGCGTATCAACATACTCCCTCCGTTTTTATTTGCATCTCTTTCGGGGTTTTAGTCAAAGTCCACAATATAACAGAACCCAAGGTGTTGCGATTAACAAAAATAGAAGGGCCATACATGTAGAGTACAGACAAAGGTACGAGTGAATATTTATTATGCGTGAACGACAAGTACCTGTATACAGACTAAAGTGTACTTTTACGATGACATCCACAGCATGACACATACGATACGTATACACGAATAAAACAAACTAGTATGTATAGCTCAGTTGGTCATCAGATTGACAAATGCAACGGAAAATATTGGATGACATCGGAGGATGGAGAAAACTCAGAGAAAGGTGCCACGGCTAAGCACAGCCTCCACAGGGGGAGCCTACAAAAAAAATCAACCTACTCTTGGAGTTCCTAGTAGAAAACTAAATCAATTAGAAACCTACGATAACACACCGGGCTAGAAGTGAAGAACCAAACCCACTATACTAGAACCAGAAGGATAAAGAAAAATGACTGCCAAGAATATAAGAAAAACGTGTTGTTGTTAGGCAAAAAAACGCACAGCTCGATGGAGAGAACCATTTTCTTGGGCGAAATTGAGCAGCGGTTTCGCGATGGACGAAGCAAACTGGCCGGCCCCGGATCGCCCTGCTTCATGTCACAGCGGCTCGAGAGAGAGAGGCCGGGACCCTGATTAATTTGTGAGGGCGACGTGGCAACGTTAATCAACTACTAGGGGTTTGTTTAAATTATGAGCCGCGCGGGGGGGGGGGGGGGGGGGGGGGGGGGGGGGGTGACGCGACCGGACGGACGACGACGACGGCCGCTTTTCGTTCACGTACGTTGCGTGCATGGGCAAGGTTTTGCGGCCGGCCGGCCAGCCCCACCCGCCGAGCACGTGGAAATATATACTCCTCCAAAGCTAGCTAGGGGCAGAGGACCATCGACCTTGATCGATCCATCGAGCCTCCGTTGATGTAGGCGGAGTTAGCAGGGCATAGTGTGGTTTACAAATTAAGCGGGACGAAAGGCTCTTTCAAGGTGGTGGAATCTACACACGGGTCCGGATATAGCTTGCCTTTCAAGTCCTATAAACAAGTACAGTATCTTAATTTAATTTAAAGAAAAGAAAAACACCAATTCGAAGGATGGTGCCTTTAATCTTTTAATTCCCTACAACCGCAATCATAGTGATGGCTCCACTCGTGAGCACAAGCTCAGTCATCCTTGTTTCTCGATCCTCTCTTGCAGCCTGCCGATTTAATTTAGTACTATACCCCTAGAAATCTTGAGTTCCCAGTTGCAGATAGAAATGCAGCAAGCAACATAAGCATCATGCTGCATGAGCAGCCTATGAACCTAAGCAAAGGCATTTATATGCTCAAGCTGAGGCTGCGCAAGAATAAAGACAACGGAGTCAGATCTCTGCACACGCCATTCCAGCTGCTAATTAACCACCATGTCATTTCGTACGTACAGTACTATGCTGAAGGTCCCAGTACGAAAATAATACTAATATATTGTACATCAAGTACTATGCTATACTACCAGGAATCTACTTATCCAATGGTTGGCATGCATGCAAAATGGTGTGCCTGCTGCTACTTGCCATACAAATTAATACAGGGGCCTGCCAAGTACAATATGGCCAATACAATATGTACCAAGATTTGGAGGCAGTTAGAACAAGATTAAGAAAGAAAAAATAATGCTGTGATGCTACTATAGGACCCTTATGCTACGAATGAGAGTTGTTGGTGTGTAACTTCCAGGGATCTACTTCTGAAACTTTTATTCAATTATATGAAATAACATGGAGGTACGCCAGGTCCCCAGCAAGTAATGACAGAATATGCTAATCATGCTCTGTTAAATGCCAATATCCAATGCAACTACAGATTTTGTACATGACAACAGTGGAAACAAGAAAATCACAGCAAGGTTTTTAAAACAAGTCTAAAGGAAAACAGGGTATATCGATGTGATTGTTTACCCAAGTATTAGTAGCTAACAGCATAGCAAACACCCATAAGCCAAGTCAACGACAGGGATCAACGACCCTTATTTGGTGTGGACACCATTACCCTTGCCCTCTGACGTCGCAATGTTCGAATGACCAAAGGGCAAATTAGTGATTTCTACTCAAATCAACTACGTCTAACCTTGGTTTGGGAAACCGGGATTTCTTCGCCTTTATATAGAGGAAGCTGTGTTCCGGTGACCAGCCATCCTTGGCACAGGAAACCCCAGGGACCAAGCTAGTGAGGCAGATATCTTGTCTCCCTCCTTCCCAGCTACATCATTCCTACCCCAATCCTATCAATGGGGAGGTCTCCTTGCTGCGACGAGAATGGCCTCAAGAAAGGCCCTTGGACACCTGAAGAAGACCAGAAGCTCACAGACTACATCGAGAAGCACGGCCATGGGAGCTGGAGAGCACTGCCTAAGCTTGCAGGTATGCAATACAAGCTTATAGTTTCTGTCTCAGAGCCGGGCACAGATGCTGTAATAGAATAGCTTTCGTCCGAAATGTAGCTCATGCATCTAGTCTTATCAAATGTCACAGGACTGAACAGGTGCGGCAAGAGCTGCAGGCTGAGATGGACCAACTACCTGAGATCAGATATCAAGAGAGGGAAGTTCACCCCTGAGGAAGAACAGACAATCCTCCAGCTCCACTCTGTCCTTGGCAATAAGTACGCACACCTATTAAATATCTTCCTTATATATTCCTGGCGTCCATCAACTGGTCTACGTATGTTGTATAATCTTTCGAAAACATATAAGGTGCTCTTGCTAACACAAGTAAACTGTTGTGCTGATCAAACCAGGTGGTCAGCCATCGCGAAGCACCTCCCTGGACGGACCGACAACGAGATCAAGAATTTCTGGAACACACACCTGAAGAAGAAGCTGATCCAGATGGGCTTCGACCCGATGACGCACCGACCAAGAACTGACTTCTTCGCCGTGCTGCCACAGCTCATCGCGCTTGCCAACCTCCGCCAGCTCGTGGAGCAGCGCCCATGGGAAGACAACACCGCCAGCCAGCTGCAAGCTGATGCAGTCCAGGCAGCAAAGCTCGAGTACTTACAGTGCCTGCTTCAGTCTGCAGCGGCCATTGCGACTAGTCCCAGCTCCAGCAGCATCAACACCATCCCCACTGACCTGGAGCAGATTGGACTCCTGAGTCCCTCCCAGATGTCTTCCTTGTCTTCGCTGTCGTCTCCAGGGATCCTGGAGGACATCAATGGCCAAGACCTGGTAACTGGGCAACTGCCTGACATCCAGATACCTAGTAGCTCATTCTTCGAACAGCCCATCATCAATGGTACCAACCAGAACTCAGTTTACGCTGCAAACAGCGGTGAGGGGGAGAATGGGACCCAGAAGCCGCTGCTCCTGTCAGAGAATTCCCTTCCGCCACTCGCTGACTTCTCCATTTCCAACCTCGGTGATGCTTGTAGCACGTCAAGCTGTGACGCTGAGGGCAACAGCGCTCAGCTCCCTATTTGGTCCGACTCATTTTATGACCAGTTCATGAGCGAGTTTGCATGAGTTCTGACTACAAGTGTGTGTTACTCTTTGGTTTGCTTTTCCAATTTTAGCTTCTCACATCTTAGCTCTTATTTGTGATGTGATCTCCATCTTAGTGCTATAGCTCCAGTTGGATGTTTATTACCCTATAGATATTCACATGCATTGGCAAACCATATGCTCCTATGCATATATGGTGTACGCCAAAACACTTGTACATACACATCTACTCCGATATAAATTTTCCACCTTGAGTTTTATGCACCTTATTTTTGTTGAATTTTCTTAGCTTATTATTTTTGTTGATTCATGGGAGACTGGAATCCTGCTCGCTAACTCCTAATAACATATTGTGTTAATATAATTCCATAAGAGTTGATGTCCTGTGAATAGTATATAACTGCATGTGCCACACTAACAATTTACTAGCACTAAAACAGAGTTGCAGAATGTACAGCATATATGTACTAAGCCACAGTATGTAGAGACGAAACTGATAAGCTATGTGATCTTTTCAAACGAAAAACTTGTGTTGCAAGTTGTATGCTTTATTGAACAATGATATAGTGGTGCTCAAAGAAGGAACCTTCCAGATGCTACTATTGGGCAGTGCAAGTTATTGGAAAGAAACTTGTCTTCCGAGGCAGTTATAGGAAGCTGACTAAAATTTATCGTGTCAGAAGAGAGAATGGAAAGCAAGCAGCCAACGATAGGAAGGATCCAAGCACCTAAAACATATGCTGCTGTCACTACTAATATTTAATTATACTAATCATGCATGAGCCGTCTGCTTTTCTTAAGCACTGCTGGTGTTTCGCCATAGTCAGCTGTCATCGTCTCCTTGTCGGCGATCAAACATCTTGCAACTTGAAACTATTCGCATTTCAGTTTCGTTTTAAAATGCTATGCTTTCTTGAGACTTGTGAGCAGGTAATAGTTGATGCCTTTTCCTCCAAGACATTGACGGCTAACATTAATAAACTCAATTCAACTCAAACAATAACAGCACGGCTTTATATGACACTGACAAGTGTCCATTTTCAGATTTTTGTATATAAAGGAGTGAATAGAGTGTGGTTCAATTTTGATACACCCAAGGACATCTGGGAAAGGAAAGCTAATCAAGGTGGTACGTATGACACCACAGGTTGGATATTGCATTGAGCTTCCCATGTCGCTGAAAATAGGTGGTAGACTAATGGAAAATCCATATTTGGAGTAGTTGGAACTGGGAAAGGAAAATGCATAGAAGACACACACAGGTAACCCTTGCTGAAATTGGAGTACTCTTGCTGAAACAAGTCTCCTTACGATCTTCATGTTTGATAAAATATCACATAGCTGTTGAGTTTAATCACAAAATCATGGTTTAAATAGGCATGATCTCAGTAATCTTCTGATTTTATCGGCAGGTCCTAGTGTAGGATAAAAACAAAATAATTATGAAATGTGACAGTATTGTTGCCATTGTGATCATATTCTAATCCTGTGTCACAAAAGCAATTTCCTACTTAACCAACTTGCATTTTGCTAGTTGTGCATCTGGTGGCACAGCCCATAATCAATAGCATGAAGGTGGTTGACAATAAATCCTAACAAGTAGAGTTCTGTGTGTCTCTAGAAACTTTAAACTGCGTTGAGCATTCGTGTTGACACCAAACCCAGAGTGCTCTAGAAAAGCAAACAAAATTGTTTTGGGGTTTCCATGTGTTTAAACTGTTGACAGTAAAGGGAATACCATAAAATTTGCACTAGTCAGCAGGTAGTGACCTTATTTTGCTCTAAGTACCAAAAACAAAACAAGACAAAGCTGTGGTAGAAACAAAACTTGTAGGTTGTGTGTGTGTGTGGGGGGGGGGGGGGGGGGGGGGGGGGGATTTCTGGATGGGATTGGCCCATGGACCTCCACACCCTCTTATATATAGCACAACTTAGCCTTACATATTCACTCATACACTGGAATGATCTAGACTCTAGTAGGACACTACTACTATACTAACGCTCCCTAGAATACTCTAGACTCTACCAGAGTACTACTACTACACTAACTCAGGCTCCAACATTCACTAGAATATTCCAGACTCTCCTAGGACATCATTGCTATGCTAACCCGGATTCCAACAGAACTCTTATCACTACTGAACAATGAGTCCATGCATGGACTTTTTTTTTCAAAAGAATGCATGAATGCTATCTTCCTCTGTCAACATATCAAACAATCAAAGCCCAACCACAGTGCTAAGTGCTGACTGTCTATTGGGCAGAAAATAAGCACAAGGCTTAACTAGAATGTCTTGTGTATGAATCCTCGCCACCATCTCAAGCTAAGATCTTAAGGAGATCAGCATTACAATTCTAAAGGGCCTGGCAATCTGGGCCTATTCATGATGGAACTGATTATGATTCTAGATTGATTAGCAAGATCCATGCAGAGACATCTGCAACATACTTTGGAGGCTAGATTAGAAGCTGTAAATCAACAATAACAGTGAGTTTCCTACACAAGAAAAGGAATCAGATATAATCACAAAAGTTTCCAAACATTTGATAATAGTAAACTGAACAAAATAATGTGCCATAAATCAATAAGGCTATTATATGTATGTGTCAGGTGATGATTAACATATCTTATCCATTTTGGTAAATAAGTTATCTCTGGCATCAGGACAGGGTCCAATAACGTGAGCAATCTTGACAGTGTCTGATGTGATCGCTGTTTCAAAAGGTGGTCCTGGTTGTTTTTCAATCACAAGTGTGTGCTCATACAAAAATGCTGAGTAAGTGGGAAATGGAGTTTGGACACTTATAGGGGGATAAAAAATATTATTTTCTCTTTGGGTTTTGAGAAGAAAAAAACATCTGCTGAAGTACGCATATCCATGCCATAACAAAGATTCAAAACAATCGGCAATGCGAATTTGAGCATGATTACAAGAAAACTAAAGGTGGATTCATGTGTTTGCCAGAGCTTGATGATAAAGGCTAACACCTCACCCCTTCCATTCTCATGATGAAACTTTGTCTCTCCGTAGTTATGGGCACACAGAACTAAATGGTAACACATAATTGTTCACTACAGTCAAGATTGAAATGCCATCAGATAACATACTTTGATCCAATTGAGCATAGTGAGAAAGAATGTGAGCCAGGTACAGAGAGCTGTCTAGTCTTGATGACTAATAGCATAAACTCTCTGTGCGCAATTTGATATGTCAAGATTATAAACATAAATGTAAGAAAGAGATAAGTAGCAAGATTTCAAATAAACTGAAATTTACAGAAGGAACTGGTAACAGAAATTATGGTTTTGACAGGAAGGGCTTGAAAACTGTTACTCCAGATTACAAAACAAACCAGGGTAAGGGATGAAACAACAGGGAGAAAGGAACCTTCTTTCAAGGCATGCATGAAATGACTTGTGCAGATAGCCTTTTTGTTGCTCTTTTCTACTCCTCCTCCTTCTTCTCCCTCATAGATGGTGGTGGTCTCACCACAATGCCCAGCTTCCATTTCCTGTCAAGCTTCCTAGACAGTCTTTTGTTGATTCCTTGTTCAATTTCCCTTTCTCTTCTTACAGTTAGCAGACGAGCAATCTGATGTAAAGATGACAACATAAGTCAGCACAGAATTTTGAGACATGCTGCTATTGAGCAAGTGAAAGAATAATAGATTAAACTCGGAAGATTAATTTCTGAATGTCATAGATCTAATGATACAGGCGTCATCTCATCTGATCTGAGGTTCTAAAATATGAAATACTTCACTGCTAACTGCTTGTTCTAGGCTCTCGTGCTGAGATGAAGGTTTCAACTTTCAACCTATACATAGTGTGAATGAAGGGGGGTACACCGAAGAAAAAGTGGTGAATGAAATAGAAGCCTGGAAAGGTCAAGGACTACCGCTGGCATAGTGGCATATCCTTCAAATCCAGTTTGGGGGTGGGTGTTGTGGGGTGATTTCGAAGACTAGAGTTGTCCCAGCATCAGCACACACTATCAGTATATGACTAAGTTCAGTTCAGCACTATCAGGCAACATTCCATGAACTACAATGCAATTGAGAACCATTAAGCTTTTAACTATCAGGTGAGATTCCACTAGAAATTGGCACACTACCCACTACCCAATGAAGTACCAGTCACTGGTCCAGTGGCCCAGTTAGCAGCCGATCTTTGAATCATGGGCATTTTAGAGAAGAATTCGATGAAGAAGTGTCTAAGCCGAACATATCGAGCGAGCAGACCATATGACTACTCCAAGGTGAAAGCGCCCAAAATGGCAACAGAGTACTAGCCATGTTCTTTTCGTGACTCACTACATGTCCACGAATAAATTTCTACTACTTCGCAAACGATACAGCAAAGCAATAACCGAGGGAGTGTCAGAAAGGGGTATACCCTCTTGCGCATGCGGCCGAACTCGCTGGACTTGAACTCCTGGCGCGCGGAGCGCTTGAGGCGGAGCAGGAAGAGCTCCCCCTTGAGGTCCACCACCTCCTCCTCCAGTTTCTCCGTCTCCATGGCCCGTATCTCCTCCAGCTCCTGCTCCCGCTTCGCCATCCTTACTACTGCCGACTCGCCCCTCGCCGACGGACGCGGCGCCGCCGCTAGTCCCGGGAACCGCGCCGCCGATGCTCGCAATGCGCGGAGGCCGAGGAATGAGGTGCGGGCCGTGGACACGGCGAGGCCGCGGGGAGTGGAGGTGAGGGGCGAGGCCGCGGCGAGAGACATCGTCGCCATCTCTGCGTTTGCGCTCTCGCTCTCGCTCTCTGCTCGCGTTCTGCGCTCCGGCAGTTTGGGCTCGAGGATAAGGGGGTGATGTGGGGGTTTATCTGGTTGTTGTCTCGGTGGGCTTGGGTGTGATCTTGATGCGTGATCCCAGGGCTAGGTGCATGCCACGTCCCCCAAGATAGATGTGCTCGGAACAAAGTGGAGGTCACCTCATCGATATTAGCTGAACGCACCTGCGTTGCCATGATTCTTCATTCTCTTTATGTTGCCAGAGCCCACAGCTCTTCGTTCTCTTTATCGTTGCCACATATTTCGCATATAGACATTAGATATACATAAATATTTAGACAGCCGTCTAGTTTTTTTTTTGAAATGGGAGCATAGTCATAACCTTTTATTTATTGCAAAGTTTAGTTATAGTATTACAATCACGTATTGCAAAGCCAATTAGAATTTCACTCAAACATGATCTAGTAATACGCCATGGATGTCTATATGTGAGTTAGTACAACCTGTCAAACCACCTTACACGTTGTTCCTCACACCTCCCATGATGTGGTCTCTCTTCTACAATGACAGCACCGCGACACATGCCGTAGTTTCCGTCACTCGACCGGTCACCGCGGACATAGTGTCTTTATCCCCTCGTTGGTGCATCGTGGAGCTGACAGATCACGACCGTTGTCCGAACGCTCAAAGTCAATTTAACAAAATCTTGATCTACAGGTGTGTGATAGCTTGCTTCCAACTTTTTCGAAAACCATTATTATTTACCTAAGAAGTCACTCTATTTAGAACCTCTGAAGTTTTATGGATTTGAACTTCTTGCTAGAAATTTTTATGCTAGCAAATTTGTCCATGTTTTGAAAAAATAAATAAAAGTAATTCAGTAAAACATTTCTTTGGGGAAACTAGCACATGCATGTACTAGTTCCATGAAAAATTCTAAACACGAATTTTGAATTATTTTAAAAAAACATGCTTCAAAGTATGGCCTCATTCAACTTCTTGCTAGTATACATGACGAGAAATTTGACACCCTCTTAAAAAATTAAAGGAAAATAAAGTTCTAGTACCTCCATACCGGTGCAGTAGTACAATTAGTCATGCATGTAGCCCTAGGTCGTTAAAGCAACGTGTACATCAGGTCAGAGGGAGTATAAATGGAGAGATAATTAAAAATTACACTACACCTACTCCTACTTGGAAAACACAATGCTTCGCTAGTTTTTTTTTTGAGTCGGTCTCTTCCCAAAGAAGATATCCGCCCATGCCCATTGAATTTGGATGGATGGACAATAATGTCTAGAGTGATATGCAGAGTCTAGTAGTACTACTATTTAACTACAAGTCTCTCTCTCATCAACTCTCCTAGATCTGCTCCTCTCTCTACTCTCTCGATCTGTCTAAAAAATCTCTCTCAGATCCACCGCAGTTGAAGAAGGCGGCTTTATGACGCACGAGTGGTTTGAAGCTACGATTGACATGACTACAATGAGGCAGGTCTTCAGCTGCAGGATGTGTTCTCAAATTGTTCATCATCCCGCATCCATGGTTATTACTTCTTTCTTCAGGATGTTTTCCTTCTATGTCACACTACTTCAATATAACTGTTGTTTTTGGGATAATTCTCTTTTCCTTGCACGAGCAGTGCTTTGGCAAGGTCGCGGTACACATTGCATGCGCAAAATGCGTGGGAAAATTGTTCGATGGCCACTTCCCGGGATGTGAGTATGGAGGCGTCTTCAAACCAACCACCTATGTGGATCGGATGTCCTCGAGAATGAGGCTCAAGTGCAGCAACAAAGGGTGCAACATGAGTGACGGCTACTTCGATTTTATCGAACACCAGACGGTGTGCCTGCATGGGACAAATGGCACATAGGTTCTTGACGAAAAAGAACCGTAGGATATGTGGGTGTCAATGTGTGTGCTGATTTCGTCTAAGTATGGTTTTTAGTTTCTGCCGTGGTTGTGGAGTACCTATACTAGTGATGACCCACAAGTATAGGGGGTGTATCATAGTATTTTCGATAAGTAAGAGTGTCGAACCCAACGAGGAGCAGAAGGTGTTGACGAGCGGCTTGGAGCAGGAATTCTCTGTAAATACTTAACAAACGGATTTTTAGGGGTTTTTGATAATGCAGGTAAATAAAGTATGAGTAAATGAAAGACAATAATAAAGAATGTAGCAAGTGGCCCAATCCTTTCTTCAACAAAGGACAAGCCGGTTGTATTACTTAAGATGACCAAACGTTCTCGAGGACACACAGGAATATCGTCAAGTGCTTTCGCTTCATATAGTTGATTAATCTTCTTTAGTTTGCTAAGTGTTCTATGGATGAACCTATGCTAATGTACCGATCTTCCTAGGACTAATATATACTTGTGATTATACCCCTTGCAAGCATCCGCAAGTACAAGAAAGTAATTAAGATAAAAACCTAACCACAACTTTAAACTCTAAGATCCTAACATCCCTTGTGCAAAGGTTTCTTAACGGGAGTTCATGTTTCTGTCACTCCGGCAACCCCTACGATTAGTATCCAAATACACAATGAATTCCCCTAGGCCCATATAGGTGAAGTGTCATGTAGTCTACGTTCACATGACACCACTAGAAGAATAACACCACAACTTAAATAACAAACTATTGAATCTTCCTCAACACAACTCCACTACTAACAACATTGTTAGATTTGCGACAAGTAAATAACGAAGAACGAAAACAAAATCACAGCAAAGGGACATAGATTTAACGTGGAAAACCCTCTCCAACAAAGAGAGGGGAAAAACCACGGGCGCCAGCCAGCGAAACTTCACTATAACGGAGAGTGTTTACATAACGCGGGGATTTCACAGATGCAACTTGTCCTAGTCGGCGGCTTACAAGAAGTATATATAGCGGTGGTAACCTAGGTCATCAACGATCCGCATCGGCCCAAGCCTCCGGCGACGGGCCTCGCTCCGCTCCGTCAGAAGTTGGCCCCTACTTTGTAGAATTTGGATCAACATATAACAAACATGACTTCTCACATGTCCTCAAGAACTAAATAAACTACTCACAAGACATCATATGGATCAAGATCAGAGATGATATAATGATAAGTAACAATCTGAACATAAACGATAATTCAATGGTTCCACTCAATAGCATCAACTAAATAAGTAATCAACACCGGGAAAGTTTCCCCTAAGAACTATGCAAGATTCAATCCAATTGTTACAGTGGTATGGAGTGGTGATGATGGTGTTGGTGGTGATGATGATGCTGATGATGCTGATGATGATCCCGATGAAGTCCAGCTTGATGGTGGTGTTGATGGCGACGATCTCCCCTCTCCGGGAAGGAATTTCCCTAGCAGATTTCTATCTGTCGGAGAGATCTTTCTCTCTCTGCAGTTTTCCGCCCCGCAGAGGCGGCGGAATATTTCTGTGGTCGCTTCCCGAGTCTTAGGGTTTCGTGGGGATAATATACGCCAAAGGGGAGAGCCAGGAGTGGGCCAGGGTGGCCACACCACCTGGTGGCGCGGCCAGGGGTGGCCCACGCCAGGGGTGGTGTGGGCCCCCTGTGGCCCATCTCCACTCCCCCTTTTGGCATCCTTCGTCTTATGGAAAAATAGGATTTTTCATGTATTTTCTGAGATTTTCTGATCTTCGCGAATTTCGTCTCCAAACGGTGTCTTTTTCATCAGAATCCTGACTTCAACGGTCCATCCTCCAAAAGTCATCAACCATGCAAAAAGAGATGAAATACCATAAGTATCTTCTCTTAATATGAAATATATCAATGAATAACAGTAAATTATGATATATAATAGTGATGCAAAATGGACGTATCAACTCCCCCCAAGCTTAAACTTCACTTGTACCTAATGTCTATGCACTTCTATTCTTGTAGACAGTTGTTGGGCCTCCAAGTGCAGAGGTTTGTAGAACAGCAGCAAGTTTTCCCTTAAGTGGATCACCCACGGTTTATCAAACTCAGGGAGGAAGTGGTCAAAGGTATCCCCTCTCAAGCAACCCTGTAATCAAGATACAAGAAGTCTCTTGTGTCCCCAACACATCCAATACACTTGTCAGTTGTATAGGTGCACTAGTTTGGCGAAGAGATAGTGAAATACAAGTGGTATGGATAATTATAAGTGGTAACGGTGCCAGAAAATAGCTTGCTGGCATGTGGTTCTCGTGGGAAAAGACTAAAGGCAAACTGAAATAAAGATGGAAGCAAGCAAACATGTAACAGATCTAATTGCAAACGGTGTATCAATGCTTAGAAACAAGGCCTAGGGATCATACTTTCACTAGTGAACACTCTCATATAAATATCTTCTCTTTATGATACTACTCTTAACTACTCTCCGGTTGGACACTCTAATCATTGGTAGGGCTATAACAGCACACCTCAAAGTTCGCTTTCCGCATCTAGATAACCCCACACTAACACCTTGAGCACTATATGGTTCAAACAAACACCACAGTTTCATAACGACATCCAACTCCAAATATAACTCATAACAAGTATTTGTAATCTCTAGCCTAAGTGCCACCATGGTGTGCACACTGTCAACTTCACACACATGGGGAGAGCAGAGATCTATTAAAGCACTTGAGTAGCAAGGTAGATCTACTTGATTAAAAATCTCATGATCACAATATGATCATGCATAGAGAGAGAGATGAACACATAGCTACCGGTAGAGCCCTTAGCCTCGAGGAAGAACTACTCCCTTATCATCATGGGAATCAGCAACGGTGATGGAGATGGTGGTGGAAATCGATGGAGATGGCTCCGGGGGCACTTCCCCGTCCCGGCAGGGTGCCGGAACAGAGACTTTCTGTCCCCCGAATCTCCCCTTTGGTGGCGGCGGTGCTGCGGAACTTTTCGTGGATTTCTGCTTGATGACTTAGGGTTTCTGTATCGGGAGGAATATATAGGCGAAGGGGTGAGTCGATGGCCAGCCAGGGGGCCCACACCATGCCCTGGCGTGGCCAGGGGGACCTGCGCCCAGGGGTGGTTTGGCCACCCTGTGGCCCCTCTCTGTCTCGTCTTCTAGCTCCGTGAGTCTTCCGGTAAAATATTGACTTTGGCTTTTGTCCGGTCCAATTCCGAGAATATTGATTTTCTGAATTTCCTGGAACCAAAAACAGCAGAAAACAGGCAACTGGCACTGTGGCATCTTGTTAATACGTTAGTCCAAGAAAGTGTATAAAAAATACTTCAAAGTGTGGACAAAACATAAGAAAGTAGATAAAAACCAAGCATGGAACATCAAAAATTATAGATACATTTGCAACGTATCAACATTCCCAAGATTAACTCCTGCTCGTCCTCGAGTAGGTAAGTGATAAAAAGAAAGAACAATTTTTAAGGTGACATGCACCATCATAAACTTGATCAAAGTATTTGTAAAACATTGATAGCTGGGATCATAGTACTTCAACATAGCATGAAAGATAAAGTTCTAACAATAAGACATAGCAACTATGTTGTAACATGAAAATGCACAAACAAAAGACTAATGAATAACAATGCTTTGCAAGATGTTTGTTTGTTTCACATAAAGAAAACATAGCATAATAGCATTCAACTTGTCCCTCATAGAGTAGCAAACATAAATGCATAGGACACCTTCAAAGTTCATAAGAGTGACTATATACAAATAGTTTAAAACAAGCAATATGGAAGCTATGCATCAATCAACAAGTCTTGGGACAATGCACATAGAACTAAGAATGGCCACTATGCTCTCAAAGTAGGTGCATAAAGTGTTGGAAATATGCCCTAGAGACAAATAGTAGTAAGGACTATTATCATATTTCATATAGTTTATGATTAAGTTTTATATCATGTTATAACTGTATTGAGTGGAAACATCAATACACATGTGATATACAAACAAACCAGATGTTCCCAGTGAAACTCTAGTCACTGGTTCATTGATTAACAGATGATCAAGTTTCCTGATCATGTGGCATTTATGCCAGTTGGAAATGGAGTCATCTCATTCTGAGAATGAGATGATGAACCAATAGCCAGTCTAAACATCGTGACCCGATCATGTCACGAAGTTCAAGTTACGATGATTAGAAATAGATCCTCGTAGACTATTCCTTAGACCGTGAGGCTATATCAATCACTGTCTCCCGAGAGTGCTTAGATAACATCAAACGGCATCTGGTAAAACGGTGGTTATAAAGGTGTGTTCAGGTATTCGGAGGAAACCGTAGAGGCAATATATGTCAAGAGCGGGATTTGTCCGTCCATGTGACGAGAAGATACTCAAGGGCCCACTCGGAGAAGTTATATCCAATAGCTGCGCAGCGTGTGATTGGATCACGGGGATATCACTTGTCGGAACGAGTTAAGTAGCATTGTTCAGTAACGAGATTGAACACGACATGGTGATGTCATTGATCAGATCTCGGGAAATGTAAGTATCGAGTGACAAAGGGAATAAGACATGACTGTCCTGGTTCAAATGACGAAAGATCTTCGTGGAACGCACAGGGGTCACATGGCCATCCAGGTCCCTCTATCGATCATTGGTGCGGGATTGTCCTGACCATGTCTGGAGTGTTCCCGAACCATGGGGTATCACGCTTAAGGGCTTGATGATGCTTAGAGAGTGTTTATAGGATTGGAAGAATCTCCGAAGAATAGTAGAGAGAAAACCGGAAGGGTTTCGGTAAGTCCGGAGGATGTCCGGAGTGGAGGTGGAAGGTGTTCCATGGCCACGGAGGTTGAATAATATGTTAATGAATGTTAAATGTTGATTTAATCATTTATTCATAATTATTTAATAAATAGAAAATCAATTAAAGGTCAAAAAGGCTCAATGGGCCAATTCCGGAGGGAGAGGGCCCATTAGGGAAAGGCAAGAGGGGAGAAGGGCCAAGGGGTGGCCGGCGGCCCTATTGGGCCAGCCCCCCACGTGGGGCCCATGAGGGGGTGGTCGGCGGCACCTCCCCCTCCCCCTCCTCTCCTTTAGTCCCACCCCGGGACTTTGAGGGAGGGTGTACCCCCTCCTCCCCTATATATAGTGGGGTATTTGGCCAAGATAAGTACACCAATAATCAATAAAGGTCTCCCCACTTTTGGGAGGACCTCTAATTGATATTTTCTCTCTTCCCCTCTCTCTCGTGACCGTGGTCCCAAGTCTGGATTGCGCGAGTGAGAGACATCTTCACTGCGGAGCGCCGTCGCGATGCGGGATTCAGATCCGGGAGCTCTGCTTCCGCAACTGCTGCTGGATCAGGGAAGCGGGAGTCATCGTCCGGCACCGGACGTGTGTAACTCCCCACAAGGTGTCGCACTTGAGGCACTCAAGTCGTTGGAGCCAGAAGGAGCGCAAGGACTTCATCATGACCTTGAGATCGGCTTTGGCTCGTCTACATCAACCACGCTCTCCTGAGTGTTGACAACGCTTTTCGGTCTTCAAGGGTAAGTTCGTGAAAAGCCCCTCCTATTACTGTATTACTAATAGATAGGTCCTGGCAGCTTCAGGGGTTCAGGGGCGTAGAGTAAAATTTTATTGTTTTCATGCGCGGAACCCCTACATAAAGATAGAAGGTGGAGACTCAACATAAAAGTAAAAGAAAGGCCTTCATAGAAGGAAGTAGAGATTTAAGTTTCATAAAGAGCTTCCAAAAATTATGGTACTTATTAGCTTTCAGCTCTCATTGCCCCTATCATAAGCATCTTTAAGGTGATTAAGGTTAAAGTGACACAACTAAGAGGATATGCTTGACAAGTTATAAGCCGAAATCTCATGCCCCTTACTTACGAAGACCGAACCTCATGCTACTAAACTTTAGCCACAAGTAAGCTCTTGTCATTGCTAGTACATATGTATCATAAAGAACCGCCAACGGGGTACCCCTTGCACATGATACATGAGCTATCCCATAATCAAAATGACAAGGCAAGCAAACAATGAGCATCTCAGTGATCTTTTTATTTGCTATTTGCATAGGTTTTTATTGAGGATGCTTCATAGAGTGCTCATTATGGTTATGCTGCAAGTTTTCACCATGATTAGGCATGGCTTAGGCTAGCAGCCCAGGCGTTTCTCTAACACACATACAAACTCCATGATCTTACAACTTCCACTTTTATTTCACACCGCTGGGATCCATAAGCAAAAGAACATGATATCAACGGGCTACAAAGTACAAGTGCAATGTTGAAAGCATTCCCCATGATACATGGTTCTGCTAATTTCAACTTATAAAGCGTAAGCATATACACAACAAATATGGAAGCAATGGTTCAAGTTTATTAAATGCAAGAAAGTAAAGTGTGCCATCAAGTTCGTGAGAGCTTTAATCACTAGTTTTCTCATAACAAGTTTAATTCGGAAGGTAGATAAAAACATGAATATACTTGGAATAGCATATTCTAGTAGGTAGGTATGGTGGACTCTTTGGAATAACTTGGTTTAAGGAGTTGGATGCATGAGTGGATCTCATACTTGGTTGTGGAGGCTAGCAAAAGACTGGGAGCGACAAACTAAGAGAACAATAATGGCCATAATCATGCAGAGTGACAAAACATCATTGATCAAAGCATAAAGTGATACTACAAGTTGAAAACTAAAGGGTCATAAAGGCTATGGTGACTTGGGATAGTCATAATATGGTGCGAGCATGCGCCAAGTCAACCCAAATAAAGCATCAAAGGAGAATACCACGATACTATGCTTTAATATGCTAAACAACGCATGAGTCTTCCACGACACATTAAGCAATCTCAATTGTTTATAACATGTCATGCTACAACAAAGATCACTAAGCATAAAACCAAAACAATATCAAGCATGGCATGACAAAGCATAGACCACTGTCAAAAACAAGCTCTCTTTACCACTTAAGCATGAGCTTTCCTACTCTTTTCCAATCCAAACCAAAGTATTTGAAAACCAATGTATGAAAGAGGTGGTCCAACCAATTTATTCAGCAAACTAAGCAAACCAAGCAAACTAAAAACAAAAAACAAAAACTAAAAAGAAGACACTCCAAGAACAACAAAACTGTACATCAAACAATAAAAATGAAGTGTTTGGAAGAAACCTGGGATTTTTATTGATAAAGAAGGGCCCCAAGCTTTGACGCTTGTACTTCTTGGATATTTCTTGGGGTGACACGTGTGGCATCACCAAGCTTGAGCTTTAGTCCATCCTTCATTACTCATTCCTTCCATACACCTGAATTTTTTCCTTGATACAAAACTTCACATAATCTTATTAGCAACATTAGTGCACTCAAGATAATAGGTCTTTAGGTTCAGTTCCAACACCAATAAAACTTCCATTAAAACACTATCTACTGTAGCACTTCCCTCAAAAAGCTCAATTCCCCAAAAGAACTAAAAAAGGAACCAACAAGAAGAAAATGCAAATAAAGGCAGAAATCTGTCAAAACAGACCAGAAGGTAAAGACAATTTTTTTCGAAGACATTCTGTTGCTCAAGTCAAAAAGTGTTGAACTAACTATAGTTAGATAACAGCCTGGGGCAGATGCACCAAAATTCACGCCTCAAAAGGGCATACAGAGATTTTACACGAATTTTTACTATGAAGCACAGCAATCTGTTTCGGAACAACAACTTTCCCAATCATTACTTCTCTCTCATTAGAGGTTACTCTTGGCACAAAAAGCAAATAAAAAGGATAAGGAGTGGTTATTACAGAAGTAATAACTTCCAAGACTCATCTAAAACTTTTGGGTTATCTCCCAATAAGTACTTTTCTTTAACGCCTTTAAGTTAGGCATGATAGTTTGAGAAGATGCTCACATAAGAAATATGAATTGAAGTAAAAGAGAGCTTCAAGAAGCAAATTCAAAACACAATTAAGTCTAACCCACTTCCTATGCATAGGAATCTTGTAAATAAACAAGTCATGAAAGCACAAAGCAACAATCATAGTAAAGCAAAACAAGTGCAACTTCAAGACTTTCAGCATAAAGAGGGGAAACTTAATATTATTGAGATGCATAAAACCATGTTTCCCTCTCTCATAATAAATTTTAGTAGCATCATGAATAAAATTAACAATATAACTATCACATAAAACATTCTTGTCATGAGCCACATGCATAAAAGAATTAATACTCTCCTTATAAGCATAGTCAATCTTATTAATCATAGTGGGAGAAAATTCAACAAAATAACTATCATTATTATTCTCATCACCATAATCATCAAATATAGGAGGCATATTGTAATCATAATTAATTTTCTCCTCAATAGTAGGTGGACTGAAAATATCATATTCATCATTGTAATCATCATATATTGGAGGTATATTATCATCAAAGTAAATTTTCTCCATCGTGCTCGGGGGACTAAAAAGATCATTTTCATCAAAACCATCTTCCCCAAGCTTAGACGTTTCCATAGCATTAGCAATAATGGTGTTCAAAGAATTCATACTAATAACATTGCTATTAGCATGCAAATAAAGTTCCATAGGTTTTTTAATTTTCTCTTCAAACACTTCATGTCCTAACTCAAGATAAATACTATAAAGCTCTATAATTTTGTTGTTGTTTTCCATTAAGCCTAACTAGTGAAAACAAGAAACAAAAAGACAAAATTGCAGAATCTAAAGGAAATAACTTCGAGCATTCCCACCGGAGGATGTGAGTACCTTTTACCTTACCTCCCCAACAACGACGCCAGAAAATAGCTTGATGTCTACGCACTTCTATTCTTGTAGACAGTTGTTGGGCCTCTAAGTGCAGAGGTTTGTAGAACAGCAGCAAGTTTTCCCTTAAGTGGATCACCCAAGGTTTATCGAACTCGGGGAGGAAGTGGTCAAAGGTATCCCCTCTCAAGCAACCCCGCAGTCAAGATACAAGAAGTCTCTTGTGTCCCCAACACACCCAATACACTTGTCAGGTGTATAGGTGCACTAGTTCAGTGAAGAGATAGTGAAATACAAGTGGTATGGATAATTATAAGTGGTAACGGTGCCAGAAAATAGCTTGCTGGGGTGTGGTTGTCGTGGGAAAAGACTAAAGGCAAACTGAAATAAAGATGGAAGCAAGCAAACATGTAACAGATCTAATTGCAAACGGTGTATCAACGCTTAGAAACAAGGCCTAGGGATCATACTTCCACTAGTGAACACTCTCATATAAATATCTTCTCTTTATGATACTACTCTTAACTACTCTCCGGTTGGACACTCTAATCATTGGTAGGGCTATAACAGCACACCTCAAAGTTCACTTTACGCATCTAGATAACCCCACACTATCACCTTGAGCACTAGATGGTTCAAAAAACACCACAGTTTCATAAAGACATCCAACTAACTCATAACAAGTATTTGTAATCTCTAGCCTAAGTGCCACCATGGTGTGCGCACTGTCAACTTCACACACATGGGGAGAGTAGAGATCTATTAAAGCACTTGAGTAGCAAGGTAGATCTACTTGATTACAAAGCTCATGATCACAATATGATCATGCATATAGAGAGACAGATGAACACATAGCTACCGGTAGAGCCCTTAGCCTCGAGGAAGAACTACTCCATCATCATCATGGGAATCAGCAACGGTGATGGAGATGGTGTTGGATATCGATGGAGATGGCTCCGGGGGCACTTCCCCGTCCCGGCAGGGTGCCGGAACAGAGACTTTCTGTCCCCCGAATCTCCCCTTCAGTGGCAGTGGCGCTGCGGAACTTTTCTTGGATTTTTGCTTGACGACTTAGGGTTTCTGTATCGGGAGGAATATATAGGCGAAGGGGTGAGGTCGGTGGCCAGCCAGGGGGCCCACACCATGCCCTGGCGCGGCCAGGGGGACCCGCACCCAGGGGTGGTTTGGCCACCCTGTGGCTCCTCTCTGTCTCGTCTTCTGGCTCCGTGAGTCTTCCGGTAAAATATCGACTTTGGCTTTTGTCTGATCCAATTCCGAGAATATTGATTTTCTGGCTTTCCTGGAACCAAAAAACAGCAGAAAACAGGCAACTGGCAGTATGGCATCTTGTTAATAGGTTAGTCCAAGAAAGTGTATAAAAAATACTCAAAAGTGTGGACAAAACATAAGAAAGGAGATAAAAACCAAGCATGGAACATCAAAAATTATTGATACGTTTGCAACGTATCAGTCCCCAAGCGAAAACTGAGCTCAATAAACATGACCTCAAGTTTATGGAGTGAAGAGTCGATAAAAGAATACGGACAAGAAGCATCACATTCATCAATACATAAATCATAATATCATACAACTCACCATTATACAACTTAACTTGCAATAGGTAAAGGAAACACAATAAAGATACATAAAGTAAATCATAATTGGTAATGGCAAACTTTGCTCTTGGTCAAAGAATAGTTACAATTCTCAGGAGTTCAAACTTGATGGGTTTTCAATGATAGCTTTCAAAGTCATACTCATAAGATAAGAGCAATGTGAAAAACAAGGAACATAAGAAACATGATTGAATAATTCATCATATGAATGAATGAAACACAGCAACTCAAAATACTTGCCGAGATAGAGGGGAATAGGTTTACTGACTCAACTAAAAAGTAAAAGATAGGCCCTTCGTAGAGGGAAGCAGGGATTTCAAGTTCCATAAAGATCTTCCAAAAATTATGGTACTTACTAGCTTTCAACTCTCATTGCCCCTATCATAAGCATCTTGAGGTGATTAAGGTTAAAGTGATCAAATATGAGGATATGCTTGATAAGTTATAAGTTGAAAATCTCATGCCCCGTGCTTACGAGTACCGGACCTCATGCTACTCAACTTTAGTCCCTAGTAAGCTCTTGTCATTTTAAGTACATATGTATCATAGAGAACCTCCAACGGGGTACCCCTTTCCCGATGATACGGAAGCATTCCCATATCAAAATAAGCAAAAGAATCATGATATCAACTAAATAATTGCAATGTTGAAAGAATTCCCATGATAACATGGTTCTGCTAACTCTCAACTTATAAAGCGCAAGCATATACGCAACATAGATGGGCACAATGGTTCAAGTTTATTAAGTGCAAGAAAATAGAGTGTGCCATCAAGTTCGTGGGAGCTTTAATCACTAATTTTCACATAACAAGTTTAATTTGGAAGGTAGATAAAAACATGAATTTACTTAGAATAGCAATAATGCTAATAGGTAGATATGGTGGACACAAATGGCATAGGTTTTGGTTTAAGGATTGGATGCACGAGAAGCATTCCCTCTCAGTACATGTTTTTGGCTAGCAAGGTTGGGTAGCAAGTATAAGAGTTGAAGGAAACAAACAAACATACATGTGATAAAAAAACATGCAATCTTCCTTGGAAGCACAAAAGATCTTAACTAGAGAATAATAAGCTTATGAGCCAATCAGGAAAGAAATATGATGAAATTATATTTCTTGAAAGTACTTTTATCTTTTTTCATTCAATTCTCAAAGTAGTGTTGCTACTAACTAGAGCCAAGTTTGCCAAAACCAACTAAATTTACTCAATGATCCCAACGTGATACCAATACTAACAACAAGATCAATCATATAATAGCAATTGAAAACTAATATAAGATATGCAAAAGAGTAAATGATAGAACTTCGTATTAATATTCCATAACGGAAAATCACACCAAGGGATACATAGATATCTAACGAGAGGGGGGACACTTCCATAATGCAAACCATCCTACATGATAACTTCTCTACTCATGATATGACTCAACTAAAAAGGTAAAAAGATAGAAGATAGTGATGTGATACCGCGACACTCCCCCAAGCTTGGAACAAACCAAGGGGATGCCAAAACCTGATGACGAATTACTCCTTCGGTGGTGGTGGTGTTCTCTCGGTTGGCGTGAGGAAATCTTCCAGCATCTTGCGAAGCCCGTTATTCTCCTCTTGAAGCATATCCACGTTCCTCCTCTTGACTCGGTACTTGTCGTGGAACTCATCAGTTACCCGTAGAGACTCCACTGTTGCAGGGTAGGAACTGAGGTCTAGAGTTGGAGGTATCGGCCCCTTCATGCATGCTGTCATGTCCTTTACTTCCTCCCCCATGTTCTGATCGATATCTTCGCACCTAGTTGCGATCCTTTCTTGTTTCACCCGTCCCACGAGAGTCTCCTGCTCAAGATTGCGATGGAGCTCGCAACAACGTCGCAGCTCGTAATCCTTTGAAGACGAACCCCTGAATGACATCTAAACATAAAAGATTGAAACAAAACACGACAAGAACACGATATATGAACCTCGGGGGATTCGGGGGATTATATATTATGAAGTTTTACAACAAAAGGAAGGTACTCGGAGAAAACGGGTCGGAGGCGGATTTTGGGGCGGCCACACCACCTGGTGGCGCGACCAGGTGGGCTCGCGCCACAGGGTGGTGTGAGCCACCCTGGCTCCGTTTCCGTTCCTCTTTCGCTTCGTTGCTTTCCTTGTTAGTAAAAACTGCAAAAATATAACTTGACAGATTTTTCGTGGGCCTTTTCTTACCAGAACTATTACCTATTCGAAAGTGGACTCTGCAGGTCTCTGAACTTGGTATTTAATAAATTCTTCCGGAATCACCGCTTGAATAACATCAATATCTTCATTTTCATACATATATTGCTTGAGTCATTTAACCTTTCACTATCTTATTACGCCATTTTCTTCTATAACTTGGAAATTTCTTTCACACAAAACTTCACACAATTCTCATTAGCAACATTAGTGCATGCAAGGTAAATAACCTTTTAAATTCAATTTCAACTGAAATACATCAAAACATAAGCTACTGAAATAACTCCTTCCGAAAGCCCAAAAGAAATTCAAAAAGGAAATCAATTTAAGAGGCAAATGCAAGAGTGGTCAAAATCTGTCAAAACATACCAGCAGGTAAAGATCAATTTTTTCAAAAATCTTCTATTGCTGAAATCAAAAAGTGCAAAACTAACGAAAGTTAAATAACAACCTGGATCAGAAGCACAAACAATTACAGCTCAATCCGACGTATAGAGATTTTTCACGAATTTTTATAGCGAAGCATAAGAATCTGTTTCGGGACAGCGACTTTCCCAAATATTACTTCTCTCTCATTAGAGGTTGATCTTGACACAAAAACCAAACAAAAAGGATAAGGAGAGTTTATTACCGAAGTAACAACTTCCAAGCCTCAAATAAACGCAAACAAACTGAAAGCAAACAATATATTGGGTTGTCTTCCAAAAGCTCTTTCTTTATAGCCATTAAGATGGACATGATAATTTCAATGATGCTCACATAGGAATATGAATTAAAGAAAAAGAGAGCATCAAGAAGCAAAAATACACATGTTTAAGTCTAACCCACTTCCTATGCAAGGGAATTTTGTAAGAAAATAAATTATTGAAACCAAAGGCTACTAGCATAGGAAGGCAAAACAAGTGCAACATAAAGACTTTCAGCATAAAGCGAGGAAACTTAATATTCTTTAGATGCATAAGAACACTTTTCCCTCTCTCATAATAACTTTCAGTATCATGCATAAATTTAACAATATAACTATCACAAGAACCATTATAGCAATGATCACTTACTCTAACAGAAAACATAGGGACACTAGCTCTCATAACACTACTTTGTGAAATAATATTATAGGTATCCTTGCAAAGGATAGTGTGTCCATCTCTTACATATTTAGTGACAAAGTCTTTCACATTTGCTATTTCAGGTTCAACAACTACTTGTTCATCAGGTTCAATAGCTTTATTCGTACTTTCATTAACCATACTAGATATCATAGAATGTTCCTTTATCTTAACTAGGAAAGGCATTTTCTCAATGTAAGGTTCAGGTAAAACATGATTAGCAGTATAAACTTCAGTATTTCTTGCAGGAACACAATTAACAATATCTTTATAAGGTGCATGATACTTATTCCACTTCTTTTTAGGAATTTCAATATAAGAAGCAAAAGCTTTAGAATAACTTGCAATAGCTTGAGAGTCAAGACCGTAAGCATTTCTAATATTATGAAAGTCATCAGTTCGCATAAAAGATTCAATGCATTCATAATCATAATTTATACCTGACTTTCTTCCTTTATCATTCTCCCATGCTTCAGCATTGTCTTGAATATGGTCTAGAAGATCGCATTTAGCTTCTTCTTTCATGCGTGTAAATGATCCAGCACAAGAAGCACCCAATAGATCCTTATCATGGAGAAAAAGTCTTGCATAAAAGTAATTGATAATAATATTGTTAGGGAGCTCATGAATAGGACATTTGAGCATTAGTAACTTCAATCTCCCCCAAGCTTGAGTTGTACTCTCTCCATCAAGAGGCCAAAAGTTATATATTTGATTCCGATCTTTATGAACCTCACTAGGAGGATAATTGTTTTTATAAAAGAGAGGCACTACTTCCTCCCATTCAAGAGATTGGCCATTCTTCAACAGCTTATACCATTCCTCAGCTCTTCCTCCCATTCCTCAGATTGGCCAGCAGCATAATGCAGGTAAATAAAGTATGAGTAAACGAAAGACAATAATAAAGAATGCAGCAAGTGGCCCAATCCTTTCTTCAGCAAAGGACAAGCCGGTTATATTACTTAAGATGACCAAACGTTCTCGAGGACACACGGGAATATCGTCAAGTGCTTTCGCTTCATATAGTTGATTAATCTTCTTTAGTTTTCTAAGTGTTGTGTGAGTGAACCTATGCTAATGTACCTTCTTTCCTAGGACTAATACATACTTGTGATTATACCCCTTGCAAGCATCCGCAAGTACAAAAGAAAGTAATTAAGATAGAAACCTAACCACAACTTTAAACTCTAAGATCCTGACATCCCTTGTGCAAAGGTTTCCTAACGGGGGTTCAGGTTTGTGTCACTCCGGCAACCCCTACGATTAGTAGCCAAATACACAATGTATTCCCCTAGGCCCATATAGGTGAAGTGTCATGTAGTCGACGTTCACGTGACACCACTAGAAGAATAACACCACAACTTAAATACTAACAAACTATTGAATCTTCCTCAACACAACTCCACTACTAACAACATGACTTCTCCCATGTCCTCAAGAACTAAATGAACTACTCACAATACATCATATGGATCAAGATCAGAGATGATATAATGATAAGTAACAATCTGAACATAAACGATAATTCAATGGTTCCACTCAATAGCATCAACTACAACAAGTAATCAACACCGGGAAAGTTTCCCCTAAGAACTATGCAAGATTCAACCCAATTGTTACAGTGGTATGGATTGGTGATGATGGTGTTGGTGGTGATGATGATGGTGATGATGCTGATGTGAAGGAAATATGCCCTGAGAGGCAATAATAAAGTTGTTATTATGTATTCCTTGTATATGATAGATGTTTATTTTGCATGCTATAATTGTATTGAGAGGAAACATCAATACATGTGTGTTTAATAAACAAAAAGGGTTCCTAGTTATGCCTCTCTTATAAACTAGCTTGTTGATTAACAAGATGATCAAGGTTTCCTGATCATGGACATTGGATGTTGTTAATAACAAGGTCACAACATTTGTGAAATGATGTGATGAACATTCATCCGAAGTATAGCATTACGATCAATTCATTATGTTTATATTGCTATAACATCATACAAAGTAGTCTTAGTCCTTAGACCATGAGATCATGTTAATTGCTAACACCGAAAGAGTATCTTGATAACATCAAACGTCACACCGTAACAGGGTGACCATAAAGGTGGGTTCAGTGCTATAAAGGTGTTATGTTGAGGCTCATGGATCAAGAGTGGAATTTGTCAATCCCGATGACGGATAGATATACTCTGGGCCCTCTCGGTGATATCACATTAAGATAGCTTGCAAGCAAGTGATGTGATCACTAGAATGTTATATCACGGGAACAAGAAAAGAGTGCATGTCGGTAACGAGATCAAACTAGGTATTTGGATACCGATGATCGAATCTCGGACATGTATTATATCATGAGACAAAGGGATTAAATTGCTGACGTTAAAGGTTCTCACGATCACAGAAGTCATCGTTGAATATGCAGGAGTCAGTATGGATCTCCAGGTCCCGCTTCTGATTATTGATCTGAGAGGAGTCTCAATCATGTCTGTATTATTCGCGAACCATAGGGTGACACACTTAAGGGTTGCCGAACACCATTTAGGAGCACATATGTTCCAGACAAAAGGTTTGCAAAGCGCAGGAAATGTTTGATAGAAACAGGAATTGTTTCGATAGAAACCGGAATTGTTTCGGGTGAAATTGCAGAAAGTGGTTCTGCATGTGATATTGAAATGTTGCAAGGGGTTTTATGTGAATGTTTGTTAATTAAAGTAATTAACAAAATTCTGAATAAAATAAATAAAAGAGTTTTATTAATTGAGAGTTGCATTAATTTGGTGGAAATTAAATACATGTGAGTGGGATTTTGGGTGGAGGCCATGTTTATGTGAGTGGAGGTTCACCACATGAATGAAGGAGGGGAGGAGTCCCCCCCCTCATGCGCTGGCTATGGGAGGGGAGGGGTCTCCCTCCCTCCTATATAAAGCCCCCATCTCCCCTCTCACAAAACACACCTCCTCGTGAAGGATCTCTCTCCCCCTCTAGATATTCCCCCATGGTCTCGGATTAGCGAGATACATGTTCCCGGTGGCCTTGCGTCTGGAAGGAGTTGCTGCTTCCACTGATTCGCTGGAGCGAGGAGGTGGAGGTTGTCCGGTGGCTTGAACGTGTGTGCGAGGACAGATGCGCTGCTGATTTGCGGCGCTCGGACTTCCACACGATCTTGAGATCGGCAAGCGTACGACTACATCAACCACGAGTTCCTACTCGTTAACAAAACTCGTTGTCTTCGAGGGTAAGTTCTCCATGGATGCATGTCCACCCGTTGCTCTGTATCTAGTAGATAGATCTTGGCGTATAGTTCTCATCGTAGGAATTTTTTTGTTTTCTATGCTGCAGACCCAACAGTGGTATCAGAGCCTGATCTATGCGTAGGTGCTTTGCACGGGTAGTACACATATGTTTCTATGTGGGCGATGATGATCATGTTATTGCATCTTCTATGTACTTTGGATATTGGTGGCATAGTGGGATGAAGCGGCCCAGACCAACCTTACATGTCATCGTACATGAGACCGGTTCCACGACTGACATGCAACTAGTTTTGCATAAGTGGCTAGCGGGTGTCTGTCTCTCCTACTATAGTCAATATCTGATTTACAACGAGTTGCTAAGAACTTGGTTATCCTCGTTGTGGTTCATGTTCGTAGGTAAGACCGGTTCTATCTTCAAAAGCCCTAAGCCACGTAAAAACTTGCAACTGATAAATTAGAGGCGTCTAGTTTAGATCTTTGCTGGGCTAGTGTCTTGATATGGTATTGTTGTAAGTAGATGTCTGATAGATACTCTTACAACTCACTTGACGTGTAAGTTCCATAGACCTTGGCCTTACACACAAAGGAATGATAGAGATCATACCACGATGCAAATGATAGAGATCAAATGCATGGACCATATCACCTCACTTCACGCATTAGATGTTAGCATCTTATATTGCTAGTTTGGCGCTTTTGGTAGCATTATAAGATGATCCCTCATTTAGATATCAAGATAAAATGTGTTCTTCCTTAAGTATGCACCGTTTTTTGGATCGTGTTTTGAGGCATCACGTGATGATCGGGTGTTCTCGACTCTACACTTTCATACAACGGGTGTAAGACAGTTTTACACACACGAATACTAAGGTTCTTACTTGACGAGCCTAGCATGTACAGACATGGCCTCGGAACACGGACCGAAAGGTTAAGCATGAGTCATATAGTTGATATGATGCCCATATAGATGCTCGCCTTTGAAGTTACACCGACTCACGTGATGATCGGACTTGGTGTAGTGGATTTGGTTCATGTAATCACCAAAAGGACACGAGGGATGTCGTTTTTGAGTGGGAGTTCATTAGTAATTTGGATTAGTTGAACTCAATCTATCATAAACTTAGTCTTTTACAAATTCTGTTGTAGATGGCACCACCTTCTTTTAATTTCAATGTGTTCATGGAGAAAGAGAAACTTGCTGCGAATGGTAGCTACTTCACCAACTGGGCTATGAATTTGAGGATTCTCCTCACTGCTGCACAAAAGCAATATGTGCTAGAGGCGCCACTAGGCCCCCCACCAGCTCCTGATGCCCCTGACGAGGAAAAGAACATCTATATAACTCGTCAGGAGGGCCACAACTTAGTTCATTGCGGCATACTGTATGGGCTAGAGCCAGAACTTCGAAAACGTTTCGAAAATGGCAATGCCTTTGATACCATAGGAGAATTGAAAATGATTTTCGATACCCATGCTGCCGTAGAGAGTTATAATGCTTCTGAAAAGTTCTTTAGCTACATGATGGAAGAAAACAACTCCGTTAGTGAGCACGTACTCAAAATGTCTGGGTACGCCGATAAGCTTGTGTCCTTGGGAATAACGATTCCCAATGACTTAGGCATACATCGTGTTCTCCAATCTCTGCCACCTAGCTACAAGAGCTTCGTGATGAACTATAATATGCAGGGCATGAAGAAGTCTCTTCCTGAGCTTCTATCAATGCTTAAGACTGCAGAAGTGGAGATTAGGAAAGAACATCAAGTGTTGATGATCAATAAGACCACCGGTTTCAAGAAGGACAAGAAAGGCAAGCAGAAGGGAAAGAAGGGCGGCAAATCTGTTGCCGCGCCTGAAAAGAAACCCCGAGCTGGCCCTAAGTCTGACACCGAGTGCTACTATTGCAAGGGGACTGGCCATTGGAAGCGCAACTGCCCCAAGTATTTGGCGGACAAGAAGGCCGGCAAGGCAAACAAAGGTATATGTGATATACATGTTATTGATGTGTACTTGACTAGTACTCGCAGTAGCACCTGGGTATTTGATATGGGATCGGTTGCTAATATTTGTAACTCGGTTCAGGGCCTGCGGAACAAGCAACAACTAGCAAGGGATGAGGTCACGATGCGGGTCGGCAATGGATCAAGAGTTGATGTGATCGCCGTCGGAACGCTGCCTCTCCATATGCCGTTGGGATTAGTTATAAACCTAAATAATTGTTATTTGGTGTCTGCACTGAGCATGAACATTGTATCCGGATCATGTTTGATGCAAAGTGGTTATTCGTTTAAGTCTGAAAACAATGGTTGTTCGATTTATATGAATAATATCTTTTATGGTCATGCACCTATGTTGAATGGTTTATTTCTGTTGGATCTCGATAGTAGTATTACGCATATTCATAATGTTGATGCTAAAAGGATTAAACTTGATAATGATATATCTACATATATGTGGCCCTGCCGTCTATGTCATATTGGCGTTAAACGCATGAAGAAACTCCATTCTGATGGACTTTTGGAATCACTTGATTTTGAATCATTTGATACATGTGAGCCATGCCTTATGGGCAAGATGACTAGAACGCCGTTTTCCGGTTCAATGGAACGGGCGATAGATTTATTGGAAATCATACATACTGATGTGTGTGGACCAGTGAGTGTGTCGGCGTGAGGTGGATATCGTTATTTTGTTACTTTCATGGATGATTTGAGTAGATACGGGTATATCTATTTGATGAAACATAAGTCTGAAACCTTTGAAAAGTTCAAAGAATTTCAGAATGAAGTGGAAAATCATCGTAATAGAAAGATCAAATTTCCGCGGTCCGACCGTGGAGGAGAGTATCTTAGTTACGAGTTTAGCACACATATGAAAGACTGTGGAATAGTTTCACAACTCACGCCTGCCGGAACACCACAACGTAATGGTGTGTCAGAACATCGTAATCGTACTTTATTGGATATGGTTCGATCTATGATGTCTCTGACTGACTTGCCACTGTCATTTTGGGGTTATGCACTGGAAACCGCTGCATTCACTTTAAATAGGGCACCATCTAAATCTGTTGAAAAGACACCGTATGAATTATGGTTTGGAAGCAAACCTAAGCTGTCATTTCTTAAAGTTTGGGGATGCGATGTTTATGTGAAGAAACTTCAACCGGATAAACTCGAACCCAAAGCAGAAAAATGCGTCTTCATAGGATACCCTAAGGAAACGATTGGGTATACCTTCTATCACACATCCGAGGGCAAGGTCTTTGTTGCCAAGAATGGATCCTTTCTTGAGAAGGAGTTTCTCACGAAAGGTGTGAGTAGTCAGAAGGTAGAACTCGAAGAGGTTATTGAACCTTCTCTTCATGAAATGGCGAGTAGCGCAGCACCGAAAGTTGTTTCGGAGTTGACTTCACCGAATGAAGAGAGAGCTAATGATATTGATCATGAAACTCCGAAAGAGGACACTACCGAACCTCGCAGGTCAAGCAGGACACGTGCAGCTCCTGAACTGTACGGCAATCCTGTTACGAATTTCATGATTGATGAAATAGATGACCCTGCGACGTATGAAGAAGCGATGATGAGCCCTGATTCCAACAAATGGCTAGAAGCCATGAAATCCGAGATGGAATCCATGTACGAAAACCAGGTTTGGACCTTGGTGGACTTACCTCACGATCGAAAGGCCATTGAGAATAAATGGATTTTCAAAAGAAAAACTGATGCTGATGGTAATGTAACCATCTATAAGGCTCGACTTGTCGCAAAGGGGTTTCGACAAATTCAAGGAGTTGACTACGATGAGACATTCTCTCCCGTAGCGATGCTTAAGTCGGTTAGGATTATGTTAAGCAATTGCTGCATATTTCGATTATGAAATATGGCAAATGGATGTCAAAACTGCGTTCCTCAATGGTAATATTGAAGAAGAGTTGTATATGATACAACCTAAGGGTTTTCTCGATCCTAAGGATGCTGATAAGGTGTGCAAACTTCAGCGATCCATCTATGGACTGAAGCAAGCATCCCGGAGTTGGAATCTCCGCTTTGATGAGGTGATCAAAGAGTTTGGATTTGTCCAAACTTATGGAGAGGCTTGTATTTACAAGAAAGTGAGTGGGAGCAATGTGGAATTTCTGATATTATATGTGGATGACATATTATTGATTGGAAATGATATAGATCTTTTAAACAGTGTTAAAAGTTATCTAAACAACAAATTTTCGATGAAGGACCTTGGTGATGCTTCATATATATTAGGCATTAAAATCTATAGAGATAGATCAAGATGCCTAATTGGGCTATCACGGAGTACATACCTTGATAAGATATTAAAGAAGTTTAATATGGGCGGAAGTAAGAAGGAGTACTTACCTATGCTGCAAGGCAAGACATTGAGTAAGACTCAAAGTCCGGCTACGGCCGAAGAAAGAGAGATAATGGATAATATCCCCTATGCCTCGGCCATAGGCTCTATAATGTATGCCATGCTATGTACAAGACCGGATGTGGCACATGCTATTAGTTTGACTAGTAGGTACCAATCTGATCCAGGTTCAGAACACTGGATAGCGGTCAAGAATATCCTTAAGTACTTAAGAAGAACTAAGGATATGTTTCTTGTATACGGAGGTGAAGAAGAGCTAGTCGCTAAGTGTTATGTTGATGCTAGCTTTGACACTGATCCGGATGACTCTAAGTATCAATCCGGATACGTATTTCTCTTGAACGGAGCAGCAGTTAGTTGGAGGAGCTCCAAACAACCTGTGGTGGCTGGATCAACGACGAAGGCGGAATATGTTGCTGCTTCAGAAGCGGCACAGGAAGCGGTTTGGATGAAGGAGTTCATAAGTGAACTAAGTGTGGTTCCTAGTGCGTTGGACCCAATGGTGATCTATTGTGACAACAATGGAGCCATAGCCAACGCCAAGGAACCAAGGTCTCACAAGAATTCCAAGCATATTAAGCGCTGGTTTCACTCCATCCGCGAGCATGTCAAGGATGGATATATAAAGATTTGTAAAGTGCACACGTACCTGAATGTAGTAGATCCAATTGACTAAAGTACTCCCTAGGGCAAAACATGATCAACACCAGAACTCCATGGGTGTTAGATTTATCACTATGTAAACTAGATTATTGTCTCTAGTGCAAGTGGGAGACTGAAGGAAATATGCCCTGAGAGGCAATAATAAAGTTGTTATTATGTATTCCTTGTATATGATAGATGTTTATTTTGCACGCTATAATTGTATTGAGAGGAAACATCAATACATGTGTGTTTAATAAACAAAAAGGGTTCCTAGTTATGCCTCTCTTATAAACTAGCTTGTTGATTAACAAGATGATCAAGGTTTCCTGATCATGGACATTGGATGTTGTTAATAACAAGGTCACAACATTTGTGAAATGATGTGATGAACATTCATCCGAAGTATAGCATTATGATCAAGTCATTATGTTTATATTGCTATAACATCATACAAAGTAGTCTTAGTCCTTAGACCATGAGATCATGTTAATTGCTAACACCGAAAGAGTATCTTGATAACATCAAACGTCACACCGTAACAGGGTGACCATAAAGGTGGGTTCTGCATGTGATATTGAAATGTTGCAAGGGGTTTTATGTGAATGTTTGTTAATTAAAGTAATTAAAAAAATTCTGAATAAAATAAATAAAAGAGTTTTATTAATTGAGAGTTGCATTTAATTTGGTGGAAATTAAATACATGTGAGTGGGATTTTGGGTGGAGGCCATGTTTATGTGAGTGGAGGTTCACCACATGAATGAAGGAGGGGAGGAGTCCCCCCCTCATGTGCTGGCTATGGGAGGGTAGGGGTCTCCCTCCCTCCTATATAAAGCCCCCCTCTCCCTCTCACAAAACACACCTCCTCGTGAAGGATCTCTCTCCCCCTCTAGATATTCCCCCATGGTCTCGGATTAGCGAGATACATGTTCCCAGTGGCCTTGCGTCTGGAAGGAGTTGCTGCTTCCGCTGATTCGCTAGAGCGAGGAGGTGGAGGTTGTCCGGTGGCTTGAACGTGTGTCCGAGGACGGATGCGCTGCTGATTTGCGGCGCTCGGACTTCCACACGATTTTGAGATCGGCAAGCGTACGACTACATTAACCACGAGTTCCTACTCATTAACAAAACTCGTTGTCTTCGAGGGTAAGTTTTCCATGAATGTATGTCCAACCGTTGCTCTGTATCTAGTAGATAGATCTTGGCGTATAGTTCTCATCATAGGAAATTTTTTGTTTTCTATGCTGCGGACCCAACATGATGATGATCCCGATGAAGTCCAACTTGATGGTGGTGTTGATGGCGACGATCTCCCCTCTCCGGGAAGGAATTTCCTCGGCAGATTTCTGTTTGCCGGAGATCTCTCTCTCTGCAGTTTTCCGCCTCGTAGAGGCGGTAGAATCTTTCTGTGGTCGCTCCCTGAGGCTTAGGGTTTCGTGGGGATAATATACTCCAAAGGGGAGAGCCATGAGTGGGCCAGGGTGGCCACACCACCTGGTGGCGCGACCTGGGTGGCCCACGCCAGGGGGTGGTGTGGGCCCCTGTGGCCCATCTCCACTCCCCCTTCTGGCATCCTTCGTCTTCTGGAAAAATAGGATTTTCCATGTATTTTCTTTGGATTTTCTGATCTTCGCGAATTTCACCTCCAAACGGTGCCTTTTCCATCAGAATCCTGACTTCAGCGGTCCATCCTCCAAAAGTCAGCAACCATGCGAAAATAGATGTAATACCATAAGTGTCATCTCTTAATATGAAATATATCAATGAATAACAGTAAATTATGATATAGAATAGTGATGCAAAATGGACGTATCAACTAGTTATGTTATAAATAAATTAAATCATCATTGCATCCACATAGTTTCTCTCTTTTAGCTAGAAAGTTTGAAAATCCATAGAACCTGGGTGTTACTACCAAATTTGGTCTACTTTGTGTGAAAAGGCAACCAAAGGGTGATTGGTTCAGTTTCGACACATAGTGGAGTATCAAATATTCATCTTGTCAGATGTAAACCTAAAAAGAAGGGAAAAATCCAAAACAAACTTTAAGCTTGTAGGCAAAAGTTAAATCAAACCCCCAACTCCTAATCCCTGAAATTGGCACTCTGAATGTCAATCCCGATTTTTTCTGTTTATGGTTTGTCCAGCCACGTCAGTGAAATCCCATCTAAAACAGATCTAGGGTTCAAAATAGGCCAAGATTGAAAAGTTTGGACTTTGGAGTGACATTTTCAAGGATTGGGTGTTCTGGTTCGATTTACCTTTTCCCTACAAATTTAAGGTTTATTTTGGACTTTTCCCTAAATAGAACCATGGAGAGAGGACAAGCCAAGTCTGACTTTGAGAAGTCGTGAGCTAGCGCGGCCTCGCCTTTGAGCACTTCTGCTCTCACCCATTTCCCCTGGCCACATCCCCCTTGAAAGATCACGGATGTCGCCTAGAGGGGGGATGAATAGGCGGTTTAAAACGTTTACGAGATGGGCTTAACAATAGCAGAATAAAACTAGCATTTTCTTTTGTCAAGCATAAAGCCTAGATATACTAAGGTTTAGCTATGTGCACCCACAACTTATGATAAGCAAGACAAGCAACAATGTGATAGCAATATAGATTACTTCAAGCATGAAGGCTATCACAATGTAAAGTGCATAAGTAAAGATCTCGGGTATAGAGATAACCGAGGCACGCGGGGACGACGATATTTTACTGAGTTCCTCCAACAAGGGAGTATGTCTCGTTGGAGGGGTGGGCGGTACTAAGACCACCAATGCAACAAAAGGCCTCACCCTATTCTCCCGAGCATCCACCAAGCGGCAAGCTCCCGTTCCACTATGGGACACTTGAGGGCGGTCACCGAACCCGTACAAGATTGGGGCTATCTCCACAACTTAATTGGAGGATCCCAATAATCACCACCAAGGACAATATCTTGGGGAGAGCTCCACAACTTCATTGAAGTCCCCAAGAACACACCACAAAGGCCACACAACCGTCTAGGGTTCCAAGAACCCAAGAGGGACAATCTTCTTGATTTCACCAACCAAATCCTCCGGGGAGAACTCAAACTGATGCACCTAATGCAAAAGGCAAGAACACCACAAAGATGACCCAATCCTTCACTCTCAAATTCCAACAAAGCTACTAAAGCAATTGGTGGAATAAGAGAGGAAGAACAAAAGATGAAATCCACAAAAGAAACCCCAAGATCTAGATCCCAAGATGTTCCCCTCACATAGAGGAGAGATGGATTGGTGAAGTTGTAGATCTAGATCTCCTCTTTCAAATCCCCGACAAGATTCAAGAAATATGGGAGGGATTGAGAGGAATAGAAAGATCTTGAAGGTAGAAGCAATGGAGAAGAGAGAGAGAGCAAGCAAACATCCACTTGGGGAAGAAGGGAGCCTTTTATAGGTCCCCATACGATAACTAGTCGTTGCAAACCACTTATCCTGGAGTTTCCGACCTTCAGGACCGAAGTCTCAGGGGTCCGGACTCCGGATAGCCTCCAGATGCTCTCTATACATCCCCCGGAGGCTGGGATGGAATTTGGGCCGGAGTCTATGGGGTGCGAACCCCGGAGTCTCCGCCCCCCACAAAACTGGCAGAAACACCGATGCGAAAACAATCATAACTTTTGCATCCGGACTCTGATTTTGATGATCTTGGGCTCGTTTCGAAGAGGAAAACAAGATCTATAGGATTATGCAAGGAACCATCATAGTCCAGTAAGGTAGGACAGAACCTAACGCTGATAGGTTTAACCTATCTATAAAAGACAAACCGGTAAAACCTCCAGCATTGAAAACGCAGTGGAGAATGCATATGAAATCCGTTTTCGATGAACTTGAGCTTGTCATGGAGATTAAGACAAGATCTAAATCCTATCATGAATAAGAACCAAATAAGAACCAAGAAAGATGATGTCCGGAATGCATATGTTTGAGCTCTCTTTGAAGGATATGATCAAGTTACTCACTCGAGAGCCCCTCTTGATAGTACAGTTATCTATCCTAAACCCGGTCTCCCAACAACAACATGAGACCGGCAAAAGGGAAAACCTATCAAGATAATACCTTTGCCTTGACCAATCCACTTGAGCTCAATGTAGATGATCTTGTCCTTCTCAAGATGGACACCTTTCTTGATTGCTCTTCCTTGAGCACGAATGATGAAGACTTCAAACATGCCCCCCCATACACCATGGGGAAACCTCTTCTTTGACCTTGTCTTCATTGATCCATGATCACCGAGGATGGCAAGCTTCAAGCATGAGATCTTCTAGAGATGGCGCATCTTGAGCTTGCACACCATTTCTTCTAACTCCAATTGGATGATGTCTTGAAGATACACAGATACACATGAGGAACTCCATCTCATTATTCAAGACACACTTGATCTTCTTTTCTTTATTATTCTTCTTCTACAAGATTCCAATAGGCCCAAATCCCTTGGACAATGCTTCTTCTTCTTCATTTCTTTTATCTTGAAGCCAACACATGCTCCAAGAAATGCCAATGGACAATTCCTACAAGTGCAACTTAATGCAAACATTAGTCCATAAAGATTGTCATTAATTACCAAAACCACACATGGGGGGCCACATGCTCTTTCAATCTCCCCCATTTTAGTAATTGATGACAATCCCTCTGAGAGGGTTTATATAAGAAATTTTAGCGAATAAAATGGTAACACCAATATCAAATACTACAAAATTATGTGATATTGATACCACCACCATATATAGAGCAACCCCCCACAATCTATGCATGTGTGATGAACTTGAATTTCATTGATATATTGCCAATCATTATCATTGGTGGAGTCTCATCTATGTATACCACATGCTAAGCAACACAAAGATGCAAGAGCATGAAAGGCAAATGCTTAAGGACAAACTCAAATCATAAACCAACTTCCCTTAAACCCTCTAAAACTTCTCCCCCATTGCATCGATGCTGAAATGGGTGACAAGTTCTAGAAGGCCAATATAGTGATAGTTACTCCAAAGGTGTGCATTCGCACATATGCAATGATGAATACTTGGGAGGAAGTAGAACTATACTAAGGACCGAAGATTGCCAAAGAAATAAAATAAAAGAAGCATCAACAAATGATGCAAGCAATCACAAGATCCGACAACCCAATTGAAAACAACAAATGAGATCAAATGGAATCAACAAGATATGATGATTCGATTTAAAGAGTGTTTTAAATAAAAATAGATATGTTCCCCAAGATTTGTGCACAGATAGAATAGTTGCATTTGAATACATCATACACAAATATGGAATCCTCGCTCCCCCATAAGCATTTAAAACACAACAAATGAGAAAGAAGACAAATGATAATTATTAAACAAATTAGAGGAGATCCCCAAAGATTATGCACCAATTATGATAATTGCATTTGGGAACAAAGTGCATGATCATGGAATCCTCACTCATCCAAATTCAAGAGCAGATATGAGTGCCCGAAGATGCAAACACAAGAGACAAGCACTCATGGGCAAATAAATTTGGAAGCCACCAAAGCATAAAAAAGAAATAGAAATGCGGTCTCCAAGGAATAAAAATCTCAACTAAAATTATCTTCTCTTATGTGTATAAGTTTCTAAGTGGAATGCATCAGAAAGACATATGACCACAAAGAAACATGCACACACAAACAAGATACTCAAGAAAGCACATGAAAAGAAAGATGAAAATGACATATACCAATAAGATTTTTGCTTGAAAGCATGGCCAAATGCACAATTTTATCTTATTGTTCATTAATGAGCTTCAAATACCAACACACCACATACATTACAATTATCACCAATGGAAACGAATATAGTTGTAATATGTGGAGAGAAGAAACAAGTATCACAAAGGGAGAAAAACAACTAGCAAAATCCCACTATTGCACATGAGAGAAGTTGAGGAAAGGATAGGCAATAAATTTGCTAGATTGACATATTTGGGATTGGTGAATCATATGCATGATTTTGTATAGTCCCAATTATATGCACCCATCTCAACTTACACACATTTGCAATAGGGAGTTATCTTAAGACCGAAGCTAGAACCACAATAAATACAAATACAAAAATTCATGCTAGAAGGCAACCCACAAACGGTTAGAAGCAAGATATATGAGCATGAGAAAGAGATACTTGTTACCGAGATATAATTGGTAGGATGTAGAGGATATGAGTTCGTTGATCATCCTATATCTTGCCTCTAATATTCATGTACACACCACTTCTTCAAAATTAAGAGACAAGCATCCAATATATCTCCAATGTAACTAAAACACATTTAAGTAACAAATGGTCCCCAAAATATATTGGGTCCAACGTAGTTAGAGAAACTACAATTCATAGGAGAGTCTCCACATAAATATGTGCATATTGATATGAAGTTGAATTTCATGCACATCTTAGCCATGGGATTTAGTGGAGTTTCCCCTATATATTGGATCAAAGAAAGCAAGCATGCAATAATATAAATATGTAGTAAATATGCATGCAGAAGGCTTTCAACAACCAAAAGGAGATACAATTTGAACAAAAACATCAAGTAAACCAAGACGGTACACACAAGAGTGCGACACGACAAATAGTGTCAAAATTGTATCAAAGAATCAAATCAACACATGACCAACCACAAGTTCAACACATGAACTAGGCTAAAGCCAAAGAGCAAAAGATAGATAAAAACACAAACGCTCAAGGATTTATCTCATTCTAAAAGGTCAAAACATGAAACAAGGAATAAGACAAAACCAACTACCAAAAAGAGCAAGGTTCCACCAAATAAACCAAACTCTCAACACTTTTCATGATGGCACATAATACCAAAATGAAAAGATCAAACTTCCAAGAACATAAAGCATGATATGGATCAAAGTAAGAAACATAAAGGAGTGTTCTAAATAATACAGGAGAGCTCACCCATAAGTAGTACATTATATAAAATTTTGCTTTTGAATGCAAAATGCACACAAATGAGATCATCACTACTCCCTTTATTAAATAAAACACACAAGGATACCAATAAAATAAGAAGATCCATAAGAGGCAAGGAAAGCTTGGGAGGAAACACAAAACATTTTCTTGGCAAGAGATAGTACAAAAAAAGCAAAGGCCAAAGTGAATATGATCAATAAATCCAGTACTAATTGTACACGGACAAGAAGTATTGGGAATAATCTTCCTGAGGTTGTTCACAAGGATATCCAAGATCATATTCACGCGAAGAAGCATATAACAAAGTATAAGAATTAAGTTTGATGCTTCAAAAGAGATTCTTGATAGCTTCCAATAGTCACACAATCACTAGTGATTAGAGTAACTTGAAGCTAATGGTTTCCATGTGCATATAGAGATACAAATATGAGGAAACACATACCAAGAAACACTCTCACAAATAAGATCCAAAAGTTGAGAAACAAAGGCATTGAACTTGTTTGAGCAAATGTGTCACATAGGAGCTAGATAATTATCAATATCAATTCTATGTGACACAACCTCGAATTTTCACATTTTCTAGGCTTGTAATATGCACTAAGCATATGAGTCCCCCATAATGTGATAACCATACATCTAACCACGAGGCAACAATATCCAAAATAGAGATAATTAATGGAAACTATAGAACTTAAATTTCTCATGAGGATGACATACCACATAGAGACTAGATAATCTTGAAATAGCACCACTAAGTGGTATTACTCATGTACACACATTTTTAGGATTGTGGAATGCCCAAGCATAACACTCCCCCAAAATGTGATAGTCCATTAATATCTCACAAGAGCCAAAAAGATATCAATTGAGTTCAATAATAGCTCCAACACAAGAAACAGACTGATGACCCACAAGTATAGGGGGTGTATCGCAGTATTTTTGATAAGTAAGAGTGTTGAACCCAACGAGGAGCACAAGGTGTTGATGAGTGGCTTGGAGCAGGAATTCTCTATAAATACTTAGCAAACGGATTTTTAGGGGTTTTTGATAATGCAGGTAAATAAAGTTTTTAATTACGAAAGACAATAATAAAGAATGCAGCAAGTGGCCCAATCATTTCTTTAGGAAAGGACAAGGCGGTTGTATTACTTAAGATGACCAAACGTTCTCGAGGACACACGGGAATATTGTCAAGTGCTTTCGCTTCATATAGTTGATTAATCTTCTTTAGTTTGCTAAGTGTTGTGTGGGTGAACCTGTGATAATGTACCGACCTTCCTAGGACTAATACATACTTTTGATTATACCCCTTGCAAGCATCCGCAAGTGCAAGAAAGTAATTAAGATAGAAACCTAACCACAACTGTAAACTCTAAGATCCTGACATCCCTTGTGCAAATGTTTCCTAACGGGGGTTCAGGTTTCTATCACTCCGGCAACCCCTATGATTAGTAGCCAAATACACAATGCATTCCCTTAGGACCGTATAGGTGAAGTGTCATGTAGTCGACGTTCACATGACACCACTAGAAGAATAACACCACAACTTAAATAACAAACTATTGGATCTTCCTCAACACAACTCCACTACTAACAACATGACTTCTCCCATGTCCTCGAGAACTAAACAAACTACTCACAAGACATCATATGGATCAAGATTAGAGATGATATAATGATAAGTAACAATCTGAACATAAACGATAATTCAATGGTTCCACTCAATAGCATCAACTACAACAAGTAATCAACACTGGGAAAGTTTCCCCTAAGAACTATGCAAGATTCAACCCAATTGTTACAGCGGTATGGAGTGGTGATGATGGTGCTGGTGGTGATGATGGTGGTGATGATGGTGATGATCCCGATGAAGTCCAGCTTGATGGTGGTGTTGATGGAAACGATCTCCCCTCTCCGAGAAGGAATTTCCCCGACAGATTTCTATCTACCGGAGAGATTTTTCTCTCTCTGCAGTTTTCCGCCTCGCAGAGGTAGCGGAATATTTCTGTGGTCGCTCCCCGAGGCTTAGGGTTTCATGGGGATAATATACGCCAAAGGGGAGAGCTAGGAGTGGGCCAGGGTGGCCACACCACCTGGTGGCGCGGCCAGGGTTGGCCCGCGCCAGGGGGTGGTGTGGGCCCCCTATGGCCCATCTCCACTCCCCCTTCTAGCATCCTTCGTCTTCTAAAAAAATATGATTTTCCATGTATTTTCCGGGATTTTCTGATCTTTGTGAATTTCGCCTCCAAACGGTGTCTTTTTCATCAGAATCCTGACTTCATCGGTCCATCCTCCAAAATTCATCAACCATGCATTATAGATGAAATAACATAAGTATCATCTCTTAATATGAAATATATCAATGAATAATAGTAAATTATGATATAGAATAGTGATGCAAAATGGACGTATCACAGACATACATGGTGTGCAAACAAACAAACACAAATAAACTTGATAAATCAAGATAAGTAAGTGGCAAGCACAACATATTCAAAAACATGCGAGGTACAAAACCAACACATGCACAAGGGGCGAGTAACGTTCAATGTAATGAGTTAAGCACATGTTACAACAAGGAGGAACATTAGAAATATAATAGAGGTAATATAATCCACATGACTTGGCTTGACAAATATAATAGATGAAGATCCCTTAATTCTTCATGATGAAACCAAGTCTCCAGTGTCCTCCAAAATCACCTATTGATCAAGTTTTGGCTTGTTGGTCCCCAACCAAGTTGGGTCCTAAGAAGTTAGTCACAATAGGCTTGGCAACCCAAATGTTTTTTTCTTGACACCACTTTGGGTACCAACATATTTGGCAAACACATTGCCCACCTCATCCTTACAAACTGAATAAGCATCATCAATCATGATAGGGTTGGATGAGGAGTTACAAACAGTGCATGAGGAAGAAATGTGCCCCTTCTCATGGCATATGTAGCAAGTTCTTCTCTTGCTATCTTTCTTCTTAGGTGATTACAAAACTTGAGGAAGAGCATGAGTAGTCCTCTTGGGAAGAGACCCATCTATAACTTGAGGTAGAGCTTGAGGCCGTTTCCCTTGTTGTTTCACACTAAGAGGCTTCTTATTCAATGGCCATGATCTAACATGATGCCCTTCTTCCTTGCACTTGAAGCAAACAATGTTGGCCGGATCCTTGACTTGATCATGGTAATTCTTATTGTTGCCCTTATGCTTCAACTTGTTAGTGGACTTGTTCTTGATATTGGAGTTGAATCCAAGTCCACTCTTATCATTGGTTTTTTTTTGCACACTCAAGATGTGGTTGAGTGTGGCCTTCCCTTTATGACCCTTTTTCAAGTCATTCTTCAAAGAAGTGACTTGAGCCTTGAGCTCTCTAATTTCCTCTACATGGTTAGTGTCAACAACAATAGTAGTAGAGGAAGTCGATTCTACATTGTTAGAGCAGCAAGGCACGGAATGCAATTCATCACAAGATATAGCATGGTTATGCGGAGATGAATTACAAGGACTATAACATGGCAATATCACATTAGGAGTAGAAGTAGTGCTAATGTCCACATGAGGCCCACTAGATGTTACCTTTGACACAATGGCCTCATGAGCTAAATTTAGCCTATCATGGGAGACTAGAAGATCCTCATGCGAGCTTGAGAGATTAACATGACTTTCTTCCAATTTCCCATATTTGCTAGTTAGCAAAGCAAGTTGAGCTTTTAGCTCAACATTCTCCTTCAAAATAGATGCTTCACAAGAAATAGACTTAGTAGCACAAGCATCATTATTAATGGCAAGAGGTGAGGGCAACTTTGCAAGCTCCTTTGAATATGAAGCTTTGAGTTGCTCATGTGACTCAGTGAGTTTGATGAGCTTACTCTTAACGACCTGAGAACCATTTTCAAGGTGCTTAAAATCCTCAACGAGTTTAGCATGGGCAACTATAAGTTCATCATTTTTATTTTTGAGAGCACTTGCCACCACAAGTTCTCTATCATAGTTTTCCTTTACTCTAGACAATTCTAGAGCAAAAGTCTCCTCTAGAGATTCTTTGGTGGATTGTTCTTCTTCAAGGGAGCTCTCTAGATAAGAAACCTCATTAGCATACTCACGCTCATGTTCATTCTTTTGAAAAATAATATTTTCTTGGTCCTCAATATTTTTCTTGCCTTTAATAGCACAAGTCGAAATTTCAACAAATTTGGAGGAAGCAATTTTATTTCTACAAAGAGCAGGAAAGACAATCTGTCCCATCTCTTGAATGGAGGTAATATCATAATTAACTAGATAATCATCATTATTATCATTCTCAACCTCATCATCATCATCAGCATCATCATGGGAAACAATGGGATCCAAGGAAGTTACCTTTGTTCCCTTAGCCATAAGGCATATGTGAGAACCGGAAGAAGGTGATGATGAGATTGTATTTGTATCTCCATTCAAAACATTGTCTTGGACCATAGATTCTTTGTTTTCCTCTACATGGTTAGCAATACAAGCACTAGAGGAAATAGAAGCATTTTTATCATGGCAACAAGACAACACAAGCATATCATCATAAGATTTATTCAAGTTATTTCTACTAGATATGCAAGGACAACCAACACAAGCATATGAGGAGTTTTGGGTTCTACAAGTGTTAGAGTCCAAACATAGACCATAAAACTAGATAGAGATGAATGATTATCAATAGTAAGCTCACTATCCAAATTGCAATTTCTATCACCACTCACCAGATCATTACCTTGTGAAAAATCACATGTTGGTGAAGTGGTAGAAGATGATAACTTATCACGGCCGGAGGTGGAGGGAACACAATCATCCTCAATAATATTGGACTCACTATATTTATCTTGAAGGTTTGTTCATATCTCATGAGCACTCCGATAATGCATGATTGAAGAAATAACTACATTGCTCACAACAAGTAAAAGCATTTTAGTAGCTTGAGCATCTATATAAGAGTTCATCTTATCTTCTAAAGATTCGTTTTGGGGATCCATAGGAGAAGACAAACCCATACATAGAATTACCTCAATGGATGGGTGAATGTCCCAAAAATAATCTAGCATGCGATATTTCCAGACATCATAATTTGTGCCATCGAATATATAAAAGGAATCATGCACTAATTCACTAGACAACATCTTTACTCTCAAGGCGGTGAAGCCTAAAAGCAAGAGACCTTGCTCTGACACCAATTGAAAGATCACGAATGTCGCCTAGAGGGGGGTTGAATAGGCGGTTTAAAACTTTTACGAGATGGGCTTAACAATGGTAGAATAAAACTAGCATTTTCTTTTGTCAAGCACAAAGCCTAGATGTACTAAGGCTCACCTATGTGTGCCCACAACTTATGCTAAGCAATACAAGCAACAATGTGATAGCAATATAGATTACTTCAAGCATAAAGGCTATCACAATGTAAAGTGCATACGTAAAGATATCAGGTATAAAGATAACCGAGGCACGCGGGGACGATGATACTTTATCGAGTTCCTCCAACAAGGGAGCATGTCTCGTTGGAGGGGTGGGCGATACTAAGACCACCAACGCCACAAAAAGGCCTCACCCTATTCTCTCGAGCACTCACCACGCGACAAGCACCCGTTCCACTATGGGACACTTGAGGGCGGTCACCGAACCCGTAAAAGATTGTGGCTATCTCCACAACTTAATTCAAGGCTCCCAATAATCACCACCAAGGACAATATCTTGGGGAGAGCTCCACAACTTAATTGAAGGCCCCAAGAACACGACACAAAGGCAACACAACCGTCTAGGGTTCCAAGAATCCAAGAGGGACAATCTTCTTGATTTCACCAACCAAATCCTCCGGGGAGAACTCAAACTGATGCACCTAATGCAAAAGGCAAGAATACCACAAAGATGATCCAATCCTTCCCTCTCAAGTTCCAACAAAGCTACTAAAGCAATTGGGGGAATAAGAGAGTAAGAACAAAAGAGGAAATCCACAAAAGAAACCCCAAGATCTAGATCTCGAGATGTTCCCCTCACATAGAGGAGAGATGGATTGGTGAAGTTGTAGATCTAGATCTCTTCTTTCAAATCCCTCGACAAGATTCACGAAATATGGGAGGGATTGAGAGGAATAGCAAGCTCTTGAAGGTAGAAACAATGGAGGAGAGAGAGAGGAAGCAACTAGCCACTTGGGGAAGAAGGGGGCCTTTTTATAGGCCCCCCTACGACAACTAGTCGTTGCAAACCACTTATCCCGGAGTTTCCGGCCTTCAGGACCGGAGTCTCCGGGATCCGGACTCCGGGCAGCCTCCAGATGCTCTATTTACATCCCCAGAGTTTGGGCCAGAATTTGGGCCGGATTCTCCAGGGTGCGAACCCCGGAGTCTCCGCCCCCCACAAAACTGGCAGAAACACCGATACAAAAACAATCATAACTTTTGCATCCAGACTCCGATTTTGATGATCTTGGGCTCATTTCAAAGAGGAAAACAAGATCACAGGATTATGCAGGGAACCATCATAGTCCAGCAAGGTAGGACATAACCTAATGATGAAAGTTTTAACCTATCTATAAAAGACAAACCGGTAAAACCTCCAACATTGAAAACGCAATGGAGAATGCATATGAAATCCGTTTTCGATGAACTTGAGCTTGTCATGGAGATTAAGACAAGATATAAATCCTATCATGAATAAGAACCAAATAAGAACCAAGAAAGATGATGTCCAAAATGCATATGTTTGAGCTCTCTTTGAAGGATATGATCAAGTTACTCACTCGAGAGCCCCTCTTGATAGTACATTTATCTATCCTAAACCCGGTCTCCCAACAACAACATGAGACCGGCAAAAGGGAAAACCTATAAAGATAATACCTTTGCCTTGACCAATCAACTTGAGCTCGATGTAGATGGTCTTGTCCTTCTCAAGATGGACACCTTTCTTGATTGCTCTTCCTTAAGCACGAATGATGAAGACTTGAAACATGCTCCCCCATACACCATGGGGAAACCTCTTCTTTGACCTTGTCTTCATCGATCCATGATCACCGAGGATGGCAAGCTTCAAGCATGTGATCTTCTAGAGATGGTGCATCTTGAGCTTGAACAACATTTCTTCTAACTTCAATTAGATGATGTCTTGAAGATACACATGAGGAACTCCATCTCCTTATTCAAGACACACTTGATCTTATTTTCTTTATTCCTCTTCTTCTACAATATTCCAATAGGACCAAAGCCCTTGGACAATGCTTCTTCTTCATTTCTTCTACCTTGAGGCCAACACATGCTCCAAGCAATATCAATGGACAATTCCTACAAGTGCAACTTAATGCAAACATTAGTCCATACACTACAAGGAACGTGCTAACTAGTGACCCCAAATATTGGTCATAGAAAGGTCATAGTAATTCATCTATGACCTTTCTATGACCAAAAGCAGTAGGTCACATAGAGAGGGTCACTATAGACAGCCGACGACCTTTTTTTTGAATTGGTCATGGGCAACTATGACCAAAATAGATGGTCATGGTGTCTATGACCAAACAATTTGGTCATAGGCTATCTGCCCAGTCCACGTCAGCCAATCCTACATGGTAGATTTCTGTGACCAAATCAATTGGTCGTGGATCAGATTCAGCCCAGTCCAACTCAACCTTCTAAATGGACCGAGCCCAATAATTTAGCCTGTGTAATTGTCTTTTTTTCTACCTGACTATTTTAATTCTCTAAGCTGTGGCCATTTTACAGTGCATTTTCTTTTGGGCCGCAGTCTTTGTACACATTTGGGCCTTGGCCATTTTACAGCCTGGTGGTATTTTGAATCTTCGCCCTTTTATTGTCCAATTGATTGATAATTTTCGAATTTATATGAATTGGTTTTCAAAACATGTCCATTATTTCTTGGGCCATGGCCTTTTTATAGCCCACTTATTTGTCTAGTATTTGGGCTGTTTCAATTCTACAGTAGAAGTATGTACATTTATATAATTATTTTCCTTCACATAAAAACAACAACAATAATAAAAGAAGATATTATGTCAGCAGATAATATTTCAGCACAACACATATCTTTTCAGCACATAATAAATGTCATTCTCACTTGACTCACAACGGCATAGTCAGCCAACAACATCTAAAATGACAGCCACACACGGCATCCAAAATGACAGCCAAAAAATGACCAAAGTGCAGCCACACATGGCATCGAAAATGACAATCAAAAAATAACCAATGTACAGCCACACATGGCATCAAAAATGACAGCCAACACAGAAGTTGTTCACAGTTCATAACTAGTCTAAGCAAAAAACAGAACTAGCTCACAGAACTAGTCATCATACCAAAGATGAGCTCCTAGTATCCTTAGCTCCAAGCAGTGCCATCAAGTGGGAGAACTTCTCATCCTGTTCTTGATGCATCTTCAGAAGCAGTTCATACTTCTCGTCTCGTGCAGCTTGTAAGGCTTCAACTTCTTCGGACTTCTTCCTCAATGCAGCAACTTCTTCTCGCATAGCTTCACCTTTAAGTTCGAACCTTGCCAGCTGCTCCTTGAGGTCACGAACATGGGCAGCTACAACAGCAGACTTAGTACCAGAGGACTTTGACTACAGCCCAGGATTGATCAAGAATGTGCTTGACGGGCATTCCTTTCTGAGAACTTAAGCAACAATTTGGACATCGCATATTGGTTCTTCACCATCAGGTACTTCGGCATCCATCCTCTTCTCCATCTCAGCCTGCCATGAATGGATATAAGATGCAAATAAGATGAATCAAACAGCAAAGGTATTCTATGAGAAGAGAACACAACAGTTTGAATGACTTACAATAGCGTTCTTAGCTGACTCTGAAAAGCCATTCTTTGAGCTGTTGTGTGTGGCCTTGAACAAGTCAACCGCGTTCAGTTCCTCACCATTGCGCTCCTCCTTCTGAAATGTCATTCAATCGAGAATCAAACTACAAGCTTTCAAGACAAAAGTTATTTGAGCCTAATAAAGAGAAAACATGCTTTGTTCTTACAGTGGCATATATATGATCCGCGTAGGACCTTGAACCGGTCTTCTGCTGAAACTTCACCTTCATTCTATTCTCTTTGTTTGATTCATAGGTTTTCTACAAAAAACATAGACTGTTATCATGGGCTAGCACTACCAGTATAGACCAACAACTACATGTTAAAAATATGCCACACATATAGAGCATGTACATGCAAACAACAGGAGATACCATGCAAAGAGCAGCAGATACTATGAAAACAGCAGCAGATACATGCAAATAGCAGCAGATACATTAAAGACGGTACATATTATCACATATATTTTTCTCGATGTGCATTACATTGAGATTATGCCTCAACTTGAGATCTGCCCAATACGGGAGGTCCCACAGGATACACCTCCGGTCCCAACATTAACCGTCCTCCCGCTTCCTTTTTATTTGAACCTTTCTCGGTCTCACATCTTTCACCTTGTCAAGTTGCTGCTCGAGCTCTTCTTTACTGAACTCCGCTGGTGCGTCGCGGTTTTCAGTCTTCCCATTGAAATCTCTGCTTCTTCGCCAATGATGGTTGCGAGGAAGAAAACGTCGGTTCCCTATCCAGCACAACTTGTTCCTTATTATTTCTGAGCACGGGTTCTTGTCACACCGAACACATGCTTGATAACCAGTCGTGAGCCTGCCCGACAGAGTGTGCACCGCAGGGAAATCATGGATGCACCATATTACCGCAGCCCGCAAATCTAACTTATCAGGACTCAGGGAATCATAGGTACGCATACCCTCCCATAGCTTCATCAGATCTTTAACGAGGGGCTCCATAAAGACATCAAAATCCTTTCCTGGAGAAGATGGACCCGGGATCAACAAAGCCATCATGAAGTTGTATTGATCCATACATGCCCAAGGTGGAAGGTTGTATGGCACAACAAATACATGCCACATGCTATATTTCTTGCTCATTCCAAAAGGGTTAAAGCCATTAGTGGCAAGGCCAAGTCTTATGTTCCTCGCATCGGGGGAAAACTCTTTATGTTTATCATTAAAGTCTTTCCATGCCTCTCCATCAGCTGGATGGCTAAGTTCATTATCCATAGGTTGCCGCTTTAGCTTATGCCATTGTACCTCCTCAGATTGCTTCTTTGAAAAAAAATCCTCTGCAACCTTGGTATAATAGGAAAGTACCTCAACACCTTCTCTGGAATCTACCTCCTCCCATCTGCATCTTTCCACCTAGAGGCATCACATTTCGGGCACTTGTCAAGGTTGGCATATGTCTTCCGAAACAAGACATAGTTGTTTGGGCAGACATGGATTAAATCATAACCAAGCCCCAGTCTGCGGATTACACTCAATGCTTCTTCATAATCTTTGGGAATTGAGCTTTTAGGGTACTGGATGGTCAAGATACAGACTATTCCATTGATGGCAATGTTACTTATCTGGTAGAAGGACTTGACGTGGCGTAACTTCACAGTGAAAGCAAATCTGGACATTGTACCACCATCACTAGCTGGATGCTTCGCCTCCTCTATAAGCTCGGCATAGATTGTATTCATTCCCTCACCTTGTGGTTTAGATTGGTATAGATCCTTAAAAAGATCAGGGATTCTATCATCTTCATCCCCATCCTCCTCCAAAACAACATCCTCTTGCTGATCATCATCTTGTACAAAATCACCACCTTGTTGTGCATCAGGTTCATGATGTTCAGGTTCATCTCCAGGTTCTGCATGTAAAGCCTCTCCATGATGGATCCATCTATCATACGTGGATGCCATCCCATGCATCAGCAGATGAGCCTCTACATCATGTAGAGTCTGGTGATCATGGTTATTATAGCTGGGGCATGGGCAAAGAACTTGAGCACCCTCGGCAACACTTTTGCGAAAAAACTGCATGAACTCATTCACTCCCCTTATATGCTCATAAGAAAGCCTTCTAACTCCTTTGGTAATCCAGCGTCTATCCATCTGCATGCAAAAGACCAAAGAATTGTTAGCATGTAGAATTGCTAACCTTAGAGTAACATCAAATGAAACCAAACCAGAAAATTCCATACCTAAGATTTGAGTAACATCATAGTAAAATTGCTACAGGGAGCATTTGACTGAATTGCTACAGGGAGCATTTGACTGAAAATTTCATAGCTACATGGGGAATTTGACCAAACAATTGCAATAGGGACACAAACTATTCCATAGCAACAGGGACACAAACTATTCCAAGCATTTCACCAAACAATTCCATCGACACAAACTAAAGAACAGACCTAAACCTAGAGGGGAGAGGGGAGAGGGGAGACGAGAGGGGCACATACCTGGAGGTGATCGGCCGTGGCCCCTTGCTCGGCCGCTTTCTCTGCCCCTTGCTCAGTCGCGGCTTCAGCAGCACCGCCGCCGACGGGGAGTTGCAGAAGGGGCCTCGTGGCGACGGGGAGTCACTGAAGGGAGCCGCTTCCTCCTGTCCTGGTAGCAAGAAGAAAGCGGAAGGGGCTCTGTCGAGCAGCAGCACCGCCAACGGGGAGTCCGGCAGCACCACCACCCCCGCCCTCGCTGGTCGCCTACACCGATAGCAAAGAGGAAGACCCGATTTTTTGCTAGGTTCCTCGCAGTTTGCTGTGTACACTCAGATACAAATAAAGTCTATTCATATACATAACGAAGGTCATAGTATCAACAACACTAGCCTGGTTCAGTGGTAGGGGGCTACTTGAAACAGCGCCCGATCATGGGTTCGAGTCCTCGGTGCGCTATTTTTTGCCAATTAACTGGGCGTGGGTTCTACCCATAGTATGGGCCTAACTGGGCCACCATCCGGTGTAGCAGGTTTATTCAGGCCCAATATGCTAAATGGTCGAGCGGGCTGGTCCAGTCCAGCAAAGCATGCTAAATTGTCTGCAGAGAAAATATGGCCCAACATGCTAAATGCACCTGTGCCACCTGTTAGAATAGTCAAAATCATTGGGTCCCACTTGTCAGATGGTTCAAATGACACCTAGATACTGCCATGTAGACGCAACTGCTGATGTGGCGACCTAGTCATGTCAATACATCCTAGTTAAGGACGTTATAGTATGGTCACAGATGTTATGACCATTTAAATTGGTCCTAATCTGCTAAAAAAAAGGTCGTGGACCACTACTGTTTAGGCTATGACCAATTCATGTAAGAATATTATGACCTTTATTGGTAAATTGGTCATAAAATTTATGGCTTTGGACCCTTCCAAACGGCCTACGACCATTTCGAACCAAATGGTCACAGAACTATGACCAAAAAAACCATGGTCGTTAAGAAAAGGTCACTAGTCAACACATTTCTTGTAGTGATAGAGATTGTCATTAATAAACAAAACCACACATGGGGGCCCACATGCGCTTTCACCCCTCATCCAGGCCAACGCTAGAGAACCAAAATTCGAACCAATCCCTCACGATTGACTAGCCCCATCCCAAAGATCTCCAATGGCGGTGCCGTCAGAACTAGAGCGCTCATCATAGGAGTGCATCATTCAAACTGGACCCCATGTATTCCATGCCTGCCGTGTCCCCGCAGCCACAACCGACTTCTCCGTCATCGAGCTGCTGTTATTTGATGAGGCGATGACGTACACAATGACACTGAAGATCTTGTTCTAGAGGACGTACGATCTCAGGAGGATGCCTGGATCCCTCCCATCCCCTCTAGAGGAGGACGATGTTGCAACCACATGCTGTGAAGAGGAGGTGTTGAATCTTAGCCTACATCCCTACAAGTTGAACAAAGTGAGCAAGGGCGTGGGAACTATGCGCAAGGTTCTTGGCCGTGTATGGCTGCTAAAGAACCTGTAACTCATGGTGGAGGAGTGGGACATCATTTTGCCTTATGATATTCTGCACTGGCTCTGGCATGAGGTGTGTGTGTGGGTCAATGGTTCCACTTCGACCTAACCCTCGGTGTGGACCTCTAGCTCATCGTCAACTTGTCAGCGCTTCAATACAGTTGGTACCTAGTTGAGCATGAGGACATCCACTACAGCATATGCATGCAGCCACTATCGAAGCGCACAACTGTCCGTCTCCAGGATGCAACCATATGTACCACTGCAAGTGCATCTTCACTTGGTTTGAGACCAACGCCAGGTGCCCTATCTGCCGAGACAATGTGCTCGCCCATCTCTACTGAAGCCAGGTGCATATGCCCCTTATATATGAAACTTGGTCATGTGGTTGCTAAAATTAATTAATGTACATTGTAACTGCTTCATGCAAAGTGAACTTGTTCTACATATGTTTGCACTCGTCGAATTAAGCTTAATCTAATTTGAACAGAGAAAACAATTAGTCTGGGATTACAATCCAACATGAAATTTTCATCATGCCTGTCATACGTTTTACAAAGAGAAAACCAAAACGAATCACAGTTCGTCATCTCACTTCATAATATGAAAAAGTAGTCTAATCATCACACCATCATCACTTTCAGCATCGCCACATTCTAGATCCACATATTTCGACTAGGTTGGATCTTCTTACCCTTGCCATTCATCATACATGCCCTGAGATTCATGTGGTATAACCAGTTTATTCTTGTGTTTGTTGACTACACTAACCTCAACAGCGAAAGCTACTTGTCCATCATGCGTAGAGCTGCTTATGGAAATCAAATTTGCATCAAGGTCAGCCAGTTCAGTTACCATATAACCACTGGAATCATCTTGGTGGCAACATCTATGGTGACTGGCTCTTCATACTCATTCACATCATAGGTTCTCCATGCCTCAAACTTTTCAACATAATGCCAGTCATTATTATCTCTATCATCCAAGAATATTAACTTGGAAGCTTGAGTTACCAAAATATAAGGTTCCTCCTTGTACCAGTCAGTAGTAGTATTGATCGAAATGAAATTCTTGTCATTTCGGGGGCCTCTTTTCTTGTTCGGATCTTGGTCATACCAATAACACTTGAATAGAACAACAGATCGACCACCATTCTTGTGATTATATTTTAACTCAATAACCTCTTTTATATGACCATAATGATGATATTCCTCTAAGTTCTTCATTTTGGCTATCAAGTGCTCTCCACTAGTCGAGAGGCCACTATTTTGTTTCTTCAAATGTTTCACATGTTCATAAGTGCTATAGTGGATACCATGGTCATTGCAAGTTGAAGTTGTCTGCACCCTTTTTGCAGGACCGTATTATAGAGCATAGAGACCATCACGAACATCACCTGGATTTTCTTCATGCAGCTTCGTGATCTATGGTTATACAAAATAATCAAGAGGTCATATCATGTGCACAATTCGTATGCAATTCAAAGTTCAATTGAACATGTTACATGATTCCTAAATCATTCTTGAAGCCCACCCACACATACTGGTGTAACATAATCTTTTCCTTTGGTTGCTTTAAATAACCTACAAAAATGATACTAAAGTCAGACATATGAACATATGTTGCTACAAGTTTCATTTCATATATGTGAGGATATGTATGAATAGTGCTCACACAACAAAGTTTTCAGCTTCATCAGCGTTATTCAGCACATACCAAGTAATTTGGTCATATTCATGTTGCATTAATTTTGTATGTTCCTTCTTTCCTACTAGGCGAACACCATGGTTAATAATAGATTTTTCAATTTCTTCAGCTCTGCCACCCAGATTGGATCTCGTTTTACGATCAGGAATATATCTTGAACAAAATGCAAATGTTTAGCAGCAATATATGCCTATGCAATGCAAGCATCTACTCTAGCCTTATTCCTAACAGGACCCTCGAAAGTGCAAAGTCAACGTTCTATAGGGTACATCCATCCATACTGTACGAGACCTCTATAAAGTGCATCTTCATGCAGATGAACATCCAAATGCACCATCACATCAAAGAAGGATGGTGGATATATCAGCTCAAGCTTGCACATGATTTCTACTATATTTGTTTGAAGACGTGCTATAACTCTTATGTCTAGAGTTCTGCTACAGATTTCCCTAAAAGTATTTTCCCAACTCTGCAAGCATGTTGTACAAATCCTTGTTCACTAAACCTTTAACGCCAAGATCTAAAATCCTTTGCAGTAGGATGTGGAAATCATGAGGTTTCGACCCTTGGAGCTTGTTCTCCTCTGCGTTGATACAATTTTAAATGTTGGAAGAAAATCTAGATGGGAACTTCACACCTCAGAGGAAGTCACAAAATAGTACCCTTTTATCCATTGACAAGGTAAATTCTACACCTCGAAATTTGTAATGCTTTTCACCACCCTTATGAACCATATCTTCAAGACACAGCTTCAAGTCGTTGTTAACATTGAGTTTTTTGCAGTCAAGCCTAGCATCATAGCTATCTTTTGTCTTGGATGGAATGTTGAGTAATATGCCTATAATGTTGTCACATATATTTTTCTCCATGTGCATGACATTAGTATTATGTCGAAGCATCTTACCAGCCCAAAACGGCAAGTCCCACATAGTGGATCTGCGCTTATAAAATATTCTCGGTTCATTTTCCTTCCCTTGGGCAGCTGCTACTACTTATTTCCTTCTCTTCCTTTTGGGTCCTGCTCCTACTAGCGGTGCATCCTATGTATTCTTTATTTTACCTTGTTTGGTAGCTGGTTGTTTTCCTGGTTTGACATTTCTGACCTTTTGTAGACATATCTACAATTCAGCTGCAGATGCAGTGCCATATTCAGTCCTCTTTCCATAGAACTGCAATTTTTTAAGTTTTTTGGGAATTTGTGGCCTTTATGAAGGAAAACCCGGTGGCCAAAAAAGTCGATCTTATTTTATAGCCTCACTGCGACCTGTTTTATCTCATAGTGAACACATGCATTATAACCTGTTGTCACTCTTCCTAACATACTGCCAAGAGCTATAAAATCATGGGTGTAGTACAACACAATAACACACATAGGGAACTTGGCATCTTCAGGTTTGGTTGCAAGGATATTAGGAGTCATGACACCCTTCCATAGTTCTTGCAAGTCTCATATGAGAGGCTGCCTGAATAGATCAAAATCCTTCCCAGGTGATTTGGGACCTAGGATGAGTAAAGCCAGCAAGCAGTTGGACTAATCAGTGCATGCCTAGGGAGGCAGGTTGTAAATTGTAAAAAGTTCTAGCCACATGTTATACGAGTTACTCATGTTCCCAAATGGGTTAAATATATCTGTAGCTAGGCCAAGTATCGGGTTCCTTGGATCTACAGCAAATCCTGGATGAGCCTTGTCAACGTTCTTCCATTCATTGCCATCAGCTAGATGTCTCAGCAAGTAATCGTCCGATTTGAAATCTCTTTGTGCCATCTTGTTTCCTTAGATGTTTGTTTTGACTGAAATTGCCTCTTCAACCTATCTATAATTGAAAAATATCTTGGAAACTTACAAGGATCATTCTTCTTGTTATAACCATTTTCCATCTTGATTCGTTACATACTAGGAATTCATCGAGGTTTTCATAATCCTGCCAGAACAGTACACAGTTATTTGGACAAAAATGGATCTGCTCATATGACAGTCTTAGTATCTTGATGTACGATTTCATCTCATAAAAGGATTTTGCCAGTTGTTCATGAGGGATTGACTCGCTTTACTCCTTAATCACTGAATCGAAAGCTTTATGGGTAATCTTGTTGGATGATTTTTCCTTTAGTAATTTCATTACCAATTTAAATCTTGAGATACCAGAATCAAGGTCCACTGAACACTTGGCATCTTTTATCAAGTCAGAGAAAAGTGATCTTTTAAGAGAAGGAGCGCCCTTTTTTTGCTTGTGGTGGGGTACGGGTCCCTTAACAAACCGTAAAGGTCCTCATCCTCGATCTGGTGAGCTTCAGGCGGATCAACATCAGCTAGAGGATCAAGAATAGGCTGATCATATGGTTCACCATGTTTAGTCCACCAAATATATGTGCATTGCATCCCATGATAGAATATATGGTCTACGATTGTGCTCCGACTCAGTTTTTTATAATTAAGGCATTGTTGGCACAGACAAAACACATCCGACTTATCATTATGCTGTCTAACAAAGTTCATGAAGTCATTAACACCTTGCCAATATAATGATGTTGCTTTTTTCATTCAATATCCAATATCTGTCCATATGTGGAGGATAGAGATGATCAAAAGCGAGCGGGAATGGATAAGAGGCTTGTGGGATTGACATGATAGGGTAGGGTTGGCTATACTGCTGGTGGCGAACTCCAGGCTAATAATCTGAAGCGCATGGATACAAGTTATCCTTGCGAACAGGTTGATTACCGATCTAATTAAGCCAAGATATCTGAGAAAATTGATTGAATATAGAACTATTAATGCCACGTAGTTTTAGCCTATTTTAGAAATTATGTGCATAACTATGTTACATATTTGAGAGAACAGATCGACCGAGCGCAATAAAATGCCAACCAATTCGAACAAAAATATCAAGTGCAGAGCAATGTCAAATGAACAGATCGAGTATGAAACGACTTCTAGGGAATGATTCGAGCAAACTAAGGAATTATAAGCGTACCATGGGGATCGACTTGTTGACCGCCGGCTTGTGTACGTCTCGAGAAGAACGACGCCGCCAATAATGGTGTTAGGCTTCCCAGCTGATAAACGGAGTGTCAATGTTTTGGTGTGTGTCATGTGGTTTTGGCCACCGGTGCATCTCCACTAGAAGAATGGCAAAAAGAGAAAGTAGCTGGCTGCTAGAGTGAAGGCGCGAGTAGGAAAGTTAATCTAGGCGTTCGGTGGGAAGTTTTGGCTCACACGGGGTATGTGTCCTAGTTGTCAACAATTTTTACGCGAAATATCTGCCAATTGTTTCTCCCTAGTTTTTCTACCTTGTTGAGGTCTGGAATTTTTATTACTGAGCCCATGAAATTACCCTATCGTCCCCAAGCATAGCACATAACCTTCCAATTCAGCCTTTTCATGGTCCGATGGCTACTGACCATAGACCATTCAATGAAGGAGTTAACCCATGGAATATAGCCCACGAAGAATAGGGCATCCGCCCTTAGTTATCCCTGAACCCCTCCCCCAAAAGCTCCACCTACCTATATTTTCGTGTAGAAACTACTACATTATGTAGCATTTTTAAATTGACCTACCAGGAGCGTCGCCTTCTTATTTGAAGGGAGATAAACATGGACACGGAAAGTCTTTTTAAGGAGACAAATTCGTAAGTTATAGCAATGATGTTTAATGTTTAAAGCGCATGAAGTGTTTCTTGTGTAGTGGAATGGCATGTAGTTGACCACCGTTGAAGTCTCGAGTTTGGATCCTAGGTAATCTATGATATTATAGATTACCATTTTCTGTACTCTGTACACAGAGGCTAACACCGGGGACCCAGCTGCAAGACGACCACATATACGTCTACAACGAACAACATTGGCATGGTCAGCATACATATGGTTTCTATACAGAGAGGCTGCCATATGGGACCCAGATAAACGGCTGGTACATCTAGCAATGTTGGCAAGGTTAGAACGATGGACTAGATCCCAAAAAATAGTCCAACATACACATGTTTCTTCAAAGAGAGGCTGACATCTTGGACCTAGCATAAACATGTTTCCTACACAGAGGAGGCTGATATCTAGGACCCAACGATAGACCAAGGCCAAAACAGTGGATGCTACCAAAAAAAGTCCATCATACACGCGTTTCATTTACAAATAGGCTGACATGTGGGACCTAGTAGCGAGACCTTATATAGGTGCTGCATCGAGCAATGTTGCCAAGTTCGAAACAGGAAGACATGAGGGAAGAAAAATAGTCCAGCATGCACATATTTCTTCTAATGAGAGGCTGTCATGGGGTACCCAGCAGTCTGAATAAATGTCTGATGTAGCGAGCAACATTATCAAGTTCGAAACATGGTGGCACAAGCAAATAAAAAAGTCAGTGATACAACCGATTCTATTAATGAGAGGCTGACATGCGGGACCCAACAACCTAAATAAACGGCTGATGCAGTGAGCAACATTATCAAGTTCGAACAAGGAAGCATGAGTGAAGAAAAATTCCATCATACAACCGATTCTTCTAATGAGAGGCTGGCATATGAGACCCAACAGCTGAATAAATGGCAGATTAATTGAGCAACTCTATCAAGTTTGGAATAGGGAAGCACGAGCGAAGAAAAAATTCCAATGAGAGGCTGACATGGGTGACACAACTTCCTGACTAAATGATAGATTCATCGAGCAATGTTATCGAGTTCGAATCAGAGAGGCATGAGCTAAGAAAAAATTTCTATCATGCACACGTTTCTTCTAATGAGATACTGACGTGTGCACTGCGCATCATTATCAAGTTCGAAACAAGGTACCAAGAGTGAAGAAAACAATCCATTCATACACATGTTTATTTTAATAAGACACTCACATGCGGGTCCCAGCAGCCTGACTGAATGGTAGATGCATCGAGCCACGTTATCGAGTTCAAATCAGGACAACGCGACCAAAAAGTATGGTCCACTGGAGACACTGACATCTAGGACCCATACGCCTCAAAAGATTTCGGCAAGTCAACATCGCGCCAGGAACCAAAAAATCTTACTTCTACCACGCATCTGTTAAGCTTCATCCACATTTTTAGCAATTTCATCATAGTAAAGGGCCATGAAACTGGGAAAAAACATTTTCCGTCAGCCATGGTTAAGTGAAAAAATTTGTCGTGGAAGACACACCTTCTACAATGATCGATGAGCCAAATTGTTGCTGATGAAAACATTTTTTGTAGTAAACATATGCATGCAATGTGTCTTGAAAAGCTCTCTAGCATAACACATACTGATATGCCCAGAGCAGGATAGTAAAAAGAAAAGATGACCTCTTAGTGACGGTAATCAGTTTCCTCGAGCGGCTATTAGCCCTAAACTTACACGTTCAGTATAGGATACCTTCAGTAAACATATTATTCTGATAGAAACGCTTAGAACGATATCAAAAGACGTTTGTTGCGTTTTATGTTGGTTGCCGCATGTAATCGAAGAAAAATCACTAGAACTGCTTTCTTCTTTGTACATGAAGCTACTGCTGAGAAACTATACGGCTCCAAAGATATGAAAGGTCTGAAGAAAATTGAGGAACAAACACGAATATATATAGGACCGCACGCGTACAACATAGTGAAAGAGACACTTTTTATTAACACTTAGTCTTGCAACACAAAGTATTACAAATGGACCATTTCCGACAAACCGAACAAAGCCCTAGTGAACATTCATACTTGATGAGTGCAAATATGATGCATATAAATTATTCATACTGTCACTCATCACATGCTATATCTAGCGACAACTATGCCTATTATGCATGTTTACTAGTTCTCATTCATTTTTCATATGTACTTTGCACAACTAGTGGTTTTAGTAGGATTTTATTACCTTTTCCTTCTCTTTGACTTGTATGTAAGTGCTATGGACAATCATGGATATAAGGAGTTAAGAATATTTAATATGGAGAAGTTACAGGCGCCAGACTTAGCCATATGATATGTGGAAAATTCATATTTTTCCATCATCTCATATTGCTTATCTAAGACCATGGTATTTTATCCCTTATCCATATGAATCCAACGAGCCAAATAACACCTCAATCAGAGTCCGTATGAAGAAATGACGGCCAAAACACTGCAGACATTTGAGGGTTTAACGACCACTGGTACGGGTAGAGCTTGCCCGTACCATATGGTCGTACCTCCCTATGATAGCTTTGTTTCGTCAAATGGAACAACAGTTGTGAAGGCCTAATGGGCATATTTGGCCTCGACCTCCGTCGGTTCGCAAAACTGACCTCCAGAATGCCTATTTAAGGAGGGGAACCCTAGCCGCCTCCATCGTCATCCATCCACGCCCTTGGGGCGGAGCCCTACCGCTCCTCTGCCTCTCAATAGCCGCCACACACCTCCAAGATCAAGATCACTTCCAACACCTCCACAAGATCCAAGCAAGAGAAGGAGAAGGAGACGCCCCCATCTTCACTGCACGCACCATGCATCATCATCATTCGCAACAATGTCTCCAGCTCTCTCTCCCTTGTTTTAGATTTTGTATTTGTAAGATTAAACATGATGATCTCCATGAATTACTATTTGTATTTCTATTCATCCATGTGTGAGTGATTTATTAGGTTCTAGGTTGAGGTTTGATCTAGTGCGCTAAGTTAGAATGTGTTTGTGATCCAAGTATTCAATTACATGAGTTGAAGATGAGTTCATAGGATCCCTTGGTCCAGAAATGTACGTTTGCCTTGCGAGTGACACTCGAGAATCATGCATAGTACATACAATGTGACATCCAGGTAATTAAGTGGGGAATATTTATTTGTCCAAGGAATCTCTTGTAGACAATGGATCACACATATATTCACCCATCTAGTGCTAGTGAGACCGAAGCCTAGAAACCCTCTCTCATTCCATTCAATTCTACAAGTACAACCCCTTTTCGTTTACTTTAAGTTTTAGTTTACTTTGTTCTTGTTTAGCTCCTTGTTCTTAGTTACTTAACCTTCCTCAAATCATTTCCATTCTAGTAACCTATAGAGTAGACTATTTCCAAACACCATTTTGGATGCGAATATGGCCGCACTGACAACGTGGCTACATGGTTGTGTGTTTTCCATCCCGCAAAGGTCCCTTGGGATCGACATTTCTAATAAATAGTTGCTACTACAAATACTGCAATAACCCTATTGTTGGTCCCAGGAACCCATACATCAACTTGGCGCCATTGCCGGGGAGCATAGCGTTTGGTTATTATCTACCCACTCGCACATAATTTATTTCTGTTTTTTATTATTTACTGCTTTACTTATTTGAAAAGAACAAAAAATTATAAAATAAAAAACCCATAAAAATTTATAAAACAAAACTTATAAAAACATTTTCTACTAATCATGTCTTATGAGATTGCGATTTTAGAACATATTCAACTTGCAAAGGAGGATAAGAGACGCATAGAATCCTTGTACATGGTTTCCAAATAAGAAGACGATGCGTACAAAAAAGAACTCATAAATACTAATTATATGCAGGAATACGATATGTATTATTAGGTAATTTGTTGTGCTCACACATTATGTTCTTCATATGAAATAATATGTCTTCACTGTATTTGTGGCGAGCATTTTTGCTTTCGATGTTCTCATACCTATGATGAATCTGTGGCATCTTACAATAGTAGTGATGCTAATAGGGAAGTTATAGAGTATGTTCTTCATGAAGGTGCCCATGAACTACTCCAAAAAATAATGATACTTATGATGAGTAGTGATAATGAAATTTTATGAAGGTGGAGAGTAAGGCATGGTGTAAAGACGTAGTGCCCGAAGATAATCATCAGGAATCATAAGTTGAAAATGAGAAGAACTAAGGTAAGGTTGACAAATGTCAATAACCGGATTTTTAATCCTAGATGCCTGTTATGCCATACATCGCAATCCCATGGTTACCATTTTTGCGAGACATAACAGATTGGATATCATAGTACATCATCCATTACAAACCATCATAAGGTCTTACACAAATAAAGGATCTCATGATCCAGTCTTAATACAAACAAGTAGCAAAATAAATAGCGTAGCGGTGGGGTCCATCTTCAGTGTCACAGGCAATGCTGACAATGGAAGATGATCCTAGTTGTCATAGCCATCCTGCTGTCCTCCTTCAGGGTAGTCCTCCTCATAGTCTGGCCACATGAATAGCCAGGGACAAAAGCCATGATTACTCTTTAAGTACTCACAAACTATCACTAACAAGTAAGGTAGTTCTAGTAGGATGCTAAACTCTAAGTTTATCTATAAAGTTAAGTCTGAAACCTAAGCTAAGTTCAGAAACAAAAAAAAGATAAAATAAAGTTTGAAATCACCTAAGTGGGAACTTAGTTGTCATGGTCACAACTCTGTTGTGGTCAAGTCATGTCACAATTGATCTCATAAGTCATTTTGAAAACATCTGACAACGGAACAGTATGTCCACTCAACCTGTCCATAACCGCGGACACGGCTATTCGAATAGTTTGACACTCTGCAGAGGTGGTACACTTTCACCACAAAATTCAATACATCTATCAGGGGTAACCCTGAATCATCATACTTAGTATGCAGATAATCAAACATAACCTTTCCTTTACACACTCAAGTATAAGCAGCTCTCCTATGAGCTTGGCCTCCCAGCCATGGCCATCTGCCATTCTAGGCACTGCATAGGTGGACAACATTGAGAGGTAGCCTCAGCTCAAACCTCTCCCACGAGGGAACTAATACTAATGCATATAAACTTCTGGCTAAGCCTTACCCAATTCAGGTATTGTGGTTGTACGGTAAAATTGGAATGGTATCGCATTCGAATCCAACCAGTAGTTTTTATAAAGGGGCTAAGGCTCATGCCTCAATATTTTCATCATCATAAACCATATGTGTTTCTCAACACATGTCAAAACATCTCAATATAATGATTCATCATTCCAAGGTTTTCACAAGTCATTTTCACCAAGTATTCCCATCGAAAGTGATCAAGTTTTTGGTTTGGCTCTAATCACTAAGTTAAGAGTGTTCACTAATGTGGGATGCTAAGATCAATCTCATGCCATAGAATGACATCTAATTCTAACTAGATAGGCCAAGTTTTATACTCTTTATGCTATCTATAAACAAAGTAAAGAACTTTGGTAAAGTAAAAAAGTAAAACTTGGAGTAGGTATAAGTAAAAAGGGTATAACCAAAGCACGCCTAATGCATCTTGCTTAGGTTATCTTGCTTAGTTCTAGCTTTCTAACAATATCTTGCAAGTGTTAGCTTGCATTGTTAATGATGTCTTCCCTTGGTTCGTGAAGTGGTTGAAATTCTCTTCCTCCTCTTCTTGGTAGAACTCCTCCTCCTCGAAGACTTGTTCGGTACTATCATCTATAAATACATATGGAATACACAATCACCAAACAATACTTAACTCGTCTATTTAGCACACTAAGGCACACACTGGATGATCTAGTATCATCACAAGGTTTAATGACTAGTTTCATTTTATTTGAGAAAAGTAATTTCTACTCATTGAAATTAACTAAGATTTAATATTCTCCAATTAAAATATGGGATCATGTGGACACATGTCATAACCACATATTCTAATATATGGGAATGTGATTTAAAGATTGGATCACATTTTAATAAGTTTAAGTTTAATATTTAATGATTTAAAGTGACTAGAAATGCCTATATAGCATTATTTTGGTACTATTCCAAAGTCACTGCATGCAAACCTTAATATTATTATATATTCAGATAGGTATGGTTAAATGTGATTTTTGAGAGTTGGAATCAACTAAAAAGCTATTATGGTTGATTTTAGAAAAATGTTTGAATGTGAAAAAGCTTCTGTTTTGTTATTTTTGCTAGGAGAGATGTCTAACTCTAACTGATTTTAATCCAACGGGCTTGTCCTCGGTGGTACAGGGGCTGGCTGTGGCCGTGGGGTGGACCGTTGGCGGCGGTGTGATCATGCCTTCCTTCCTGGAGCGGCGGAGAGGGGCTGGTGGTCTCCTGCGAGCTGCCCGTGCTCGACCAGCGGGCATGGCGTCGGGGTGGCGCGACACTGCTGTCCTAGGCCATTTGGTAGGTCTTTGATGGCCTGGTTGGGGCTAGGGGAAACAAAGATGGTTAATGGTGCTCAAATGGCTTGACCAATTTTGATCAAAACAATATTAGTTAGGAAGGTTTGATTCTGCTCACAAGGTGCTCGACACGATGGTCGCATGAACCAAATTTTTGAATTTTGAAATGAATTTGGGTGGAGTTGTTGGTCTCATGCTTGAGCATATCTGGTTGCTGGGATTTGTCAAGTTGAAGTCATTTGAGTGGTTTTTGAAAAAGTGTGATCTAGGTACATACACTTGGTTCCAATTTCAAATGTCTTTTAAATTTAGAGTTTGAATGTTTTTGGAAGATCACAAAGTGGGCCTTGATTTGTACTAGCAAGGGGTGCAAAGATCCACAATTGTTTCTGTTTGAATTTGAGTTCTAGGAACACCCAAAGTGACCTAGTTGATTAAAATGGCAAAAATGACATTTCCATTATTAACTCTTTTTGATTTCTTTTTCTTTGGATTTTGCTTGGAAATGATCTAGATGATGTGGAATTCATCTTAGATTCATTTTACAACCATTAGAACAAAGAATCATGGCAATTCAAAACAATTCCTATTTAATGCAACACACACATGCATGCTTATTTATTTAAAGGAGAAAAAGTTTTTGTTAACCCTAAATTGGGTGATTTGGATCTTGATAACTTGGATTAAAGTTTTGGGATGTTACAAACCTTCCCCCCTTGAACAAAATCTCATCCCAAGATTTAAGAAAGAAAACTAGGAACTAAAGAGATCTGGGAACTCAGTCTTAATGTAATCTTCTCGCTCCCAAGTGGCTTCTTCTTCCGTATGGTTGCTCCATTGAATCTTGAGAAACTTGATACTCCGGGTCCTGGTGGTTCTGTAAGCTTCTTCCAAGATATGGATGGGCACTTCATGATATGTCAGATCCTTGTTGATATCAATGGCTCGGTGATAAACGTTCTTGAAAACTTTGGTCTTCTCCGACACTTCTAGGCATTTGCGAAGTAACGAGATATGGAACACATTGTGAATGGCTGACATCTCCTCTGGCAGTTCTAGTTGATACGATACTTCTCCTCGACAATTCAGAATCTTGAAGGATCCAATATATCTGGGGGTTAACTTTCCTTTCAGACTAAAACGTTGCGTTCCTTTCAATGGTGAAACTTTGACATACACAAAATCTCCAACATTGAAGGTCACGTCTCTCCTTCTCTTGTCAGCATAACTCTTCTGTCTAGATTGAGCTGTCTTAAGGTGCTCACAGACTCTGTGAACCTTCTCTTCGGCTTCTCGTAGGATGTCAGGTCCAAAAATCTGACTCTCTCCTACTTGCGACCAATTCAAAGGGGTACGACACTTTCTTCCATATAAGAACTCAAGTGGTGCCATTTGCAAACTGGCTTGATAACTGTTGTTGTATGAGAATTCTGTGAAAGGCAGACAATCTTCCCAGTTTGATCCATATTCTAACACACAAGCTCTCAACATATCCTCTAGGATTTGGTTGACTCTTTCAGTCTGTCCATCGGTTTGTAGGTGATAAGCTGTGCTGAAATTCAACTTGGTTCCTAATCCTTCTTGGACTTTCTGCCAAAATCTCGAGGTAAATTGGGTTCCTCGATCTGACACTATGGTCTTGGGGGTTCCATGCAGACTAACAATTCTGGCAATGTACAACTCTGCCAGCTTTGAACTCTGGTAGGTTGTCTTAATAGGTATAAAATGAGCTACCTTGGATAATCTATCAACGATGACCCAGATAGAGTCATTTCCCCTACTAGAAGTAGGCAAACCGGTGATAAAGTCCATTCTGACGGAATCCCATTTCCATTCCGGAATCTGCAATGGTTGCAACAGTCCTGCGGGTCTCTAATGTTCCACTTTGACTCTTTGACAGATATCACACTTGGCGATGTAGCTTCTGATTTCTCTCTTCATCTTGTGCCACCAAAATTGCTCCTTCAAATCTTGATATATCTTTATTCCTCCGGGGTGGATAGAATAAAGAGTATCATGAGCTTCTTGCATGATAACTTACTTCAGCTCCGAATCTGCTGGCACACAGATATGTCCTTTGTACCACAGAACTCCTTCTTCATCTTCGGTGAATCTAGGTACCTTTCATGTACCAATACGACGCTTGAATTCCGTCGATACTTGCATTTCCCTTCTGGGCTTCCTTGATCTGACTAATCAACGTGGGTTGAAGTTCAATGCTAGCTAAGAATCCTTTGCTAACTAGCTCAATTCTAAACTGCTCCAACTCCTCATACAAACTTGGTTGCTTCTCCTTGATCATGGTGTTTAACATACACGACAATCTGCTAAGAGCATCCGCTACCACATTGGCTTTGCCGGGGTGATAGTGAATGTCAAGGTCATAATCCTTGATTAACTCTATCCATCTCCTTTGCCTCATATTCAGCTCCTTCTGAGTGAAAATATACTTCAAGCTCTTGTGATGTGAGTAAATCCCACAAAGATTACCCATAAGGTAATGACGCCATGTCTTTAATGCCAAAACTACGACTGCTAACTCAAGATCATGAGTAGGATAGTTCTGCTCATGCTGCTTCGGTTGTCGAGACAAATTTGCAATGACTTTGCCTTCTTGCATCAATACACATCCGAGACCAATCTTGGATGCATCACAATACACATCAAACGGCTTCTTGATATCTGGCATAATCAATATTGGGTCTCAAATCAATCTCTTCTTGAGCTCTTGGAAACTGGCTTCACATTTGTTGGTCCATTCAAACTTCTTGTCCTTCTTCAACAATTGGGTCATCGGTCTGGCAGAAAATCCTTCTACGAACTTGCGGTAATATCCCGCTAATCTGAGAAATGCACAAACTTGGGTTTGAGTGGTTAGGGCTTCCTATTCTTCGACATCTTTGATCTTGGCGGGATCAACAACTCCTCCTCCTACAGACACAATATGTCCGAGGAATCCTACTTATTTTAGCCAAAACTCACATTTACTGAACTTGACATACAACTGCTGCTCTCTAAGGGTTTCAAGGATGATTCTCAGATGTTGCTCATGCTCTTCTTCTGACTTGGAGTAGATAAGGATATCATTGATAAACACAACGACACACTTATCTAGAAAATTCGTAAAGATCTTATTCATGAGATTCATGAAATAAGCGGGAGCATTGGTTAATCCAAAAGACATGACTGTATACTCATATAATCCATATCTGGTGGTAAAGGCGGTCTTTGGAATATCTGTTGCACGAATCTTAAGTTGGTGATAACTAGTCCTAAGATCGATCTTAGAGAACACTCTAGCACCAGTCAACTGATTAAATAGATCCTCTATCTTTGGGAAGGGCTACTTGTTCTTGATTGTGACGTCATTCAGCTTCCTATAATCTATGCACAAACGGTTTCCTCCATCCTTCTTGTTGATGAATAACACGGGCGATCTCCATGGCGATGCACTTGGTTGAATCAAGCTTGTTTCCAACATAGCATCCAATTGCTTCTTTAGCTCTACTAACTCTGATGGGTTCATGCTATAGGGTCTCTGAGCTATGGGTCCGGTTCCGGGGATTAGTTCAATAATGAACTCAATATCCCTATCCGGGGGCATACCAGACAATTCATCTGGGAATACGTCGGGGTATTCACAGACTACTCTGACTCGATCTATGGTGGGTAGGGCTAGACTCTTGTTTCACTTGAATTGACGGGGTAAGGTTTTAGATATATGCTCTACTGATACTCCAGAGCTACTGGTCATGGTGATGGATTTCTTGGCATAGTCTATCAATCCCTTATTCTTTGACATCCAATCCATTCCTAGTACTACTTCCAAACCTTTGGTTCCAAGTACTATTAGATTGGCATAAAAATCTATCCCATGTATTCTGATAGGCACAACTTTGCAAATTTTTCTAGCTTTTGTAGTTGAACCAGGTATTTGAACTATCATGACATGCTTAAAGTTGGTTGGGTGAATCTTACTAGTGCATGAAAATTCTTTGGTGACAAATGAGTGCGATGCTCCAGAATCAAACAACACTCTTGCTAAAACTAAGTTGACAGAAAACATACCCAACACTACATCTGGCGCTTCTTGGGCTTCTTCGACGTTCATGTGGAAGAGACGGCCATTGCAGTTGTGCGGGTTTCCTGGGGCGAATCTTCTTCCGGGCTGAACACGACGCTGTTGTTGAGCTGGGGCCTTCACATTGGCAGTGGCGGCAATCTTCTTGGGACACTCATTGGAGTAGTGACCCTTCACTCCACACTCAAAACAAGTATCTGAGACTTGTCTTTTGCTGCCACAGGCACAACATTGCTTCTAGTTCTGGGTGCAGTGTTGTTGTTGTTGGACTTGGGAGGTGCACAGTTGAAATTGCTAGAGTTGTTGGGGTGGTTGTTGTTGTTGTTGTTGTTTCCTCCGGACTTCACATTTCCTCCGCTATGGTTGGGGTAGCTTGGACGAGACATTGGGGGTCGATTGTTCTGTGGGGCATATCTGGTAGACGGGTTGGGACGGTACTTCTGGTGACTATTGGATCCAGCTTGGTGCATCATCCGACATTTGCGGTTGTTGTTTGCTTGATTAATCTTCCCTTCCATCTGAATGGCAGAGTCAACTAGCTCTTCGAGATCCTCGAAACGGACGTTGACGAGAATAGTCTACATCTCATCATGTAGTCCGTTCAGGAATCTCTCCTTCTTCTTGGCCTCTGTGTTGATGTCATCAGGTGCATACCTAGCTAGGGACAAGAATCTGTCACGGTACTCCACTACAGTCATTCTGCCTTGCTTTTGCTCTCTGAATTCATCTCTCATTCGGGTGACTAAACCCCGTGGCACGTGGGTGCGGCTAAACTTGACTTTGAAGGCTTCCCACGTCATCACTTGACCATGGTTCATTGTTGTGGGTGCCGTTCCACCATGCTCTTGCATCTCTGGCCAGATAGTGGGTGGCAAACAGAACTTTCTCGTTGGCATCCACTCCGGCGACTTCTAAGTTATTCTCCATGGTCTGCAACTGATCATCAGCATCCAGTGGGTTTTCAGACTGGCTAAAGATTGGGGGATTGGTATTCTGGAAGTTTTTGAGTTTGGATCCATGATGATCCTAATTTCCATGGTTCTGATTGTTGTGAGCCATCTGGGCAATCTGATGTAGGGTGGCTAGATTTGCTTGGCGCTTTGCTCTACTAGCTTCACGGTCTGCAATGAGCGTTTGCAGAATCTGCAACATTGGGTCCTACGATGAGTTGCTCCCTCCTTGGTTTCCACGAGTCATCTGAAGATTGAGATAGATAATGGGGTAAGAGGGAAAGTTCTAAGGTTCATGATTTTGGTTTCAAAGCTAAAACTTTGAGTTTGACTCAGGTTTTGCAAACTAACTTCTTTTCATTCACTCAAGCAAAGCACACGGTACAAACTCACACACACCACAACAAAAGGAAAACAGAGGGTTTTAAGAACCATTCTGCAAGCTAAGATACAATGGGACCGATACTTCTCACTCCTACAATAGTGCTCTAGTGCATCTACTCATCATTGATGAAGTCGGAGTCATCGTCATCGGTGTAGAAGTCCATGGCATCATCCTCTAGGTAGTCATCATCATTGCTGAGGTATGAGTCAATATCCCCTTGGATGTCTTCACCTTCCTCTTCTTCTTCTATTGCTGCAAGCTGAGCTTCTTGCTCCTTGATGGTCTTCTCGAGTTCGGCCACCTTCTTGCGAAGACGGTCGATGGTGCGATCCTTCTTTGCGCGTTGATGGCGAAGTGACTGACGATCCTTAACGAGGAGTGAGAAAGTCTGGGCCTTCTGGGCGGCAATGGCGAGGTTGTGGTTGGAAAACTCCCTAACATTGTCCAATTCCTTCTGTCTGTCATAGAGCAGGAAGTCGAGGTTCGCCACTTGACGCTTTAACTCCGGGTGACTTGGCATCTCCAGAGGCATTCCCATAGAATCACGCCTTGCATAGTGAGCAAAGCGGGTTCCTTGGATCAAGTTGACATTCTATGCGCAAAGACCAACGAGAGCTTCATGCATTGCCCTGGCTAATCCGTCAGCCATTTGTTCTCTCTTACGGTGAATTTAATCCTCTCAGACATTGGTGGCTCTAACTTGCCTCGAAGATCAGCAACTACTAGCCATTGTAAATCTCCTCCTGGGGGTCCATTGAGTTGAGCTCCTAGGAATTCCGGACGCGGACGCTCCAAGTACTCATATATTGCATCAAGATCCCTCTCAAAGATCAGTTGGCCTCCGTTGCCCAATTGGTAGAACTTGCTGTACTGAGCTTCCATCTATAAGAATTTAGGATGAGTAAGTTAGTGAAGTGATCAAGTGTGTCAAATTTTATGTAGTAATGTAAGAATTTGGAGGAACATGTATTTTTTTTGAGAGAAAGAATCCCAAGGATAAGAGAGGAAATAAGTTTTCATAAATACTCACTTTGCTTTTTGAAACTAAGTTTTTGTTCGGACGTCCATTCTAACCAGGGTCTCCTTTGGTCAACCTGGCTCTGATACCAACTTGTCAACACCCGGATTTTTAATCCCAGATGCCTGTTATGCCATACATCGCAATCCCATAATTACCATTCTTGTGAGACATAATAGATTGGATATCACAGTACATCATCCATTACAAACCATCATAAGGTCTCACACAAATAAAGGATCTCATGATCCAGTCTTAATACAAACAACTAGTGGAATAAATAGCGTAGCGGTGGGGCCATCTTCAGTGTCACAGGCAATGCTGACGATGGGAGATGATCCTAGTTGCCGTAGCCATCCTGCTATCCTCCTTCAGGGTAGTCCTCCTCATAGTCTGGCCATGTGAATAACCAGGGACAAAAGCCATGAGTACTCTTTAAGTACTCGCAAACTATCACTAACAAGTAAGGTAGTTGTAGTAGGAGTGCTAAACTCTAAGTTTATCTATAAAGTTAAGTTTGAAACCTAAGCTGAGTTCAAAAACAAAGAAAGATAAAATAAAGTTTGAAATCACCTAAGTGGGAACTTAGTTGTCATGGTCACAACTCTGTTGTGGTCAAGTCATGTCACAATTCATCTCATAAGTCATTTTGAAAACATCTAACAACGGAACAGTATGGCCACTCCAATTGTCCATAACCGCGGACGCGGCTATTCGAATAGTTTGACACTCTGCAGAGGTGGTACAATTTCACCACAAAATTCAATACATCTGTCAGGGGTAACCCTGAATTAACATACTTAGTATGCAGATAATCAAACATAACCTTTCCTTTACACACTCTAGTATAAGCACCTCTCCTATGAGCTTGGCCTCCCAGCCATGGCAATCTGCCATCCTAGGCACTGCATAGGTGGACAACATTGAGAGGTAGCCTCAGCTCAAACCTCTCCCGCGAGGGAACTAATACTAATGCATATAAACTTCCGGCTAAGCCTTACCCAATTCAGGTATTGTGGTTGTACGGTAAAATTGGAATGGTATCGCATCTGAACCCAACCATCAGTTTTTATAAAGGGGCTAAGGCTCATGCCTCAACATTTTCATCATCACAAACCATTTGTGTTTCTCAACACATGTCAAAACATCTCAATATAATGACTCATCATTCCAAGGTTTTCATAAGTCATTTTCACCAAATATTCCCATCTAAAGTGATCAAGTTTTTGGTTTGGCTCTAATCACTAAGTTAAGAGTGTTCACTAATGTGGGATGCTAAGATCAATCTCATGCCATAGAATTACATCTAAGTCTAACTAGATAGGCCAAGTTTTATACTCTTTATGCTATCTATAAACAAAGTAAAGAACTTTGGTAAAGTAAAAAAAGTAAAACTTTGTAAGTAAAACTTGGAGTAGGTATAAGTAAAAAGGGTATAACCAAAGCATGCCTAATGCATCTTGCTTAGGTTATATTGCTTAGTTCTATCTTGCTAACAATAGCTTGCAAGTGTTAGCTTGCATTGTTAATGATGGCTTGCCTTAGTTGGTGAAGTGGTTGAAATTCTCTTTCTCCTCTTCTTTGTAGGACTCCTCCTCCTCGAAGACTTGTTCGATACTATCGTATATACATACATACTGAATACACAATCACCAAACAATACTTAACTAGTCTATTTAGCACACTAAGGCACACATTGGATGATCTAGTATCATCACAAACATCACAAGGTTTAATGACTAGTTTCATTTATTTGAGAAAAGTAATTTCTACTCATTGAAATTAACTAAGATTTAATATTCTCCAATTAAAATATGAGATCATGTGGACACATGTCACCACATATTCTAATATATGGGAATGTGATTTAAAGGTTGGATCACATTTTAATAAGTTTAAGTTTAATATTTAATGATTTAAAGTGACTAGAAATGCCTATATAGCATTATTTTGGTACTAGTCCAAAGTCACTGCATGCAAACCTTAATATTATTATATATTCAGATAGGTATGGTTAAATGTGATTTTTGAGAGTTGGAATAAACTCAAAAGCTATTATGGTTGATTTTAGAAAAATGTTTGAATGTGAAAAAGCTTCTGTTTTTTTTTCTAGGAGAGACCTCTAAGAGTAATTGATTTAATTCCAACGGGCTTGGGTAGAGATTTTCATTACCTTTCCAAAAAAATTGGAATTACTCAATTTGGATCAGTAGATCTTTCTAAAATGATTTTTAAACTAAGGGACAGAACTAAATTTCAGCTAAAATAGATAAATCTAAATTTGAATTTACTGGGTTGCGCGGGAACACTAATGGGCCAGCCCAGTTTCACTCCACGGTGCTGAGGACTGCTGACAGGGGGTCCCGCCTGTCAGTGGCTTATTAAACGTGAAGTGGTATGGGGCAATGTAGACCGTAGGATTAGAACTAGAGTCTACGGCTCACGTTCATCGTCGACGACGGACACATCGCCAGCGAGACGGAAACCTAGCGGCATTGTGGGGGTGTAGTGGGGGCATACCAGGGCTCTAGCAAGCTTGGCGATGGGGGTGTTTGAACGAGGAGACGACGGCGGGCTCAGGCGAGGTCGCGATAGCGGCTGGGGTGGACGAAATCGACAGGGGCGTCTCCTCCTCTGCTGCGGATATCTCCGGCGAAATTCCAGCGGAGGGCAGCTCGAGCTGCTACGGCGAGAGGTGGGGTAGGACCAGTGGTGAGAGGGGAGCTGGGTGGTGTGAAGAATTGGTGCTGGGGAGGATCTCTTATATAGGCTCGGTGAGGCGACAGAGAAGCATGGCGGAGCTCATCGGTGACAACGGTACAGGGTGCTATCGGCGTGGGCAAGGTAGGCGAACGGTGCGCGGTTCCATGGCGGTCAGCTAGGGCTTAATGGGGACGCGAGGGGCGGTGGCTAACGGTCGGGAGCGTCTTGCGCTCTGAGCGATAGAGGTGGTGCTCGACGTGGTTCCCGGCGGCTGTAGGTCGCGCGGCGGGAGAAGAGCGTGCCTAGCGGGGTGAGGTGGTCAATGCGGAGCGGCGCGCGCGGGTTGTGGTTGAGGCGCGGCGTGTGCTGCCTTGCCAGGGATGGCGCTCTGGCATGCGCTGGCGCGGCACAGAGGCTTAGTGCAGGGCTTGTCCTCGGTGGTCTAGGGGCTGGCTGTGGCCATGGGGTGGACCGTGGTCAGCAGTGTGATTACGCCTTCCTTCCTGGAGTGGCGGAGAGGGGCTGGTGGTCTCCTGCAAGCTGCCCATGCTCGACCGGCGGGCATGGCGTCGGGATGGCACGGCACTGCTGTCCTAGGACATTTGGTAGGTCTTTGATGGCCTGGTTGGGGCTAGGGGAGACAAAGATGGTTAATGGTGCTCAAATGGCCCGGCCAATTTTGATCAAAACATTATCAGTTAGGCATGTTTGATTCTGCTCACAAGGTGCTCGACACAATGGCCGCATGAACCAAATTTTTGAATTTTGAAATGAATTTGGTGGAGTTGTTGGTCTCATGCTTGAGCATCTCTGGTTGCTGGGATTTGTCAAGTTGAAGTCATTTGAGTAGTTTTTGAAAAAGTGTGATCTAGGTACATACACTTGGTTCCATTTTCAAATGTCTTTTAAATTTAGAGTTCAAATGTTTTTGGAAGATCACAAAGTGGGCCTTGGTACATCTTTACTTGTACTAGCAAGGGGTGCAAAGATCCACAATTGTTTCTGTTTGAATTTGAGTGCTGGGAACACCCAAAGTGACCTAGTTGATTAAAATGGCAAAAATGACCATTTCCATTATTAACTCTTTTTTATTTCTTTTTCTTAGGATTTTGCTTGGGAGTGATCTAGATGATGTGGAATTCATCTTAGATTCATTTTACAACCATTAGAATAAACAATCATGGCAATTCAAAACAATTCATATTTAATGCAACACACACATGCATGCTTATTTATTTAAAGGAGAAAAAGGTTTTTTTAAACCCTAAATTGGGTGATTTGGATCTCTATAACTTGGATTAAAGTTTTGGAATGTAAGATCTTGCTATGAATATTTCAATGCTAATGTGCAGGAACCACTTCCAGTGGCAAAGGAAGAATACTATAAAGTGTTCCCCTACAATGGTAACCAGGATAAAAAAATTAATATTATATTCAAATCTCTAATACGCTCCTTGCAGCTACATAAGGAGGCATGCTCACAAATCTTGGTGCATCAACACTCGCTTGAGAGCAAGAACCTATTTGTCTATATGATGTCGATGCACCGCAAGAGGGTACGACTCCGACCATAATTTTCTATGAGATGATCTAACCCTCAGCTAGAGGTAAAGTACCATCACACCATGGTTTGATATCCCATGGGATCCAGGTGGATGATTTAATGGAGCATCTAAGCCTGACTTTAAAGAAAGCTCTTCCGGGGAGGCAACCCAGAAGTCATTACACTACAAGAAAAGTGTCCATCTGCAATGACTTGGCCCGTCGGTCATCGTAGAAGGCTCGTCTTCGGTGATGAATTTTTCTGCTCGACCGTGGCTGATGGAAAACTTTTTTTCTAGTTTCGCGGCCCTATACTACGCCAAAACCGCTAAAACATGGAGGAAGCTCAGCCGGCGCGTGACAGAAGCAAGATTTTCAGTTCCTCGCGTGATGTTGACTCGTCGAAGTCTTTTGAGGCGTGTGGGTCCTGGACATCAGTGTCTCTAGCGGACCATACTTTTCAGTCGTGCCTCCCTTATTTTAACTCGATAGCATTGCTTGATTCATCTGCCGTTTAGCCAGGCTGCTGGGTCCCACATGTTAGCCTCTTATTAGAAGAATCGTGTGTATGGTGGAATTTTTTTCCTTCGCTCGCGCTACCCTGTTCCGAACTTGATAGTGTTGCTCGATGCATTCGCCATTTAATCAAGCTGCTGGGACCCACATGCCATCCTCTCATTAGAAGAAATGTGTGTATGATAGAATTTTTCCTTCACTCGCTCTATCCTATTCCGAACTTGATAGCAGTGCTCGATCTATCTGTCGTTCAGTTGCCCTGTTGGCTCCCCCATGTTAGCCACTCATTAGAAGAATTGTGTGTATGATGGAATTTTTTCCTCTGCTCACGCTACCCTATTCCGAACTTGATAGCGCTGCTCGATGCATCTACCATTTAATAACATTGTTGGGCCCCACATGTCATCCTCTCATTAGAAGAAACATGTGTATGATGGATTTTTTGTCCCTATCCGCACCTTCGTGTTCCGGCTTGATAGCGTTGCTCGCTGCATCAACCGTTTATTCAGGCTGGTGGGTCCCTTATATCAGCCTCATATTAGAAGAATCGGGGTATGATGGATTTTTTCTTCTCTAGCGCTACCCTATACCAAACTAGATAACATTGCTTGACAAATCTGTCGTTTGCTCACGCTGCTAGGTCCCCTATTTCAGCCTCTAACTACAAGAAACATGTGCATGCTGAACTTTTTTCTCGCTCGCGCCTCCCTTTTTTGAACTAGCAACGTTGCTCGTTGCGGCATCTGTATAAGGTCACGTTGTTGGGTCCCACATACCAGCCTCTCTATAAATGGAACATGCGTATGATGGACTTTTTTGGCCCCGTCCGCTGTTTTGACCATATCCGCCTTTTTGTAAATGAAACATGTGTATGATGGACTTTGTTTTGGTCGCATCCACTATTTTGACGTTGGCAACTTGCTGGGTCCCAGATGTCAGCATCCTCTGTGCAAGAAACGTGTCTATGCTAGGTTCTAGATGACATCCTCTATTTAAAAGAAATGCGTGTATGTTGGAATGTTTCTTTGGGTCCCAAATGTCAGCCTCATAGTACAAAAAATGTTTTTTTGGAAATGGGCGCATATATTACTTAAAAGCAATGTTTACACCCGGTCTTTGCATAACTAGGATGCACACAGCCGTTCAACCACACACGATAGATCCAAAGGTGAAACAAGATTTCAAATCATAGTAATAAGAAAAAGCGCCTCCATCTAATGTTGATCTATACGAAGATCACGCTGCCATCCATGTCGGGACAAAATATCCCTCGCCGTGTCCACCAATCGCGTACACCCCTCCACAAATAAGTGGCGGAGGTCCATACGCTGGAGAGTAGTCCATAATCGGAGAATAGCCGTAGCTCGATAGATGACCTTCAAAGAAGAAGACACAATGTTATTAAAAATCTTGTCATTCCTACATAGCCAAAGCGACCAAATAATGGCAAGCGCTCCCACCCTAAACACAGTCCCATATTTATCATGTATCCCATATAACCAGTTGTCAAAGACATTGGCAACCGATCGAGGGGGAGATAAACCCGAGGCCATTTGGATGACTGACCATATAGAGCGAGCAAATTTGCATTGGAAGAATAGATGTTTAATTGTCTCGTCCTGATGACAAAAAACACATTGAGTACTTCCGTGCCAATTCCTCTTAGCAAGATTGTCTCTTGTAAGAATTACCCCTTTACGAAGATACCATGCAAATATTTTCGTTTTAAGGGGTATTTTCATCTTCCAAATTTTACTATTATTATCGACTGGAATATCAGGTTGAATCAAAGCTTTGTACATCGAATCCACAGAAAATTTACCACTATTTAGTAAATTCCATTTGAAATCATCCACCCCCTCCGACAACTGTACCGTGGTTAATCGAACTAAAAGATTATTCCATGATATTAGTCTGGGGCCTATTAGACTTCTTCTGAAAGTCACATTAGGAGTATTATTTTCCATTACCATGGAAATTGTGTCTCCTTTGTGTCTAACGATCGTGTAAAGAGCAGGATATTGTTCTCGGAAAGTAGTTTGGCCAAGCCATTTATCCTCCCAGAAACAAATCTGTGAACCATCCCTAATATTAAAAGTACCAAAACGAAAGAATTGTTTTTTGGAGGCCATGAGCCCCGCCCAAAAATGTGAATCTCCCAGTTTCCAAACCATCCGAGACACCGCTTTGGATCCAACATACTTCCTCCACAACAAGGTTTGCCAAACACCCTCTTCAGTAAGTAGTTTAAATAACCATTTACTTAATAGTGCGGTGTTTTTGACTTGCATATCATGTATGCCTAGTCCACCAGGTCGGCAAACCACATTCCATTTGGCCAGTCGATACTTCTTTTTTTCACTATCCCCTTGCCAAAAGAATCTTGATCGGAAATAATCCACTTTCTTTAAGACCCCTTTCGGCAATAGGAGGAACGAAATCATATACAGTACCATATTGGTGAGTACTGAATTTATGAGAACTAGTCTTCCACTAAGGGATAGTAACTTGCCTTTCCAGCTATTTAAACGTTTTTGGAGTCTTTCCTCAACGAGTTTCCATTCAGCAATAGTGAGACGCCGATAATGTATCGGTATACCCAAATAGTTGATTGGAAATTGCCCCTGTTCACAGCCGAAAATTTCAGCATACAGGTGTGCCTCGCTCTGGGCCTCGGCAAAACAATACAATTCACTCTTATGGAAATTAATTTTCAATCCAGAGAGATGCTCGAAGGCTGAAAGTATTAACTTTAGATTCTTAGCTTTCTCTATATCATGATCCATAATAGAATTGTGTCATCAGCATCTTGAAGGATAGACAGTCCTCCATCCACCAGATGCGGGACTAATCCTACAATTTGGCCCTCAGCTTTTGCCCTCTCAATAAGAATAGCCAACATATCCGCCACTATATTAAATAGTATCGGCGATAGTGGATCCCCTTGCCTCATCCCCTTCTTAGTCTGAAAGTAATTGCCCGTATCGTCATTGACTTTTATGGCAATGCTACCACCAGACAAAAAGGATTGTATGAGAGAACACCACTCATTTGAAAAACCTTTCATTCTGAGTGTTTGCTGAAGGAAAGACCAATTAACTTTGTCATAGGCCTTCTCGAAATCAATCTTGAACAACACCCCATTAAGTTTTTTGGAGTGTAGCTCATGGATTGTTTCGTGAAGGATTACCACACCATCGAAGATGTTTCGTCCTTGCATGAAAGCAATTTGAGAAGGCCGGACAACATGACCGGCAACTGAATTTAGTCTAAAAGTGGCAGCTTTTGTGAAAATCTTAAAGCTAACGTTAAGAAGGCAGATAGGACGATACTGTTGTATACGCTCTGCATTAGTAACCTTAGGCAGTAGAATTATATTGCCAAAGTTTAGTCTAAAAATATCAAGTTGCCCATCATGCAAAAAAGCTAAATAATTCCATCAAGTCCAGTTTAACTATTTCCCAGAAATGTTGGTAAAATTCAGCTGGGAAACCATCAGGACCTGGTGCCTTGTTATGTTCCATCTAGAAAACTGCTTTCTTAACCTCTTCCTCCGAATAAGGGGCGGTCAGAAAGCTATTTTCCTTGGCAGATACCTGCGGAATGTCCGCAGTATTAGCCTCATCCAGAGTGAAGGAAGTCTCTGGTGGTGGCCCAAACAAGGATTTGTAATAACCAGTAATGTAGGACTTGAGATGATCCTGGCCCTCAATGATACCTTCATCCTGGTTGAGAGAGTGAATACATTTTTTCTTGTGCTTTCCATTGGCAATAGCATGGAAATATCTTGTATTCGCATCTCCCTCCAAAATAAATTTCGCTTTGGAACGTTGATACCACTTGAGTTCCTCCTCACGCAATTGTTTGGCCATCTCCACATTGGATTGGCTTTTAAGCTCAGTCTCATGTGCAGATAATGGTCTAACTTCCGCATAGGCTTCAAGATCATCAATAATAGAGGAAAGGCGAATTTTCTCCTTTTTCAGGATGCCAGCAGTATTTCGAGCCCTTCCACGAAGGAAATTACGTAAAGCACGTATTTTGTTGCTCCATCGTTGAATAGGTGTATGACCACCGACTGGTTGTATCCAAATTGCCTTAACCAACTCAGAGAACCATCACGAAACAACCAACCTAGTTCAAACTTGAACTCGTGCTTGGTATGTCGTGGCGGCGACCCAACAGACAAAAGAAGAGGGGCATGATCTGACAAAGCTTCAATACGTTCAAGGGCCCTTACGGTTACCATGGGGTACTTCTCTTCCCATTCTGTATCCATAAGTACCCTATCCAGTTTTTCGTATGTCGGCTCCGGAAGACTATTTGCCCAAGTAAATTGTCTTCCTATCATTGTAACCTCTCGCAGGTTCAAGCTGTCTATGACAGCATTAAACATGAAGGGCCAATGACCATCAAATCTTTCCCGACTTTTCTCATGAGGGTATCTCATCAAGTTAAAATCCCCACCTATAAGAATAGGGTACGGATTATCCTTCACAAGATTTACCAACTCACGCAAAAAATCAGCCTTAAAAACTTCCTGGGCAGCTCCATATACGGCGACTAGAGACCATGTGAAATTATCAGCCTTGTTACGGACATGGAGTTTAATAAAAAAATCTCCGGCTGAACTAGCTAAAATTTCCATGGTTTCATCTCGTACGCCTAACAGAATCCCCCCAGAACGACCACGTGGTGGACGAGATACCCACGTAAAGTCCACTCCACCAGAAAGCCAATTGAGTAGAGCTTGTGAATAGTTTCGTCTACCTGTCTCAGAAATACCCATAAATTCAAACGATGATCTCTCACACAATCGGCAAAAACAAATGCTTAGCCAAGTCACGAAGACCTCTGCTATTTGAAAACATGCCATTCATTGAGAAACAATAGGTTGTTTGGATACACCAGGTCTCTTCCGCAACTTTTGGCTCTTTGATTTCTGACTTGAGGCTTTAAGCTCATACAAAGCATCAAGCCCCATCTCATCAAAGCCCACATCCGACACTTCACCGACTAAGTGAGAAAGGAGTTGTCCATCTAGTGTGGCATGCAACTCCTCCTCCTTAGATGGTAAATAGTCAGGTAACAATGAAACTTTAGGAGTAACCGTTAAAAGGTCAACCTCCATATGTCTCAAAATAGAACTAGAAATATTAACTTCCGCTACAGAACTACCCAACTTGATACCAACATTGGAAAGCTTATCAACAATCACAGGATTAGAGAAAGAGAGGAAAGACTTCGAAGAACCCTTAGTATCCTGAGGATCAAGGTTCATTTCCACCTTCCTCCTCATAGCCTTACCCAGCGAATCTTCATCCGTAGCGGAAGCACCTAGAGCATCGGTGTCGTGTCGAAGGCTGCGTCTCGCTGGAGTCCCGTCCACCGCCCCCTTGCGACAGGGTGCGGCCGCGTCGGCCCTAGGCGAGCCCAACCCCTCCTGGGTTAGGTTGCCATGGCCGAGCCCCGACCCCTCCTGGGTCGGTGCAAATGTTAGATTACAATAACACAAATTTCCTAGGATTCGAACTCGAGACCTCGATCAACATCGGTCAACTGCGTGCTTTGCCACCATGCAAGGAACACTTCGTACCCTAAAAACATTAGACGACATCACAATAACTATGAATTTGTCTCCTTAAAAAGACTTTCTTTGTCCATGTTTATCTCCCTTCAAATAATAATGTGGCACTCTTGTCAGATCAATTTAAAACTATTACATAATGAAGTAGTTCGTACATAAAATAACATAGGTAAGCGGAGCTTTGGGGGTGAAGGGGGAAATTCTCATAAAGGCTGAATTAAAAATATTTATGGCTAATTTCGGGTGGATGCCCTATTTGTCATGTGTTATATTCTATGGGCTCACTCCTAAATTGGATGGGCTATGGTCGGCGGCCACAACACCACGAAAAGGTCGAATTGGAAGGTTTTGGGCTATGCTTGGGCCTGATAGGCTAATTTTATGGGCTATGCTTGAGTCTGCTAGGTCTGACATGTCAGCTTCTCTATAAGTGCAACGTGTGTATGATGAATCTTTTTTCTGCCGTATCCGCTGTTTTGACCTTGGCAGCCATGTATGGTCTTAATGCTATGGCCTCTATGTCAGCCTCGCTGGTATGTTCTGACTTGTGGGTCCCTGATGCAGCCTTGTATGTTCTGGATGGTGGGTCCTTGATGCCAGCCTCTCTGTACAAGTATTTAACTTTTTTTCAAACACACCCTCAAAAAAAACTCGAGGACGGTGCACGCTGATGGGTCCGTAATGTCAGCCTCTCCGTAATTCGATATTGCTAGAAGAAAAAATGTAGACCCAATATATATATATATATATATACCAGCACTATTCTGCAGCTCGTTGCAGAATAATATTCTGAGCACCGACTTGAACTTTTCGAGATGAAGAGTTGAACTTTCCGAAAAAGGGTTGAACTTACTGTCTCAAGTATTTGAACTGCCCGTTTGTTCTAATGTATGGATTATACATCGAGTTTCTCAATGTTTTATCAGAATTAAGCAAATGATATATTGTTCAAAAGATAATGAAAAAAAGAAAATTTTCATGTTCACACTTTTCTCAAATTTTACATGGTCTAAATTTAATTGTTAAAATATAAATTTTTTCTACATAGGTATAGAACGAACTTTTACTCCAGTTTTCAAATCCCTCATTCAATGAGGCAAATAATATACCAATGGATAGATAATGAAATTTCGTATATTTTTAATGTTTAAAGTTTTTTCAAATTCTGCACCGATTTTAAAGAAATTTAAAAATACCAAAATTCAGACATATTCAAAAACATCCAGACGGTATTTGCACGATATTTTTCAACCATTTGTACAAGTTGGATATATAATGAAATTTCACACCTTTTTTCATCTATAAAGTTTTTCCAAATTCTACACCGATTTTGAACAATTTTGAATATACCAAAATTCGAACGTATTCAAAAATGGGCAGACGGTATTTGCACGATATTTTTCAACCATTCGTCGGAATGATGCAAATGATACGTCGTTGAAAAGATAATAAAATTTCACAACGTTTTTATGTTTTAAGTTTTTTAAATTTTGCACGAATTTAACTACAAAAAACAGAATATTAAATTGCCTGGGGTATGAGCCTGCACTGCCTACATGCAAGGTTAGATTGTCTGTCCTGTAAAGGGGAACTGCCTGCCCTGTGAAGGTTGAATTGCTTTCTTATAAAGATTGAACTGCCTGCCCTGTAAAGGTTAAACTGCCTGATCTGCCAAATTTGACCTGCCTGTTTGTAAAGTATCAACTGATGGTTGAACTTACCATCTCAACTACTTGAACTGCCCGTTTGTTCTAATCAATGGATTATATATCAAGATAAAAATGATACGTCGTTGAAAAGATAATAAAATTTCGCAACTTTTTCTTGTTTAATGTTTTTCTAAATTTTACACGGATTTAACTACAAAAAATAGAGTATTAAACTGCTCGGAACATGAGGCATACCTACAAGGTTGAACTGTCTACCTATAAAGGATGAACTGCATGCCCTATGAAGGTTCAACTGCCTGCCCTGTGAATGTTGAACTGTCTTCTTGTGAAGGTTGAACTGCCTATCCTGTAAAGGTTGAACTGCCTGCCCTGTGAAGGTTGAACTGTCTGACCTGCAAGATTTAACCTGCATGTTTGTCAAGATTGAACTGAGGATTCAACTTACCGTTTCAACTATTTAAACTGTTCGTTTGTTCTAATGTATGGATTATAAATCGAGTTTATTAACTGTTTGTCAAAATTAAGCAGATGATATACCATTCGAAAGATAATAAAAACCCGCAACTTTTTCATGTTCATACTTTTCGTAAATTCTACACGGTCTAAATTTAATTTAAAATACAAAAAAACTCTACATATGTATAGAACGAACTTTCGCTTTAGTTTTCGAACCGCTTATCCAAATGATGCAAATAATATATTGTTAGATATATAATGAAATTTCATATCTTTGTTATGTTTAATGGTTTTTCAAATTTTGTACCTATTTTAAACAATTTCAAATATACCGAAATTCAGACATATTTAAAATTTGACGTACAATATTTGCGTGATATTTTACGAACCGTTTATCCAAATGAGATAAAGGATATACCGTTAGATAGATTATGAAAATTTTCACCTTTGTCATGTTTAAAGTTTTTTCAAATTCGGCACCTACTTTGAACAATTTTAAATATACCGAAATTCGGACGTACTCAAAAATGGGAGGACAGTATTTGAACGATAGTTTTTAAACCGTTTGTACAAATGAGGCAAATGATATATTGTTGGATAGATAAATAAATTTCGCATGTTTGTTATGTTTATTGTTTTTTTAAATTTTACACTGATTTTGAATAATTTTGAATATATACCAAAATTCGGACGTATTTAAATACAGGTTGATGGTATTTACATGATAATTTTTGAACCGTTTGTCAAAATGATTCAAATGATATATCGTTGGATTGATAATAAAATTTTGCTTTATCATGTTTGAAGTGTTTTCAAATTCTGCACCGATTTTAAACAATTTTAATTATAAATCAAAATTCTCATATATATAGGTCGGATGGTGCTGAGAATAATATATACTAGTCTGGGTACCATGATGCTACAATTATTTACCTATATATACATGTAAAATATCAGGGTATGATGGTGTCTCATATGGGTGTTCTATATAGATAAAATAACAGGATATATTCATACTACTCCTGGGTACAGTTACACCCGTGTATGTTTCACATCATCTAGACAGTATTTGTCAAATTAAAGAGTATATACGTATAGTATGAAGTATTATAAGACGACTTGATAGTATATATACTAATTTTGCGTTAGTACGTATAAGTTCTTCACATACTCTTCTTTTACATACAAATATGAAGGTATTTCAGTATATAGTGCAAACTATGGCTATATTTGAATTTTTTTCGCGTAACTTGATTTGAATTATATTGGAAATAGTATATAAACATACTGAAACTGATAAAGTATCACGTATACTTCCGTATGGTGGTATATTAGACGTGAGTATAGTTAACCTACGTATGTTTTACGTATATATGTTTCACGTATGTTTCAGGTAAAATAATTGGGGCATCATGGTGCCCAGACACCGTACGTGATACACGCATTTTTTCATGACATGTACATATCTGAAGGTATACATACGTAAGTTACACATACATAAAGGTATATATATATATATGACATATTCATACTATACCCGGGTGTAGTTACTCCCACGTGTGTTTAACGTGTGTGTATATATATATAGGACAAGACTATTCAAGAACCCCTTAAGAGATTCCTATATAAACTTATTCAGGAACCTCTCAACCTAACTACCTTCTTCTTCGTGATCCTCTCCCCGTGCGTAATTAGGCCCATCTTCCCGCACCCATGCACCCCTAGCTCGCGCCGCCGGCCATCTTCCCCGTGTCCACGGCCACCCTCCTGCCCCCGCGCGCGGCCACCCTCCTCCCCACGCGCTACCGGCCTCCTCCGCCCCCGCCCTCGCGCCGCCGACCATTTCCCCGCGCGCTGCCGCACCCTCCTCCCCATGCACTGCCGGCCTCCTCCGCCTCGCCCCGCCCCCGCCCCCGCGCCTCCGGCCATCTCCCCTGCGAGCCGCCGCACCCTCTTCCCCGCGCGCTGCCGGCCTCCTCCGCCCCCGCCCCCGCGCCGCCTCGCCATGGATCCACACCACCGCCACTGCCTGAAGCTACCTCCGGGCGATGCGCACCACCGGTGCCTCCTCTCTGGAAGTTAACTTGCATACACGGAGAAGTTAATAAGGGCCACAGAAGCTAAGAAGTGGATCAGGCAGAAGATAACTTGCACACACAAGGAAGTTAATGAAGGTCGCTGAAGTTAAGTTGCACAATTTGCGAAAAATATAAAAAAAATCAGTACTCTGACAGAAAATTAACTAGCATAGAATAGAGGGAGTTAACTTATACAGACGAGGAAGTTAAGAAGGGTCGTGGGAGTTAACTTGCACATGCAGAAGTTAACATTTAGTCCGTGAAAAAACAAAAAAAATCGGTGCTCCGTCAGAAAGTTAACTAGCATAGAAAGAGGGAGTTAACTTGTACACACGAGACAATTAAGAAGTTTGCGGAAGTTAACTTGCACATGTGGAAGTTAAATTCATTATTACTGCTATAAACCGAAAGTTAACTTGAAAAGAAAAAACAAGTTAACCCATGTTTGCGTGAAGGTTAACAAGGGGTTCCTGTGTGTTCACGTGAAAGAAAATAGGTGCTCCGTCAGGAAGTTAACTAGTATAGAAAGTGGGAGTTAACTTGTACACACGGGGGAAGTTAAAAAGTTCGCGGAAGTTAACTTGCATAGAAGGAAGTTAACATTCATTATTACTACTACAGACTGGAAGTTAACTCCGAAAGAAAAAATGAAGTTAACTCGTGTTCGCGTGAAAGTTAAGAAGACGTTCGTGCTGTTCATGTGAAAGGAAATAGGGGTTCCTGAATAACCGGTTCTTTAATATCAGAGCTATGTATATATAGCCCTGCTATTCTACAACCCCTTATAGAATAACTATTCTACAACTCTTTCTGAACTTCCGCGGAACCCTCTCTAAACTTCACGCGACTAGAAAGTGAAGTTCCTGGAGGACTACCAGATTCACGTGGGAAGAGAGATGGGGTGGGAGGGGGTGGGGGGTGTTTCTGAACTTCTGTGGTGGACGATCTGAACTTCTCTGTAGCGGCAAGCGAACTTCATGGCGGAGCACCAGAGAGGGTGGGGGCTTTCTGAACTTCTGCGGTGGAAGATGTGAACTTACCAGTAGATAGCAAGTGAACTTCCCAGTAGATAGCAAGTGAACTTCCTGTCGGAGCACCAGATTCACGTGGGAAAGAGGGGGAGAGTGGGGATGGGGTTGGGGGAGGGCCTTTTTGAACTTTCACAGTGAATTTGAGGAGGTCTGGGGCAGGGCCGGAGGTGGGGCAGAGTGGCGCGACCAGATGTGGGAAGAGGTGGCGTGGGCCGGATGCGGGGTGGGGGCGGTGCGTGGGGAGGTGGGGTCGAGGTCGCTCGTGGGGAGGTGGGGCAGAGGCCGATCACGGGGAGGTTGGGCAGAGGCCGAGCACGAGGAGGTAGGGCGGAAGGTCTTTATTAGGGGAGGGGTCGTAGAATAGGTATTCTACAATCTCTTAAGGGGGGTTATAGATTAGTCTTATTCTCTCTCTCTCTCTCTCTCTCTATATATATATATATATGCACGCACAGGGGATTCGAACAAAAGATCTTCAAATCAAATAATTGTAAACTAAGTACGTTGCCACTACAAGAAAGATATTTATAGAAAAACTATCATTAAACTTTTATTAGTACTACAACTTATATATTAGTCTTCTTAAAAATATTTTTTGTGTCTATGTTTATCTCTTTTAAAATATAAAAAGGCAGCTCTCATGTCATCTCAATTTATAAAATACCATATAATGGAGTATTTCCTTAAAAACATGGCTAGACAAAGTTTTTTATTTTAAGAGGTGGGAGACAATGCCCAAAAGGCCGAATTAAAAAGAGTTTGTTTATTCTACATAGGCTGCTCTACAGGGGTTATACTCCATAAGCTATGCTCTATGGGATTCTTTTTCAAATTTCATTAGGTTATGGTCAGTAGTCCCCTTTCTTAAATTTTTCTGGGTTGTGGTCAGCAGTCCACTGACCCTTAAATGGCCGAATTAAAATGTTATAGGCTATGCTCTATGGGATCCTTTCTCAAATTTCTCTAGGCTGTGGTCAATAGTCTAGTGACCCCAAAAAAGCTGAATTAATATGTTCTAGGCTAAAGAGAGGTCGGAATGGGCTAGATATCTTCTCCTAGTTAATAAAATTGCATTATGTTGGGGCTTGGCCAGATTCGAAACAAAGACCTCAGAGAGGGAGATGGAAAATGCAATAATTCTTTTTGGCAAATATTCATCTAAAAATTCAGTAGTATAGAATAAGATAGAAATGTTGTCAACATATTCACCGTTCATATTCAGCAACACTTGACCAATTTAGCAGTATTTCAAAGTGACTGATTCAGCAACAAAGACACTGAAATACAATAGCAGTTCAGCGAGAACCAATTCTTATTTTAGCTCTAAAAACCTTGTCGTATGATTAGTTTTCCCTTTTCTCCAAACACACTCGACCATTGGAGCAAGCAAAACTGATTATCAAGTCTGCTTTGAGTACCTTCTTCTCACATCAATGTCTGTGTGACCCCCATATGCAACCCAAAATGCCCAAGTCTCATCCAGATTGTGACAAGGCCATGTTTCAAAAGAAAAGGAAGACTACCTACTGCCCTTGAGTTAAACAAGTACCAGTACATCAGTATTAGTTCCACAAAATGTTTTAGTAATAGCAAAGACTGAATATTTGAGAGATTTAGTAGCTTTCCTTCTTGAAATTCTATAGTAGTACAGAGAGAATCAGTTCTTGTTCTATCTCAAAAACAAACTTGATCATTGGAGAAAGCAAAATTTATGATCAAGTCTGCTTCTGTGTGAATACCTCCTCGTACCGTCAATGCATGTGTGATCCCCCATATGCAACCCAAAATGCCCAAGATTCATCTAGATAATTGTTATAATGCTAACTTTTAAAAGAAAGACAAGACAAACTGTTGCACTTGATATAAACAAGTAACAGTACATCACTATTAGTTAAACAAAATACTTTAGTAATAGCAACGATAGAACAAAGGAAAAGGAAGACCATCTCCTGTAATTGACCTAAACAAGTACTACCAGTATATAGTACAAAATACTCCGAAGTATAAGAACTAGTACTGTACTAGTACTATTCTGCATTCAAAATCCAACCTCCATACATGGAAGTCCGTCGTATCTAGTGACAGTGGGATAAAAAATCTGAGGTCACGATGGATGCATATTGAGTAATGCAGGCCCCGAGTAGTAATCTGAGATGTTTCCTGGTACACCAACATGGAATTCTTTTCCTTCTGAATGATGGCAGGCACCGCCCTGCTCCCAGGAGTGAAGGGATTGTGCATTCCACCCTCCCAAAACCCCGACTCTATTGATGGGTGATAGACGATGAACTGCACATTGTACAAGGGCGGCAAGCACCGTCCGACCTACCACACACGATAGATACAATGATGTAGCCTGACTCGCGCATGTCAAATAGCATAGCAAACACCGTATCTTCATCCCCAGACCCGATGTTCTCTAGTCTCGATGAGCGTAGTGCTAACAATGGCTGAGAGATGTACCTGGAACTTTTAAAGGAAGTAAGAATCGGTGGACTAAATTGCAACATGCTAAATATCATAAGAAAAAAATGATGAAGTATATATGACTAACGAACTGACTGCTATAAAACATACGTAGTAAGATGGAGTAAATGTGCAAGGCCATGTTTCAAAGGAAAAGCGACTTGATCTAAGAAAGTAGCCATAGCTACTAGTACAAAGCCATGTTTCAAAAGAAATGCTAGATCATCTCCAGCGTTTGATCTAAAAAAAAATTGAACGGCAGATCATCATAGTATCAAGATGGTCATATTTGCCATCTGCCATCTTTTGGATGAAAAATGAGTAATCCAGTGTGAACCTATCATGTTTCTTAATTAAAAAATTCCAGAAATATTCAGTAACCTTGACGATGGTTGGCAACGTGCCGCTCTTCGGCTCGAAAAATAGGATATCTTCGACGAACTCCTCCTGGCTCTCTCCCATCATTGAAGGTTTATAAAAGTACAACTCCACCATGTACCACAGAAACAAGCACGCCGCCGACTTGATGCACTGGACGGATACGGTGAGTCCATAGTCGAGCATGTCAAATCACATGGCGAACATCGTACCATCATCCCCGGATACGACGGTCTCTACTCTCCATGAGCCAGGTGCTAGCAAAGACTAAGAGATGTACTTGTGTTCCTCACCATAGTGGAAACTTTGCACGTCCATCGAGTGGGATTTTTCGAGGTGAGCAAGGGGCATTGTGGGCGGGGGCACGAATTCGCAGCCAGACTTAGTGCAGTTGCACGGGCCTTGCGGGGTCGCCATATTTTGGTTGAGGAAGTAGTGGAAGGCGACCAATGTCCCATAGCCATCATTGGGGCATCTGCTACCTTCTTCGCTGGCGACTAGGCAACACAACTCCTTGGAGCATGCGGCCAGCAGGACGGTGCTGGTAGTGTCCATACACATAGAGATTTCTCCAAAGGCGTCATCGACGAATTTTCTTTAGCCACCATATCAAATGTTGTGCATCGAATCCGCCATTGAGTCCTGATGGACTGGGAGCGAGGGTGGATTCAAATATGATTGTTGGGGTTTCTTGGAGGAGAGTGATGGAGACCCGCAAGAACCAATGCAACGGACAAGAAATGGCTAGGAAAATTTAGGAAGTGCACTCTCGATAAGATCCAAAATGCGGCTAGCCAGCATTGGTGAATGGGGATCGGCGAAGATGGGGAATATGGGAGGCACTTTGAATGAGGGGTGTTAATTTTGCGTGTTCCCTCGCCAGTCTTCTGTAGTGCCCAACTGGATCAAGGATGCTTGTTGGAGTTATAGCTAGACTAGCAAGCTGTCACGTCCTGCCTCAGTATTGTATCGTCTCATCACATATACTAGCTAAATAATATCATAATAAATAAGTTTTATTATGTCTGAGGAAAGGACGTGAACCCACATTTTCCCCTCGCTAGCACTATATGAAAAGTTGGCTTTTACAACGGACAATTTTCGTGGTTGAAGGCCCATTTTTCGTGAATAAAAAGTCTTCGATGATGGATGCACTTCGTGGTAAAAGCCCCGTCACAAAAGAATCTACCACGGTTTTTTATGTGACTGTGGCGGATCGCGCCCTTCAGCCACGAAAACTTGTTCCGTCATAGATCTATTCGCCAGCCGCGTTGACTACTGACGTCATGCAAAATGCCACATGGCAAACACCGTTAAGGCCCAGTTATAGCTGTTAATGGCCATAGAAACCGTGGTAGAAGCCTGACCCAACCAAGGCCTACTAATTGTTAAGTGGGCCGACCCACGAAGAGAGCCCAATAAGATTATGGCCCTTTACTATTTTGTTGTGTACTATTTAATGTGGGCCCATTAATGCAGCCATCCACGATCCGTACGATTTCAGGCCCATTAATGTTTCAGACTAAACAAGGCCCACTTTGGTAGAATAATATGCAGCCCATTAGGGGCCTGCGCCAGTAGGTTAGGCACTGTTAAGGCATGCCACCAGTCCGTTACTGTTCCTACAGCCCGTAGGGTCCGCTCCTGTTCTATCCATTTACTGTTATGGCCTTTTATATTTCTGGGTTGCTAGTGTTAGGATCCTTTACTACTCTGGGCTTTCACTGTTCTGGTCTTTTACTTTTTCATCCATTCACTGTTTAGGCCTTTTGCTCTTCTGGCCTTTTACTGTTCTGGGCTTCCTGTTCTGGCCATTTACTGTTTAGGCCTTTTACTCTTCTGTTTGTTTTGCTCTTCTAGCCTCTATTGTGCAGGCCTTTTACTGTTCAGACCTTTTACTATTTCAGGCCTTTTTCTATTCAGGCATATTTCTCTTCGGGCCTACTACTGTTTGGGCCTTTTACTATTCTGGATTGTTGCTATTCAACCCTATACATTTTCAGGGCCTTGGTTGCTTATGAGGCCCACCAATATTCTAACCTGCCACTTACGGCCTTTTACTGTTTATTGGGCCCATCTGCTGGCCAGCATTTTTATGTATTGTATAACTATGACGCAATTATGGTTTTAAACAGTCCGTTAATATTTCGGCTCGCTAATTGCCGCAGTAGGATTACCCTATTACATCAACATATTTTTTTGAAATTTATTACAGACCAGAATTTTAACAAAAACAAGATGAAGCATTACAGAGACATCGCTAGACATGGGTTGGAACATGGTTTCTGCTATGGAGCTTACATCCCCATACAGGTAAGAACTAGCATACCATGATAGCTGTAGAAGAGATTATCAAGTAGACGGTCCGTCCAATCTTGTCGATCTTTCAGATCCTCTATCTGTTCACGTGTAATCGTGATTATTCCATATATTTCCTCTGTTTGTTGTTCAATTAAATGAATTGATTGGAGTGTAGCTGTAACACCTCTTTATGCTAGAAAAACTAAAATAGTGGGCAGAGGCAAGCAATAATCACTGCTTGTTTGTGAAATGACCTTAATACTTAACATAAGATTCCTCCCTTCTGCCCCCATAGCTTTATGTGCAGCCTAAAACAAAGAAAACAAGTCAGCACAGCGTACCAACTAACTGGCGGCCATCTTATATGTAAAATTATTCTAATTCATCATTGGCTAGGAACAATCAATGATGTGTCTCGTACATCTCTTTCTAGAATAATAGGAACTATCAATGTTCTGGACCAATGCGTACATGTACTAGTATCATAGCCAATCTAGAACAAACACTACAATTTATTTGCATGCTGAAACTAAGACATATTAAGTTAGAGCAGCAAAGCAAGCGAAAAAACATCATGTTTGTTGTCAAAGAATTTCAAAAATTGGCATTGTCCTGATATAACAAATCAAGCCATCAACAGGTGTGTCTCATGCAGACTAACTAAACTAGTGTGACAATTAATGTAGGGAATCAAGCAACTCGACTCTTTCCCTCATAAACTAATCATATCACTGCATAATAGAAATATAACAAAAAGAGGTGCGTGAGATTCCTTCAGCTGCTTAGAACTGATCGGGACAATAAAGCATTAACCTAAAATATAAAAATAGCATTTAAAAATAGTATATAGTATGAACTATCCAAAAAAGTGACCTCCAACCACAGAAGGTGGCATTGCTTTAATCATTAGGGAACTATGATAGTACCTTGGAAAACAAGCAATAGATCAAGTGTGTCTTAAATAGACTACCGGAATCATTTAAGAAAAACAAGATATCAACCATTGCTTTTCAGTAGCCAAATCATTCAAATATTTTGATCGTCGAGCCAGTAAATAAAAAATAAGAGAAATAAAGAGATGGGTCATTTTCTACCAAAACAATAGTTGGATGCATCCAAAAAGTAGTACAAACCTTCTTTGTAATGCCTACATCTATTTTATTTCTAATTGCTGATAGTATCATTGTACATATAACTAGGCAAGAAAATCCAGTAGACAAACACGCAAATGATACATTGTGCACCTTACAAGGTTAATGAAGTATTTAAACAATGTATCTCTAGGAACCTCATCAGAATATAACATTGATGCAATCACAAGTCAACTAAAAATTCAAAGGAACCATAACCAACTGAACCATCTGGTGGATAATATTAAAGTTGCAAGATCATCTGATCATGTATAGATGAAAATCTCTTGTTTATTATTAATCAAATATTTTATTTCTCAGAGAAATTGCCATCCCTAGTTTGGGACTAACGGGGCTCGAACCCACAACTTTTGCCTTGACAGGGTGGTGCTCTGACCATTTATGTTAAGAAAATCATTATATTGCTTTAATCATGAGCAAACTTAAGAATCAAATTGGCAATATAATTTATATGTGCATCATGTAGAGTAGCTATTGAGGTAATGAATTAAGCAATCAAACACCAGGTGCACGATAGACGTCCAGATCATATTAAGATGGTTATAGTACACATATATAGTAACTGGGGATCATATTAGATGATACTAGCTATGACAATCTCACTATGAGTAGTCTAGATAGAACTCCCTCCATTTCAAAATATAAGATGTTATGGCTTTTGTGAAACGAATATATCTAGACCCCCTTTAGTGTTGGTAGAGTAACTTGGACTAGTATTATATGCATTTTTACTAGTCCAAATTACTCCCCACCAAGACAAAGTAATTTATACTAGTCTCATACATATAACAGTAGACTATGTTACTACCTTTAGAGTGCATATAAGCTCAATCATGGTGGCGATCTCTAATATTATAATAGAATATAGATTAGCATAAAAGTGGATATACTTCAATCACCACCACCACCTAATCATGGTCTAGTTAATGTATATATATAGAGAGATAGAAGATCATCAGTCGAATATAGCAAAAAGAGATCTCCACCATGATTGAGTGAGCAAATTGAATTATAAATCAAGGGATTTACGTTTGGTCTTTGTGCAATACCGTTAAAGGTCATGTTGTTCTAATCGTTGGCCAACTCATGTGGTACCGACACTAGAGAATCTGACTACCTCTAGAGTGCATACAGACTCTTAAATATAGCAGAAAATACTATAATATACTATAAATTAGCATAAAAGTGGATATACTTAAATTACCACCACCTAATCATAGTCTAGTTAACATATATATATATAGATAGATAGATATATAGATATGATGATGAGTCAAATATAGCAAAGAATAGATCATCACGATGATTGTGTGAGAAAAATGAATTATAAATCGAGAGATTTACAATTGGTCTTTGTTACATAGCAGAAAAATATAACATAAAAGTGGATATACTTAAATCACCACCACCTAATCATGGTCTAGTTAACATATAGATTGATAAATAGATATATAAATGGACACAAGTCAAATATAGAAAGAATAGATCATCACCAAAATCAAGTGAGCACATTGAATTATAAATCGAGGGATTTACATTTGGTTTTTGTCTAGTCTTGTTTAAGGTCAACCTTCTTCTAATCATTAGCCAAATTATGTGGTACCTCGTACAAACAAGCATCTAACACTAAGCACATCTCAGTAAAAACAAGAGACTTACTATTTCTCTTTGTGCAGTCCCGTTGGAGGACATCCTATTGTCAGTTTGTTCTTTGAAGACATCCACCGCATCCAATACTTGGATAGACGATCCATCTACTTTATTGTTGCTCCTCTGCATATAGGTTTAGACCACTCATTCACATAAAATAGGTTTGTATTCAGCAATAGAAATCAACAAGTACTTACAAGATTGTAGGGGCGATTCAATCTATGATTCTCCGTGTTCCCTGTGAGAGGAAATAATATCAGATAATGCTTGTTGTTGTTTACAAAGAACTAGATAGACATTATAGTATAATCACTTGTGAACACGTAGAGCAGGAAATAGCGGAATATAAACAAACATTTAAATGACATAAAGATTGCCATGGTGACAAAATAGAATGTAGTTACAGTCACTCCTTAGAACAAATAAGACAGAAATTACAATGATTTAACTTGTGAAATAGGATTGCAAACAAATATGAAAAGTGCCATAAATATTTTCACCATCTACAGAGCAGGCAGTTATTGTACTAACATTTGGACGAACAAGATAGACATTACAATGGTATATCTCGTGAACTTATAGAGCAGAGAATGCTACCCATCTGTGAAGTGACTTAAAATGCCATGAACTATATAATAGAAGGTAGATACTGTTGCTATAGAAATTATAACTGAGAAAATTGAATTTATAGAGCAGGGCATGCAGATAACTATTTTAAGTGCCTTAAAACATGCCATGTAATACTACATCCAATCCAAAGTAAATAAGGCGTTTAAATTTTTCGTAAGTCAATCGACGCAAAATTGGACCAAGTTTGTAGAATATAGTAGGAACATCTACCATGCCAAACCAACGCCATTAGATACACCGGGGCATATATTTCATAGACGCAAATGCCACAAATTAACCCTTAATATATTTTTCTATGAGCTTGGTAAAAGTCATCATTGTTTGACTTTAAAAAAGTATAGGCCTTCGTTTACGGAACGGATGTACTCCCTCCGTTTCAAAATGTAAGATGTTTTAGCTTTGTGAAAGAAGTGTATCTAGATACACTCCTTTCACAAAGCTAAAACATCTTATACTTTGAAACAGAGGGAGTAGTACACAATAGGTGGTAGCTACTGTCGGAGCTTAATTGAAACAAATAATAATGACATAACTTGCAGAGGAAATGCAAAACCAACAAGTTCAATGACATAAAATTTGCGATGAATTACATAAGAGAAGGCAATTACTGTGGTTTCTTAGAACAACCAAATTGAAATTTAAATAGCATAAATTCTGAACCTATAGAGCATGGAATGTTTACCTACATGTTCAGTGGCTTAAAACTACCAATGAACTCCAAAACTACATGCAGTAAGTATTGTAGCAACAGAAAAAGCAAATGGACATTATGATGACATAAGTTGCGAACTTGTAGAACATGTAGGCAGCTTCAGATGTTTGGTGAATTAACATTTGCCATGAACTACATAATACCAATGAACTCTAATGATATCAATTTTGTACTACCAAAATTGTTTATATATATTAAGAGTAATTGTTGGTCAAAGAAAAAACACGCATAACAAGGGCGCTTTATACCTTGAAACAGAAGGAGTAGTTTAACGCCTGGATTTAACATAGACTACACCGAATTTATCAAGGGAGAGTGGGATATCAATTAAGCCAATATTGAGGTAGGATTTTACCACCAATATAGAAATGCAGTTCACTATCGCAAGCTTATACTTGCTATAGAAACGAACAAGCAGATCTGGTTTACCAAGGTCATGGCACACCGCATCTTTACAGGTCACGTCAAGGACGCCGAGGGTGCCCGTTAGTGGTGAGTCACGCTGAAGCAGATAGATCTCGGCGATGTATGTGAAGAAGATCTATGGAGGTTGTTGATGGGTCTGGCTTGCTTGACAAGATGGCCGGTGAAGGAGATCCGATGTAGTGCACGGCATCATCGGTGAAGAAGATCTGTTATGACCGATTATGGATTCGAGGCGCTGCACAAGAGCATCGGTGAAGCAGATCTAGTGTAGTGGACTGTTGAGTCCGTGAAGCATATCTAATGTAGCACACACCAGCGTAGGTGAAGCGGGTCAGGTGTTGTGGACGAGGGAGTC